>BSBN01001281.1:11687500-12887500 GCA_027924645.1 Cunninghamia lanceolata
CCTTTCTGTTGTATATAGCAGGCTGTGTGACTCATCTGAAGGTGGTGGAAGGCTTGGGCAATTTTGGGGGAAAAATAACAAAAAAACAGAGCATTTCCTGTCTGCTCGATCTCATTTTGGAGTTTATGTGTTGCATCTGTGATGTATCTTGCACATATGTTCGGTTTCATTGTTAATGTTATATGAAAAATGCATTGTTGCATGTATTTGCCTGTTTGTCTCCATTTGTTGCATGCAATTTCTTCTTTTGAATCTGGTTGCTAAGGGTTTCATAGATTCAAGGATACAGGCTTCTGTATTGCATGTTTGATCTTTTGACTTCCATTCAAGTAGTGGATTAAATTTGTCTTAGGTTAAATCTGAAGAAGAATGTGTGTCAACTGGAATGTTTGTAAGTATGAACAGTTAAATACCCATCCTTGGGTGATGTTTGTAAGGCAAGCATCAGTCATAACCCCTTGAAACTCGAATGCCAGTTGCAAGCCATCCTCATGTATACGTCTAGTTGACTCCTTGCCCTGAGATAGGCACCGGTCTGTTCTTGTGAAGTAGTTATGATCCAAAACCCCTGTCTTGCATCCAATCCATCAAACAAATCATTCCATTATTCCAACCTGTTAGTTGTAGGATTAGGATTAGGAAACCCCTGCATACTCTCATACCTAACCAGACACATATGTCCAAGAATGTTGCCAACCTTGTGATGTATCATACACATCTTGGTCCACACATGAGAGTATTCTGCCTGTTGTTGTCATGCTAAATCTTCCTGTCATTTGGGCAAGTCAATGTTACATCTTTAGCAAATAGGGACAACCCCCTTAGTGCGGCAGAGCCAGAAGTGAAGGGGAGGTAGCTCACGCAACCTCCCGTTTTTGTTGGCCGAATCCGCCTGTGCATTGGAGCTGACAAACCCTCTGCCGATTCGGAAAAAATAACCAATAGTAACAAACTGCCTTGTTGGCACGATCTAGACCCTTGGCTACTTAGATTGATCCAAGCCATTCATTGTAATTCTAGACCTCTATATAAAGGCCTTGTTGCCTCATTTGTATCATATAGAATAGATAGTTTGTAGGAGTAGAGTAGAAGAGACTCTCGAAATTATCTGAGAGTGCTTGAAGTTGTTGTAAATATTTCTCAAGATTAATGCAAAGACATTGGAGCTTGTTTGGTGTTAAGTGTTGTCTTGTGGAATAACATGGTTTCTTGTATCTTGATGAAATGGAGAGATGTTTCCAAATAGATTAGAAGCAGAGTAGTAGCTCATTGATGTAATGCGTGTTGTATTGAATATTTGATCAACTCCTAGCTCATGTTTTTAACATTCATCGTTGGTGAAGTGTTGTGTAAAGCTAGTCTGAGCTTTATTTGCTTAAGTTCGATTGTGGATGCTTGTTTGAGTTGCGCCGTCTATGGGTGCTTGTATGAGCCTTCATGATTTGAAAACTTTTCGCTATCCTTAAGAAATTGCACCAACTTCATGTAATTGTAGGCATTCTTGGCGAAGTGGAGTTAGGTTAATTAAGGAGTTTGTCTATTCGTACATCATCATTGCCTCATTGACCTTAGATTAGTTTCCTTAAACCTTAATCTTTTTTTTTTTTCTTTATCATTAAAGCATTGTACATATATCATCCACACTAAAGGAGAGATAAGCTAAATGAAGTATGAAGAAGTCAGCGTAAGTCCCTTTGTGATTATCAGCAAGATCACATGTAATCACTGAGTTTATTCATCATAAATCATAAGAACAGGAACCTTGAAGTTACTTCACCGGATCACTTAGATTAGCCTTTGAAGAGCTTTATTCAAGAGAGTTGGATACTCAGTATTTTACTCTATTGTTGACTTGTCTAAAAACAATCATCAACAGGTACCTCATCAGGCTTGATTTGTTGGGACTCATCTTTTTACCCACCTAAGCTGTGCTTAAGGGGGGGTGTTAGTGTAGGGTTTTATTTCTTAGTTGGGTTATTTACTAGTTGGGTTATTTATTTTCCTATATTCCTAGGTTTTTCCGACACCTTTTTTAAATCTTGCTTAGGTTCTTAAAGCATGTTTAATTAAGTGAGTGAGTTATGAGGTGTCACCATCCTACAAGGGAGCACCCATTAACTATCTTGGGAAGATACCTTGCTATCTTTAGACCGATAGATGGTCGCTTCCTATTGGTGGTGTTGCCACCTCCACCCTCTCCCTTTTCTGTATAAACATGCTACCTAGCTTGTATTAGGAGCTCTTATTGTATTGCTTGCATCCTCTTGAGTTGAATATAGTTTATTTGGCTCATATTTGATTTCTATTTTGCTTTCCTTCATTCATTTGCAATCTTGGGTAGAAATTTTATAGAAACTTTGATTAGTAAGGGAATATTTTTTAGGTGATCATTTTATCCAATTTAGAGTAGTTTTTGGGGCATCTTTTGACTTGTTGAACATTGCAAGCAATAAGTTGTCTTTTATTTTTGATGCACGAAATTCAAAAATCAAAACAAAATTTGCAAACCTAAAACAAATTACAATGTTTAGTATGTGTGGTGCCCTGGTTCATGCTTATGGGTAAGTTGTCATGTTTGAACTACTGCATCCAACGTTTAATATATTGCAACAACAATGTTTATGGCATCAACCATATAAATCAGAGGGTCATATTTTTTTGTGGGACTTCCCCTCCATTCACTACCCATTAGTCTGTATTGTTAGCCATAAATCTTGACAGTAAGAAATTCTGATTATATAGGGAAGTTACGCCTATGTACAAAGATTTCTTTCTAAGCAAGTGCCATTGATAGGGTGAATCCTTTTCACATGCTGCCTAGGTGCCGCGTAACACTCTGCTCTTTCGTGCTTTAAGGTCTCTTTCATGTATTGACAAGTATATTGAAAGAACTAGCCTCTTCCATGTATCGATGGATATATAGAAGGGGCGAGCATATTAAGAGGTTTGGTATATTAGTTTGGGGGTATATAGAAAGGGAAGCCTATTGGAGTGACAAGGAACCAATTCATCTCCCATTGACAACAAAATACATTCAATCACATTAATAATCAATACAACACTAATCTGGAAGGACATCTGGTTAGAATGGTCAAGGCAAGTTGAGAATGATTTATGGTTTGACATTTGTGATGGGTACACACAACTAGCTGAATTAACAACAAAAGCAAAGATACAAATTTGGAGGCATAAAGATTCCAAGGCATTGGCTTTGATAAGAGCCTTAGTTGATGTAGTAGTCTTTTGTCACATACAAGGGTGCAACACACCATGGGAAACACTAAGCAAGTTAAAGGATTTGTATGATCCCCATTTAGAATTTGAATTCATACAATTACAATTGAAGTTGTTCAACCTTGAGTTCAAAAGTGGTGATGTAATGAATCTAGGCTCAGAAATCCAAGCAATCAAGCATAATGTTGAAGTTGCTGCTGGACAAATTGATGTATATATGATTGCCTTCATAAAAACTCTTCTTCCCACATATTCAACCTGTTCGGAGTCATTGCAAGCAAGCAATCAACTAAAGTTACTCAATTTTGATCAGTTGGTTGAACAGATGTCTAAAAGAAAAAAGGTCTTTGGAAGAAAGACTAAAACCACTAGAGAGAATATTTACTATGCTCATCAAAAAGGCAATAAGGTTTTGTTTTCCAAGAATGAAGGAAATGAAATATGCAAAGGAGGAAATAGAGGGTGAGGAGGTAGAACTGGTAGAAACAATAGTCAACACCATGAGAAGCAAAATGACAGGCAAAACATGTTTTGCAAATGATGTAGTAGAAAAGGAAGGCATGAAGCTTATGAATGCAAAACATCATGTGATAAGATTGAGGCCTATCAAAAACAGAAGAAAGCAAATAATGGAGAGAAGCAAATCTCAAAATTAGATTCAACTGAGTTTGCAAGTGAATGTGTGCTTTCCATATCAGATGATGTCAATTATGCTAGCGGCGGCTAAAAATTTCTTCATTTGCCCAAAACCCTAAATGATAATCATTTAATGTTTTTGATGTGTTGTAGCATTACAAATTCAAATTGTTATAAAATCCTCCTACCCACCATGTAGTTAATGGAGGACCCACCGAAATAAATCTTGGACAAGAGATTCAAGAGAGTATTCATTCTCAAACTATTGTGACATGCATTAGGCACAATTTTACTTTGTTTGGTATTGTTGTGACCTAATCACACATCGCCCCATTGCAAATGGGGACCCCCTTTTTTTGAGCTCTGATGCTTTGCATTTAGTTTTGGATGATGTCTTAGGTTCGTTTCCTCTGCCAATCCAACAATAAGTCTCTCTCCTAGAAGGTTTTGCTTTATAACTGGAGGTCTCATCTGGAACATGAACTTGCAGTAATGAAGAGTCTTGATCAAATTCCATTCAAATAATGAACACTGAGACCAATCCTGATGTATGTTTGAGATCCTGAAAATGACTAAGTTTGGTCTCTTGATAGCCTGAAAATCCTGAAAATGACTAAGTCTGGTATCCTAATATCCTGAAAATCCTGAAAAATTGATTAAGTCTGAAATCTGGTGGATCTTCCAAATCCTAGATTTTGCATGTTAAATCCGGTGGATTCGAGACCTATCTCAAACATCCTGAAAGGTATATTGAAAAATATTTAAAGTATAAGTTCAATATACCTTGCCTTGAGAGACCTTGAAAATGGCTAAGTACTCTAGAGGACGCAAAATCTTGAACCGGTGCGACAAGACATGAGGAGGGTGCAAAATTTTGGTTCACTGCACCACTTTCAACTGGAGCTCAGAATCCAAAACCAATGCGCCTTAACCATTGCGCCATTTTGAAGAAGGTAAAGTGAAGATTTAGATGTCATTTGATGAGGATCCAAAACATGGAACCAATGCGCCACATCTAGTGCGCCCGAGATGAAAGGTTCGTTTGATTGTCAAAGTGCATTTTCAAACCGGAGCATGAAATCTTGAACCAATGCGCCTAAGGAAGAAGACATCTTGTTGGGAGTTTCAAGGCAAATTTCATGCGAACAACAAAACCTTAAACCAATGCGACCACTTTGGGGAAAGATAAATGTAAGTTTTATACAAGTTTTAAGGCCTTTTAAGGAGCATTCAACAAGTGGATCTGCTGCGCCCTAACTGCTGCTGCATCATTGAGAAAAGAGGATCTAAAATTCTTAACTAATGCGCCACCTTTGGAGGGAGTTGAGTTTAAGTTTTGACACCATTTTTTGATAAGGATTCAAGATCCCCATCCAATGCGACCTATCCAATATGCCAAGGTTTGAAGTGAAGTTTGAACATCTTTTTGGAGAAGACAGAATGCTGATCCATTGTGCCACTATGAAAGGAGATTTGACTCAAATTTTAGCTAGCTTCAAGTGGAGATCCAAATCTTGAACCAAGGCGCCTAATTGATATGAGGTTTAATTCAAGTTTTATGCAACCTTTCAAGAGAGGATTAGAATGATGATCTAACGCGCCACCTTGGTGTGGTATTAAATTGCAAGTTTTTGACATCTTTCAACCAGAGTCCAAAAACCTTAACCAACGCGCCCTTATGTGAGGAGGTTCAACTGGAGTCCAAAAAACTTAACCAATGCGCCCTTGTTAAATGATGTCAATCGGAGATCAAACTTGCCATCTAATGCGCCAACATCAAGAGGATTCAAAACTCTCATCTAGTGCGCCTCATCTAGAGCACCTTCTACAAGGAGATAAACTTAAACTTTGAATGTCATATCAAGAAGAACTCAATATCATGAACAAATGTGCCAGTTTTAAAGGATCTAAAGGAAATCAAACTCGAGTTTGTAAGACAAGTTCAAATCAAAACATAAAATTGCTAACCAATGCGCCATTGTGGGATGAAGGATTAAACAAAGTTTTGTGTGATGTTTTGACTTTTTTTTTCAAGAAGAGATCAACATCCCTATCTCTTGCGCCATTGAGAAGGAAAGTTCAAAATGATCATCTGCTGTGCCCACTTCAAGAGGAGATAAGGATGAGTTTAGAAGGCATTTTAGATAAGGATTCAAGATGTCCAACCAATGCGCCCTCCTTGAAAGGTGAAAATGATGATTTAAACAAGTTTTAGGAAGCAATCAAAATACTCAACCAATTCGACAGATCCAATGATGACTTTTAGAAGGCATTTCAACCAAGATTCAAAAACTTGATCTGCTGCGCCTAGATCAAGAAGGCTGATGTAGTTTACGTAAGGTAAAACTCTAAGAACAGATCAAGTTCCTCATCCATGGCGTCACTTGTGATCAGCCATCATCAAGGGAAGGGTAACTATATTCTGCAATGAAGTTTCAATGAAGAGACCAAATTCTTATCTGTTGCGCTAAGAAGGAGGAGTTCAAGAGTTTAAAGGAAGATTCAAAACCTCCATCCAATGTGCTACTTTCAATATTGCTTTCATGTTTTGATTTTCTTTAGAGCTTAAGCAAATGATTCTCATGCTATGAAATAAAATCTATATCATAGGATTGATGCTGTTTTGTTTGTTTGTTTTGTAAGAACAAAGAGCTTTGATGAAGCTAAGAAGTCATCGAAGGAGTAAAAGCTTGAACCACCTTTATGCTAGGAGTGAAGTCAACAAGTTGCCATGTTGGAGAAGGCATCATGCAGCTGCTCTAAGAGGTCACTTCGAATCTAACATGTTAGCAATCTTCATCAATGACATTGTGTTGGATCACTTCAAGTATCAACTAGCTTCTTCATCAATCATCGCTTCAAGATCAGCATGTAGCTGCTCCAAAGGAACTTCTCATCATCATCAAGTGTTCCAAAGGCATCTATAAAGTTTCAAGAACCTCCGGTGCATTCAAGTCTCTTTGAGAAGTCATCTACTCTACATATAAGGAAGGTGTTATCATCAATATCTACGCTCCAAAGGACCCTTTCAAGTTGGAGCATTTCATCATATACATCAAGTTCAAGTACACTACTTCATCTTCAATGGCATCATGTCAAGGACACTTCATCCATTCAACTTCAAGACTCTTTGATCTTCAAGTCTAAAGAGAGATCTTCTACTTCTAATCATGAATTAAGTATCATCATTTATCTCCTACTACACTCTTCAAGAAGATGCATCCAAAGAAGATCATCATGTATCTTACCTGCAAGAGGAGAAGAAGCATTACAAAAGTTAAACCAAATGAGCAACATCTATCATACATCCAGTTTACAAGAAGATGAGCAAGGTGAGATCGACCAAGATATATTCCCAAACCTAAATGTTCAAGTTAAAGCAATCACATCAAAGACATCACAAGATGATGCAGTTTGGGAATCTATAAGAGTTGCTAAGATGGCACCTATGTGGCATGTACATCATCAAGCCAATCACAAGTCGCCACATCATTCAACAAGCAAGAATCCAAAGAGGACGTCCATGTGGAAGATGCTCCAAAGATTCCATCATATCCTATCTTCTTGGAAAGCGTGCCTTCATTGCCTCTCATATGTACTAGAAATAGTAATTTGTTGTAACTACCTACTGAGGTGGCATGATCTGAGCCCTTGGCTATCTGGATTGATCCGAGACTTTCATTGTACTCTGGAGCTCTATATAAAGGCCTTGTTGCCTCATTTGTAAATTATTAGATTAGAGATTAGATATTAGTTTGTAGGAGTAGAGTAAGAAGAGACTCTCGAAATTCTTTGAGAGTACTTGAAGTTGTAAATATTTCTTAAGATTAATGCAAAAACATTGGAACTCATTTGGTGTTAAGTGTTGTTTTGTGAAGTGACATAGTTTCTTGTATCTTGATGAAGTGGAGAGACGTTTCAAAATAGATTAGAGGTAGATTAGAGCTCATTGATGTAATGCATGTATGTGTTGGATATTTGATCAACTCCTAGCTCATGCTTTTAACATTCATCGCTGGTGAAGTGTTGTGTAAAGCTAGTCTGAGCCTTATCATTTGCATAAGTTCGATTGTGGACGCTTGTTTGAGCTGCGCCAACTGATGGCTGCTTATATAAGCCTTCATGATTTGAAAACCATCCGTTTACCTTAGGAGATTGCACCAACTCCATGTAGTTGTAGGCATCCTTGGCGAAGTGGAGTTAGGTTGATTAGGAGTTTGTCTGTTCATGTATCATTATTGTTTATTGACCTTAAATTAACTTCCTAAACCCTACCTTTTTTTTTTTTTTTTTTTATCATTGGAACCTTGTATATATATTATCCACACTGAAAAGGAGAAATAAGCTAAGTGAAGTATGAAGAAGTCTAATGTAAGTCCCTTTGTGATTATCAACAAGATCACATGTAATCACTGAGTTAACCCATCATAAATCATAAATATGGAACCTTGGAGTTACTTCACTGGATCACGTAGTTCAGCCTGTGGAGAGCTTTATTCAAGAGAGAGTGGGATACTTTAGTGTTTTACTCTAATGTTGAGTTGTCTAAAAACAATCATCAACAGGTATCTATTGATAGTGCGAGATTCTAGAGAATGCTTGCTATCGCACTACCTATCATACTAACGTGGGAGGTATTGCATTCTAAAGTCAAACTAGAGTTTCAGCAGGATGGACATATCTAAAGGAAGACTAATGGGAAGAGCCAACATAAGACCATATGATCAGACCAAAGGAACATTGTTCCATCTTGTTGAATGATAATCTTTGAAAATGGATGTTGTCAAAGTAGACGTGATGAGAATATTAAATTTACTTAAACCACAACTTTACAAAGGTTATGGTATTATGAAGTCACACTCAAGGTTATGATATTGTTCTAAGTTATCTACATCATCTAATGTTAATGATGATGATGATGATGATGGTCTTAATGAAGACCCATATGATGCTGATTACTAATTGTATTATTTTACTATTGCACAATGAATATCTATTATGACATTCAAGTTTGACAAGTTGATATGGAATTAGTATATTGTATTTCAAATTTGTAATTTTTATGGTAATTTTGTTTAGCATATGCATAATATGTGGTATTCTGAACTTAATTCTTGTTTTTAGGTTGCAAATAAGTATATATTTATATTTTTATATGTTTTTTGTACAGACGTACCCAGAACATACCCAGCCCCAATATTTTTTGCTGTACCTGCATACTGTACCACGTACTAGTACCAGTACCTGATTCTGATTCAGCAATTTAGCATTTAAGTGAATCCTCAGCTGCACAAGCTTGAGTTCAAGAGCCATTATAATTACGAATGCAACGATTACTTACTGCTTAGAAGGGTTGGTTCATGGTTCAGTTGCAGATGCCACTTCTGTGCCTGGACCATTCAGGTATTGTTGGTCACAATATTAGGGAGAGGCTCATCAAGTTGTACGTTGGCACACAAGAAAACTGTTTGTAGAAGATGACAAAAATATATATTTAATAAATATGTGTCACTGACAATGCCATACAAATGGCAAATATATATCTAATGGAATCAAATAAGTCATAGAACATGTACACATTATATTAGACAGTTGTTAAAATAAAGATTTTCTCATTAATAGCAATAGACAAAATGGGATCAAATTTACACAAGAGTAGACGTTTTGGAGATGTGGGAGTTGTGAAGGGAACGTGTCTTCAGCATCCCTTCTTTCTGATTTTTTTCCTCATGTCCTGGGGGTGACTCAGAAATGTTTTGAGTCTTGTTTTAATTGAAGGACAATTTGAAGTCATGATGTCCTTGATCTGCCATGGATGTCTGACTTCCCCACATCAACAGTTGTGGAAAGAAAACAGTTTTGTGGAAAAAAGTGAGGGCATTTTCAAACATAGATTTTCATGATCATTAATAATATAACAATCAGATGTTCATATTTACAATTTTGTATACAATAATATATCTTTCAGTGTTCCACTCAATTTTGGATTTCAATTCTCAGTTTTGAACATTAATTGTTCAATTACAATGTCAAAGTTGTTATTGTTATTTAAATTTAGCTCTTTACAATGTTCAATGATGTATGATTGAAAAGCTATGAAACGTATTCTTTTATAATTTTGTGTGTGTATAATTTGGTGCCCCATTTTTGTCACCCCACCCTTCTGAAAATGTGTCACATCATCCCCCTGTACTCACAACCTGGAAACTCAGAAACATAGCTTATATACCAGCAATATACCAAAAAACATTACTAGCCAGGCAGAATTAGCCTGATCTTAATTTGTGGTCTCTAGACGATCAAATAATGCTTGGGCCTCAATTGTGCCACTGTTAAGATCTCCATAAATATCAATAATCTCATCAACTATCTCTCTTGTTCAAACAGATTTAACTGCATCTGTCTACATCTGTGTCATCCTGCAGATCAACATCCTTTTAGATCATTCAACACTGTAATGGTTTTTATTTTTTGGTGTACTGAAGAGTATTATGTGGAAGGTCGTCCATTAGAGATAGCAGAAGCTTTTAGGTAGATGAGACATGAGAGCATTTTTTTTGTTGATCATTCGTGTGAAAGTTGGCTATATAGATCATCTTGACGTCTGAAAATTAATAGATAACTAATTGGGGGCTTGGCTGTAACCTGTTAAAGTGGGGCACCTTTGAGATCTAACCAACCTATCCCCTTGTATTGTAGTGAGGAACAAGGGAAACACATCCCCTAACCCAAGGGATGCATCCGCAAGGAACTTAGATTCCTTATGATCAAGAATATTGTTTTCCCTTGATGCAGCTTTTTGTTGCATTTTGTCTTCTCCTCAATGCGTGTGGACAACCTCTCATGGATGACAACTTTATGTAGCGTGGGTTTCATTTCAGTCAGGTATGCTCTTGAATCAGGGTTTGTTAACTTAATTGGGGTAGCTCCCACTGGCAAAAACTTGACAGTCTTCACTCGCGTCTATTTTTATTAGTAAGTTGCCAGAGTTGCAAATTCAAGAATTCAAACTGCACATGCAGATGACACAGGCACCTCTGATATTTTATGACTTTGATGCAGGTTTTTTGAATGTTATTTGCAGGTTTTTTGTTGTTTCTTGGATTAACCATTGATCGGCTGCATCACCATCTTCGGAAATCAGGCGGGCTTAGGGCAAATGTAGATTCATTTAAAAAGCAAGCTAGAAATTTCCAAGAAGAATATATGCGTCTAAAAGAACAGAAAGTGGACACAAGTTCTGAGGAGGTGAAGCTTTTGAAGGATGAAATATCTGAATTGAAGCAAAAATTGCAGAAGTTGACACAGGAATCAGTGACGAAGGAAAAAGAAGCACAGGATGCTGAGGCCACTGCTAAAGCTCTCCGGAAACAAGCTGAGGACTTCCTCCTTGAGTATGATCGCTTATTGGAGGACAATCAAATTCTTGAGGCCCACTTAGAAGCATACAAATGAGAATGAATAAAGGGCATAATTGCTTCAATTGCAAATATGGGGAAAGGTTGTTCTTGATTTGGAGCTAGACGATGTTTTATGAAGCATTCAAAGAGTAGCATTACGAAAAAAATATGCAGGCAGAATATTGTTAGGCTAGCTGTTTTAAAATTTGGTGAGTTTCTTTTCTTTGGAAGGATTGACTGCTTTATTTGCCACTTTGTTTACTTAACAAATGCAAAAGAATGTGTAATATTGAAGGAAAATGCATCATTAAATGCCTTTTTATATTAATGTGAGAGGATGTTCTTCATTTAAACCAAGCCATGTATTTGCAAACAAATATGTGGCTTAGATGTCTATACTCAAAATTTAACTCGCTTTGACATTTCCATCATCATTTTTCTTAGTTATCTTATCCCATTTCAAGGTCATATGCTACAATTTTAGCATCCAAGCACTATTTTGATGAGGCCCATTTATCTGGTTAGCAGTTTATATGAATGCAAATTCCCATTTCTTGCACCTTTGTATTTGAGATTTCTTTATATAAGAATCTCGTCTAGTAAATGGTATTCTCCATTAAAATTTTGAGCTAAGTTGCTGGTTTTGGTTTGGACCTGGTTCGGGTTGGTCCATACCTAGAATACCATAGCATCATATAATCAACAAAGCAATTATTAACTTCAATATCATTTAATTTTTAAAACATAAAAAATTAAATATTCATCGTTTGGACTTCAAGTTGAATATCAAAATAATAATATCGAGTTCAACAATCAATTTTCGATGTCATCAATTATATGGATTTTCTAAATCATCCACATCATCATCATCATGGACATTAGCTGATGTAGGAACATTTAGAGAACCACAAACATTGTCACTACAACTCGTTGTAAAAGTGTGTTCGCTTTCTAACACCTCAAGTGGTACGTGTTGGGAAGTGGAAGCCTTCAAGTCATTATGCTTTGACTCCACATCTCACGACTTTGATTCCCCATCCAAGTTAGTATGCTTTGGCTTCACATCCCACAACTTTGTTTCCCCTTGTTGTCATGTTGTTTTTGCGAAAGGAGGCCCAAGTTGGAATACACATACACTAAGTTTTTTGTGTTTCTTGAGTGGAATATGTTGTGCTTTATTGAGTGGATGAAAGAGTATGTGTTCCAATTCCTCTCAGATGCATATGAACTAACAACATATGAGACAAAGTAGAGAAAGAGTAATAAATTATACAATTTTTTTTTTAAATTTTAAAATTTGTAAATGTAATTTCAAAGTCTAAAAGGCTAAAAATAAAAAGAGAAATTTATTAAACTTATTTGCAATAAAACTTTGATTGTGAGAGGTTCTAGGTGTTCGAATTGTTGGTCGTGGAAGTATCACCAATTGTGAGCATCTTTCTTGAACTTATAATGAAGAGCCTCAATATTTTGACCATTGGAGTGTACAAAATTAGTGAACTCATTCATGACTACATCTAGTAAATCTGGATTAGGGAAGAGTCTATGAAATGCTGCCTTGTACCCTTCAGACGCTTTATAATCTCTCCATGGAGGAGTCCTTATTGGCACAACAAGAATCTTAGCACAATAACATTTCTGAAGTCAATGCAAAGGGAAGAAGATGTAACAAGGTGGTCATTGTGTTCCATCTATTCTCAATAATCTTGTGCACTTCTTTGAAGAAGGTTTCTTGAGGATCTTGCTCTTTTTCATTTATGATGTTCTTTATCTTCTCCATCATTGAATCAATGCCAGCGTATATCTCCCCTATGTAAGGCTTGTCCATGTTGGTATAATGAATCTTCTTGAAATGGGCTCTATGAAACTAAGGAGATACTCCACACGATCTCACCAAAAGTCATCTAGGATCATCCTCTTAACATTTGTTGCCCTCTCAGTGTTGCTTTGCCTCCATATGGACCAAGTATGACTAATAACTATGTTAGAAAGTGCCTCTTCAACTTTCACAAGTCGTTTCAAGACAATTGTGTAGACAAAATGAATCTCAACAACCTATTCAAAAATAAAAAATAAAAATAATTAAAATTAAAAAAATTTAAAACAAACTTTAAAGAAGAATTTAGAATGTGTATTACTAATCAAATTAAGACTTAAGTTATTAACTAAGTTTAAAAAAATATTTTCCAAATGACTAAGCTTAAAGTGAAATTAAAACATAAAATTTTATATTGTTTCACTTACTTTAAGCAAGGCCAATTTTGAAAATGATCTAAATATGCCTTGCAACATGTGGTGGTTGGTGATGAACATCCAGATCTCCTTGGCCTTTGCATTCAACTCTTTGATCCAATCAATTTTGTTTTCAATCTTTTGTAGCATTAGATTGAGAGAGTGGAGAGCATAAGGTGTTCAAAAGATATGTGAATAGCATTATTCAACTAACAACCTAGCATCTCTACAATTCTTTGCATTGTTCATTATGACTTGAACATTACGAGGTCTTACATCCTCAATGGCTGCAATGATAATATTAGCAATAAATTGGTCATCCTTCATCTCCCCCTCACAATCCACGACTTTCAAAAACATTGCCCCTTTAGGGACATGGCGATGACATTGATGAAGGGCCAATTTTTCGCATCTTTCCATCCATCAAAGACAATGGCCACCTCTATCTCAACCCATGAATCCTTTATGGGTTTCAATGAATCTCTTACAACCTTGACCTAATTTTCTAATAAGTTGCCACACACCTTCTCATACCTCGACCCCTTATACCCTTTTGCAACCTCATTAATTTTTTTCACCATCTCTTGCGAATGACAATGAAAGACAACCCATTTGCATAAATACATCTTTCTATGTGTTGGTCAGTAGCATCTCAAGCCTTATTTTCAAATGAAATTTCCAAAGGTCCATTTGGTCTCTTATTTGTAGTACTAGTGGGTTGTTCTTGAGGAATGGCCAAAAATGGGTGGCTCTCTACCACAATAGTGGGATTAGATGGGGGCTTCATTCCTTGAGATTTTTTCTTTGTTAAATTTTCTTTACAACTTGTTGCTTCATCTACTTGTTGTTGCTCATTGATATATACTATCACTTGTTCTGATGGCACGTGCTTATTAGGGTTTCCTGGGCAAGCTTTGATGCCCATATTAGGGGTGTTATACAAATGGGCTTTTACCTGACTATATGAACTTGAATACCTCACATCACACCCATTACACTTCCAAATATACCCCCCACCACCTATAATTGGTTATCTCAACATACTTCTAAAGAGGATAATTTGGATCATAACAATATTTATGGTGGGCTTAATTTCTTGACATGAAGAGTCTACACATGATAGGGTGCCAAGTGAGACATTGCAGAGGAATCAAGTGCATGAACACCTACCATAATCCTTTGAGTTCAACTCCATGTTGCACACCCACCAAAAGGAAGTTTGTGAGGTTGCGGCAACACCATTTTCAAAGCCAACATAATCAAGTCCATGCACATCAACAGAGAGCACAAGGTCAAAGTAGGAGCATGAAGCGGTTTGTGTTCATAACAATATTTTTGGTGGGCCTGATTTCTTGACATGAAGAGTTTACACATGATAGGGTGCCAAGTGAGACATTGTAGAGGACTCAAGTGCATGAACACCTATCATAACCCTTTGAGCTCAACTCCACGTCGCACACCCACCAAAAAGAAGATTGTCAGGTTGAACAACACTATTTTCAAGGCCAACGTAATAAAGTCCATGCACCATCAACTAAGAGCACAAGGTCAAAGTAGGAGTATGAATAGGATCTACACGTTGAGGATGTAGTGAAGTAACAATGGCAACAAACTTCTTTTCGGCTTCCCAACTAAGAAGGCTTTGAAATGAAGTGTTGGTGGCTTATTGAATATTCTACCCCATCCTCTAAGTCTTGACAAACCACCACCCTATTGTTGGGAAGGCAATGAGAGACAACATGCCACGAGGAAAAAACTCATTCATTCCCTCCACACATGTCTACTTGATAAGGGTCCTACCTTGGCATTTAATCATATTTTATGTGTCAAATTCAGGGCTATGTCCATAGCTGTTTGCAATAGAAACCTGATAATTAATAGTCCTTAACTAATCTATTGAATTGAACCTCCTTAATTAATCAAACTAATGCTTCTAATTACCTTGCTTGAAATAAAACTTGATCTAAGAACTAAAACATTAATTTTCTGAAATGATCTATCTGATTCACACAAAAGCTAAACATTCATTAAACAAAAACAAAATTGCATTAACAAAAATAGAAATTGATCTATCTCATGAAAACAGGGAAAGACTATATTTAAGAAAGCTGAAAACAACATGACAAAGCAAAGATACTAGCCTCCTATCTATTGGTGCGAGTGGGCCCTTGCTCCATACTTTCATAACTGAAGGCTAAACAAAGATCTCAGAGCAAAAAGTAGAACAATATTGCTTTCCTTAATCCAGTCTATTTGAAATATATTGTATTCAAAAATATGTGTTTCTGCTAAATAATGAAATTACATAAACATCTGCTACAAAATCTAATTAATTTATTCTACTATTCACATCCATATATATCAGTCTGGGTGACATAATATTTCTGGAGTTAACTATTTGTCATATCAGTTCAACTTGAGATATAATAGATCTCTTATTCTTAGAACTAAAACATGCAATTGTCTATCAAAAGTATAATCATGCAAATCTTAAAAAGAACTTAAGTGACACTTATGGTGTCACTAAATCCGTAGTTTGACTTATAACAATAACAAGCAGTGAGGACCTGATAAAAAGGAACTTAACTTCTCAAAACAACAAACTAAAAGAAGTCCTCTAATCTCATGCAAAAACAAATAGAAGTGTATTATGTCCCCGTGGACCACTGGAGTCATCTGCTGGGACACGCAGGCCTAGATATGTGGACCTCGTAACTCCTCAATAGCACCAGAGATTCTGGTAGTCAGCGGTGTCAGAGACTCTATGCAGCTCCAAAGACTCTGTGCTGTTGCCAGCAGCTCCAGAGATGCTTTCAAAACCTATTAAGATACAACTCCGGAGGTCTTCATGACCACCATCTTCTCTGTTCTACTGCATTTCCTCCAACAAGCTGGAAAACGTTGGAGTGCTGTGTGGTGTCCTTCCTGCTCAGCTCTGGAGGTAATTAGGATCACCTCCGGATGCACTTTCAAAACATTTTTTTGATTGTGTGGCCAAAATATTATATTTTTGTGTCCTTAATGTTAGGCTACAAAGATGAGACACCTTTCTAAACATTCTCCCACTTGTCAAATACCTTGCAAGTGCAAAGGGAATTCAACCGCTATCAACTATTTATTAGGGGCCAAAAGGCCAATAGACCCACTACACCACCTAAACTTCTTTGTGTTGAATGGCTTCATCAATGAATTTTCAACATTCTGCAAAGTGCCAACATTCTCTAGCATCACCCTCCACCCATGTCATGAGAAAAATGGCACTGGACATCTATGCGCTTGATGCTCGCATGAAACATGACTTATCCCTACATTTGAGCACAATATGTAAAGCTTGGTGGCCTCCTTATAGGCATGAGTAGTTTCCATGTACTTAGCCTCTATAGTGGACAAAATGACCATATCCGATCTCTTCCTCATCCAACTAATAACACCAACGAATAAATTAAATACATACCTTTTGGTGGATCTTCTACTATTAATATCTCCTGCCCAATCTAAATCCATGAATCCACAAATATCCATTGAATGTTGATGCCCTTTAGAATCACCATGATAACAAATAGATTACTCATAGGTACATCACAAATATCTAAAGACCCTCTTAATTGCATCCCAATGATCTCATGAAAGATTAGCCATAAAGTGACTTAAGACTCCCACTACATGGCCAATATTTGGCCTAGTACATACCATAGCATACATCAAAATCCCAACTACAGTGGCATAAGGAACATAAACCATATCCTCTATCTTTATGGGTGTTGTAGGACACTACTCAACTAAGAGCTTTTACCCATAGAAAGAAGAACACTCAATGGTCTGCTATTTGTTATACTAAAACGATGTAGTAGAAAGTTTACATACTCTAGCTCAACCAAAGAATTCTATTCACTCTATCTTTTCTAATATCCATACCCAAGATATATTTGGCATCCCCCATGTCTATCTCAAACTGTGTTGAAAAATAAGACTTCAAATCATAAAATCACATCCTTACTGTTACCAAAAACATCATCTACATACAAAATGATAACAAGGAGTCAATCACTATCTATTTTATTATAAACATAATGATTTGATTTGGATCTTAAAAATCCAATCCCAACACAAAGGAATCAAACTTCTAGTACCACATTCTAAGAACTATTTGAGACCATAGAAAGATTTTTTTAATTTGTAAACCAAAGACTCATTACCTTTAACAACATAGTGCTCTAATTGTGTCATCTATATCTCTTCCTTCAAGTCAGGCCATATTAGAATGATGTCTTCACATCCATTTGTTCTATCTATAAATAAAAAATTGTTTCTATAGATAACAAGAACCTAATAGATGTTAGCTTAGCAACAAGAGAAAAAATCTCACCAAAGTCTATCCCGTTAAATTAGGAATATCCTTTCACAACTAATCTTTCCTTGTACTTTTCAAAACTACCATCTAAATGGATCTTCTTCTTGAACACCCATTACAACCAACAAGCTTCCATCTATTCGGTGATGGTACCAAGTCCTATGTGTCATTCTTTTCTATTGCAACAATCTCCTCATCCATAGGTGTTCTCTAGGACTCAAAATAGTCCATATCCATCACCTCCTTTATAGTTCTATGATCACTGGTATTAGTAATCAAAGTAAAAATACATCTCCAACTAGGAGGGGTATGCCTTTATGGTTATTGTCTTTTCCAAGTGGACCTCCTCGAGAGCTAAGATGGAGCTGTTATCTCCTCTTGAGAACTATCAAAACTATATGAGATCTCCTCCTCTCTAGGTCCTTCACAAGGTTTTGGTTTAACCTTCTTAGTCTTGGAGGTAGCTAAACCACGTCTTTCTTCCCATCCTATTTTTGCTACAACATTATGGAAGAAGGCTTAATCTCTCTGAAAGTAACACTTCTATTGTATATAACTCTCTCAGCTTTAGGGTCCCAAAACTTGTACCCCTTTACACCAACACCATAGTTAATGAAGACATTTTCCAGTACCTTATTGTCCAACTTTGACCACTTCTCCCTAGGCGAATGTGCATATGCCTCAACCAAAAACATGAAGATGTTATAATGAGGGATTTGTTCTCATCCATGCCTCCTGGTGGTGTTCACCTAGGGTTAGGGTTTTGACTTCCAATTTGTAGGTTCCTGTGTGTTTTCTTTCAGACCCTTATTGCCTTGGTTTAAATTGTTCCCCGGCCCACATGCATTGTTTAATTGTTTTTCCTGTCGCATTTGAGAAAATTGTTAGATTCTGTGTATGCAAAGGTGAAATGTGTGTTGGCAAACTTGTGAAATCTCCCCGCGGACCCTTCGAAAATGATAAAAACTGGGTCAAATGCATAAAAAATGCATATCGGGTCACTGCTTCGAGCTACAGTTACTGTGTCTGAATGTTTCTAACAGTGGCTATAGGGGTCTTGTTTTGCTAATGCCGCGGGATCCGCCATGTGTCGAGCCCTAGTTTATTGCCGTGCTTTTGTTTTTGAATGTTGCTTTGACGCGGAGCGTGCCAGGTAGCAGAAGCTGCCTTTTTTGTTTCTAGGTTAATCGCTGCGGATGGCGCCACGTGTCAGTTTCTGACAGAGTTCCGCCAAAGTTTCAATGAAGTTTCTTTTAAGTTTCAAGAAGTGCCGCGGAACTTGCCACGTGGAGGCACTCGAGGGACGCAGAGAAAGCAGCTCAAAGGTCCGCGGACGGTGCCAAGTGTCGGCCTCCGCAGGCGTTTCCAAAGGACTCTAAAAAGTTTCGTAATCTCCGCCAGGGTTCAAGGACCCTTTATGTTTCTCAAAGAATGCGTGGAAAGCGCCACGTATCGCTCTCCGCGAAGCTCCTAAAAAGTTTCTGAGTAGGGGCAGAGGATGCCACGTACCCCTTGAGGTTGCTGCGGAAGCCGACAAGTGTTGGCTTTCGAGATAGTTTCTGCATGTTTCAAAGTGTGGCGCATACATGGTGGGTCCCATTAAAGTTTCTAAGCTGTTGTGGATGTTGCCAGATGGCGGCCTTCGCCGAAATGTTTCAAAAAGTTTCTCAGTTTCTTTGGTGGCCGCGGAGCCTGCCAAGTGTCAAGCCCCCGCGTGAGTTTCAGAAAGGGTCTCTAATGTTTCTGGAGCATTGCGGACGATGCCAAGTGTCGGCATCCGTGTGAGTCCCAGTTGTGTCTCCATTGTTTCTCGAGAGGGGCGCGGAAAGCGCCAAGTGTCGATTCCCACGGAAGCTTCAACAAGTCTCTTCTATGTTCCTAAGGAGTGTCTCAAGTGTGGCGGGTGACGACAAATGTCACCATCTGCATAAGTTTCAAGGCGACCCCTTAAAGTTTCTAAGTGTTTCAAGTGGAGCGCGGAAGGCGCCAAGTGTCGCAGTTCGCGAAGTTTCTATAAAGTTTCTTTGAAGTTTCAAGAGGCCGCGGAACCTGCCAAGTGTTGATCTCTGCAAGAGTCTCAAGTGTTTCAAGTGTTTCTTAAGAGTGGCGCGGGAGGCGACATGTGTCGGCACTCGCATGAGCTTCAAGGAGGGTCTTTATGTTTCAAAGACACTGCGGGGCCGCCACATGTCCCTTTCTCAAATGTTTCATGAAGGATCTCTAGTGTTTCAGGGGTGCTGCGGAGCTTGCCATGTGGTGGCTTCCGCGTGAGGTTCCGACGGTTGGCTCTCGGCGGGAAAAATAAAGGAAAATGGGGAGCGATGACCTGGCGACGGAAACTTGAAGTGCCTATGTGGCACGATATGGTTGGTGGCGACTTTTTGACACTTTTGGGGCTGTTGATCGCAGCGACGAGAGGGTTTTTGATCGACGGCCAGGTTTTAATCTTGCAGCGATGGGTTTTTTCCCGCGTTTGCAACTGTTTTTGGTGGGAAACTCCGAGGAAACTTGCTGTGGCTGCGTTCCAAAGGCTGCGGGTAGATGAAACATTAATGGCATATCGTGCAGGGAGGCGTGGGTCCAAACAACATCTCAACCACTCGATTGATGAGGGAATGTCCCTGAGTGGCGGCGCATCTCCTGAGCTCACCTGCTCCTTCCTCTTGGTCCCTCTGCCGCATTCAATTCTGAGCGCCATTTTTCTGATACTGTATACCTGGCAGGATTTTTGGCCTCCTTTGTAATTAATTTGTTCAGTACACAGTTTTGATATAAAAAAAGGCAGACTGTGTCACTCAAAAAGGTTGTTGAAAGTTGGACATTTTTGGCTCTATAATACAATACGACTGGTTTTGGTTTTCTCTGTGCAGGAAGCCTTGTGAGTTTATGTATCTCCTGTTGTATGTTTCTTGCATGAATCTACTGATTTCATGATTAATCTTATATGAGTAATGCTGTTTTGCATGTGTTTTGTTAATTCTGTCTCCAGTGTTGCATGTGTCCTTCTTCTGAGTCTAGATATCTAAGGGGTGTCTGGTTTTCTAGAATACAGAATTCCTGTATTGAATGTTTGATCTTTTAACTTCTGCTCAAGGGGCAGATTAAATTGTTTTCAGATTGAATATTGGGAAGGGTATACTGCAATAGGGATGCCATAAGTATAGATATCTTAACACTCTGTATTGGGAGATATTTGTAAGGCAGATATCACATAAATCCCCTTGAAATCCAGTTTTAGTTGTTCATGCTGACCATTCACAGGTGTATGGCTACTAACTCCAAGCCCTGGATAGGCACCAATCTAGCTCTGTGTTGAGGCTATACACCAGGTCCAGCTCTGCATCCAAACACAAAATCAAAATCAAACTCCAAAACAACCATTAGGACAGTAGAATTAGTTTTAGGATCCCAAGTCCTCTGTCTACAACTGAAAATAGGCCCAAAGCTAGCCCCTTTGCTCTTATTTTGCAGTTTTGGTCTACTTATTGGAGGAATTATCTGCTTCATGTCAGCATCCCAGCCTTTGTATGCATATTCTCATGGATGTTGAGTAGGGAATACCCCCCTAGGTTTTGCAGAGCCTGAAGAAGAAGAGGAGATAAAAATAGAGTCTATCTCCTATACTGTTGGCCCTTGGCCCAGAGATCCTGTTGATCATTGATGGCTACCTTGTAGGGAAATCTGGGAGTAAGCATCCAGTCTGGGAAAAAACCAACAGAAATTGGCGACTCTACTGGGGACAAACTTTGAGAAAGAACCTTGATTTTTAAAAGAAAACAGTTCCTAGTAATAGGTGGCGACTCCGAACCAATCTCCCAATCGGTAACGTAAAAATTTGTATGCAAGGGAGAAGATCCCAGCATAGTACTCTATTTGAAGAGTTACCCATAAAAATGATGTATAGAAAAAAGGGGACTGTTCGAGCCAGTCAAGATGGTTCTCCTAGCCCCAAGAAAAATGATTTTATTTAGGATAATCCAGGATCCTCAGAGAAGACAGTACCTTATTTTTCAAACACTGAGGCTGAAATCCAGAATGTGTATGAAAGGCAGCAAGGTAGTGGTTTGAGAATAAGGTCAGAGGTGTTTCAAGAACGTCCTTTTCATGATTCTCCTGACAGATTTGAAGAGGCTGAATCCCTAAGGGATGATGATAATGATGATCAGAATATGATAAAACCTTCCTCTTCAATGCCTAGAGAGGAAGAACTAGCTAATGGAATTAAGAGCTTAAGCGCTGAGTTAGAATATCTACAAGCAGTAAAAATCAGAGATGATATGAGACAAAAAGTGCAGGCTTTGAGAGTTGCTCAAAATGATTCAATTCCTACCCTTGAGAATGCAAATATGCAGAGACATCAACAAAGAAATGAAGTCCATAATCAACAAAATGATCAAAGACACAATGCAAATAACATCAAAGCTCCATAAATAATGTGAGATATCAAAATGTAAATAGAAATGCAAATGCTAATCAGTTTGAAAGGCACCCAATGCAGTTGGATAGATTCAGACAACTTGTTTTTGATGGCATTCCTGGCTATCCAAACCCTGTTGACAAACATGTGAGGCTGCAAGTGCCTAAATTTTCAGGAAACAATACTGTCTCAGGAGAAGACCATTTAAAAGCTTTTCAGAATACCATGGACAACTTTGAGGTTGAGCATGAGGATGTTTTCTTGAAATCATTTATGCAATCCTTAGTTGATGAAGCCAAGGAATGGTATAAAGGTCTACCTGACAGAAGCATTTCATCATGGGATGATTTCAAAAGGATGTTTAAGGAACAATATGGTGACAAAACTGACCTTAGCTTTTTTGTAAATAAGTTCACTAGTATCACTAAAGGGTCAAATGAGCAGGTTGCGGATTTTAATGCAAGATTTACTAAAGTGTTGAACAAATTGCCACATCACATGAGGCCAAATGAACCAATGTGCATAATATTATATATTAATGCTTTTGATGCCAAAACATCATATGGTTTAAGAGATAAGGGTCCTACTACTCTCAGGGATGCTTTCAAGATAGCAATAAATATTGAGAATAACAGGAAAGCATCATGCAAGACAAACAGAAGGGATGGTGTGAAAATTCTGCAGAATCCAAACAAACCTCAAAACACTCAAGGTAGTACATCTGCCCCTGAAGATAAAATAGATAAATTGACAAATGTTGTTAAGGACCTAAGCTATAGATTGGCTAGAAGTGAAAAAGGGATAGGTCTTGATAGGCAAGCTTACCAAAGACAGGAAAAGAGACCATCATTACATGATATGTCATATAATACCAATTGGCATAATGCTAAGCCTATCCTTCCACACAACAATACAAATCAAAGAGCTTAGAATCCAAAGGAAACACCTGATCCTTTAAAGAAGGCTGTTAATATTGTTAATGACACCCCTTGGTGTATAATATGCCAGATGCCTTATTCACAGTCACAATGTATGATTGCTCAGTCTCTATATAACAATGCCGTGGCCTGTGATGAGTGCAATGAGCCTCATTGCATGGAAGATGATAATGTCAACATGTTGTCTACAAATAGAGAATACTCTTTTCATGATGCTGATGCAAATGCAAATGATGAAACTCAGGGCTGCCAACAGTTCCCATATGATGAAGATGATGAAGACAACTATGCCTATGCTCAGGATTCACACAGTTTTTTGAATAACTTGAGGAGGCCTTCTGATGAAGAAATTAGGGCCTTCACAGCTGCAGCAGTTGTTCAAGTCAAAAGCAACTACAACCTAAGAGGTAAAGCCCACGTAAGCAGCCCACATCAGCCAAAAGGCATTTCTGCAAATCAGCCTGTACACACTCATAAAAGAATTGAGACACAAAAGAAGCAATGGAACAATAATAGGCAAAATTTTAAGCAAAAAACAGGTTATGATCCCCAAGGACCAGAAAATAGAGTTCCCCAGATTGAGGATCAAAGTAAGAATTCTCAGAACAAGGATGATAGTCAGGGAGCCATAAAAACTAAAGCTAGATCATCTCAGGATAGAGGTAAAACTGTGGATCAGGTTACAACTGTTATTCAAAATTATGCTCCATTTGACATCACTCAGGTCTTGTCTCAAATAAAAGTTTCTGTCCCATTAATGGAACTAATGAAAGTTGAAGAATTCAGAAATAAGACTGTATCCTTGATTTCAGGAGTACCATGTCAAGCCAAGTAGAATATTGAGACTCAGGATAAGAAACAAGCTATGAGTATTGAAGAGGATGAGATTCCTGAGGTATATCTAGGGATGACCATGACAAAATGCCCTTCACAAGTGGAGCCATTTTATGTCTCCCTTGTTATCAATGGGAAAGTAATTAGAAATTGTATGCTGGATTCTAGAGCATCTACAAATATCATGCCTTTAGCCATTATGCAGCAAGCTGGATTAAAAATAGACAAGGCATGTGGGAAATGCTATGCCATGGATGCTAGAGAGGTACCAGTCATTGGAATCATAAAGGATGTAGATTTCAGACTGGCAGCATATCCTAAAAAGATCTATAAAATGAACATAACAGTGGTTGATATCAAGCCACAATATGGCATGTTGCTGTCAAGAAGATGGGTAGCACTAATTGGTGGAAGTATGCAACTGGATCTGTCATATGCCATGATCCCAATGAGTGGCAAGGATGTCAAACTGATCAGAGAAGAAAGATCATTAGAGATAGTGGAGGATCAAGAATCAGAGGAGCATATATGTTTTGTGGACACTGACTGTGAAAATTTCAGAGTTGTCTTAGATGATAAGGAAGATAAAAGAGAAGATATTTGCATTCAAGAATTGGACCAGCAAGGTCTTTGGACCATGTATTTTGATGGAGCTTGTGCAAAAGAAGGCTCTGGTGCTAGAATTGTTTTTCTGTCTCCAACTGGTAAGCTTCTCCAATTTTCTTTCTTGTTGAGGTTTACCTGTACAAATAATATTGCAGAGTATGAGGCTCTGTTATTAGGCTTAAATATAGCTCTCAAACATGGAATCAAGATGCTCAAAGTGTTTGGTGATTCAGAGCTTATTGTGTCCCAAATTAGAGATAAGTATGCATCAAAAAATAAAAGGTTGAAACAATATAAGCATGTTGTTTGGGATACAATTGAATTTTGATGCTTTTTCAATAAATTGGATAGAAAGATCAAAAAATGTCAGAGCAGATTTTCTAGCCAATGTAGCCATAAGGCCAGATGATATAACTTTGTCAGATGTTACAAATGTTGAAGTCAAGCTTAGGCCTGCAGTGCCAGATAGTGTGTGCAGTTGGCAAGTGTTTGATGATGATAAGGATTTACTGAGATTTCTGCATTGTATTGATGAATATGAGAACCAAGAAATCGATTTTCAGAACTTTGTGGAAGTTGTAGATGGAAAAGAAACTCTTTTAGGGAAGGAACTAATTCAACTCAAGACAAACAAAATCCCTAGAGGGTTGGTAGCTTTAGAGAGAGCTTTTGACAATAGGGACCAATTTGTTGCAAAAGCATCTCCAACAAACAAGAATGATCTAGAGGAGATACATTTGGGAACATCTCATACTCCCAAAAGGGTATACATTGGCAAACAACTCAAACCACATATCAGAAGCATGCTGATTGCATTGCTGAAAAGGTATAAGCATGTTTTTGCTTGGTCATATGAGAACTTGAAAGCCTATAGAGAGGATTTATTTTAGCATAAAATCCCTTTGAAGTCTGAAGCTAAACCATTTAGACAAAAACAGAGGCCTATCAACCCAACCTTAGCTCCAAAAATGCAAGAAGAACTTATAAAACTTAGGGAGGCTGGAATAATCATGCCTATCAGACATTCAACTTGGGTGTCTAACCTTGTCCCAGTCAGAAAAAAGAATGGTGATATAAGGTTGTGTGTGGACTTTAGAAACCTAAATGTATCTTCTTTGAAGGATAACTATCCATTGCCAAATATGGAGGCCATGTTGCAAAGAGTGACTGGTTGTGAACTTTTATCTATGATGGATGGTTTTTCAAGGTACAATCAAGTGAAAGTAAGAGAATCAGAACAATTTAAAACTGCTTTCACAACTCCATGGGGAACCTATGTATATGTAAGGATGCCATTTGGACTAACAAATGCAGGTGCTACATTTCAAAGGGCAATGGATGTTGCTTTTGCAGGATTGATTGACTCAATCTTGGCTGTTTATCAAGATGACTTGACTACCTTTTCAAAGAAGGAAGAGCAACATTGTATGCACTTGGAGCAGATTTTCATTAGAGCATTAGAGTATGGCATTTCTCTCAACCCAAAGAAATGTGCTTTTGGGGTTGTGGAAGGAAAATTGCTTGGACACATTATTTCCAAGGATGGAGTTAGGATTGATCCTGAAAGGGTGGCTGCAATTGACAAAATTCAGATCCCTAAAACAATAAAAGGTGTGCAGTCCTTTGGACAAATTAACTTTGTTAGGAGATTTGTTCCTAATTTTGTAGAGACCACAAAAGAAATCTCCAAGATGCTGAAGAAAGGTGCAACTGTCAAATGGGAGGATGAAGCAACTGAATCATTCCAGAACATAAAAGAGGCTATAAAGATGGCTCCTGTGCTAAAGTCTCTTGATTTTTCTAAGCCATTTCAGTTATTCTCATTTGCTTCTTTCCATACTATTGCTGCATGCTTATTGCAGAAAAATGAGGAAGGGTTTGAACAGCCTATTGCTTTCTTTAGTAGGTCATTGCAGGTTGCTGAATTAAAGTATGACATTATGGAGAAACAGGCATATGCACTGGTTAGAGCAGTCAAGAGCTTTTGGCCTTATTTGGTAGGCTCACAAATAATTGTATATGTACCTCATGCAGCAGTCAAAGATATATTTGCTCAGCAGGAGGTAACTGGAAGAAGATGCAGATGGATAAATAAGTTGCAGGAGTTCAACATAGAGATACAGATCACAAAATTGGTAAAAGGACAAGGATTAGCAAAGCTAATGACACAGTCAAACCTAGAGGCATGCCAAGTGAATCAAGTGCATAATGAAGTTGTAAATGTGACAGAATCTGAGTGGTATAAGGACAATATATTATTTGCAAAATTTGAACTGTCCTTCCCATCTCAGTGATATCTAGAAGAGAACTTTGAAATTGCAAGCTATTAAATACATCATTGTTCAAGGAGAGCTGTATTGGAGAAATCATGATGGTGTATTACTCAGATGTGTGGATGAAAATCAGGCCAGGAGCATTCTAAATGACATGCACAATGGAGTATGTGGTGGACACTATGTTGCCCATACAACAGCCCACAAAATTGTCAGAGCTGGCTACTGGTGGCCAACTCTTTTCTCAGATGCACATAGAATGATAAGGAAGTGTGATCCTTGCCAAAGGTTCTCAGGAAAGCTAAAATATGGAGTGCATTGCCCCTTAAGACTGTGACTGTAGAAGCTCCATTTCAGCAATGGGGGATTGATTTCATAGGGGAAATCTCAGAGAAATCAAGTGGAGGACACACCTGGATTCTTGTTGCTATTGATTATTTCACCAAATAGATCGAGGCTATCCCGACCAAAAGAGCTACTAGCAAGGTGGTGATGGATTTCATTCTAGAGAATATTATTATCAGGTTTGGAGTACCGTTAAAATTAGTCACAGATAATGCTATGTGCTTCAGGTCTGGTGAATTTATAAATTTTTGCAGTAATTATGGAATTAATTTGTTACATGCATCACCGTATCACCCACATGGAAATGGTCAAGCTGAGTCAAGCAACAAAAGCCTCATGAAAATTATAAAGAGAATGGTAGGTAAAAACAAAAGGGCTTAGGATTCAAAGCTGAAAATGGCATTGTGGGCTGATAGAGTGACAGTCAAGAAGGCAACTGGAAGATCTCCTTTTGAACTGGTGTATGGTGCAGCAGCTAAGTTGCCTGTGAACAATTTCCTGCCAATTTACAAATTCATACAAGAAAACATGGAGGAGATCGGAGATCCAATGACTGAGAGAATCAATTAGCTAGTTGCACTAGATGAGATAAGAAGGGGAGCACAGAAAACAAACATCAAGAGACAACAAAGGGTAAAGTATCTGTTTGATAAGAGAGCTACAGAAATAAAGTTTTAGAAAGGTGATTTGGTCCTTGTATGGAATGCAAGGAACCAAGATAAGGGCAAACATGGTAAATTTGAGCCCTCATGGATGGGCCCATATCAAATTAGCGACATCCATGGAGGAGATTCTTACTTTCTCCAGGCCCTAAGTGGTGAATTGTTGGAATTGCCAGTGCACGGTCAGTTCCTGAAGCGTTACTTATAATGGTTATTTTCTGTGCACATTGTAAACTGAATGTAAATGTTTTGTACATACCCTGTATAGTCGGTCGTGTTTTGAGTTTTGGGTTTTGTCTGGTCTGCCCCAGAGTAGTCTGGTTCTTGCTGCAGTCTTGTGTCTGCATGTCCCCAATTGGAGCCACTGGTGGTGTTCACCTAGGGTTAGGGTTTTGACTTCCAATTTGCAGGTTCCCGTGTGTTTTCTTTCAGACCCTTATTGCCTTGGTTTAAATTGTTCCCCGGCCCACATGCAATGTTTAATTGTTTTTCCTGTCGCATTTGAGAAAATTGTTAGATTCTGTGTATGCAAAGGCGAAATGTGTGTTGGCAAACTTGTGAAATCTCCCCGCGGACCCTTCGAAAATGATAAAAATTGGGTCAAATGCATAAAAAATGCATATCAGGTCACTGCTTCGAGCTACAGTTACTGTATCTGAATGTTTCTAACAGTGGCTATAGGGGTCATGTTTTGCTAATGCCACAGGATCTGCCATGTGTCGAGCCCCAGTTTATTGCCGCGCTTTTGTTTTTGAATGTTGCTTTGACGCGGAGCATGCCACGTAGCAGAAGCTGTCTTTTTTGTTTCTAGGTTAATCGCTGCGGATGGCGCCACGTGTCAGTTTCTGACAGAGTTCCGCCAAAGTTTCAACGAAGTTTCTTTTAAGTTTCAAGAAGTGCCGCGGAACTTGCCACGTGGGGGCACCCGAGGGACGCAGAGAAAACAACTCAAAGGCCCGCGGACGGTGCCAAGTGTCGGCCTCCGCAGGTGTTTCCAAAGGACTCTAAAAAGTTTTGCAATCTCTGCCTTGCTTCAAGGACCCTTTATGTTTCTCAAAGAATGCGCGGAAAGCGCCACGTGTCGCTCTCCACGAAGCTCCTAAAAAGTTTCTGAGCAGGGGCGGAGGATGCCACGTACCCCTTGAGGTTGCTGTGGAAGCCAAGTGTTGGCTTCCGAGATAGTTTCTGCATGTTTCAAAGTGTGGCGCATACATGGTGGGTCCCATTAAAGTTTCTAAGCTGCTGCGGATGTTGCCAGATGGCGGCCTCCGCCGAAATGTTTCAAAAAGTTTCTCAGTTTCTTTGGTGGCCGCAGAACCTGCCAAGTGTCAAGCCCCCACGTGAGTTTCAGAAAGGGTCTCTAATGTTTCTGGAGCATTGCGGACGATGCCAAGTGTCGGCATTCGTGTGAGTCCCAGTTGTGTCTCCATTGTTTCTCGAGAGGGGCGCGGAAAGCGCCAAGTGTCGATTCCCGCGGAAGCTTCAACAAGTCTCTTCTATGTTCCTAAGGAGTGTCTCAAGTGTCGCGGGTGACGACAAATGTCACCATCCGCATAAGTTTCAAGGTGAACCCTTAAAGTTTCTAAGTGTTTCAAGTGGAGCGCAGAAGGCGCCAAGTGTCGCAGTCCGCGAAGTTTCTATAAAGTTTCTTTGAAGTTTCGAGAGGCCGCAGAACCTGCCAGGTGTTGATCTCTGCAAGAGTCTCAAGTGTTTCAAATGTTTCTTAAGAGTGGCACGAGAGGCGACATGTGTCGGCACCCGCATGAGCTTCAAGGAGGGTCTTTATGTTTCAAAGACACTGCGGGGCCGCCACATGTCCCTTTCTCAAATGTTTCACGAAGGATCTCTAGCGTTTCAGGGGTGCCGCGGAGATTGCCACGTGGTGGCTTCCGCGTGAGGTTCCGGCGGTTGGCTCTCAGCGGGAAAAATAAAGGAAAATGGGGAGCGATGACCTGACGATGGAAACTTGAAGTGCCTACGTGGCATGATCTGGTTGGTGGCGACTTTTTGACACTTTTGGGGCCGTTGATCGCAGCGATGGGAGGGTTTTTGATCGACGGCCAGGTTTTAATCGTGTATCAATGGGTTTTTTCCCGCGTTTGCAACTGTTTTTGGCGGGAAACTCCGAGGAAACTTGCTGTGGCTGCGTTTCAGAGGCTGCGGGTAGATGAAACATTAATGGCATATCGTGCAGGGAGGCATGGGTCCAAACAATAGCTCAACCACCCGATTGATGAGGGAATGTCCCTGAGCGGCGACGCATCTCCCGAGCTCACCTGCTCCTTCCTCTTGGTCCCTCTGCCGCATTCAATTCTGAGCGCCATTTTTCTGATACTGTATACCTGGCAGGATTTTTGGCCTCCCTTGTAATTAATTTGTTCAGTACATAGTTTTGATATAAAAAAAGGCAGACTGTGTCACTCAAAAAGGTTGTTGAAAGTTGGACATTTTTGGCTCTGTAATACAATACGACTGGTTTTGGTTTGCTCTGTGTGGGAAGCCTTGTGAGTTTATGTATCTCCTGTTGTATGTTTCTTGCATGAATCTACTGATTTCACGATTAATCTTATGAGTAATGCTGTTTTGCATGTGTTTTGTTAATTCTATCTCCAGTGTTGCATGTGTCCTTCTGAGTCTAGATATCTAAGGGGTGTCTGGTTTTCTAGAATACAGAATTCCTATATTGAATGTTTGATCTTTTAACTTCTGCTCAAGGGGCAGATTAAATTGTTTTTAGATTGAATATTGGGAAGGGTATACTGCAATAGGGATGCCATAAGTATAGATAGCTTAACACTCTGTATTGGGAGATATTTATAAGGCAGATATCACATAAATCCCCTTGAAATCCAGTTTTAGTTGTTCATGCTGACCATTCACAGGTGTATGGCTATTGACTCCAAGCCCTGGATAGGCACCAATTTAGCTTTGTGTTGAGGTTATACACCAGGTCCAGCTCTGCATCCAAACACAAAATCAAAATCAAACTCCAAAACAACCATTAGGACAGTAGAATTAGTTTTAGGATCCCAAGTCCTCCGTCTACAACTGAAAATAGGCCCAAAGCTAGCCCCTTTGCTCTTATCTTGCAATTTTGGTCTACTTACAGGAGGACTTATCTGCTTCATGTCAGCATCCCAGCCTTTGTATGCATATTCTCATGGATGTTGAGTAGGGAATTACCCCCTAGGTTTTGCAGAGCCTGAAGAAGAAGAGGAGATAAAAATAGAGTCTATCTCCTATACTGTTGGCCCCTGGCCCAGAGATCCTGTTGATCATTGATGGCTACCTTGTAGGGGAATCTGGGATTAAGCATCCAGTCTGGGAAAAAACCAACACCTCCATAGGAATCTTTTCAACAAGAGTTGATGTATGAGACCTATTAATTAGGTAACAATCCATAGCAACCACTTCTACCCAGAAGTTCTACTATAAGATGACTCCTTTAAGCATAATCCATAGCGACCACTTCTACCCAGAAGTTCTACTATAAGATGACTCCTTTAAGCATACTCCTAAATGTCTCCATCAACATCCTATTCATTTTTTGTGTAACTTTATTTTTTGATGGGTATATGGAGTTTTCTTATGTCTCTCAATTCTTTGCTCCTTATAAAATGTAAGAGAATTTGTAAAACAAAACTCATCGACATTGTCGGTCCTCAAAACCTTAATCTTCCTACTAGTTTGGTTTTCTAGAACTGTAAACTTCCATAAACTAACTAAAGACATTAGATTTACTCTTAAGGAAACAAACCTACATCCTTCTAGAATAATCATTTATAAATATACATAATACAAAGACTTAGAAATTGAAGGAACATCAACATGACTAAATACATCTAAATGAATCAAGTCGAACACCTTGAAAGATATGTCAGAACTAGGATAAAACTAAACATTTTTTTGTTTACCATATATACAATGTTCCTACAAATCAAATTCAAGATCATAGTAATTCAACCCTCAATAATATTTTTATTTTTTAATGTCATTAGACCCCTCTAATCTATATGGACCATTCTTTGGTGTCATAGAATAATTTTCTCTATAGGTAACTTGCTTTCAAAAGAAAGATCTCACTTAGGTACCTAGAAAGCACAAACATAAAAAATAGATACAACACTCCTCTATATTGTTGGTTTTGAAGGTGTAACTGTAGATTCTATAGATATCTTTAGTACAAGAATAAAACCACTATTACGCTAAATAGTGCATGCATCCAGAGATAAAATCAAGTGCCCATATGAACATGCTTAGCAAGAACTATAACTTCTCGTACCATCATACACTCTCCATTGGAGAAAAAAATCTACATGTTAGATAGAAAAGAGAGACATAACCCAAGAGCTTAAACTAGGTCAAAACCCTCTTCTACCAAACATTAGAACACAAACTGAGCTTGACTTCTACCCATGAAGGAGGGTCAAACTACATGGGTTTTGTCCATTTGTTTTTTAGAGGAGAATCAACCAAATCCAACCAATCAAGCTAGGGCAAAGTAGGAACCCTAGTTAAACAAGATCTGTGAAAATACGACTATCAAAAACAGATATCAGAAATCTAACACCACAACGAGAATCAGAGGGTAGAATAGAACTTGGATCTAGAGTAGAGAGCCCAAAGGACTAGGGTGCTTGGGCACCCTATATCTTGACTAGGGTTTGTGAAGTTTTCTATGTCTTCGCCCTTCTGTGTTCCTACTTCTTGTAACTTGTTTTCTGCAGATTCTTCCGGATGCTACCTTCATACACACAAGAAGGAAAATGGTTGGGTGATATTTAGGAGTTTTCCTAAGTCAAGATCCATGAATGGTGTTTCCACCTCCACAATAAAAATGATGAGATCTCGAAGAGTGTGTGCCTTAAGAGGGCAAAGACAAATTTGAAGTAGAATGGATTGCTAGAACAAAGCATGAAGGAAAGAAGTCACCATGAGCATGGAAACCCTAACATGCTTGATGTGACATCACAACTTGAGTCAAGAAATTGGTGTAGCCTAAAGAAGTAGAAAGATCTTCACAAGACCTGCAAGAAGTTAGCATAACAACAATAATCCACCATAGAGAGCTTTAGAGAAGAAGAGAGAGTGCAAGTGTGCCTAGATTGCATAGAGAACTTCGAGATGTTCGAATGACTAAACTAACTTTCTTTTATATGCATTCCCGCTCAACAATAATGAATAAAACCAAATGGAGTCAACATGTTAAAGTCAAGGAGGTGTTTTGAGCCGACACCACAAGAGAGGGGCTAAAGGTCCCATCTGGGACCAAGGCGCTTGGGTGCCCTAGTCCTTTAGCCCCACAAACTCTGGGGAGTGTCCCTTTAAGTGGGCTTAGACCAGTCCTAACTTTATTTTATTGGGTTTATTCATCGAGATCGAGATTTTATCATTTAATGTTAAAAAAGGTGTTAAAATAGGTCTTGATTAACAAGTGTAACATTTTAGGTCCAACTAGGTGCTAGACTTGATGTATAATGCTAGTGTACACATTTTGCTCCATAACATTTAGCCCCCACTTTAGCGTGGGTACGATCTTACGTTCGAACTCACATTAGAGTATAGAGAAGACAAATTTCAATTACAACAAACATAGAAGCCATAAAATGTTGCCAAAATTGAGGGATGATCAATCCCCCAAGTTTAGGATTCTAGGAGTCTATGAAGAATTGCATATGCATAAGATACAAGGCATAATTCACTCATACATGAAGCACTTATAAAACATGAGACAAGATAATATAAGACATACACAGGGCATACACTTGAGAAATCTCAATGCATACACACAATACACAAAGTATACATGCTTGACATGAAATATACACATAAGACAAAGTATAAATAGAATACACATGAAACACACACGGAATACACATGAAACACTCAAGAGACATACATAAGGAACACATAGAGAGAATACATGCGAGGCACGCACGAGGCATGAAGAACATATAGAGGATAAGAATATTTGAGGAGAATACACACATCATACATCAATCACAAAAAACACATAATGGAAGACCTTGAGTCAACATGACAAAAGAGACCTCAATCTAAAAGGTTAGTTAGAAATGAGAAGCACAAGAGGATACAAACACATCATACACATAATCTATCTAAAGAGAAGTGTTTTCACTCAAGAGAATACACAATCCACCTCCCGCAAGAGGATTTACATGAAGCCTTGCAGAATAAGAAGGCGAAGTGACCTTACTACGAAACTCTAGTTGGTGATGCAACCCTTCTCCCAAACATGCAAGGAGCTTCAACAAGATAAAGCCAAGATCTTGTTTCTAAGTGTACCGTAATCCTTTCCAAAAAGTAATTGTAGACACCCAAAAATGTCCACTTGTCGCAACGTCGCATCATCTAGGCATCTTGTAACATCTTTGCCCTAGGTCCTCTTCGCCATCCTAACCTAACATCTTCCTCTAATAAATTAAATAAATATAACATTTATTTAATTTAGCCACATCCCTCTTATCATTAAATAAATAAATTTTATTTATTTATTTAATTCCTTTACTTCTATGATTAAATAAATAATTATTATTTATTTAATCAATCATGCCACTTAAGTAATTAAAATTTTATTTTAATTAATTAAAGTCACTTACCAATTTCATCTCTAATTATCTCTCTAGCTAACTTGATCCCCTTTCTAATTTATCTCTCAACTCATCTCTTACACCTTCTAATCCCATCTCCCATATCACTCTTACCTTCCACTTTCCTTTTCCAAGATGAACAAAGCAACTTTCCTAATTTCATTATCAGTTGCAAAATGGAAGGTTTGTCCCTCCATTCTCTCACCAAAAAATCTATAAATTAGCCCATTTTCATGCCATTTCACGTGGATGAATCTTCTCAGCATTGTCCCTCTACCGAATTTTCTTCTCAATCTCTGATCCATCAACTTCTACCTATCTTTCATCCATCAATCTTTTATCATCGTTAAGCTGCAAAATGTGAAGCAATCAACAATGAAAACAAGGAATCGTCCAATCTAGGTGAAATTGTTCTTATTTGCATGTTTTCTTTATTTCATTTTTGGGTTTTGATTTCTTGAGTTTTGGGTTGAAATCTGATCTCTATTGTTTGATCTTTGTTAAATTTTATCCATTACATTCTGGCACGCTCGGTGGGACCGAATCACTAGTTTATTTACAAGATTTGTATAAAAATTTACATGTTTTCTAACCCTCATATTGCAAGTTTTGCATTTTTTATATTAAAGATGACCTCCTAGGCTCAAACCAACCTCACGATTGCGTTCGAGGGGGCCGTTTCCATGAAAAATGAGTATAAATTTGCCTGTTTTTCATGAAAAAATGTGCATTTGGCGAAGAAAATAGCATTCGGTTTGTAGAAAACTGCCTTTGAACAACAGCTAGTCGCATTTGGTAAGCAACCAGTCGCATTTGGTAAGCAGCCAATCGCATTTGGTCAGCAGCCAGTCGCCTTTGGTTAACAGCCAGTCGCCTTTGGTTTTCAGGCATCCGAGCGCATGAGGTTAGGGTTTGAACGCCTTTGAACGACAGAAGGTCACCTCTGGTCAACAGGGGGTCGCATATGCACAGAAGGTAATTGCCTGTGGTAAGATTTGAGTCACATCTGGTTGTTTCTAAGTCACATCTGGTTGTTTCTGAATCGCCTTTGGTTTTCATATACGCTTCTGGTTTCTGCTGCATAGAATAAGGTTTTTTTTGGGATTTGATCATTTCTTGGTGTAGCTTGACTAAAAACATGTGTCCAAGAATGGAGCAAGCAAACTAATGACATGTTTTATGCAGATACGAGCGGTCAAAGAATTTGTTTATCACTAAAAATAGGCACATTTGGTTTTGGGCATTAAAATGAACTTTGTCTTCATCGTGCCTATTTTTCATTTTATTTGTTTGCTTGTCTGAGTCTGTTTGTCACCCAAGGTAGCAATACAAGTATCCTCTCCCCCTGCCTAACCAATGGATTTGGGGTGTATGAGAACGTGTTGCTAACTTTTAGGCGGGCCTGCCTTCCCATTGTGAGAAGGGGACGACCCAGGCAGAAACAGGTCAAAGCCAGACCATTCCAATCCGCTTGATAAATAATGCGTTTGTGATGACAGGTGTTGTTCCGCTATACCGACAACCAACCTCCCCCAAAACCCTATAGAACGTAACCTCTTTGGGCTGGGAGACTCCATAACAGAGAGTAGTGCTGCCACATGTATAGCCACCTGAATGGAAACCCGAACTAAAAACCATGTCTTAGTGGCCAAAAAACACATATTTGTTGGCGCAGAAGGTGGGACTTTCGAAGTTGCCCTGACTCATGTGGTTCTTAGCTGAGGTAGTAGGGACAATCCTAAGGTTCGGTGGGGGGATGAGCCTTGGGAAACCTGGATCTTGGTATGCGTGAGAAGTGAGTGCCGTGGAGAGGAGCCAGTGCTACCAAGATCTTGGAGCTACTCGCTTTGAATAAGCATAGCTAGGGATCCAACAAATATAGCCTTTTAATAGCCTTAGGATGTAATGATTGAGAATGGCTTGTGTATGAGTGTCTTCCATCTTGTTTGCTTGCCATAAAATTGCTAAAAAAGCTATCAAAACCAATATCCCTGTCACAAAACAATTTCATCCTAACACATTCTAAGCCACATCATCCACGTCCTCTAATCCTAACCATCCTAGCCAAGTCATCATTCTAATTTCAGCCTAATCACTTCATCCTAGTCATTACCCAATCAACTTCATCCATTTTATATCCAAATCACATCTTATTCATCCCACATCCTCATATCGTCATCTACCACTGCTAGACATGGACATGATATTCCCAAACAAGACCTATGAGAATGATCCTTATGGCACCTTAAGAATGCTTGATACCCTTGAGTGGCTATATAGAAAGGAACCAATGCTTACGCCACCACAACACCAACAATTCCCACAACATCAAGCCATAATCCAATACCAACAATCCCAAATCCAATCATCACATCAACCTTATCCATCCACCTATCATGTTACCCCCGCACCAACCTATCCCATTTCTTCTAATATCAACCCTTATCCATATCACTCCACCCCTCAGCAACCATTATCCTATGTGATCCCTCGACCACAACACCATCACAACTTCCAACACATTCAACCTACACATCCTACCATGCCACCTCATCATCAAACCCATTCACAAGGCTATCAATGGCCCCCACAACATGAACATGGAAATTTGAGTGGCTATTTGTACATAAATCAAGTGAATCCAAGTCCACTCTTGCCACAAGACCTAATAGACTTAAGTCCACCTATGCAACAAGACTTAATAACCTTTGACTCAAGTCTAAGTGACCCTTTGTACATAAACCAAGTATCCTTAAGTCCGCCTATGCTACAAGACTTAATAGCCTTTGACGAGGGAGATACCAACCTAGAGCAAGCATCTTATGAACATTCTCCATCACCGTTCGAGCACATGCCAACATATGAGTCAACTAGTCCTCTCCCAACACCTTCATGTCAACCTTCTAATCCATCAAGCCCTCAACTAAAGGATCCCTTAGAGATGACCCTGCAACAATTGGTCCAAGCAAATTTGATTGAGCTTCCACTGCTAATATCCTTTGAAGAAGTCTACTTTAAACCCTATTGGTATAAAGATGATGAATATTGTGCATACCATAGGTGTAAGGGCCATCTCATATCCACTCGTAAACAATTCAAAAGATTGATCAAGAACCTAAAAGATTGTGGTAAGATTGGGTTAGATAAAACCAATCCGTCTAATTCCCTTATCCTTCCATCCAGCACAAGTCCTAGCCCATCTAATCCCATTATCCATCCCACAAGTCCTAACCCTAAGCCTTCAACTTCCACCATTACCATTCATCCCTTATATTGTCCATTTATCCATACCCTTGCAGAGGATGTGATCCATTGGCTATTAGCAAGGAATAAATCATTGCCATGTCATCAAAGTCCCATTCATGAGCCTATCATAGATTCTCCCAATGCCTTGCTTATTTCTCCAACTTCACCATGTGGCCCACAAACCCTTGAGATTATTGAGTAGACTTCTTCCATGAGTCCACATCAAGACCTATCATACCCTCATGTTATTGAGCAAAATCCTATCCAAGAGTCATCCCCTTCCATCCAAGTAATACAAGAGCTATGTCAAGAACATAACCCAATGCATGTGGAAACACCAAGCCTTCATCCGAATCAAGGTCAAAGCATCTTTAAGTTCAAACTATCCATGTCCTATATATTTCCTTTGATCAAGATATTACTTATGATCATAACCCTATTCATGAGCGAGTATATCCCATTCATAGCCAAATTAATCCTATTTGTGCTCACATTTGTGATCAAGACTTTATATATGATCATAAAAACCACGATGAGCCTCTTAGCCAAACTTTATGCAACTCGTGATAAAGAGGTTATCACTCCTCCTATCCTTCCTTCCATACCCATCCATGAGCAAGATATCCAAATTGCTCGTACCCATTCTCCATCTAGCCCTACCCATGATCCCCTAACATCTACCTATCATAATGAGACACATGTCCCCCATATAAGCATAGAAGATCAAACAACTATCTCGGATCATAATGAACACAAGCAAGATCCTAATGATCCTCCATCACCCATTATCAACTACATTTCAAATCCACCATCATATCCTATGGGTCTATCCACCTTTATCCATGAGTGTTCCTCCCTAGGAACACAACAACCTTTGTCCACCACCTCAGCTTCTCCATCCAATAAAGGACTCATTTCTAGTGTTCCACCTACACCTAGTCCTATTGTCGATCGTATACTCCAAAAGATGAACTATCAAGGTAAGGGTTTAGGCCCTCTTGAACAAGGAATGTTGGAGCTGATTCATGTCAAAGTCCCTCCTCCGTGCTCATTTGGCCCTAGATGCACACCCCAAGGTCAACAATCTAACGATGTTGGTAATCCCTCCATTCCTCCTAAGTCCACCTCTTACCATAAATCCCATCATACTCCTAAAACATACGTTTGCATTCCGCATCCATCCTCCTACAAATCGCAAAAGCATGTGACCATACACCTCCCGCCATCCACTTTACCTCCGCTTCTTCCAATTCCTAATATCCCTCCATCGAACCTACCACCACTACTTCCAACACATAATCCATCCATCCATAAATCCTCTCAAAATCCCAATCATGGCCAGCAAATGCACACATTGTATAAACAATGAGCCTCCACCTATCCCTCCACTGCCACTCACCCCATGGGATTCAAAGGCAAAAATATGGATGCCTCTACCTATAAAGTCAAAAATCCTAAAAATCCTAATGCCTTAGGATATCAATCCAAAAGCCAAGAATCAAAGAACAATCCATCTCAAAACCTGCATATGCCCACACACCTCAAAGTAAAAAGGAAAAAGGTGTGGGTCCCCAATCAACAAGCAATTACCTCAAAAGCATGCACAAAAGCCACATGCATCCAAACCCATACCTCCACAAGCAAAGTCAAAAACCAAAATGGTATGGGTCCCTAAGCAACAAGCCATCAAGTCAAATGAGGCATCCACCTCTCGTGAATCCGTACCATCCTTCGCTTCCATCCATTCCATCCAAAAGAAGCAAAATCCTCCATCCCACATGAAAAGCAAAAATCATAAAAATACTGAGCCTATGTGGGTCCCTAAATGCTTACGTCATCCATCTCCTAAACAAACATCCCCATTGCTTCCTACACCACCATCCCATCAAAAGCTTCAATGTTTATCATGGTGTGTGCAATCGTTGGTCATGGTTCCACTCCATTCCACATCATTCCCACATACCTCGATCTCCCCATCCTTCATTCATTATCCTACATATCTCCCCTACCAACATCTCTAAGCACACTTGACATGGTCCATGTGACGACATCCCTCTCTAGCAGGACTATCACCTTTCATGGAACTAGACACTTGAGTCCCTTTCGTCCATATCCACCTATCCAAGTAAAAAAAAAAAAGAAAAAAATGAAAAAAGTAAAGAGAAATCCCTTCGTCCAACGGTGAAAACCTGGCAAACAGGCACCCTGGGTAAGTACCATGATGAAAACCTGGCAAACAGGCGTCATGCGTAAGTTTGATCTTCTATGTCACCTACATTTGGGGGCACCTTGTCTCATCAACACTGTCACTCTCCATCCTATCGTGTCTTATCTTGCCATATCGTATCCTACCATCCTTATCTATTACATTTATACACCTACCCTATTGAGTCCATTCATCCTTCTTCCTTTTGATCTTGATAAAGATTGGGGGCAAAATGTTAAAACATGCGTTGGTTATCTCTTGATGTATCTCATCCATCCTATCGTCCTATTGTCATCCCATTGTTATAAGCATAATCCTAGTGTGAGTCTTATCGTCTTGAGCATTGTCATGAAAAATCCTAAGTATTGCACCTAGAATGGGGCATGTTATTCTGATGCGACATAGACTTTGAGATCACATCCTAGCTCTCTTATGCATACATCCAATGTCGGCTATCCCCTTATCCAATCATTTATCATGAGTCTTCCTTTCCATCCCTTATTGCCCGTCCTTTCATCCTAATCCATCCTATATCCCTTTCTTGCACTTGGACTTGGTTTCCTCCCTCGTCATTGGTATCTAGCACAGAGGCTACCAAAGTTGTAAATCCATTGACGTTCAAAACATCCAAAAACACAAAAAAATTGTAAAGCGTCCTGAAAAAATCCAAAAAAATCGTAAAAAATCCAAAAAAAATCCAAAAAAAATCACAAATAGTCCTGAAAAAATCTAAAAAAATCACAAAAAGTCCTGAAAAAAAATCCCTCAAAATCATAAACTGTCTTGAAAAAATCAAAAAAATTATAAAATGCCCTGAAAAAATACATAAAAAATTAAATATTCCCAAAATACAAAAAAAATCATAAAATCCAACAACAATCCAAACAATTATCAAGGTCAATCATCTAATCAATCAAATTCAATCATCAAAACAATCCATCAAACCTATCAAATCAAAATCAAATCAAAATCACATCAACATCATATATCAATCAATCACATCAAATCAATCCTATCAATCGATCAAAATCACATCAAACCAAATCAAATCAAAGCAAATCAATCAATCAATTCAATCAATCAACCCAATCAAAAACCATCCATCTCCGTCATCATCACCATTAATAAAACATAAATCATAACAACATCTCATCTCTATCGTTAAGTGCCTTGATCCTGTGGATACGAGTATGTAGACAGTCTGGAGTACGAAGGAAGTTCCCAGATTCAGGCACAAGGCGATCTTCCTCTTTCTTCTCTCATCATCTTCTTCTATCTTCTATCTTCATCAATTCATCAATTCTTCAAGACAATTCTTCCAATCAATCATTTCCTCAAATCAATTCTTCTTCAATCATTTCTTCACCAATCTTTCAAAACAATTCTTCCAATCATTTCTTCAATCTATCACTTCAATCTCATCATCAATAAACACAAATGCAAATCAATCCTTAAAACCATGCCAATCAAGTCAATCAATTTTGTCAAATTGTTCAATCGCAATCAACGGTCTTGATCCTAGTCTTGTCTTAAACTAAATCATCAATCAATCAATCAATCATCTTCCTTGTGTTGCTCTAGGGATATATCATTCCCCGCAATGACAACACTATCATCATCATCAATCAATAATTAATCTTTGGTTTACAGCTTGATAGGGGCAATACCTTGTTTGTTTTTGTATCGTTTGTGCATGCTTGCTTGTGTGTGTTATCATTTTTATCTTGCATTTGCATCTATATCTTCCCAGCTAATATTCATATCTTGTATCTAGACAAGGTTGTATTACAATGGGGCATGCGACACATTGTCGCCTTGGTCCTTATACCTTGGTGCATAACGTCTTGTGTTAAATCAAACATATGATTGCTCACTTTCATTGTAGCATAACGCATCCTCTCCTTTCTTCTATCCATTTCCTTGACCAATCCATTTCATTTCGAGCGCCTATTCATGTTTGTCCAACCCGCCTATCCTCTCGAGGGGGCATCATAATCCTATCATTCCATTCATATCTTGTCTTTCCTTCCATTAGCCTATGTTTTTCCTCTATCCTTGTCTTAGCTTCTTTGAAATGATGTTACTCGATACAAATCTCATCATCTCGAACATCATCTCAAAGAGGGGCAAAATGTAGACACCCAAAAATGTCCACTTGTCACAACGTCGCATCATCTAGGCATCTTGTAACATCTTTGCCCTAGGTCCCCTTCACCATCCTAACCTAACATCTTCCTCTAATAAATTAAATAAATATAACATTTATTTAATTTAGCCACATCCCTCTTATCATTAAATAAATAAATTTTATTTATTTATTTAATTCCTTTACTTCTATGATTAAATAAATAATAATTATTTATTTAATCAATCATGCCACTTAAGTAATTAAATTTTTATTTTAATTAATTAAAGTCACTTACCAATTTCATCTCTAATTATCTCTCTAGCTAATTTGATCCCCTTTCTAATTTATCTCTCTAGCTAATTTGATCCCCTTTCTAATTTATCTCTCAACTCATCTCTTACACCTTCTAATCCCATCTCCCAAATCACTCTTACCTTCCACTTTTCTTTTCCAAGTTACACAAAGCAACTTTCCTAATTTTATTATCAGTTGCAAAATGGAAGGTTTGTCCCTCCATTCTCTCACCAAAAAATCTATAAATTAGCCCATTTTCATGCCATTTCACATGGATGAATCTTCTCAGCATTGTCCCTCTGCCGAATTTTCTTCTCAGTCTCTCATCCATCAACCTCTACCTATCTTTCATCCATCAATCTTTTATCATCGTTAAGCTACAAAATGTGAATCAATCAACAATGAAAACAAGGAATCATCCAATCTAGGTGAAATTGTTTTTATTTGCATGTTTTCTTTATTTCATCTTTGGGTTTTGATTTCTTGAGTTTTGGGTTGAAATATGATCTCTATTGTTTGATCTTTGTTAAATTTTACCCATTACAGTAATCAACAAGTGTTTTGATGGAAAGATGAGAGTAAGGCTCATAGCACGATGTATGCCCCCACCTTAAAGTGCTTGCTAACTCCATCAGGGAGCAATTACCTTTAAGGTAGAGTGAGGAAGAAATATAAAACAAGCACGGGAGCTTTCTAAAATCACATGCCCAAATGATATGTGTTTTCAAAAGCTACATCGTGACAAGGCATTGCCTCCAGGATGAGCAAACCAAGGCGATGCTTACATGCATGTTACACAATGGCTTGTGTAGTCATGGTATGACGCCGAGCATTGCAACAAGGTGCCACGTACATAAAACATCATAACTTACAAAGATGAGGGAGGAAAGATCACATGAAAGTAGAGTACACATGAATTGAATCACGAAAGGACGCTATATCATCCAAGAAAAATAACACACTTGTATATCATGACATATAGAAGAATGAAGATACATATAGAGGAATGACACAATGTGTTCTTACTCCTTGTACCTTTGTGCTAACAAGGGTGTCAAGGGAGAAACACAACATCATAATACGAGGATAATAGTACATACAAGCATAACAAAAATGAGGAGGGACCACACTTTCGAGTCAGTCTATAACAAATCGTCCTCCCCCAACTTGCTTATGATAAAATGGATGGAGGACAAGCTGCTCTAGGGACTACATCAAACATGGTGAAGAGTGATAGAACCATACCTTATTTGAAGTTGTTGAATTTTGTCACCCAAGACTCGACATTCCTTAGTGGAATAGCCAAGTGCTCAATGATATGCACAATAATGAGGTGTTGAATGATTATTTTGTTGAATCTTTTTGTGTGTTGGAGGAAGAGTGATTAAGCGGTCTTTGAGTAGACTCGGCAACATAAACTCTTGTTGAGATAGAAGAGAAGATATAGGTGAAGTAGGAAGCAATCCTTTTTGTTGTGAACATAGTGGAGAGAACGTAGGAGAAGGACAGAAACCTAAACCTACTTTAGACAAGTGCGGTGTTGGTTCCACAGGTTCCTTAATACCTTGTTGTTTACATCCTAACCCATTTCCATTGTCTCCTTGTTTAGAAAGGATTTTAAATCCATGTCCATAACACATCTCCAAGTCTAAAGGAAGAGGAGAGGTCATATGACTATCTTTATTGAAATGAGAATTGTCATCATGTGTTGAAGAAGAATTAGAAGGATCATTCTTTTTATCATGGTTAGGAGAGTCAACGTTTGTTTCAACAAGCCCATGGGGATTGAAATCTAAAGGGACCTCATCGTTAACATGACATGTATTAGAAGAACATGATTCATTAGATTGAGATGATACTTTATCACAAATGGCCACCATTTCTTTAGAAGAAAGCATATCTTCATCAATATCAATAGTTCCATTGTTATTACTTTTGAGTTTAAGCTTTTTAGGAGTATGAGATTGTGTTGAAGAAATTTCATTTACCTTCAAGGTTTTTGGGTGCGAGGGTGAGATTTTATATTCACTCGCAAAGGAGGGTGTAAAATCTAACGAATCCCAATCATCACTGAAGAATGCATTCGAAGGACTGACACTATCCTGACCAACACTTTTGTTAGTAGCAGCTCAAATAGTGGTTTGGTTTTTGTTAAAGAAAGGATCAAATTTCTAAAAGGAATTTGATGTCTCACTTCCATTTGTAAGCAACTTTGCAGAACCGAATCGTCTTGAATCGTATGGATCTTTTTTTCAAATATGAACTTTATTGAACAATGAAGGGTAGACAGGACGACCCCCATGGCATGAATCCACAGTCTACGAAGAAGAAGATTATATGAATGAGAATTAGGCACGACATGGATAAGGGTAGGCAATGTCACAGGTCCAACCTTAACATTTAAGGTGATTGCACCTAGTGATTGCTTACCAACATTATCAAATCCATGAATGATGAGTTTATCCTATTTAATGAGAGACGTATCAACATTGATTTTATGTAACAAGTCTATGCCACAAACATTAAGACGCGATCCGCCATCAATCATAGTGTGTCTTACCCTCATTCTATTAATAATGATAGATATCATAAGAGGCTTATATTGATTTTGAACTTCTGTGGGAGGTAATTCAAGTTGTTGAAATGAAATATTTGATGTTGTCATATGCATACAACTAAACAAAGATGCTACATCATTCGGTCTAACAGAAGGTGGAACGACTGCCTTTTGTAGAGCCTCCTAGAGCTTTTTGTGGTATGTAGGCGATGTTTGTATTAAATCCCACAGATAGATCTTAGCCAAAGTAGTGCGGAACTTCTCAACAAGATCATATTCTCTACCACTATGTTGAGAAAGATGAGGAGGTGGTGGAAGAAAAGGTTGAGGTGGAAGAGAAATGGGCACACTTGGTGCTTGCTTACTTTGCTTGTTACTGCGGGTGTTGTATGTGTGAGCAACCGCATTATGATGAGATTGTTGCAACACATTTTGAACAGCTTGATTCCTTTGAGTAATTTGCTTTGCTATTTTGAGAATGTAACTAGAAGGTCGAGATGGTTTTGGAACACCTCAAACCGTAGTCACAAGTTTAGAGAAAGGAGGTAGATTAGGTGCCTCATGCGCAATGAACTTAGGAACATTAATGCACTTATTCACTATACCCTTAGTGGGCGAAATAAGCTTGTTAATGATGATGGAATTTACATTGTTATCTTCTTGAGATGAATGCCCAATGTCTTCCCATGGGGAATCCATTATAATAGAAGAATCTTCATCCACTAATGCTTCATCTTTTGATGGGAGAGCATTGGAATGAAGAGAGGGTAGAGTGATGTTAAGAAAATTGTTGATGATTGTGTCCTTAGTGATTTCCAAGGGCCTTGAACATGCAACCAAATGAGGAATACCAAGGGTCTTCACATCCTTAGTGATATCCAAGGTAATTGAACATTCAACTAAAGGAGGAAGATTAATAGGATGATTCATGGAATCATCATGTGCTATGGTAGAAGTAGGAATAGTATGCTCAACATCTTCTAATGCCACATCTCTAGAAGAGAGATCATTCAAATGAAGAGAAAGTAAAGTAATGTTAAGGAATGTGTCAATGATTTCATCCTCTTGCGCCAAAATGTTCTTATTTTTGGGAGAGGGATCCAAAGCATAGGGTGATGTAGGCAAAGCTAGGTCACCATCATATGCTTTAGAGGTGATGATATTATCATGAATTGTAGTAGAAGAAGAACTTTCATCATCATCTAAATCTCATGACTATTCATGGAGATGAACTTAGTAAAGTCTTTTAACATTGATATAAGTAATACAAAGAAGCCAATAATACATGTAAGTGATATGGAACAACAATGTACAATTAAATTTAGACATGATTTGAGTAGCTAAAATAAGATTGCAATCAATGACCTACAGGTGCAAGATAAGCGAGGCTTTCCAAAAATGTGGTATTTTTGGTAACGACAACAACTAAGTCAAATGTAAGATGTGTAGTATGTGCAAATGATTTTCCTAAGTAAACACAATAGGGATTTAGAAATCTTTGATTTAAATTAAGATTCTTAACACAAGAAGGATTTAGAAATCTTTGCTTTAAATGAAGATGCACAAGTGTCAAATAAAGCGAGAAAGTTTTGTTTATGCTACCGCTTTACAATTTTAAAGAGAAGTTGAATACATGAATGTTCTTGCTTTCTAAATTAAACAAATATGACCAATATGATGATGTACAATGATTTAAAATAAGATTTAGCAATCATTCAACATAGAAAGGATCTGAAAATAAGATTTTCAATACAACCATTAAATGCAAAACTAGCTAGGGTTTAAACCCTAGATCTTAAATGCTTGTTCCCTAAATTGAAATTCTTTGATGCAAGAATGTGATTTGAATAGAAATGATATTTATGAAATGCTACAGCAATTCAACATCAGGTTTGAACATTAATTATCATCAGCAAAATATGGAACAAGAGTTTAATCACCACACCCTAGGTGCAAGATTAGCTAGGTTTTCCAAAAATGCAATTTTTTTGAAAACCCTAATAATGAATAAGTGAAAATGTCAAATATGCCACTAAGAAATGATTAAATGATGTATTAGAGTAAAGTAAAATTAGATTTGAAATGCAAATATCATCAACAAAATTTGAAACAAGATATCAATCACAAACCGTAGATTTCACAATAACTAGGTTTTCATAAAAAATTACAACTTTTTTGACAAAAACCCTAACAATTAAGAGGTTCAAATGTAAGGTATAGTACTATGAGATGATTAATTTCTCCAATACAATTCAAATCTGATGCAAAAATTATAATGTTAAATATTTCTATGATGATCTAAAACCTATGCAATGAAAACAATGCAATAAATATGCTTTTTCTAAGCCTAAAATGCTTGATTTTTCACTTTTCAATGCAAATATGAAAGAATGTATTTTATTTAAACACAAAGATGATATGCTACATAAAATGAAATTAATTTAATCATGCCACAAGGATCTGAAACAACTCATTAATCTTCAAACCCTATGTTCAATACTAGCTAGATTTTCTAAAAATGCAAGGTTTTTGTAAACCCTAATTTTGAAACAATGTAAAAATTAAGCTATGGAAGTATGCTTAATGATGAATGAATGTAATCTAATCATATCTAGGGCAGAAAATAACTCATATTTGAAGAAAGAAGGATGCCAAAGTGCAAGAAACGACGAGTTCACCAAAATGTTAAATAGAAAAGAGAGACCTAGCCCAAGAGATTAAACTAGGTCAAAACCCTCTTCTACAAACATTAGAACACAAGCCACAGGGGTTTTGTCCATTTCTTGTATAGAGGAGAATCAACCAAATCCAACCAATCAAGCTAGGGCAAAGTAGAAACCCTAGTTAAGCAAGATCTATGAAAATACAACAGTCATAAATAAATATCAGAAATCTAACAACACAGTGAGGATCAAAGGGCAGAGTAGAACTTGGATCTGGATTTGGTAGTCCAAAGGACCAAGGCGCTTGGGGACCCTAGACCCTGATTAGGGTTTGGCAGAATGTAAAGTTTTCTGTGTCTTTGACCTTTTGTGTTCTTGCTTCATGTAACTTGTTTTCTGTAAATTCTTTTGGATGCTACCTACACACACAAGAAGGAAAATGGTTGGGTGCTATTTAGGAGCTTGCCTAAGTCAAGCTCTATGAATGGTGTTTCCACCTCCACAATAGTAATGATGAGATCTCAAAGAGTGTGCGTCCTAGGAGGGCAGAGGCAAATCTGAAGTAGAATGGAATTTTAGAACAAAGCATGAAGGAAAGAAGTCACTATGACCATGGAAGCCCTAGCATGGTTTATGCGGCGTCACAACTTGACTCAAGAAGTTGGTGTAGCCCAAAGAAGTAGAAAGATCTTCACAAGACCTGCAAGAAGTTAGTATAACAAAAATAATCCACCATAGAGAGCTTTAGAGAAGAATATAGAGCATGAGAGAGAAGAAGAGAGAGTGCAAGTGTGCCTAGATTGCATAGAGGACTTAGAGATATTCAAATGAATAAACTAACTTGCTTTTATATTCATTCCCACTCAACAATAATGAATAAAACCAAATGGAGCTGAATGTTAAAGTCAAGAAGGTGTTGTAAGATGACACCACAAGAGAGGGGTTAAAGGTCCCATCTAGGACCAGGGCGCTTGGGCACCCTAGTCCTTTAGTCCCACAAACTCTAGGGAGTGTCCCTTTAAGTGGGCTTAGACCATTCCTAACATTATTTTGTCAGGTTTGTTCATCAGGATCAAGATTTTATCATTTAATATTCAAAAAGGTGTTAAAATAGGTCTTGATTAACAAGTGTAACATTTTAGGTCCAACTAGGTGCTAAACTAGGTGTAAAATGCTAGTGTACACATTTTACTCCATAACACTACACTTGCATCATTAAATTTGCCAATTGATGATAGGTTCTATTTGAAACCTAGGATATGTAGAACCTGATTGATCACCTTAGTTGTTCATTAGGGAACCAAAATTAGAATCTACTATGGCCAATAATTCTTAGATGTGAACGATCACCTAGATACACTTTCCCTTCATCATATTCTTCATATTTTGAAAATTGTCCTTAATGGGAGGTCATATGGAAGGAAGCTTCATTTATCAACCATGCACCTTCAAGTGCATGTGTTACCAAGGCTACAATAAAGTCATCTCCACCATCCTCTTATGAACTATTTGTTGCAAGTATGTGCCTAATCGGTGTTGTCATTGATGTCAACATATTTGTGGTCATTGGTGTCAATTGTGATCTTATTTTGTTACTTTCTTGTGATGAATATTGCTTTGCTTAAGTCTTGAAGATCATCAGAATATGTTTATGATATTGTGTTTCCAACTGCTTTTGAGAAAATTTGCTCTCCTAGTGGAAACAATGTGTTACAAAGTATCTTGGTTTGATGATGAACAGTCCAGTGGTTTGCTCTGCATTTCTTGTAGAATGAATATCTTTGTTTGCGGATTGGAAGTCATTTAGAGGCATGTCTAAATATGCTATGTTCCAAGTTTGAGCCTCCAGTGTGAAGATCTGAGTAAGTTATGTTCATTAGAGTAAAAACTGCTTTTTCTATGCATTCAGTGGTGATAGGGAGAAAGTATTTTGCTCCGCATTCCTCCGCATTGAAGTATTTTGGTCTGTGGTTCTAAAGTTAAGTTTGGGATGATGTTATGTGATTTGGTGGTCCGCAAGTGTTCTTTTCTTTATGGCAGTAGCTGACAGTGTTGTTTATGTGCTCCAGTTTGAAGAATCTTCTTGATAGAGTGGTTAGAGGTTGTACGGATGATTACAATGTGCTTGTGGATGTCTCCTGATCATGTTCCTACCTTTTGATTGGTCCGTGAAGAGTAATTTGGATCGTGGATGAAGACTGTTCCTAAAAGACTTAGTGTTAACTCTAAGTATTAGCCGACCTGGTTGTTTTAACTACTTGCAGAGATGCATTGAAGATTGTGAAAGTGTGTCGTGGCGTTGAAGATAGAAATTGAGTCCCAACTAAGGAGTTATGTGATCCGCATTCATCCTTTTTCTTTGCAACATGATTTAGGTCCAGACCTATTCTAATGTATGTTTGTAATGCCGACCTTGGAGATTGTTTCAATGATTGATGATTGTAATGGTAACCTTGATGATCATTCCAAGGTTGATGAATTGTATAAATACTTGTAATGAAACTGTTAAACTTTTCATGGACCAGCTAGGAGTTGAACCTAGGACCTTCCATTTGCATGCTGGAGTGCTCTACCAACTAAGCTAATGGCCCTTTGTGGCCAGTCCATCATCGGTCTAGGTGTCGATTATTTCCAACACCCCCCCTTAAGCCACACTTTAGGTGCTTGGGGCTCCTATCTTGGCTCTGATACCATGAGAGAAATTAGGAGCATATTTTGCACACAAATAATATTCTGTGTTCTTTCTTATCTTCATTCAATAAACTATTACATATATATAGGACTTTCATATCCTCTATTGTAGGAAACCTTTATAACAACTCCTAAATATACGAGTTGTTTTAACAGATTGTGATACTCACATAACCAATACCTTGTAAAACCATAAACATACTAACACACTTAAAAAATGATTTAATATTCCTAAAAAACCCATGTGAACACTAATTCCTAACACCCCCCTTAGTGTGAACATGGTAGAAAAACACTCCTCTGCAATATGCTCACCCCTATGGCATATCCAACTATGTGACTCATGACCTTGATCCAAAAGAAAGGCTCTCTCCTTTTACACAAAATGTTGAATGGAATAATTGGCCACTAAGCAATTCAGATCTCTTCCACTTGCAGATCAAATGAATGCACAAGATTAAGCTGAAACCATCATCGGGTTGCCTTCCACGAAGCCTACTCCTACGTCTTAATTCGAACTCCAAGAATATCTCACACTTTCAAACTCTCTGCATGTAGATGAAATCGTTGTTGTCTCCTTGAGATCTATTTTGAGGGTGCCATGGTTTAAGATAGTTTTTTCCTACCAATGAAAACTCTGAGAGGCTCCTTCACGTCATTATCACTAAATAATAGGCACATAATCAAGTTGCTCTGATACCATGTTGAACTTTTCATGGAATAGCTAGGAGTTGAACCTAGGACCTTCCATTTGCATGCTGGAGTGCTTTACCAACTGAGCTACTGGCCCTTTATGGCCAGTCCATCATTGGTCCAGGTGTGGATTATTTCTAACTGAAACCATGAAAATGGATAGAAGTGTGAAGATGTGAAGATAAGTGTGAAGTGTAAAGGCAGAGCAGAGTAGAGAAAATAAATTACGCTTCAATGGAACTGAACTCAGGCATGGAGTAGATGCTATCAAATCAGTTCACAAACCTTTAGCAGTGAGCCACCCTTGGCAGTGAGTCGATCTTGGTAGTGAGCCCTAACTTTTGCAGTGAACATTTTGGGTAGTGAGCCCTAAGGTAAGGAGCCTTTGATTTTTGGTATTGCTATAACATATTTATTTTGTGAGCTAACACTCACCATGGTTTTTCCCCTCTGGGGTTTTCCACATACTCCTGTGTTGAATGTGTAAATATGTTTAAGTTCCTGTTTCATGCTTTCATGATTAAATTCCAAATGCAATGTTGATTGGTTGATGTTTTAATGGTTTTGAAATATTGGCTACAACTTATTCACCCCCCCTCTTAGTTGTATTGCTCTTTCAACAATTGGTATCAGAGCCAGATTCCTTGGTAAAGAGTCTAACAGCTCGAGGTAGATCTGATATGTCGCATAGGAGGGAGTCACTGCAATTCGACGGAATGAATTATACCCTTTGGAAGGTACAAATGAAAAGTTATCTTATCTCTCTTGGTTATAATGTCTGGAAGATAATAGAGAAAAAATATACTGTCCCTAAAAATGGTCCATCAGATGATGATGAAGTCAAACAATATGAAATTAATGGAAAGGCTAGAGATGCTTTATTAAATGCCTTATCTAACAATGAGTTGGTGAAAGTTATGGATTTGGAGATTGCTCATGAGATCTGGGATAAGTTAAAAAGTTTATATGAAGGAGATGATTTTGTAAAAAGTGCCAAACTATAAAACCTGAAGGCGAAGTATGAAGCCTTGAAGATGAGTGAAGGTGAAAACATAACTATGTACATGTAGAGAGTTGATGAAATTTTCAATGGAATTATAGGTCTTGGAGGTACTACACAGGAGGATGAGGTTGTGATGAAGATTCTGAGGTCATTGCCTAAATCCTATAATCACAAGGTGGCAACAATTGAAGAGCTTATGAGTGTACAAAAGGTTTCAAAGGATCAATTGCTCAGGAAACTTACAGCTTTTGAAATGAGAGAATTTGGTGATGCTTTGCCAAAGATTGAGACTACTTTCAAAGCCAGTGCTTTAGAAAAGACTTCAAGAGCTCAGAAATATGCTGTGGAATCTGATGATGACCTAGATGAGGTTGAAGCAAACATTGCAGATAGAATGTGATGCAAGAGCATACCTGGTTCAAGAGCAATCTTGCATCAACCAAAAACATTTGCATTTCAGTTTGTTTGTAGTTCAGTTTGTTTCTTTTCATTTTCTAGTTCAGTTCGGGTAGTTCAGTCAGAAGTAGCTTCTACATTTTGATCTGACATTCTATTACAGTTATGTTTCAGAACTTGTGGAGATGGACTTAGCATCTACATTTCTTCATCAACATCATATCTAGAATTCAGAGATCCGCACATTGTTACTGGAAAGATATCGCTATCAGAAGATTGACTGTTTCTCAGAGCAGAGCATTCTAACAGTCTCTGACAACCAGCTGAAGGAGAAACCTGCGGAAGCATTTCCTGATCTTTGGAGCCTAATGACACATCATTCAATGATCTTTGGTTCATGGCTGACCTTCCCCAAAGATCCGCACTTCATTTCACTCATTTTTCGGAAGGAGTTCAATGCATTTAGGTCCGACCTAACCGTGTACACGTTACAACTCTTCATTGGAGTTTGTGACCTTCTTTGGCTGACACGGGGGAATCTATTGGTCTGGAGATGATATATAATGATGTAATAGATCCTTAGGAAAGTAGTTCATAAGTTATCAATAAGCTCATAGTTTAGATTTTGTGCGAAGGAGCTTCAAAGCTTTATCTTGTGCATGTATGTAATCAGGCCTGTGAGGCCTAATTGTAAGCCCACATGTTGCCGGTTAGATTGTATTTGAATTCTATGATATATTGAATGACTAAAACTGTAATTGTTCCATTTCTTTGAGTTGTTTCCATTGTGTTTACTCTTGCTACATGGTTTGGACAGTTCATTATGTGAACCCTCCTACCATGACTGCACCAGAATGCTAAGAGGTTTCAGTAAGTACAAAGGAAAATTACCATTCAAATTCTTTTCTTGTGGTAAGATTGGTCACCATGCATCCAGATGTTTGGAGAGAATTGAAAGAGGTAAGAAGAAATTTGAAAGTAAACCTAGGGTTATAAAGAAATGTTATATTGTTAGAGATCTTCATGATGATGGTGTAATTGATGATGAGTCTGATGATGCTAGTACTAGTGGAAATGAATGCTTGTTTATTGCTATTAAGGAAGAACCTATATCTACTAATCCTGCTAGCTATGTGAAGGAAGAAAAACTAGTGGAAGAAAGTGCTTTGTCTATTCAGGTGGAGAAAGATAAGGATGAATGGATTATTGACAGTGGATGCTTACATCACATGACTGGTGACAAAAGTAAGTTTGTAAGTTTGGAAAAATATGATGGAGGGATGGTTAGGTTTGGAAATAATGCAACTGGTACTTGATTTGTGGAAAAAGATCTATTTCTTATGATGGAAAGCATAATATTGATGATGTCCTATATGTGAAGGGTTTAAAGCATAATCTTTTAAGTGTTGGTCAGATGTGTGACAAAGGCTATGATCTGAGATTCAAGGACAATGGATGCAAGATCGTGGAAAGCTCTGGAATAGTGATTGCTACTGGTAAGAAGACCAAAGGTAATATTTATCAATTAAGAGGAACTAATGATTACTATTTGTTGGCTCAGACAGATGAGAGTTGGTTGTGGTATAGAAGGATGTGTCATATCAATTTTGACAAGTTGGTGAAGATAAGTTTAGTACAGGCTGTGAGAGATTTGCCTAAGCTTGTAAAGCCTGCTAATATAGTTTGCAAGGAATGTCAGTTGGGAAAGCAGACAAGAACAAGTTTCAAGAGCAAAGAACAATTTTCTACCGGATTGCTAGATCTGATGCATACAGATTTGTGTGGTTCTACAAGGATAAGAAGTTTGCAAGGAGACAAGCACTTTATGTTGCTTATTGATGATTATTCTAAGATGACTTGGGTCACTTTTTTTGAAGATAAATCAGAAGCCCTAGAAAAGTTCAAGTACTTTAAGGTAATGGTTGAGAATGAGCTAGAATTGAGAAATAAATTCTTAAGGTCTGACAGAGGAGGTGAGTTTACATCAAATGAATTGAACACTTTTTGTGAAGAACAAGGAATAAAAAGACAGTTATCTGCCCCTAGGACTCCTCGGCAAAATGGAGTTGTTGAAAGAGAGAACATGATGGTTCAAGAAGCTTCTAGTTTTATGATGGAGGCTAACCTACCAGAAGTGTATTGGAGAGAAGGCATACATACTGCTATCTACATTCAAAACATAGTTCATGTTAAAGGTAATGGCACTAAAACTCTTTATGAATTGTGGTATGGAAAAGTTCCTACAGTAAAATATTTCAAGGTTTTTGGAAGCAAATGCTATATCAGAAGAGAAGAAGATCTAGGCAAGTTTGATGGTGGATGTGATGAAGGAATTTTTCTTGGTTACTCTACCAAGAGCAAGGCCTACTGGTGCTACAATAAGAGACTAAAAAATATTGTTGAGAATGCTAATGTGAAGGTGGATGAAGACAAGGAAAGAATATCAGATTTGAGTGGCTATGAATCAGATGAACCTATGGCTGCAGTGACTGAAGAAAAAGTTGAACAAGAAGACAGTCAAGATGAAGAAGAAAAGGCTGTAGAAAGTATTGCTAAAACTCCCATGTATGTAAGGATTAATCATTCTGAAGATTAGATTATAGGTGACAAAAGCAAAGGGGTACTAACAAGAAAAATAGTTGCTGAAGAAAAGGTGAACTACTACTTTCTTTCTAAGATTGAACCTAAAAATGTTAGTGAAACATGCAATGATGAAAATTAGGTAAAAGCTATGAAAGAAGGGTTGATGTAGATAGAGAAGAATCAAACTTGGGAGTTGGTTCCTAGACCCGCTGATAAGAATGTGATTGTAACTAAATGTGTTTTTAGGAACAAGCTGAATGAGAATGGAGCAGTTAGAAACAAAGCAAGCTTAGTATGCAAAGGATACTCTCAGGTTGAAGGGATAGATTTTGAGGAGACCTATGCTCCTGTGGAAAGGATTGAAGCAATCAGAATGTTTCTAACATTTGTAGCACATTAAGATTTCAAAGTGTATCAGACGGATGTGAAATCTACATTCTTGAATGGTGAGTTGGAAGAGGAAGTTTACATTGAACAACCAGTTTAAGATTTTAGTTATCAAATCAAGGTGACATAGTGTGCAAATTGAAGAAAGCTTTGTATGGACTCAAGCAAGCCCCTAGAGCCTGGTATGCAAGATTGGACAAGTATTTGTTGCAATTAGGGTTCAGTAAAGGTATTGTTGACAACAATCTTTATTCCAAAACTAATGGTGATCAAATTTTGATTGTTGAAGTCTTTGTTGATGATATTATCTTTGTAGGCAATGAAGGTATTTGTAAGGAATTTGCAGAGGAAATGCAAAAGGAGTTTGAGATGTCCATGTTTGGTGAAATGAATTTCTTTCTAGGTCTGCAGATTACTCAATCAGATAAAAGAATCTTCATTTCTCAATCCAAGTATGTAAGAAAGCTATCGAAGAAATTTAGAATGGAGGACTCTAAACTAGTATGTACTCCCATTGTGACTGGATGTAAATTAAGCAAGACTGATGATTCACCCAAAACTGATTAGAAAAGGTACAGATCCATGATTGGAGGATTGCTTTACCTAACCCATACTAGACCAGACATAATGCATGCAACTTGTCTTGTGGCAAGATTTCAAAAAGATCCTAGAGAGTCACATGTGATGGCAGTCAAGAGAATCATGAGATATTTGAAAGGTAAACTAGATCATGGGCTATGGTATCCAAAGGATTCTAATTTCACTCTCAGTGCTTATACAAATATAAATTGGGCTGGAGATGTTGATGACAGAAAAAGTACAAGTGGTGCTACTTTCTTCTTAGGTAATAGATTGGTTTCATGGTTGAGCAAGAAGTAAGATTCAATCTCTTTGTCTACTACAGAAGCATAATACATTGTAGCAACAGGTTGTTGCGCTCAAGTGTTATGGATGAAGAAAACATTGAAGGATATAGGAGTTGTGTACAAAGAACTAATCTCAATGTTCTGTGATAACACAAGTGCTATAAACATTTCAAATAATCTAGTGATGCACTCAAGAACAAAACATATATTTATAAGGTATCATTTTCTGAGAGAAAAAGTGACAAAGAATGAAATAAAGATGGAATATGTGTCTACAAAGGATCAGATTGCAGACATTTTTACCAAGCATCTACCTAAGGATACTTTTGAGTATCTCAGAGAAAAGTTAGAGGTCATTACCCCTCCTGCTCTAAACTAAGATGCATAGGAATGCATCAGTCCAGTGGTGGCCAAAGCCTCATTCTTTAATCTGGATTGATGTTTTGAGAGCTACCTCTTAGGGGGAGTAGCAAGTGTTCTTGACAAAGAGCAGGAAGTGTCACAATGTTGATGAAAGAGCAATTTCAGTTTGATTAGAGCAGCGTAGGCAAGTATGTGCCCTTTTCCATTGATGTGAAAGGGGGAGAGAAATCATGTGAAAAACTTAAGAGTGCAGATGTATAAAGAGAAAGGGGGAGAAGGTAATAAGTGCAGAATCTTGTCTTGATGGTCTTTATAGTTTTTCACATCATATGTTGCCATCAATGACAAAGGGGGAGATTGTTGCAAGTATGTGCCTAACTAGTGTTGTCATTGATGTCAACATATCTGTGTTGTCATTGGTGTCAATTGTGCTCTTATTTTGTTACTTGCTTGTGATGAATATTGCTTTGCATAAGTCCTAAAGATCATAAGAATATGTTTCTGATATTGTGTTTCCAAGAGCTTTTGAGAAAATTTGCTCTCCTAATGGAAATAGTGTGTTACAAAGTATCTTGGTAGAATGAATATCTTTGTCTACGGATTGGAAGTCATTTAGAGGTATGTCTAAATATTCTATGTTCCAAGTTTGAGCCTTTGGTATGAAGATCTGAGTAAGTTATGTTAACCATAGTAAAAACTACTTTTTCTGTGCATTCAGTGGTGATAGGGAGAAAGTATTTTGCTCCGCATTCCTCCGCATTGAAGTATTTTGGTCTGCAGTTCTAGAGTTAAGTCTGGGATGATGTTATGTGCCTTCAACTTAAATGGTTCATGCTTTGGTGGTCCGCAAGCGATCTTTTCTTTATGATAGTAGTTGATAGTGTTGTTTATGTGCTCCGGTTTGAAGAATCTTCTTGACAAAATGGTTAGAGGTTGTGAGGATGTTCGTGATGATTACAATGTGCTTACAAATGTCTCCTGATCGTGTTCCTACCTTCTGATTGGTCTGCAAAGAGTAATTTGGATTGTGGATGAAGATTGTTCCTAAAAGACTTAGTGTTAACTCCAAGTCTTGGCCGACCTGGTTGTTTTCACTACTTGCGGAGATGCATTGAAGATTGTGAAAGAGTGTTGTGGCGTGGAAGATAGCAAATGAGTCCCAACTAAGGAGTTATGTGATCCGCATTCATTGTTTTCCTCCTCAACATGATTTAGGTACATACCTATTCTAATGTATGTTTGTAATGTTTGTAATGCCGACCTTGGAGATTGTTCCAATGGTTGATGATTGTAATGGAAACCTTGATGATCATTCCAAGGTTGATGAATTGTATAAATACTTGTAATGAAATCATGAAAATGGATAGAAGTGTGAAGGTGCGAAGATAAGTGTGAAGTGTAAAGGTAGAGTAGAGCAGAGAAAATAAATTGTATTTCAATGGAACTGAACTCAAGCATGGAGTAGATGCTATCAAATCAGTTCACAAGTCTTTGACAGTGAGGTACCCTTGGCAATGAGTTGATCTTGGTAGTGAGCCCTAACTTTTGTAGTGAGCATTTTGGGCAGCGAGCCCTAAGACAGTGAGCCTCCAATTTTTGGTATTGCTATAACATATTTATTTTGTGAGCTAACACTCACCATGGTTTTTCCCCTCTGGGGTTTTCCACGTAAAAATCTGGTGTCTCCTGTGTAAATATGTTTAAGTTCCTATTTCATGCTTTCATGATTAAATTACAAATGCAGTGTTGATTGGTTGATGTTTTAATGGTTTTGAAATATTGGCTACAACTGATTCAACCCCCCTTAGTTGTATTTCTCTTTTCAACACTGTCAGACTCATCATTAGACTCATTCTTTTTCTTCTTTTTCTCATCCTTGTAGTCTTTTCTGGAGTGCCTAGTTTCGCCATAGTTCCAATACTTAGCCTTAGAATTTTTAGGAGATTTGGATTTCCCATGATATTTTAGTCTAGAGTTTTCTTTCTTCTTGCCCTTTTTTTCTTTGTCCTTTGATCTTCCAAAAACTAATAAGGCCTCCTTAGTAGACTTTTAAATTTTTTTTCCACATCTCCTTTGAGAGTAAAGTAGCCAAGTGCCACCTCATCCATTTGAAGCTTTAAGGTAGTGCTCTCTATTTCCATCACCAAGTGATCCCACAAGTTTGGAAAAGGACATAAAAGTGTCATACAATGATCACCCTCCATCTTCATTCCAACATAGTGCAACTAGGTCATGATGATATTGAATGTATTTAAATGCTTGACCGAAGAACCACCATCATCCATTTGTAAGGTGTACAACTTCTTTCTCAGGAAAAGTTTGTTAACTAGGGATTTGGCTTGGTATAAGTCTCTTAACTTCTTCCAAATAGCCTTTGAGGTGGGTTATTCATGTACATTCAACAAAATTGAATCTTCCAAGTGGATCTTGATGAGACTGTTCATCTTTCCATCTTATAGATCCTAGTTGGCATGTGACATTACAGTTGGTTTGGATCTAGATACAACATCCAATAGATCTTTATCTACAAGCATATAATCCATCTTGAGCTTCCACAACTTAAAGTTAGTTGTAAGGTCTGTAAATACCAATTACTAAAATAACCAACGAAAAGAAAATTTTAATCCAAAAATAAACTACTAAATAAAATAGTGCGGAAAAGGAAATAATTAACTTTCATCAATATTTTTATTCAAATATGATTACATACTTCCGTGAATCAAATAGTATATCAAAATAAGACCGTGTCTTTACAAGAATTAGCCATGTAGGCTTTGTTTAGCATGAAAAAGGAGGAAATATGACTTTAAGGGTTTGTGTTGATCCTCCTTTCACCACTAAACATTCAAGGACATTCAATTGAGTAGAGAACTCTACTACAAATCTCTTGTCACTTGGAACATAGGGGAAGATTGGAATTATGGGAATTTGTTATTTAATTAAGTCCAATTATGCTCAAAACCCTTATTTCATGAAATCGTAAACAAATAGACAAATTACAGAAAATGATTACACACAGAGATATCAAATGACAACTAAATACATATCAAATTTTGAAGTTTGGTGTGCGAAAAAGTCAGGGACTAATTAGCGGGTGCCCTAGTCCAATGCCTCAGTTTTGGTCAAGATCTGGGAATGTTGTTTGCAACACAGTTCTTCTATTCCAAAGATTTAACCGTTGCGGGATCTAGAGGACTAATGAGCAGGCACCCAAGTCCAAGCCCTAGTTTTCTTCTCAGATCTGCAATTCCGATAGTCTGCACTAGTCTCCTGCAACTCTACCTCTTTCGCTTCTGCAACCTGTAACCTGCAATCATAGAATAGTGGGTTGGGGGTTGTGGTGTTTAGAGGCTTGCCTCGGTCAAGCCTCAGAGAGACATTCAAGTCTTCCAAACACCGTTGTCAGATAAAGAGTGCGTATCCTTGCAGGATAGAGGCAAAATCTAAATGATAAATGATAGAAAACACAATTGATATCACCTTGTAGTGTAGATCTCATATAAATGAAGGCTCTTCAATCACATGAGAAGATGAAGCCAAATCTGCAATCACAAACACAATAACAATGCTCTACTCTTGCAACAATGAATATCTTAAAATCACAAATATGCCAAAAGTTCACAATCATCTTCTAGTTTACAAATGAATCACTAATCATGCTTATATATGCAACTACAAACATTCCCGCTAAGAATTTCATAATTCAAACTTGAGATGTCGACATAGGACCTAATAACAGTCATAAAACTGACACCTAAAAATAGGTCTTGACCTAAAATAGGGCAAAACTAGGGCGCGGGCATCCAAGTCCTCCCCCTATTTTAGGTAGGATTTATGTTAAGCACACCCCCTAGGTCCCATTTGCCATGAAACTTTAGGCTTTTCTCCCAAGGGGACATTTTGTGACGTAACATTTAGTCCCCACTTTAATGTATGTATAAATGCAAGGTCAATACATGCATTAAAGTATGGTCAACAAACACAACAAACATGCCAAGCATGGAGAAGACACACCAATCACAATGAAGACAGTAACAGGCACACAAAACATGGAGAAGACAGTTACAGTCACACAAAACACGGAGAAGACAACATTGAAGACACAAAACACAGTGAATGCAGTGGTTATTTCTTTTTTTTTTCCCCATATATGAAATGAAAATGCAAGTACAAGGAAAGTAAACACACCACCCATAATGTAGGAGGGGCTCATTGCCACCAGTCTTTAAACTGCATATGGGGCAACAGACATGCAAAACAAATCTCAGAGTGCAGGAGGGACTCATCACCACCAGTCTTTAAGATTACACTTGAGAACGAACACACTATTCAAATCAAGCATGCCATACAAATCCCAAAGCATAGGAGGGACTCATCGCCACCGGTCTTTAGACTATGCTTGGGAACAAACACGCCATACACACACACATGGAAGACACAGAGAAAACACGACAGACAAGCAATGGAAGAAACCTATTGCCAGGTTCACAGCCATCTCAAGCACATTACAGGCACACATCAATGATTGGGCTTCACCACACCAATCGATGAAGACACACTTAAGGGTTAGGATAGTCTTAGATCCGCTCGCCGCTTGCTCGGAGGACTTTTTGACAATGACAGGATTGTGCAATCTCCTCAAGAAATACACCATCCCTGCCTCGCACAGAGGGCTTAAAATAAAAAGGATATGCACGATATCCCACCTCCGTAGAGGGCTTATGTGATTGCAGTAGATTCAAGATTTACAAACACATTTCGCTAGCATCTAAATTAGACAACTTACTGATGAGGTATAAACAACCTCATTCTTATGATGAGCTAAATACCCTTTTTCTTCTTGCCAACCACCTCAACCATGCCAATTTGTTTAATTTTAGAAGCAATATTTGTCTACTTTTTATAAAATGGTGTATAAATCTTTATTTCTCAAATTGATTGGAATTTGCTAACTAATGTTGATATAATGGTATAGACTTTGAGTAATTGTGCAGGATTTATGCATGGCCTATGAAAGGAATAGACTTCAAGTGGTTGAAGTCAGAGCGCCAGAATTTGGGGCGCTAGAAATTTAGGTGTGCATAGTGGAATAGTTCTTTTAAAAGCATTTTGTTATTTTATGTTAAGCCTATTTGAGATTTTACGGCTCCACTCAGAGCCTTTATAATGTTTTATGTCATGAACATCAGTTAGTAGTAATTCTGTTTAAGACTTTTCAATGGTATTTTTCCGCCATCTACAAATTAGGATTTTGTAGCAATGCAGTATATAGATGTGTAGCTATTGAAAACAAGGATACGTTGTTATGATAATATTCTGAATACTGTTGAGTTATGTTCTCGGTGCTATCACACTTTTATGATATGAATGAATTAATATCGGCAGTATTGTTCTGAGTAATTTGTTCTGAGTAATGGAAGTGCTATGAATGGAATTACTTGGAAGCTGCAAAAGTACTACATGTGATTTGAACTAATAGTAGGAACGCCCAAGAGATGGCCACTCGAGGGATCTCGTAGAGTAGATAAGTATCTTTATCATTAATGTTGTTATTTCTATTCTATGCATGTTATGTTTAGATAAATGTTATTATGTGTTTAGTTCTGTTGTGTGTCCCTGCAGGTTGTGTTTTTAAGTTACTAATCTATGAATTTTATTTACTTGAATTTTTTCGGAGCATCCATTCTGTTCTTAAAACTATTGTTAGCTATTGATTAAAAGATGTTAAGTGTATTTTTAGTTAGTAGTTTGTCATTAGTACAGTTAGTCGCCTTTGTTTCAATTTCATAGTTAAACTGCAAGTGTTAATTCTTAGATAGTTTACATGCTTTTCTTATATAGTTCCCATGCTTTATAGAATGGGAATTTGAATGCTTTCTAGCTTAAACAATTTCAGGCTTTTTAGTTTAATTTCTATTTTCAATCATTTCAAAAATTTAGAAAATCTTACTAAGAGAGATGGCCAAAATATCCACTATTGCATACAACCTTTGGACACTACCCGGTTGACATAATTGATATATATTTTTAATTAAAGTGCTAGGACCTCACGACAACCTGTCACTTTTTGGCACTGTTATCGGGGACTGATTCCTTTCTAAGTGTTAATAGGAGACTGCTTGGATACCTCTTTTAGAAAAAGTATAGTTGTCGGACTTCTTTTTTTGCATGATTAGGAAACAAGGTCCGCACGGAAGATTCATACCAAGAACTCGCCCAATAGTAGTTCCAACCATAAGTAGGGAGGTAGAAGTCTCAGCTGACGAACTTACTTATGAATTGATCGAGCAGGATCAACCTCAGACCTCCCAAAATACCCCAGAAGTTCAACCATCAGACCTGACCTTTGAAGAGGAAATCATTCAGCCAATAAACCTAATCTTGGAGGAAGAGAACATTCCTTTTAACATCATGGCTGATAATAACAATAATGACCCTTTCAATGGACGGAGAGCAAACCATGTAGATGGGAGAGAAAACCAAGAAGATGGTGATAACCCAAGAAGAGAGGCACAAACATTTACTTATCCTATTGCTCTCAATGAAGATGATGATGCACCCATGAAAAACATTTCACCCTCCATTTTACTGACTTTTAGAGGATTATCTTCTAAGGACCCTAACCAATTCCTCTTCGAGTTCAAAGTCATGTGCCAAACATACGACTACAAACATGATAAACAAAAACTTAAACTCTTTCCCTCCACTCTAAGAGACGCTGCAATGTGTTGGTTCATGGGATTAGTTTTTGGGTCGATAACTATGTGGGATGAAATGGAAACTGTCTTTTTAGACAAATATCAGAGTTACTACAGAGTTAGTGACAGGAAAGAGGAATTTTTAAAACTAAGGTAGAAAGAAGATGAGAGCCTGGAAGATTAACTTGATAGGTTCATCTTCCTAACCAAATGATGTGGTGAAGAAGCCATAAGCCCATAAATTCTGAAGACCATATTTCTCAAAGGACTTGATGAGGATGCTAGGAGAAGTCTAGATTTAATGGGAAAAGGAGATGTGTCCCAAATTGAACTCAGTGATATTGCTGAGTTATGCCAGAATTTCTTCCGTACTCGAGGAGGTCTCTATAAATCTAGTCTTTTGAGAGGTTTAAATAAAATAGGTAAACTGCGTGAGGAAATAGCAAACTTGAAAACTAACATTCTTGTTCAGTTAAACACCACTCTGGATGGAATACAAGACAAAACACGTAATCCTAAAACCTTATCCATCTACTACCCTAGGTGTCGAAATAAACATCTGTTAAAAGAGTGCCCTTTGGATAAAGCTGACAATTGCCAAATTTGTGAAAAGAGCCATGCCACTGATCAGTATGAGATACTGAATGTAATCAAAAATTCCAAGAAAAGGACATCTCACATTGAGGAGGAGATCAATTTTGTAAATCAAAGACCTGGAGGGAATTTCTCTTATGGCTAGAATTCAAATCCCTCCTGGTGACCTCCAAATAATTGGAATAATAATCAATGGACAACACCTTGGCCTCAAGCACCACCTAATTGGGGACCTTACCCTTGGAGACCACCTAAGTGGGCAAATCAGTCTTGGGGAAACCATCAATGGCCAAACCAGACTCAACAACAATGGTATCCTCAAAATCTGATGCCTCAATGGAATCAGGCTCCAAATCAATTCTATCATGGACCAAGGATGATGCCTATTCCACAGCAGAACCTTTTACTAGCTCCCCAAAACCCCTAGCAAAATGAGCAGGTCAACCAACCACAATTTCTAGCATAACCTGTCCCTAACCAAAAAAATAACCGTCAAACCACACCAGTGTATTCTACGGAATAGTAAAACATGGTTGGAGTTAATGTCATCTATTGTGGAAACATGCAGTTGAGGTCAGGAAAAACACTCCAGCAGCCTACCAAAGTTGAGATCCTTGACGAACCAAATGTAGCATCTGCCGAAGGGATCTAGACACCTTCCATGCCTTCAGATAAAAACCCATTGATTAAGCCTCTTCTATAATCCTCACCTAGATCTCCCTAGTCACCTCAAGAAGAAGTTGGTGAGTGTTCAACAGATCTTTTAAAGGAGCATCCCACCGTGAGAAAGAGATCTCAAGCACCTTTTCTTGAGCACCTCAAGGTAACTCCTTTGAACAAACCTCCAGAAATGACCTTACCTACTGAAACCGTATTAATCCAATAAATTAAGCGACTCCATATTGAGATTCCCTTGTTACGGGTGATTAAAGAAATTCCTGAACTAAACCAATGAGTTAAACAATTGTGTATAAAAGCACCAGGAAGGAAACTGAAACAAATTAATACTGTGCATATTAATGGATACCTAGCAGACCTTCTGGCTGGTGAAACCTCAACCCTGAAATATGGCGACCCAGGCAGTCCACTCATAACAGTGATAATCAACAAGGTAGCAATACCCAATGCACTCGTGGACTTAGGAGTAGCCATTAATGTCATGACAATGGATGTTATGGAGAAACTAGGACTCACTGATTTATGTCCTACAACCATCGTATTGCAAATGGCAAATCGATCTATAGCTATTCCCAAGGGTGTCCTAGAAAATGTTCCTGTTAAGGTTGATGATTGGGAATACCTAGTGGATTTCCAAATAATCCAATCCCTCACACCCAAGAATAGTTACCTGATAATATTGGGCAGACTGTGGTTAGCTATAGTGGTAGCTAAGATTGACTGCAGAGTAGGAGGAATGACCATTTCACATGGTACCAATAGAAAACACTTATTCCTGTATCCCACAGCTCAACCTGCTGAGCATAACCAAGTTTGGGTTGATGACCCAGATGGTTCTGACAAACAAGAGAATCTAGCCTCACTTGCTATGCTATTCATTAAACAACATGGTGAAGAGTTAGAAGATGAACTGGAAAACAACATGCGAGATATTACCGTAGACTCAGGTGATGAAGAAATTTTGGAAGTAGAAGATATTTTAGGACAACCGATCCATACTGACACATCGAACATGATTACACCAACTTCACAACATTACCTTGTCCTTTGGCTAATATCATTCCCAAAATAGATCACTTCTTCGAAGATATTTCCAGACTTCACAAAACTATATTGCACAACTGCCTTCTCAACACCTTAACGAGAGAAGTTCATACTGTCACTTCCAACTATCTTGGAACCAAAACTATCATGTTACTACAAGGAAAAACTTTAAATATCAACAGCTAGTTGATAGAGTCAAATGAGCTCAAATTGTTTGATGTATTGGTAAATAATCCAAAGCTTTTTCTTGGGATTATACATACACGAGAGGAATACACCCGAGTGTTTGTACCCATCACATCTATACTGAAGATGTTAGACCTGTTCGTCAACCTCAGAAGAGACTCAACCCTGCTCTCAGAGATATTGTTAAAACAAAGATTGAGAAACTCCTACAAGTAGGATTCATCTATCCCATCTCTAACAGTAAATGGGTTTTGCCTTTGGTAGTTGTTCCAAAGAAAAATGGGAAGTGGAGAGTTTGTGTTGATTATAGAGAACTCAACAAAGCTACCTATACAGATTACTTCCCTTTACCTTTCATAGACCAAGCCTTGGATAATTTAGCTGGAAGGAAGTATTTCTCATTCCTGGATGGATTTAGTGGACATAATCAAATATAAGTAGCAACAGAAGACTAGGACAAAACAACTTTTACTTGCCCCTAGGGAACATTCACATATCACGTCCTTCCCTTCGGGCTATGCAACACTCCTGCAAAATTTCAGAGAGTTGTTCTGGCCATATTTGTTGAGCTAGTAAATGACTGTGTGGAAGTCTATATGGATGACTTCACAATGTATGGATCCACTTTTGATGGACTTAAAAATCTGGACAAGGTATTGAAGGGATGTGAGGAACATCAACTATCCTTGAGTCACGAAAAATGTCTAATAATGGTAGAACAAGGGATAGTGTTGGGACACCACATTTCAGCTGAAGGGATAAAAGTAGATACTAAGAAAATTGAGGTGATACAACAACTAGAAACCCCAAAGAACCAAACTGACGTCAGAAGTTTCTTAGGACATGCTAGATACTACCGAAGATTCATAGAAAACTTCAGCAAGATTGCAGCCCCCATGTTCTCCCTTCTCCAAAAGGACATAGATTTTGTCTGGACAATAGAATGCCAAATATCATTTGAAAGCATTAAGGAGAAACTCATCTCTACTCTTGTCCTACGTGGTCATAATTGGAACCTTCTGTTCCATATTTATGCAGATGCTTCCAATGATGGCATTGGAGCAGTTTTAGGTCAGGAAGATAAGAATGGAGGAAAATATGCAATCTATTTAATTAGCAAGAATTTGACTCCCACTGAATGAAACTATACCACTATAGAGAAAGAATTCTTAGTTGTGGTGCATGCAATCAATAAATTTTGATATTATATCACAGTGTACAAAGTAACTGTGTTCACAAACCATTCAATTATCAAGTACCTAATGAACAAACCTGCAGTAAATGGAAGAATAATTAGGTGGTTATTACTTCTCCAAGAATTCAATGTAACCATCATTGACAAACCAGGGAAGTTCAATGTAGTCACATATTTCTTATCCCGGATCAAACAAGACAATGGAGATTATGCTCTTGTACAAGATGAATTTCTAGATGGAAATTTATTTGCCATCTCCATTAAAACCCCATGGTTTGCAGACATCACCAGCTATCTAGCTACTTTTGAGTTCCCACCAAACTTTACGTCAAAACAAAATAAATGCCTTATTTGGGAAAGTGCCCAGTTCAAATGGATTAATGGAATGCTATTTTGATGTGGCCGTGATTTGGTTTTATGACATTGTGTCAGATCAGATGAAACATACAACTCCTTAGAGCCTACCATGATGATCCCTCTGGAGGTCATTACTTCACTAAGAGAATGTCCCATAAAATCTTAGGTATGGGATATTACTGGCCCTCGATGTATAAAGACGTGAAAAACTATGTTCACCATTGTGATGAATGCCAATAGGTAGGAAGACCCACGACATCCAATGAAATGCCTTTACAACCGCAGGTAGTTTTTGAACCATTTGAAAAGTGGGGATTGGATTTTATTGGTCCCATAAATCCTCCTTCACAAGGCAAAGAATACATTTTGGTTTGTACTGACTATCTAACTAAGTGCGTGGAAGTCCAAGCCCTAAGAGTGGCTAGGGAAGAACAAGTTGCTGACTTCCTGTATAACAGGATTTTTCTCAGATTTGGAGCCCCTAGATCAATTGTCATAGATCAAGGACCCCAGTTTATGTCAAAAGTTTTGCTAGCCTTTATTGATCATTTCTAGGTAAGCCGTAAAAAGTCATCACCTTATCACCCTCAAGAAAATGGTCAAGTAGAAGTCACTAACAGGGAACTTGAAAATATCTTGACAAAAATAGTTTCATTGGGAAGAAGAGATTGGGCTAGAAAATTGCCTGAAGCCGTTTGGACCTATAATACAACTTGGAAATCAACCAATGGTCTTACTCCTTACGAGATAGTCTTTGGGAAAAAACCTCTTCTACCCACTGAATTTGAATTTCAAACTCTTAGAACAACAATGGAGTTAGGCTTAGACCTCGACCGAGCTTAGGTAGAAAGAGTCTTGCAACTTAGTGAATTAGATGAACTCCGCTTAGAAGCTATCCACCAAACTGAGCTAATGCAACAACAACGAAAGGCCTGGCATGATAAACACATAAAAGAAAGAGAGTTCCACAATGGAGATTAGGCATTGTTATTTGATTACTGATATAAAGATCAGAAAGGGAAACTAAAGACTCATTGGTTGTGTCCATATGAAATTTCTGAAGTATTTCCAAACAGAGCAGTGCAACTCAAACCCATTGATGGTGATACTTGAACTCTCTTAGTCAATGATCATCGATTATGAATCTACCACAAACCTGTCAACAAAGAAGAATTTACGAGAATGGTAGAAATGCAAGAAGAAACCCAATGAATTGACTTTGCTACGGTAGAGTCAGTATAATTTTCAGCTATGAGTAAAAAAAATCTAAAAAATCTTGCATTTGTATGTACTGATAATCACTTCAGAGCATTTTTTTATTGTATTATCATTCTTTTGGACTTGTCTAAATCTTATCCTTGTTTTATAGGACTTCATTTTTAATAGAATACAAATTCTGGCGTATCTTGCAACGATGCTCCAAAACTTGTTTATTCAATTGGTTCCATTCCCTTGTTTGATCCTACATTCTGGTACATCTTCCAGGATGCTCCGAAAATGTGTTAATTGCAAAGTGTATCTTCCATTTCCATTTCCCCTGCATTCTGGCTGCATCTTTCAGCGATGCTCCAGAACTTTGTTCCTGCATTTTGGCTGCATCTTTCAGCGATGCTCCGGAACTTTGTTCCTGCATTCAGGCTGCATCTTTCAGCGATGCTCCAGAACTTTGTTCCTGCATTTTGGCCGCATCTTTCAACGATGCTCTGGAACTTTCTTCTTGCATTTCAGTTGCATCTTTTGGCAATGCTCTTGAACTTTGTTCTTGCATTCCGGTCGCATCTTTCAACAATGCTCCAGAACTTTGTTCCTGCATTCCAATTGCATCTTTCAACGATGCTCTGGAACTTTGTTCATGCATTCCGACTGCATCTTTCAGCGATGCTCTGGAACTTTGTTCTTGCATTCGGGTCGCCTCTTTCAACGATGCTCTAGAACTTTGTTCCTGCATTTGGGTCACATCTTTCAACGATGCTTCGAAACCTTGTTCCTGCATTCTGGCTGCATCTTTCAGCGATGCTCTAAAATTTTGTTCTTTTGTCCTGGCCGCATCTTTCAACGATGCTCCAAAATTTTGTGATTTGTCTTTCTTTGCAAATGCTTCGACAATCCCAACAACATACCCATGATTATCACTAATTCTTTTCCTCCACTTCCAAAATTCACGCCCGATACTGCCATCTCGTACCATAATAAATAAAAAATTATTGTGACCACTTTTTGTCATAATAATTAGAACCCTTATTAGCTATCCCATCTTTATTCATAATAAATTCATTACAACCCTTTGCCATCCCATCAAAATTTAATTACATCGCCACCCATGATGTTATTACGTTAGCATAAGGAAAACGACTTTCAAATCAATGATGAGACATGAGGTATGTACATCTTTTATTTTAAGTAGGTATATTATTGTGAATAAAAACAAATGAATTAGTACGTTCCACCTTCCTTTCCAAATTTAGTAAATTGTGCGGACTGCACCTTCACTGGAGAGGTGGCGGCTCATGCACTCTATCCCATGCAAAACAATGATTCAAATGCAGCGAAGCCAAATGCTTGAATTAATTAGTGTCCCATCATTATTGTCAAAGTATAGGTGGTCATAAGATTGCATTTCCTTTAGTCTACATAACAGTCTTGTTGAAATAGTTTTCCACCATTAGAGTGCCATGAATTCAGTAGACACTTAGCATAATTGCAAGTAAGAAATAGAATGGGTGGGGCTAAGCGTAAATCAGAACCAATTTCCCTAGATAAATTGTTGGCGCTGAGTAATATTTTTGAGCTATTTTAGAGGATAGGTTGGCTTGAGTTTATGAAGAAATTTGAGGGGCATAACACGCAAATGGTCAAGGAATTTGCAAAAAACTTCTTAGATGGGCAGACGATAGTACATGGCAAGAAGTTTAAGGTAAGCCCTCAAATCATTTCTAACTTGTCTGGCATTAAAAATGAAGGTGTAAATTTAATAGAAACTACAAGCATTTCTTATTAAAGAATGATAGAACTCTTCATAAGGGAGGGAGAACCTCATCCTCTGCTAGTTGTGAATACTCGTGGGCAAAATAAAGGGTTTCAGAGAATGTCTATTGCAGAGCCGTGGAGAATGGCGGTTGCCTAGATCATCAAATACTTTACATGTGAAGGGCAATGTTCCACCATAGTCGGTCCCCCCTTCCGGTTACTCACTCACCTGTGCCATGGCGATGAAAACCCTGAATTAAGGGTTACTCACTCACCTGCGCCATGGCCCATTGAAACATCATGGTCTCATTCATCTAATTTGCAAACATCATTTCTTGAAGAAAAGAAAAATAGAAGAAAAATGGCAGAAATTTCTTCAAAAATTCAAAAACCCTAAACTCTCAAGACATTTTGAAGAAGGTGAGTCATCCAGATTGGTGACTCAAAATGTGAAAGAACCTTCTCTTGTGCCTCAAGATGCCCCTGTGCCTCAAGATGCCAGAAAAGCTCCTAAAGGCGAAGTGTCAGAAAATCCATCAAACATTTCAGACCTTGAGGAGAGACCTAAACGACATAATGTACCAGAGACCCCAGAGAAGCAAGAAAATGTGGATTTAATGAATTCTGAAGATGAGAATACTCGGCCCCACAAAAAGGAAAAGAGGTCAAAGGTGAAATTGCAAAGACCTCCTCCTTTAAGGAGTAGCAAACTATTGGCTACTGAATTTAGTTGTGCTGCGGCTTGTGATCAGCTGCATGTTCCTAAAAAGAAAAGACAAGATAGGAAATTTCATGAAACTGTAGCCCAATCATATGAGAATGTGGCCCGACCGTGTGAAAACATACTCCAGTTAGGTGAAAAGAAAAATCTGGATAGCAATAATCCCCCCTGAGTATGAAAAGGAGGATGTCCCATCTGAGACAAGACAAGGAGAAATAGGAGCACAATTGCCAAAATATATACTTGTTGAGGATGAGTTTGTTGAACCACTTTCCCCTTCACAACAACCCTTGGAAACATAGGAAATTAACACACTCCCCCTAAGTGAACAATTATCTCTCCTGGTTGCCGATGACATAGAACAGAGTCCACTAGAAGTAAATAATGCAGAACATGTGTCTGACAGTAATGTAGAGATCTCTATTTTTCCCCCTTTCGTTGATGCAAAAATTGAAAAAGATGATCACATAAAAACAGGATTAGAAGAGTTGAAGGCAGAAATTATTCAGTTAAAAGATAAACTGCAATAAAAAGAGGAGCAGATAGACAAGCAACAACAGGACATAAACACACAAACTGAACTTTTGAAGAGACAGGATCAAAAAATCATAGCTTTAGGGGCTCAATTAGAACATAAGGATAAAACTATTGGAGAGTTGCAGTGTCAAGTGCAACAAATTGATGGGAAAGATAAAGAGTATTTGGCTAGTTTATCTGAAAAAGATATATAGATTAAAAGTTTAACTGATAATTTGGTGCAATCTCTCAAAGCATTTGTAGAAAAATAGGAAAAACAAACACTTGAACTCAATGCAGCTTTGAGCAGAATTGTTGAGCTAGAGCAAGATTTGTAAGAAATCAATGTGAAACCAATGATGGAATCAAAAGAAGTGCAAATTGAGCTAATTAAATGGAATGGTTTCAAATTCACATTCCTCCAATGTTGGCCAAGTGGATGGAGAGATCTGCTATTTCTTGAGGCAAGCAGGGGCAGAAAATGCCAAACTTAAGCAAGAAATAGTGTTATTAAAAGAATCCTATGATAAACTCTACCAGGCTAAAGCTAATGCATGTCATATTGGAGAATTGTTACTAGCCTGTAGAAAGCCATCCTGATTATATTCCATGTTTTTAAATGAACAATTGTTAAGATGGAAACTTTTGAGGATCTCTTGCAATTTACCCCATTACCCAGATGATAAACAATTCCTAGAAGCATTCAAAGAGGCAACCCCTGTTCAACAAAATCTGCTGTGTGAATTTTTCATACATAATCTATTTTTAGAAAAATATAGTGATTTCTTCATCAACCTTTTTGTTGGGGAGGTACAACTTAGAGCCTTCATGTCTATTATGCAGAATCAAATCCATCGGCAGGATAGAACCAGGGAGTATTTACAAGCAAAGAGAACTGTAGGACTCTAAATGAGATATCCCAACTGAAAGCCCTTTTCCTTCAAAGCCCAATTCAGAAGGATTAAAAGCTATGAAGCTATGAAGAACAAATAAAATGATAGTATCAGGATTTGCTTCAAAAATTTCAAAGTTCATGGGCCACAGTTAATAGAAAGGGCATGGAGTGCCTGTTAGAAGAGGTACACTCCCCTACGTATGTATCTCAAACGGAGGGAGATGATCTCCCCCACCAACTTAAGGTGGTCCTATAGAAGGGCCGAGTAATTAACTAAAATATTACAGCAGCTCAAGACCAAGTGGATAGGGATGCGATATAGACCTCCATTGCTCCTTCAACCACCCCCTGCAGTTTTGGTCACTACAGGGCAAAATCCTGTAGAATTATATACATGGAAAATGAGAGTTAAATTCAACAAAGATTTTCTTAAACACCCTGATCATTTGGATGAAGAGGCAGAAGACATGTATGATCTTAGCTCCAAATATGATGAATTGAATAGGAAAAGGGATGTAGAGAGGCAGAGGACTCATCAGAGAGCATGAGGACCTACTTAGGCTTAGAAAGGGGAGGAATGATGAGGTATAAATAACCTCATTCTTATGATGAGCTAAATACCCTTTTTGTTCTTGCCAACCACTTCAGCCATGCCAATTTGTTTAATTTTAGAAGCAATAATTGTCTACTTTTATAAAATGGTGTATAAATCTTTATTTCTCAAATTGATTAGAATTTGCTAACTAATGTTGATATAATGGTATAGACTTTGAGTAATTGTGCAGGATTTATGCATGGCCTATGAAAGGAGTAGACTTCAAGTGGTTGAAGTCAGAGCGTCGGAAGTTGGGGCATCAGAAATTTAGGTGTACATAGTGGAAGACTTCTTTTAAAAGCATTCAATTATTTTCTGTTAAGACTATCTGAGACTTTATGGCTCCACTCAGAGCCTTTATTAAATTTTATGTCATGAACATCAGTTAGTTGTAATTTTGTTTAAGACTTTTTCAATGGTATTTTCTCGCCATCTGTAAATTAGGATTTTGTAGTAATGCAGTATATAGATGTGTAGTTGCTGAAAACAAGGATACGTTGTTATGATAATATTCTGAATATTGTTTAGTTATGTTCTTGTGCTATCATACTTTTATGATATGAATGACTGAATATCACCAGTATTGTTTTGAGTAATGTAAGTGCTATGAATGGATTTACTTTGAAGCTGCAAAAGTACTACATGTGATTTGAACTAATAGTAGGAACGCCCAAGAGCTGGCCACTCGAGGGATCTCCTAGAGTAGATAAGTATCTTTATCGTTAATGTTGTTATTTCTGTTCTGTGCATGTTATGTTCAGATAAATGTTATTCTGTGTTTAGTTCTGTTGTGTGTCCTTGCAGGTTGTGTTCTTAAGTTACTAAACTCTAAATTTTATTTACTTGAAATTTTTCGAAGCATCCACTTTGTTCTTAAAACTGTTGTTAGCTATTGATTAAAAGATGTTAAGTGTATTTTTAGTTAGTAGTTAGTCATTAGTAGTTAGTCACCTTTGTTTCATGTAACGCCCCCGCCAAGGAACCCCAGAGGACAACACTAACTAGATCGAATTAATGGAACATTTTTTTTTGATGTAATGTTAACTATAAAATGCATAACATAACAAGAGAACTAACCCTAGGTCCTCTAAGGTTCCTCGACTGCGTTACTCGCAAACAAGGTTACTAGAAACATTTCATTAACCACAAAAGCTAAACATCACATTAATTGATATTATTCATTTCAACATTAACGATCACCTTCTAACTACTATCACAATTGATGCATTACCTTACAATACTCATAACAAGATGAATGCATCAATAATAATTACATCATTACAATAATTACCATGTTGCTTTCCTCAGCACATGGTAGAAATTACATCAAGATACATTAAGAATTACAATCTGGTATACAACCAGTATACATTAAATGAAGGGATTGTCTTCGCCAACTGGAACAGGAACTAGAGTCCACAGAACAATGAAAAGTCTCCAAGCTCACGAACATGAAGCAAGAATAGCATATGGAGAAAAAACACCAACCTCCCGACCATGTGGAACCCTGAGGTCCACCCCCCATGCTAGGAGATAACAAAAGGTCTCACATCCAATAGACAGTCAGGAAAACATCAGGCTAACATAAGCAACAGGGTTATACATGACACCAATCACCATACTGCCAACAATCCACATCACTTACTGCACTTCCATAGGCACTCACACAACAGAAAGAGGAAAATTCACTAGGGAGTGCTAGACTGCAATAGGGAGGAGTGTCATCACATAGCTTGTCATGGGTTGTCCTGGTAGGTCTTCCTAGGCCCCGGCCCCCATCCTGGGTTTCCCTGGCAGCCTCTCCCAATCCGCGACCCCCATACAAACTCATGCGGAACCAACATACCTTTCATGAGGACAAGGTAGTTGTTTTTGCCATTCCAGGCCTTCTCATCTCATCTCAAGCCTAAATGAACACTTGAGCCATGAGTGAGACATACATTATCTTGATTAATGTGAATTCTACCCATTCCCCCTAATTCATTATTAAGGTTATCACTGGATTAAGAAACCCTCCAATGGGTTGTCCTGGACACCACTTTGGGTTCCGGCCCCCATTGAGAGCCAATCCCCCTACTTGCAACTAGTAAACCCTTCACTAGGCAAGGCATTGATCATCTTGCACAATTATCATAACCACATGATCCATACATAGAGCAAGGCATTACCCATCTTGCACATTTATCACCATAACATGAATTCATTTAAGAATGGGAGACAACATTCTAGGGTTACATTTTACATATTACATATGACCCACCACTTAGTCAACCACCTTCAGGGTTACACAATCATAAGGGCCATACAACCAATTGCACCCTCCTATGCCTCTAGAAACCAACTTCCCAATGACATAGATACTAAGTTAGAATGAAAAGTATGTGTGAGACCATCCTCATTATGAAATTATATGCCAAAGAAATGTAAGACAAGATCAGACATAAGGGGAATTTGATTAACATATACCACAAAAGCATAATTGTCTTTTTAACATTTCAAATATACTTTGTAATAAGCTCATCACACTTTCCATACCAAAGATGTTTTAATTACCTAACTCAATCTAATTATAATATTAAGCTTTATTCAATCACATAAAATAAGGATTGGTTCAAAACCAAATTCACCATTATTAAACTAAACGACTACCATCTTATCTTGACTAACTAATATTTACCCAATACTTTAAAGATAATAATAAAGATCGGTACACATCTACAACCAATAACTACTATCCTATGTACGGAAATGAAATATAATTGTCCATATTTGCATTCATCAATTTAATTGAAAACACTATAACTAAATAATAGCGGTAATATAAATAAAAATAAAACAAAGCTGTAAATATAAAATTTTCTCGAAAAGAATCCCTAAGACACATATTAAAACCCTAAATGCCATCAATATAAACTGCTTCTATTATTTTTATATCTGCAACTGTTATAATTAAAACAAAATCTAAAACCTTATAAAATAATTACAAATATACAATACCGCAGACTGCAACCCTAAAAGAGGCGAATGCTCATGAAAGTGGCAGATTGAAGAATGAGGTTTGAGCACCATTACAATGCCTTAAATGGATGTAATCTCATGGAATACATTGAGTGTAGGATACACATAGAATGTATTTATTAAATAGGCTTTAGAAAATTTTAAGCAAATGCAAATTGCAAGTGTAAACCAAATCCATAACCCTTGGGCAGTCTCTCTACTAATATATTTTCATAGAATGCTTGAAGAGCCATGCTACTGGCTAAACACGTACTCTTATTGAAATCACTAACAAACACTAGGGTTTGACAGCACGCCTCAAGAGACGCCAATTCATGGAATGCAATGATTTCAGGATATGCACAAAATGGATTTGTTGAAAAGACTTTAGATACATTCAAGAAATGTAAACATCATATGTAAGTGTGAAGTGCTCATAGACAAGGAACGTGAACGGATTGACAAAATGCCTCAAGGAACTATTTGACATGATGCCATTATTGTAGGATATGCAAAGGGTGGAAGCATGAACGAGGTGCGTGAAAAGGTTGACAGAATGCCTCAAAGAAATGCGTTCTCATGGAATGTGGAAGCATAGACAAGGCACATGAAACATTTGACGACATGCCTAAGAGAGGCGTCTGCAATGGCTGTTGGAAATGAACAAACTGGATTTGCTGAAAATGCTTTAGAAACTGTCAAGCAAATGCAAATGGGAAGGTGTATTAAAGCCAAATTTGACTATCTTTTCCAGCATCCTCCCTGCGTGTGACAGAATGGGAGCTTTGGAACTAGGTATGGATGCCCATCATAGCATAATGGAAGGTAGTTTTTTTAGATATTATAGTGGAAATGCTCTGGTAGACATGTACACAAAATGTAGAAGCATAGACAAGGCACGTGAACTGCTGACTGAATGCCTCAAAGAAACGTGGTCTCATGGCATGCCATAGTTGTAGGATATGCACAAAATGGATTTGGTGAAAATGACTTTAGAAGCTTTCAAGAAAATGCAATTTGTAGGTGCAAAACCAGACACCACAACTTTTGCCAGCGCGTGGGAGTTTATACAAGGTACGTGATTTGATGGACAGATTGCATCATAGAGATGTCATCTCATGGAATGCAGTGGTTGCATAATATGCACAAAAATTGATTTGTTGAAAAGGCTTTAGAAAGTTTTGAGCAAATGCAAACAACAGCGTAATGCCAACATTGGAGATGCATGGATTGACATGCATACAATATGTGTAAGTACAGACATGACACAGACATGACACATAACTTGTAACATAAACCCCCAATAATGTCATTTCACTAACTGCAATGGTTGCAGTATTTGCATAGGGTTTGATAACATGCCCTGCAGAATGACATTAAAGAAGATATAACTGGATTTCAATAATTTTAAACGGGAATATCCATAAACAAAAATTATTATATTCTATTGCTTAAAATGCCATACATGCAAAATGTAGAATACAGAAACACCTACAGAAAGCATTGAGAATGTGGCCAACTGGTGCAGTCATGGTGGGAGGGTTCATAGAATGAATTGTTCAGACTGTGCAACAAGAGTAAACATAATGAAAACAACTCAAAGAAATAGAACAAATGTAGATTCAGTCATTTAGTATATCAAAGAATTCAAAATAGAGATCCACCGGCAAGATGCGGGCTTACAATTAGGGCTCACATGCCTGATTACATACATGCGCAAGATAAAGCTTTGAAGCTCCTTCGCAAGAATGCAACTATCAATCTTCTAAATCATGAGAACTTGTTAACTACTTTCCTAAGGATCTATTACATCATTATATATCATATCCAAACCAATAGATTCCTCCGTGTCGGCCACAAGAGATTAAGAATCCCAATGAAGAGGTGTAATGTGTGTTTTTGGATAGGTTAGACCTATTGGCTTGAAAATCCTTCTCCAACGGATACAATGAAGTATGGACCTATGAGAAAGGTCGGCCATGAACCAAGGAACATTGTGGAATGCATTATTAGGATCCAGAAGTTGGCCAATGCTCATAAATCTTCTCCTTCATGTGATTATCAAGAACTGTTAGAATGCTCTGCTCTGAGAAAACAACTAATCTTCTGATAGCGATAACTTTCCAGTAACTGATCCAAATGCTCTGAATTCTTGATATGATTTAGATGAATGAATATAGATGCTAAGTCTAGATTCGTAAGATGTGAAATGCCAATACTAGACCTCAAGCTGAAACTGCTTCTGACCGAACTGCTTGAACTGAACTAGAAAAATGAAAGAATTGAAATGCAAATGTTTTTGGTTGATGCAAGATTACTCTTGAACCAAGGATGCTCGTGCATCAGACATCTGGGTTATTGAAAAAGTGAGTCCCTCACTTTGCTGGGGCTAGGGGAGAACCAAGATGGTCCACCTCAGCCTGAGAAATCCAAGATGAATCTTCTTCCGGTCTGCCTCTCCACTTCACAAGATATTCTTTATATTATCTTCCTCTAGTGCTGTGTCCAACTCTGCTGTCCAAAATGTCTTCTATCTGTTCTGGTTCTTGTTGTGGTAACTGCCTCTTTAGGTCTTCTTCCATGCTGTCACTGAACTCTGCTTCATGATATTGATATAGATCTGCAATGTTGAAAATAGGTGATATACCCAAAGTCTCTGGTAACTCCACTTCATATGCATTTCCTGAATCAAATTTCCTAAGTATCTTACAAGGTCCAAACTTCTTCACCTTCAACTTATTATATGTCCCAATTGGAAATCTTTCTTTTCGCAGGTACACCATCACTTCATCTCCAACTTCAAATTCTTTAGATCTTCTCTTCTCATCAGCCTTCTTTTTGTACTTACTGTTCATAGTCTCCAAATGTTTCTTCACCTGATTATGCACTGTCTTAATGTGATCTACAAATTCTTCTGCATCTGCACTTCTCTTTTCCTCTATACTGATGTCCCTTAGTTCTGTTAGTCCTCTAGGATTTACTCCAGTCACAATCTCAAAAGGTGTTCTTCCGGTACTCCTGTTTACTAAATTATTGTATGCAAACTCTGCTTGTGAAAGAATCAAGTCCCAACTTCTGGTTTTCTCTCCAATCAAACATCTCAACAAATTCCCCAAACTCCTATTCACTACCTCTATCTGTCCATCAGTTTGTGGATGAAAAGCTAAATTGAACTTCAAATCTGTCTTCATCTTCTTCCAAAGTGTCTTCCAAAAGTATCCAACAAAATTTGTATCTCTGTCTGAAACTATACTCTTAGGTAATCCATGCAATCTCACAATCTCCTTGAAAAATAGGTCATCTACATGTACTGCATCAGTTGTCTTCTTGCAAGGTATGAAATGAGCCATCTTTGAAAATTTGTCAACCACTACAAATATTGAATCATGTCTTCTCTGAGTCTTAGGCAATCCCATTACAAAATCCATGCTTATGTCTTCCCAAGGTCTCTTCGGTACTGTCAAAGGTTTATACAATCCAGTGTTCTGACTACTCCCTTTTGCAACTTGACAAACTCTACAACTCTGTACAAATCTCTGAACATACTTATGTATCTGAAGCCAAAAGTAGTTTTCACTCACCAAAGCCACTATCTTATCAATGCCAAAGTGTCCTGCCAATCCACCACTATGCTTCTCCTTGATCAAATTACGCCTCATTGAACTTCTAGGTATGCACATCTAACTTCCTTTGAACAACATGTCTACTTGAATAAAATAGTCTAACCACTTACTCCTATCTGTCACAAGAAATTCCTTACATGCTTTCCAAGGTTCTACAAAAATAGTGTCTCCCTCATACATGTTCTTCAATTCATCAAAACCCAACACTTCAACTCTCATTTCTATCAACAAGTTTCTTCTCTGACTCAAGGAATCATCAACTTTGTTTGATTTACCACTCCTATGCTTCAAAACAAATGTATAACTCTGCATGAACTCTACCCATCTCATATGTCTCTGATTCAACTTACCTTGACTATTCAAATACTACAAAGCTTGATGATTTGTATACAACACAAACTCCTTAGGCAACAAGTAATGTCTCCACTTCTTCAAGGCTTGAATTATGGCATAGAACTCTTGATCATAAACTGAATATCTTCTCCTTGCCTCATTTAACTTTTCATTGAAATATACTATAGGTCTACCTTCTTGACTTAATACTGCTCCAATTGCACTTCCACTTGCATCACAATCAACTTGAAATACCTTATTGAAATTCGGTAATGCCAAAATAGGTTGCTCTGTCACTTTCTACTTCACCAACTCAAAACTTTTGTCTGCTCCTAATGTCCACTTGAAATCTTTTCTGTCACCTCTCATTGTCTCTATCATAGGGTTACAAACTGAACTAAAATTTCTGATGAACTTCCAGTAGAATCTAGCCAATCCATGAAATGATCTAACCTCTCCAATACTCTCTGGTGTAGGCCATTCAACAATTGCTTTCACTTTCTCATGGTCCATCTTCAATCCTTCCACAGAAATCACAAATCCCAAATATACCAACTCTTCCTTCATGAAACTACACTTCTTGATGTTTATTAGCAATTTTGCTTCTCTTAGTCTCTGCAAAACTTGTCTAATATGGCACAAATGTTCTTATTTTGTCTTGCTAAAAATTAGAATATCATCCAAGTATACAATCACAAACTTACCCAAGAATTTCTTCAGGACTTCATTCATCAACCTCATGAAAGTACTTGGTGCATTTGTTAATCCAAAAGGCATCACTAACCATTCATACAATCCTTCATTTGTCTTAAAAGCAGTCTTCCATTCATCACCTTCTCTGATTCTGATATGATGGTATCCACTCTTCAAATATATCTTTGTGAAATATCTCGCTCCACTCAAACAATCCATGATATCATCCATTCTAGGTAAAGGAAATCTATAATTGACTATGATCTTGTTTATAGCTCTAGAGTCAGTACACATTATCCATTCTCAATCTTTCTTCGGTGCAAGCACTGTAGGTACTGCACAAGGACTCAAACTTTCTCTGATCAAAACTTTCCTCAACAAATCTTGTATTTGTCTATTCAATTCCTCATTCTCTGCTGGTGTCATCCTATGTGCTTCTTTGTTAGGCAAACTTGCTCCCAGTATAAGATCCATGTGATGATTGATACTCCTTATAGGTGGTAATCCTTCAGGTACATTATCTGATATGATGTCTTCATACTCTATCAGCAACTCCTTTATCTCCTCCGACTGTTCTTCTTCATCTGATACTTTCTCCTTGCTTGCTTCACTATGCCCTTTCCTCATGATCATCTTATGAAATTCTTCAGTATACTCCTTCACAGATTTCTCCTTCTATCTTAGGTTTTGCAATCTCTTCAACAACTCTAACTCATAGTCAGCAGGTATAAACAGATTCTTCAACTTTGTCACCATCCGGTCCCACTTTGTAATCTTTTCCTTCCCTCTTCTATTTCTTTCCAACTGAACTTCTTTCCACCATATAGCAGCATGTCCTTTCAACTTTGTCTTTGCAAATTTCACCTTCTCTGGATCTTCAACCTCTTCATATTCAAAGTATTCTTCCATTTCGTTTATCCAGTCAATCAACTCTTTAGGATTCAAATTACCAGTATAATTCAACACATCAACTCTAGGCCTCTTTCCAATCTTTGAGATAGCTCGCAACATCTTGATTTGATCCCATTCTTCTTCTTCATCACCTTCTAGGGTTTCACTAGTTTGTTCAGCAGATTGAAATTCTTCTTCATCATCACTTTCAACATTAGGTCTCAGCGTCAATCCTCTTCGCCTATCTTCTTCAACAACATCCAAACAAATTCGCATTGTTCTCATGAATTCCATCATCTCATCCATTCTATTAGCCATTGTACCAACACGGGGAACACTTCCTGACAACATCTTTCTAGGATCAAGTGCAAACTGCCTCAAGTTCGGTGATCGGGTTACAAGCAACAACTACCTCTCAATCGGCCATCGATTGCGCACAAGTAACCTGTCTCAGATCGGTGATCTGCTCACAACAATATCTTACGGAATCCCCTTCACCAATTCACTCCAAAAAATCAAACTTTCACTCTGATACCACTTGGTGCAGTCACGGTAGGAGGGTTCATAGAGTGAACTGTCCGGACCGTGCAACAAGAGTAAACACAATGTAAAAAACTCAAAGAAATAGAACAAATGCAGATTTAGTCATTCAGTATATCAAAGAATTCAAAATGGAGATCCACCGGCAAGATGCAGGTTTACAATTAGGGCTCACAGGCCTGATTACATACATGCGCAAGATAAAGCTTTGAAGCTCCTTCGCAAGAATTCAACTATCAATCTTCTAAATCATAAGAACTTGTTAAATGCTTTCCTAAGGATCTATTACATCATTATATATCATATCCGGACCAACAGATTCCTCTGAGTCGGCCACAAGAGATTAATAATCCCGATGAAGAGGTGTAACGTGTGTTCTTGGATAGGTCAGATCTATCGGTTTGAAAATCCTTCTCCAACAGATACAATGAAGTGCATACCTATGAGGAAGGTTAGCCATGAACCAAGGAACATTGTGGAACGCATTATTAGGATCCAGAAGTCGGCCAATGCTCACAAATCTTCTCCTTCATCTGATTATCAGGAACTGTTAGAATGCTCTGCTCTAAGAAAACAACTGATCTTTTGATAGCGATAACTTTCTGGTAATTGATCCAAATGCTCTGAATTCTTGATATGATGTAGATGAATGAATATAGATGCTAAGTCCAGATCCACAAGATGTGAAATGCCAATACCAGACCTCAAGCTGAAACTGCTTTTGACTGAACTGCCTGAACTGAACTAGAAAAATGAAAGAACTGAAATGCAAATGTTTTTGGTTGATGCAAGATTGCTCTTGAACCAAGGATGCTCTTGCATCACCAACTTACATGCAAAACATGAAAAGAATAGACAAAATTTATCAATAGATTACCACAAGGAATTTCCAATTCCACGATCACTAGATGCATGAAATGGGCAATAGGATCCAACTCCAAGATTGGTAAAATACACTATCAAAACATACTAGGTCTTCTTGCATAATCCATGAGGTAATTGAAACCTTTTCTTGATCCCCTCCCCCCTCAGTGCCTCCCCCCAAAATCCTTTGTAAACCCCAGGTAAAAAGCAAAGAAATTGAGAGAGAGAATCCTATGGAAAGAAACTTATGGGAATTAACCGAATTAACCAACCTGACAAAGATTAGTTTATAGCTTTAGAATTTAACTAATTTAATTATTGTTCCGCAAGCTAATAATAAATATTACAGTATTAAAGTATTTAAGCATTACAATAATAAAACATTAAAATATAAAGTACTGAAATTTTATTTAAATTTATAAATACCCTAAAACAAATCAATTTAATAATAAAAATAATTAACATTCAGTCAACTTTTGAATAATTACATTAAACTGGTAAATATTGATTACCCTTAATGCATAATAATTTATTATATTTATTGGTTCGTAAATAACTTATTGAATCTTAATAATAATAATATGATATAACCATGTTAAATATTATAGAGGATTAAATTAGTATAACTATATACTATAATAATTTCTATTACGCCACAACGAAATCTAGGCATATATCATTAACCCACTAGCAAGATAGATCTTGAATGCCAAATCAAACCTGATCACTAGCCAGAGCCAAAACACACTTAACCAACAATCTCAATTAAATGAAATCAAATGTCAATCAATTACCCAACCACTAACCCAGGTTGAAAAGCAAGACTTCAAGCAAAACCGCTTAACCACTGACAAAACTAAAAGGTTGAACTGAACATGACACGCATCCTTATCGAGGATGATGACTTAGGGTGTGGAACCCTATGCTATCTCCGGAACAACTTATCCATTGGGTTCAAGGTACACTCAGACCTGTCAATTCAGGTGGAGCCGATGCCTAGTACCTGTAACCTACATCACAAAGATGAAGCATGCATATGCATACTCACCTCATGGAAAAATAGTATAGACAATGACGGGAATCAAGACATCATGTGGGCCTCACAAGTGAGGAACACGACTTCATCCCTCATCATACAAACACATCATGGAGAGATCAATATGACATGTACATAAAATATAAACATATCCTCATCATCGTACAACATGGGTTATTCCATAATCATAATAACAACATAATAATCATCATAATAATCAATTCTAACATACAACAATCACTGTAAGATCAACATCATAATCACATAGAATGCAAGATAATGTCAGAGCATATAAGTCATCAGTGCCACAAAAATGATCATCAAGATCCCATACTGACTATCATACGAACTAACATAACCAAAATTAGGAATGTCATTGGCGTGAGTACAACATATGTCAATGTATCCATAACATTGTATCCGTCTCCCATAATCATAGCATGGGAGGCATCACATCCTCCCCCCTAGAACTTGACTTACTGCCAGAAGTCATGAAAGCCCAACTGGAACATAGTGCATATTAGATTCAAAACTTCTATATCTAGCATCAAATATGCTCCCTCATAACCATGGTTTTCGATCAGGCAGAACATCCAATCATTTCCTACTTTTTTTTTTCCCTAGGCGTTAACTTTTAGAAGGGCAGAAACACAAGAATGTTCTTTTCTAGCCTTCAAAACTTATGCATTTCAACAAATAAGCAACAAGATACGTTATTCTACACTCACTTCAAGTATAGAAACACAACAACTCACTTTAATCCTTTCAAGGGATCATACCTTTCAATAGATAATTTTACCTGAACTAATTTCTAATTTTAGAATTTTCCTCCTAATGATAACATCTATGAACGTGAGAACACAAATATATATAATTTTCAAGCATGATGATGCTTTTTTATAATTTCTATAAACAAGGATGAAATAGACCAACATATATTCTTACAAAGTAATCTGCACAATTACCCTCGTCTACACTACTAAAAGTATACTTCACCTGACTACAAGAGCAGGCTTGCCCTCTCAGACAAGACCTAAATCTTGATCACACAAGATACACATTTATTTATTAATCAAGTTCATAGTCCATAAACAAGTAATGTTAAGGTTAAATATGCATAAGGCATGCCAACACTCACACCCAGAGCACTGAGCATTAGGTACAATGCAATCTTAACTAAAGAGAAAAGTGGTCAACAATATAAACTACAATTATTCAATGCACACCACGCTTAAAGTCTCACATACACATCCATATTAAGAAATTGTTCATAAGACAAACACAATTGTTCATTAAAGTCAAGGACATCAGTTCCTCACCTTTTGTAACTAAGGCATATCATGCGATCTACTCATAACCAATCACACATATTTTGAGAATTTCATACGATTTAGAGAATTGTATTCACACATTAACAAGGAAAAATATATTTCATCTCTTATTTCAACTATGGTTCCAACTAATTACCAAACATGCAAAGTACAATTCTCAGTGGAGTTCTCCCTTGTACATACTATCAGAGGTTCATAATGAACATGATAGAAACAACACTTAACACGAAACGGGGCCAACATAAATAAACATTCAGAATAGCCACCATAGAATTTTCAAAAGGTGAAAACCCAAGTGGGGGAATAATCAAATCCAACCTTAAGTCACGAAATGTCGGCAATTTTCAACAATAAATCAAATATATAAAGAAAAGAATTTTGGTGGCCACTCCTGTCATAAAAAGGTTCAAAGGAAACAAATTCATTGTTATCCCCCAACAACACATGAAACAACTATCAAAAATTTCAAAACAACCAAATCAATTACAAATAGATCCACATCACGGTGTGGCTAATTTTAGCAACTAAAAGGGAGTATCCACTACACAACACCCAAGGACACAAGGTCCATAATGTGTCAGAGAATGCACACCAAACACAATAGACAATTAAGTTATCTCCATCCTCATACCTAAGCAACTTTTATACTAGAAATAAAGGCAACATAGTCGTTATTTATTTACAAACAATTTCTACCTTTAATGCAATACAAATTTCTTTTTCCCAAGCAATAAACATATTCAATTACTTCTTCATGCAAGAAGATATTTACAGAGAGAATATATATAATGTCATACACAAGAATATACTTAATTCAAGGCTACAATTGACTTACATTATCACATTCATGATCACATGGGTCCAAGACAAGCTCCAATTTGATCTCCTGCACAAGGTTCTTACACATGCATACACAATGGTAACTTTCACAAGCCACAATGAAACTTCCACATGAGGTCATGACCAACTTGGAGATAGATATCGGATTATCAAGCAACTACTTTAAGATACCCCACACATGACAACACCACATAGCAACATGACTCATAATGCATGAAGTAAGATGCCAGGGGATAGAATGACCTTCATGATGCCAACATAATCACCTGTCCACTAACTAGGGTAAAAAATAGAACCTCTACCACGACCCTGACCTCAGCCTCTAGGCATCTTCCTACACAAAACCACTAAGGTTGTTAGCCGAGGATAGAAAAAAGGGAAATCTTAATCTCTAGAGTCTAAGCAACTAGGATAACATAATGGGCTCATATTAAACCAGAGTACCCAGTGTTAGAAAATTGGGCTCTGATACTAGGTGTAACGCCCACACCAAGGAACCCCAGCTCGAACAACACTAACTAGATCAAATTAATGGAACAACTTTTTTTTGATGCAATGTTAACTATAAAATGCATAACATAACAAGAGAACTAACCCTAGGTCCTCTAAGGTTCCTCGACTGCGCTACTCACAAACAAGGTTACTAGAAACATTTCATTAACCACAAAAGATGAACATCACATTAATTGATATTATTCATTTCAACATTAAAGATCATCTTCTAACTACTATCACAATTGATGCATTACTTTATAGTACTCATAACAAGATGAATTCATCAATAATAATTACATCATTACAATAATTACCATGTTGCTTTCCTCATCACATGGTAGAAATTACATCAAGATACATTAAGAATTACAATCTGGTATACAACCAATATACATTAAATGAAGGGATTGTCTTCGCCAACTAGAACAAGAACTGGAGTCCACAGCACAATGAACAGTCTCCAAGCTCACGAACATGAAGCAAGAATAGCCAATGCAGAAAAAGCACCAACCTCTCGACCATGTGGAACCCTGAGGTCCACCCCCCATTCTAGAAGATAACACAAGGTCCCACATCCAACAGACAGTCAAGAAAACATCAGGCTAACATAAGCAACAGGGTTATACATGAAACCAATCACCATATTGCTGACAATCCACATCACTTACTGCACTTCCAAAGGCACTCACACAACAGAAAGAGGAAAATTCACTAGGGAGTGCTAGAATGCAATAGGGAGGAGTGTCATCACATAGCTTGTCATGGGTTGTCCTGGCAGCCTCTCCTCACCCCGACTCTCATACAAACTCATGCGAAACCAACATACCTTTCATGAGGACAATGCAGTTGGTCTTGCCATTCCAGGCCTTCTCATCTCATCTCAAGCCTAAACGAGCACTTTAGCCACGAGTGAGGCTTACATTATCTTGATTAATGTGAATTCTACCCATTCCCCCTAATTCATTATTAAGGTTATCACTGGATTAAGAAACCCTCCAATGGGTTGTCTTGGACACCACTTTGGGTTCCGGCCCCCATTGAGAGCCACTCCCCCTACTTGCAACTAGTAAACCCTTTACCAGGAAAGGCATTGATCATCTTGTACAATTATCATAACCACATGATCCATACATAGAGCAAGGCATTACCCATCTTACACATTTATCACCATAACATGAATTCTTTCAAGAATAGGAGACAACATTCTAGGGTTACATTTTACATATTACATATGACCCACCACTTAGTCAACCACCTTCAGGGTTACACAATCATAAGGGCCATACACCCAATTGCACCCTCCTATGCCTCTGGAAACTAACTTCCCAATGACATAGATACTAATTTAGATTGAAAAGTATGTGTGAGACCATCCTCATTATGAAATTATATGCCAAAGAAATGTAAGACAAGATCATACATAAGGGGAATTTGATGAACATATACCACAAAAGCATAATCGTCTTTTTAACATTTCAAATCTACTTTCTAATAAGCTAATCAAACTTTCCATACCAAAGATGTTTTAATTACCTAACTCAAACTAAGTATAATATTAAGCTTTATTCAATCAGATAAAATAAGGATTGGTTCAAAACCAAATTCACCATTATTAAACTAAACCACTACCATCTTATCTTGACTAACTAATATTTACCCAATACATTAAAAGATAATAATAAAGATTGGTACACATCTACAACCAATAACTACTATCCTATGTACAGAAATTTGAAATATAATTGTCCATATTCACGTTCATCAATTTAATTGAAAACACTATAACTAAATAATAGTGGTAATATAAATAAAAATAAAACAAAGCTGTAAATATAAAATTTTATCAAAAAGAATCCCTAAGACACATATTAAAACCCTAAATGCCATCAATATAAACTACTACTGCTATTTTTATATCTGCAACCATTATAATTAAAACAAAATCTAAAACCTTATAAAATTAATTACAAATATACAATACCACAAGCTGCAACCCTAAAAGAGGTGAATGCTCATGAAAGTGGTAGATTGAAGAATGAGGTTTGACCGGCATTACAATGCCTTAAATGAATGTAATCTCATGGAATGCATTGAGTGCAGGATACACACAAAATGAATTTATTAAACAGGCTTTAGAAACTTTTAAGCAAATGCAAACTGAGTGTGTAAACCAAATTCATAACCCTTGGGCAGTCTCTCTACTAATATATTTTCATAGAATGCTTGAAGAGCCCTACTATTGGCTAAACACATACTCTTATTGAAATCACTAACAAACACTAGGGTTTGACAACATGCCTCAAGAGACATCAATTCATGGAATGTAATGATTTCAGGATATGTACGAAATGGATTTGTTGAAAAGACTTTAGATACATTCAAGCAATGCAAACACCATATGTAAGTGTGACGCACTCATAGACAAGCAACGTGAACTGATTGACAGAATGCCTCAAGGAACTGTTTGATAGGATGCCATTATTGTAGGATATGCAAAGGGTGGAAGCATAGATGAGATGCATGAAAAGGTTAACGGAATGCATCAAAGAAATGCATTCTCATGGAATGTGGAAGCATAGACAAGGTACATGAAACGTTTGATGACATGCCTCAGAGAGGTGTCTACAATGGCTGCCGGAAATGAACAAAACAGATTTGCTGAAAATGCTTTAGAAAATGTCAAGCAAATGCAAATGGGAAGGTGTATTAAAGCCAAATTTGACTACCTTTGCTAGCATCCTCCCTCCATGTGACAGAATGGGAGCTCTGGAACTGGGTATGGACGTCCATCATAGCATAATGGAAGGTGGTTTTTGTCAGATATTATAGTGGAAATGCTCTGGTAGACATGTACGCAAAATGTAGAAGTGTAGACAAGGCACATGAATTGCTGACTGAACGCCTCAAAGAAACATGGTCTCATGGCATGCCACAGTTGTAGGGTATGCACAAAATGGATTTGGTGAAAATGACTTTAGAAGCTTTCAAGCAAATGCAATTTACAGGTGCAAAACCAGACACCACAACTTTTGCCAACACGTGGGAGTTTATTCAAGGTACATGATCTAATGGATAGGTTGCGTCATAGAGATGTCATCTCATGGAATGTAGTGGTTGCATAATATGCACAAAAATGGATTTGTTGAAAAGGATTTAGAAACTTTCGAGCAAATACAAACAACAGCGTAATGCCACCACTAGAGAGGCACGGGTTGACATGCATACAATATGTGTAAGTACAGACATGACACATAACTTCTAACATAAACCCCCAATAATGTCATTTCACTAAATGCAATCATTGCAGTATTTGCATAGGGTTCAATAACATGCCCCGCAGAATGACATTAAAGAAGATAACTGGATTTCAATAATTTTAAATGGGAATATCCATAAACAAAAATTATTATATTCTATTGCCTAAAATGCCATACATGCAAAATGCAGAATGCATAAACACCTAGAAAAAGCACTTGAGAATGTGGCCCTTACATACAAAACGTGAAAAGAACAGACAAAATTATGAATAGATTACCAGAAGGAATTTCCAATTCCACGATTGCCAGATGCATGAAATGGGAAACAGGATCCAACTCCAAGATTGGTAAAATACACTATCAAAACATACCAGGTCTTCTTGCAGAATCCATGAGGTAATTGAAACCTTTTCTTGATCCCCTCCCCCTTTAGTGCCTCCCCCCAAAAGCCTTTGTAAACCCCAGGTAAAAAGCAAAAAAATGAAGAGAGAGAATACCGTGGAAAGAAACTTACGAGAATTAACCGACCTGACAAAAGATTAGTTTATATATTTAGAATTTAACTAATTTAATTATTGTTCCACAAGTTAATAATAAATATTACAGTATTAAAGTATTTAAGCATTACAATAATAAAACATTAAAATATTGAAGTACTGAAATTTTATTTAAATTTATAAATACCCTAAAACAAATTAATTTAATAATAAAAATAATTAACATTCAGTCAACTTTTGAATAATTACATTGAACTGGTAAATATCGATTACCCTTAATGCATAATAATTTATTATATTTATTGGTTCGTAAATAACTTATTAAATCTTAATAATAATAATAATATGATATAACCATGTTAAATATTATAGAGGATTAAATAATAGTATAACTATATACTATAATAATTTCTATTACACCACAACGAAATCTAGGCATATATCATTAACCCACTAGCAAGATAGATCTCGAATGCCAAATTAAACTTGATCACTAGCTAGAGCCAAAACACACTTAACCAACAATCTCAATTAAATGAAATCAAATGTCAATCAATTACCTGACCACTAACTCGGGTTGAAAATCAAGACTTCAAGCAACACTGCCTAACCACTGACAAAACTAACAGGTTGAACTGAACATGACACGCATCCTCATTGAGGATGATGATTTAGGGTGTGGAACCCTGTGCTATCTCCGGAACAACTTATCCATTGGGTTCAAGGCACGCTCAGACCTGTTAATTCAGGCAGAGTCGATGCCTAGTACTTGTAACCCGCATCACAAAGATGAAGCATACATATGCATACTCACCTCATGGAAAAAAGTACAGATAATGACGGGAATCAAGACATTGTGTGGGCCTCACAATTGAGGAACACGACTTCGTCCCTCATCATACAAACACATCATGTAGAGATAAATATGACATGTACATAAAACATAAACATATCCTCATCATCGTATAGTATGGGTTATTCCATAATCATAATCACAACATAATAATCATCATGATAATCAATTCTAGCATACAACAATCACGGTAAGATCAACTTCATAATCGCCTAGAATGCAAGATAATGTAAGAGCATATAAGTCATCAGTGTCACAAAAATGATCATCAAGATCCCATACTGACTATCATACGAACTAACATAACCGAAATCAGGAATGTCATCAGTGTGAGTACAACATATGTCAATGTATCCATAACATTGTATCCATCTACCATAATCATAGCATGGGAGGCATCACATTTCAATTTCATAGTTAAACTACAAATGTTGATTCTTAGATAGTTTACATGCTTTATAGAATGGGAATTTGAATGCTTTCTAGCTTAAATAATTTCATGCTTTTTAGTTTAATTTTTGTTTTCAATCATTTCAAAAATTCAGAAAATCTTATTAAGAGAGGGCCAAAATATCCCCTATTGCATACAGCCTTTGGACACTACCCAGTTGACATAATTGATATATTTTTTTTAAATAAAGTGCTAGGACCTCACGATAGCCTGTCACTTACCTTATATATGCCCCCACCTTAACGTGGTTGATATCATGTAATGATATCTAGCACGTTAAGGTAGGAAGAAAAAACACAAGGGAACATAAGATCTCACAAAGCCCATGCCCCCCGGAGGTGAGATGTTCTTTACGATCGCTAAATGTTCCCACAGACACACAATTTCTTGAAAGAAAAGGTGTTAGCATCCACATAATCATGATAAACAACAATGCATATAATCATTTATATAGAGAGATGAGGTTATACTATGGGTCCGAGATCCGAGTATAACTGTGGGGCTATACCGCAGAAATCTCAAAACTGAGTGTAACCAAGGCGAGATTGAAAGATAAACAAAGTGCACGGAGCAACAATATTGTTATGGTTTGTAAGTGTGATAAGACAACATCAAGATCACATGGAGTGATTCTACTAGCCAAGCGTCAAATAATATATAACAACCCCATTGTCTTGTATGGCTTAGGTCCATTTTTTGCTTTCTCGCTGAAGCGACACTAGGTCTGTATCAGTATAATATCTTTTTCATCATCTACCTACTAGATAGAAGCACTAGAGGAAGATAAACAATAAATCAATAAAGGAGAACATGTGCCTTAGGGACAGTCATGTAGGAGGGTGCCCCCAAGTCACCAACCACAACGCTATGTCCATAAGGCACAACACACAACAATGAAAATAGAGGAGAAGTAATATAAAAAAATGATGATACAAATAGAAGAAGAGTCACAACAAAGGCAGTCTCCCAGTATCCTTGACCTTACGAGAGAATCAAGGGTCATCCCAGGAGGCCACATAACACATCATGGGGGAAACACAACATGAGAGGGGAGGTCACATACAGGAGCTGATTATGCTACGACATAGGTGACCACCAAGGTTAGAAATACTTATGTGATTCATCCCAATGTTAAGAACATACATATCTAGGAAGAGGCCACCCTTGAGAGCAATTATAATATTCGCTACAATGAGTGTGGCTTAAAGATTGAGAAATATTTACCTTATTCAAAGGGATGCTTCTCAGCGGATAATTCTTGTCTATCAGTCCAGGATATTTCACATGTCATTTTGGTCTTGTTGAAATTACATTAACATTGAGCTTAGGATGACGAGCGACTTTCTTTTCTTTAAAAGGATTATATCCAATGCCGCTTGATCAATGTCTTGAAGCAGATTCTATAGGTACTCGAATCCCTTGTTGATTTACATAAACCTTACCTATATAGTCACAATTATTATAAAGGATTTTGAATCCTTGAACATAGAGGGATGCCATTTCCTTAGAAGATGGTGAAGCCTCATAGGTCTCATAATTTGTAGTATAAGTGAGAGTATTATCTTTGTTTGCTATCAAGGAAGCTTTAGGTTTCTCAGGTGCTTCAAAAGATTGCTTAGATGAGATCGATGCCACTTTTGATGTGTCAGGGCTATTAAATTTATATTCCCCTATACTGCAAGGATTAAAATCTAATGAACCCCAGTCATCACCAAAAAGTGCATTCGATGGTTGAAGGTCTTGCACAACATTATCCGTGGCAAGAGGCATTGTTGAATGAACTTGTAAGTTGTTTAGACTCATGATTTTTAACTCATTTTTTCTTTTCAATATGTAAACAACTATCCGGCTCAGAATCGGCTTTCTAGGTGTAGAGCTTGTTTTGATAGATGAACTTAAGTGATCGATGCAGGGTGGACGGAACTGCCCCATGGCATGAATCCATAGTCTACCTAGAATCATATTATATGAGAGAGAACCCAACACAACATGAAAACAATATCTAATGTCACGGGTCCAAGCATTACAGGTAAAGTTATCATGCCCATAGTTTGTTTTGCAATATTGTTAAAGCCATGAACACTAGTCATATCCGGTTTGATTAAAGATGTGTTAACCTTGATTTTGTGTAGTAGGTCAATGCCACAAACATTAAGAGTCGATCCATTGTCAATCATAACTCGCTTTATCATTTTTTTTTATTGTGACATAGATCATAAGTGGATCATATTCATCTTTTGTTGATGGTATTTCATGTGGTTGAAAGAAGATATCTATTTTTGTCGCATGTATACTATCTAATACAGTTGCTACATCATTCAACTTGATAGCAGGTAGCACAATCACCTTTTGTAAAGCTTCTTGGAGCATTCCATGGTATGTAGGTGATGTTTGTATTAAATCCCAAAGAGAGATCTTAGCCAGAGTAGCACGAAGCTTCTCGACCTCTTTTAGGAGTAAGACGAGGTGGTGGAGGAAGTATAGGTTGAGAACATGGAAGAGATACATGCACTTGAGGTGCTTGTTTACTTTGCTTGTTATTACGGGTGTTGTATGTGTGAGCAATCATGGGGTGTTGCAACACATTTTGAACATCTTGATTTATCTGAGTAATTTGCTTTGCATAGTTGTAGATGCGATCAAGGTGTCTGGATGGTTGTTGAGCACCTTGAATTGTAATCACTGACTTTAAGCAAGAAAGTGCATAAGGTGCCCCCCCGCACAATCATATTAGGAATATTGCTAAAAAGTCTATTAATGAAGATTGAATTAACATTGTTTCCCTCTTGATTATACCCAACATCTATCCCTAAAGGATTTAATGTGAGAGACCTTTTATCATCCACTAATGCTACAACTTGGCCAGGGAGAGCATTGGAATGAGAGGAAGGTATAATGTTGTTAGGAAGGTTAGGTGTTGTAACATTAATAGAGCTATCCATAGTCTTCTCATCTAAGGTTTTTGGACATTCAACTATAGGAGAAGAAGGATAAATGATGGAATCATCTTCATCATCATCATCATCATCATATGTTTGAGCAATTAATTCCAAAGCATTGAGAGAAATTTCACTCATCATTCTTGAAAAAATGCACAATTTCAAGCAATTTTTAACAATTTGAGATGAAAATGCAATGTAAATGAATGATGAATGAATAATTTATGTATTTTAAATCAGATCTGATGATAATTACATAAATTTATTGAAATTAAATGCCAACTAATTCAAATTATTTGAAAATACAAGCTAAAAATGCCAATTTTTTCAAAATTTTCAATTTTTTTGTAATTTTTCAAATGCAATAAGATGAATAATGAAATGAATGTAAATCTGAAATACAACACTTAGCAAGGTGAAAAATTTATTAAAAACATGGGTTCACCAAAATGTTTAGCATGAAAAAGGGGGAAAGATGACTTTAAGGGTTTGTGTTGATCCTTCTTTCACCACTAAACATTCAAGGACATTCAATCGAGTAGAGAACTCTATTACAAATCTCCTGTCACTTGGAACATAGGGGAAGATTGGAATTGTGTGAATTTGTTGTTTAATTAAGTCCAATTACGCTCAAAACCCTAATTTCATGAAATTGTAAACAAACGGACAAATTACGAAAAATGATCGCACACAAAGATATCAAATGACAACCAAATACATACCAGATTTCAAAGTTTGGTGTACAGAAAAGTCAGGGACTAATGAGTGGGTGCCCTAGTCTAGTGTACCTACTTTTGTCAGGATCTCTGAAGAATATCTGCAACCTGATCCTGCTATCATAGAGATTTCACCACTTCAGAATCTAAAGGACTAATGAGCGGGCACCCAAGTCCAAGCCCTAGTTTTCTTCTCAGATCTATAATTCTGATAGTCTACACTACTCTCCTACAACTCTACCTCTTTCACTTCCACAACCTATAACCTGGAATCACAGAAAAGTGGGTTGGAGGTTGTGGTGTTTAGAGGGTTGCCTCGGTCAAGCCCCAGAGAGACATTCAAGTCTTCCAAACACCGTTGTTAGATAAATCTAGTGCATATCCCTGTGGGATAGATGCAAAATCCAAATGATAAATGATAGAAAACACAATTGATATCACCTTTTAGTGTAGATCTCACATAAATGAAGGCTCTTCAATCACAGAGAAGATGAAGACAAATCTGCAATCACAAACATAATAACAATGCTCTGCTCTTGCAACAACGAATATCTTAAAATCAGTAGTATGCTAAAAGTTCACAATCATCTTCTAGTTTGTGTAAATGAATCACTAATCATGCATATATATGCAACTACAAACATTCCCGCTAAGAATTTCGTAATTCAAACTTGAGGTGTCGGCATAGGACCTAATAATGATCATAAAACTGACACCCAAAAATAGGTCATGACCTAAAATAGGGCAGGACTAGGGCGCGGGTGCCCAAGTCCTTGCTCCCTATTTTAGGAAGGATTTATGTTAAGCACACCCCCTAGGTCCCATTTTCCATAAAATTTTAGGGTTTTCTCATTGAGAGTCATAGAATCATGCAAGATGACCTAAATGCATTCTAAAGGACCCGAGAGCTAAACCTTAGGAGGGGAAGCCCCTAAGGGGACATTTTCTAATATAATAGGCTTATACAAGAATATCATGTTAGCAATATATACAAATCGCTTCGCATCTGCTCCGTTGAACCCGAGAGAGAGAGAGAGCATCATCGTGTTGATATCCACCCTGCCACGAAGCATTAAGCTTCCCTGTGCTACCCTTCTGGTAAGCTCAACCCATCACGAGGGGTCTAACAAATTGAAGATGACTTAGGTGAAGGAACTGGTGTAGTTTGATACTAATAAGCCTATATGCTTATACACCTCCTAACCATTACACATATCCATAGATAAAAAAATAAACAATTACTATAACAAAGTTGGACTAAAGAGCATTGCCCAGAGAATCACCCATCATGTTTCTTTTTCAACTTATCAAATAAAAATGCAAGAGATAATTACATTCCCAACATAAGAACTTACAACATTCATCGATTCATACAATGTTTTCGAGAGGTAACACACGTGTATGTATAGGAAAAATTGAGAGGTTGAATGATAAGATCAAAAGCAATGATAATAACAACTCAATTACCCATAACATCAAAAGATTTATCTAAGAAATAACCAAATCAATGAATAAATCAAATTATGAACAAAGAAGCTATCACCTAGATTGTTTGGATCTTTTGGTCGAATGTGGATTGCTTCATAAATTGCGAAACCATGTTTGCAACAAGCGGATGTAGATTGTGTTTATGCTCAAAAGGTAGAAGTGTGCTCAATGATGCAATGAATGCTCAATGTGCTGTAAAGGATGCCTAAGAATAAATGATTGAAGAGGTTCAACGATCGAAGAGGATTTGTTATGGAGATGAGGGGGGTTTATATAGATTTCAATAAAGATCGATCAACAGTCTAGGTAATTCAATGGAATCAACAGATGAGATAAATCTAAAATTCATGATGAATGTGCACTTGACAAGTGTCACACAAAAAGATATTTTTGTTTGAGTTAGTTGCTTTTTGATAAAGATAGGATTTGATTTCATAAATTAAAATGCTTTTTTCTAATTCAAGAGTTGTTGATAAAAACAAGATTGATTAAGTTGATTAACTCAACTTGTAATTTGCTTTTTGCATAATTTGAGATAAATTAAATAATAAATTATTTAATTTGTGTGCATGATGAACAAGATTTATTTTTAGAGGAATTGGAAGATAAAATAACAAATTAAATAAATAAATTTATTTAATTGTTTGTGCAAGACAGAGGAATAAATAAAATATTTGATTATATTTTATTTTTAGAGATTGAGATAATTTAAATAAATTTGCATGATTTATTTAAATTTGGAAGAACAATTAAAATTATTTAATTGTGGAAGAATAAAGTTGACTTTGATTTAAATTAATTAAATAAATGTAATTTATTCAATTAATGTTGAATTTAGAAGATTTGGAAGAATTTGATGATTTTGATGAAATTAATTAAATAATTAGATTATTTAATTAATGTTGAAATATAGGTGATTAGACAGATTTGACAAAATGCAAGTGATTTGAAGACATGGTCATTTTAGGGTGTCTACATTTTGCCCCTCTTTGATGCAATGCAGTTTATAGCGTTGCTTCAAAGAAAATGATTGTTGAAGACATGATACAATTTTGATGCCCTAGTGTAGCTAGCTGCCCCTATGTAGCTAGCGTAGGATGCCCCCTCGAGAGGAAAGATAGGGAAGCGACAGAAGGACTGGGTGGATGCTTGACTAGAAGATTGTGTTGGATAAGATAGACGAGGATGGATAGATGGTGATGCAGGTATGCAAAAGACTTGGATAGAAGAAAGTGGAGATAGAACAAAACATGATAGAAAGACTATTGATCGATCTTGAAAATCTATATGAGGACATGGGTAAATGGATAAGCTTGTTGCAATGGTTTCACACATGTTAATGAAGAGCAATCCTTATTTTGATATAGCACATGGATAGTTTGCCACCAAAGTATAAAAGACCAAGGTGCAGTGATATCCGAGTGCGTGGATGTTGACTCTGTAAGCAAGCGGTTTGAACTTAGATCCCTTAGACATCATATAACCTTGTTTGATATGTGAATGAGCCATAGTCTTGAACATAAAATAAACTTCAATACATAAATGTAAGAAGGATATTAATATGTAAGATGCTAGGTCGTAACACACAAGATAAATATGCTATTAAGAAAGATGCTAAAGATCATTCCTCAAACATGACACACAAAAGCAATGACTATGCCCCCAATCTGTACTGCATCGCAACATACCAAGATATAGATAAATCAAGGTAGTCTTGAATAGGTAATGGAAAAGGAACAAAAGATAAACCAAAAAGCAAATTAAATGACTTACAAAGTAAACATACAACCAACATATTCTCTTGCCAAAGAGGTTGCTCAGGATAGTTTGGATTGGTTGGGTAGATAACAACCTTATTGTAGGAACAATGTGTCTGTTAAAGGGTGTTATCCGTTAAAAGGATAATGTTTGGTTTCAGGAAATGCAACATGTCATATAAGACACCTGGTCTAGTTTTGATCATGGAACATGCTGTATAGGACAAGTGTGTTGATCTGTTACTTGGTTGAGATTGATTTAGCTGATGTTGGCAATCGATATGTAGGATAGCATATGGCTCTGTAAGTAAGTTGCTTTACCTCAAGTTTGTTAAGAACTTTTGTTTTGAAAGGATGCGTGTGTTTGTTGTTTTGCTACTTGGGTTAGTCAAGTCGAGGTGGATGGATTTTGAAAAATGGAAGGCTAGAAAGATGGAATGTCAATGGATTGAAATGGGTGAAGAATGATGAATCGTATGTGCCTGAGTACTAGATACATCCTTCATATTCCAGACTGCCTACATACCCTGTATCCACGGGATCGAGGCACATTACGATGAAAGATGAAAAATGATAATATGTAGTTCTGGATAGAGTGATAAGTGGGTCAAGGTGTTTGAGCTTAGGTTGGTGAAATGATGATATCTTATGTACTTGAGTACTAGAAACTTCCTTCGTATTCTAGACTGCCTACATACCCATATCCATGGGATCAAGGTACCTTAAGATTGAGATGAGATAATATGTAGTTCTGGTTTGAGTGATGATGTAGGATAGGGATTGGTTTGACATGTATTTGTTTTTGTTTTGGTTTTGAAGTGTTTTTGTTCTTGTTTGGATTGTTGATGTGTTTTTGTTATTGTTTGTGTTTGGAGGTTGAAGTGTTTTTGTGTTTGTTTGATGGTGGTTGATGTGTTTTTTATGAACCACAAACAAGGATCCAGTCCTAGACCGAGGTTAAGGAAAGAGTTGCCCCCATTTTGGTAGAGGTGTTTGTATGGATGACTGACATAGGGAAATGGAAATGCAAACAAGGTCAATGGTTTTATTATGGATGGATGAAGTTTATTATGAAGGAGACATGGAATGAATAGGACTCGATAGATGATGGATGCTAACTCTACACATGGCACTTATCCAAGGCACCTGTTTACCATGTTTTCACCATAGGATGGATTATTTTTGTTTTTGTTTTTATTTATTTTTGACATGGATACTCTGAGGATCAGGCATAGAACTTCTTGAGATGAACATTGTTGAGTGGCTCATCTAGAGGAATGCCTTCAGGTGTTGCTAAAGTATAAGCTCGTGATCCATATGTTGGTGTGATAACAAAGGGTCCTAACCAATTAGGCTTGAACTTGCCTTTCTTTTCTTGATCTGCTTGATTTCTTTGATTTCCTTTTAAGACAAGATCCCCAACTTGAAACTGTCTTTATTTGATCTTTTTGTTATAGTTACGCTGGAGGTGGTTTTGATAGACATGGAGATGATTAAGCACAACAAGGTACCTCTCATCTAGTAGTTATAGCTCAGGTAATCTGGAAGTGCGATACTCCTCTCCATCAATCAAGTGCTGCATGGATACTTTGAGGGATGGGATCTCGACCTCTATAGGTAGAATTGCTTCAGAGCCATAGACCACCAGTTGGTGTTTTGATACTAGTGCAGTAGGCCCATAGGGTGGAATTGAGTTGTAGGTGCCAATCATGACCAGCTTCATTGACTATTTTCTTGAGGAGTTTGAGAATGGTTTTGTTGGAAGCCTCGGCTTGGCCGTTACTCTGCGGATAGTAGGGAGTGGAAAAGTGATGTTGGATATTATATTGTGTGTATAAGGCACGAATATCTTGATTCTTGAATGGTCTCCCATTATCAGTGACAATGGCTTGGGGGATACCATATCGGCAAATGAGGTAGTTAAGGATAAACTTGGCTATTTGCTTACTGGTGATATAAGTCATGGGAATGGCTTCAACCCACTTCGTAAAGTACTCAGTGGTGGTAATGATGAATTTGTGGCCATTGGATTAGGATGGGTGGATTTGTCCTACGAGGTCAAGACCCCATTGTAAAAAAGGCCATGGAGTAGTCACAGGTTGTAGTTCATGAGCTGGCACGTGAATCAAATCTCCATGCTGCTGGCATTGTAGACACTTCTTAGCAAACTGTAAACCATCTTGTTCTATTGTAGGCCAGTAATAACCTATTCTGAGTATCTAGTTAGTGAGATTAGGACCGGTAGAATGTGTGCCATAGACACCTTCGTGTATGTCTCGTAAGGTAGCATCAGCTTCTTCCGCGTTAAGACATCGTAAGAGGATACCATCGAGACTCTGACAATAAAGTGTATCACCCAGAATAGTGTAACGGGAGGATCAATAGATAAAGGTTTTGTGTTGGGTTGTAGATAGCTCAAAGGGAAAGGTACCGTGTTTAAGGTATTCATAGATATCTTTGTACCATGGGGAATTGGGACCAACAAGTTCGCAGATGATTTTAGTAGTTGGAACATCGACGACTGGTATCAACAATTGCTCGATAAAGAACTCACATTTCTGTGTATTTGCAAGCATGTATATAAGTGACCCCACAAAGGCCATAGAGTCTGCAGCTTTGTTATGCTCTCTTGGAATCTGCTCAAAAGTGATATTAAAAAAGTGTGGTTTGTAGGCATCCACTAGTTGCTTGTAGGGGACCAACTTTTTGTCTTTTGTTTGGTACTCATCAGTGACTTGTCAAATGACTAGTTGTGATTCTCCATGTACCCATAGTTCTGTGATGTCCCATTGAACTACTGTATTAAGACCTATGAGGAGTGCTTCATACTTGGCTATGTTGTTAGTGCAAGGAAATGCAAGCCGATATGACTTTGGGATATAGGCATTTTGTGGTGTGATAAAAAGGATGCCGACCCCTGATCCATGTTGTATGTAGGAACCATCAAAATACAACTTCCACATTACTGAGGTAGAAATAGTGAAGAGATTTTCATTTGGAAAGTCAGATACCATAGGATGTACATCTGTCATGGGTGCTTCTACTAGTTGATCTGCTAGGGCTTGTCCCTTGATTGCTTTATGATCCACATACTCAATGTCAAACTCACTAAGGATCATGACCCATTTAGCTAGTCTGCCTATTAGGGTTACTTTTGCTAGGAGATACTTTAATGGATCAATTTTGGCTATTACATTTATGTGTTGGTTTAGCATGTAATACCGCAACTTTTGGGAAGTGAACACTAAGGCTAAACAAGCTCTTTCCATAGGTGAATAATTGAGTTCATAACCCACCAAGGTTGACTGATATAATAGATTGCATGCTCTTTTCCTGACTCATCATGATGTGCTAGAACAACCCCTAGGGCTGCAGTTGTAATTGAGATGTACAAGATCAAAGGCCTATCAGAAACTAGTGGTAACAAGACATGAGGTGTAGCTAGATATTAGTTGAGTTGATCAAATGCTGCTTGACACTTATCATCCCATTGAAATGAGACATCCTTTCAGAGCAAGTGTTGAAATGGTTGACATTTATCCACTACCTGTGAGATAAACCGCCTAATGGATTGTAACCTTCCTTGAAGGCTTCTTAATTCTTTCAGATTCTTTGGTGGAGGCACCTCCACAATAGCCTTGGCTTTTGCTAGATCTACTTCAATGCCTCTGCGAGATACAATGTATACCAATAGTTTTCCTAATGTTACCCTGAAGACACACTTCTTTGGATTGAGTCTTACTTGATATTTTTTGAGTCTGTCAAAGATTTTCCCTAGAACCTGTATGTGATCTGCCCTAGAAGACTTTGCTAGTATGTCATCCACATAGTCCTCCATGATGTGATGAAAGAGGTCATGGAATATCACTGTCATTTCTCTTTGATAAGTTGCCCTTGCATTCTTTAGACCAAATGGCATGACGCACCAACAATAGGTACCCCAAGGACAAGTGAAAGCTATTTTATGTTGATCTTCTTCCGCTATCATTATCTGATTGTAGCCAGAAAATCCATCCATTAGAGAAAGTATTTCATGACCAGCCATCAAGTCTACTATGAAATCAATGTTTGGTAGTGGGAAGTCATCTTTGGGACATGCTTTATTAAGATCTCTGAAGTCGGAACACATGCAGATGCCCCCATTAGGTTTAACCATAGGTACAATGTTTGAGACCCATTCTGGATAATCAATAGGCTTGATGAACTTTGCGTCTAAAACTTTTTGTATTTCCTCTTTCACCAAGAGAGTGATCTATGGATGCATCTTTCTTAGCTTTTGTTTGACTGGTTTAGCTTTTGGATAAACTGTGAGATAGTGAACTACTAGCGAAGGGTCTAACCTTGGCATATCAGCATAGGTCCATGCAAAGTTGATGGTTCTTTGTAAGAAGTTGGTAAGATTCTTGTGCTCTTGTTCTGATAATGATGCTGCAAGGAATGTGGTCTTAGGATTTTGTTCTGTGCCAAGGTTTATCTCTTTAGAATCTTCCACTAGGAGAGCTGGTTTCTATTAATACTTAGATGGTAGGGGAAGGTCAAATCCTCCATCCTTAGGTTCCACAGTTGGGTTTTCACCTTTGGATACGTCCTTTGTTTTTACTATTTTGTGATCAGGGGGTGTCACAGTGTGGTTTTCATGTAGAGATCTTTCTTTATTTTTACTTTTGCGATGGGAGGATTTGGCATTCTCACCAAAATAAGCCATTGGCTCTAGTTCCATTACAAAATCAGCTTTGTGATCACCAAGAGGGATACCATCCCGGAGTCCCATGAACTCTGCAATAGCTTCGTCATTCTAAAATACATCTAGGACGGGGGACCCTTGTTGGCCCCAATCGATAAGTTTAGGGTAGACAAGTGTTACAATCTGGGTGTTGGTGGTGGATGTTAATGATATGGAGGATTTAGTGAATAGGTCAGTCATATGGAGGTAAGAGTCATCGATAATATCCTCTTTAGACGTCGAATCTGCAAGAGAAGTTTGTGCTACCTCATCGAGAATACCCTCGATGTCCAAGGCGTGTGGTACCGTCCTACCAATTCCTAACCCCTTCTTGTCTAGTTTCTTCTTCACAATAATGGGTTCCATTTCACCTTGATTATTTTTCCCAAGGCCCCCTTTGCCTTTGTAGCCCATGTTCTTGACAATTCTTAGGCCATTGCCATATTGTTTGACTAGTATTGTGACTGGTTCTTTCTCCTTGTAGAGCCAAGAAGAGATGTCTTCAATAGTTTCCTCTACCAATAATTTTCCCTCTTGGAATTGGGTTAGAGATGCTGGAGGAGGAATAGTTGCTTTCTTAGTTGCTTTGGCTATGGGTGATTGGCCGTAGGATTTAGGAGATAGGGGCATCCGCCCTACACAACAAGATTTTGAGATATCATATTCTCCAAAGCCTATATCACGGATGTGAGCTTTGATTTCGGGAATAGGATGAGGATTGGGTTCAACTGCAGAGGCTTTTGTCAGATTTTCAAAATCAACATATAATGGGGATTCATGGGCTTTGTCATTATTGGGCACTTGGTTGCAATTCTTATAACTGCCTTGCAAGACACAATAGAATTCGAAAGGATTAGGGTCTCCTGGGATAGTGATCTTTGTACCATTGAATGGGAACTTGAGAGACTGATGGTATGTTGAGGGAACAACTTTCATGGAATGGATCCATGGGCGTCCTAGGATAATGTTATAAGGTAGCTCAATGTTGAGGACTTGGCACCTAGTTTCAAGTATGACGAGGCCTAGTTGTATAGGCAAGTGGATAACACCTTCTGAATGGTGCTCAGCATCATCATACCCCTTGATTGTAATACTTTGATCAATACTAACATGATCCTCAGAGTATCCCAATTGTTTAAGTAACTTTAGAGAACAGATATTGAGACTAGCACCACCATCTATAAGCATGCATTTGATCTTGCGTTTATGGATGATAACTTTAATGTTAAGGGCATCATTATGACATGGATCATGAGACAGGAGGTCTTTTTCAGAAAAGACCACATTGTAAGGTGAGGCAATGTTACCTATTATAGCTTGGAAATCCGTGACCACTATGTTGGTAGGACCGAAGACTCTTGTAAGGCTTTTTCTAGCACAACTTTATGTGTGGGTGATGACTGTAGAAGGTCCAAGATAGAGATCTGTGTAGGGGTTTTCCCTAGATGTTCGACAAGATTGCAATCAGATTGGGTTGGGAGAATTGGTGTAGGACCACACAGGGTGAGACGACCATGACGAGTTGTAACTGCACAATCTGTAGATTTGCCTTTGATAGTGAGGGTAGATACATGACTTTCTTCAAAATGACCCACAATAGAGTCATAGGAAGTTGAAGCTTTGTTAACACCTTTACCTTTATCGAGATTTTGACCTTGACCATGGTTAGGGAATGGCTCCTTGTACATGTTGAGGTCTTTAATTGTGTTTTAAGTTGGTGGTTCATCATCAAAAGTGATTTGTTTTCTTTCGACAAGGTTTTGGATCACGTGCTTGAGTTTCATGCATGATATGGTTCTGTGTCCTTTGGTCCTATGGTACTCACAATATTCATTATCTTTGTACCATGCAGTTTTGTAAACATGTTCACCATATGGGGGAGCATCTGGTAAGGTGATGAGTCCATTGTGTAAAAGTTTTTGTAGAACAAACTCTATAGGCTCTCCCAAGGGAGTGAATTGATGTTGCAAAGGGTAATCTTGTTGAGGTCGCTCTTGTTGTCATTGTTGTTGGTTTTGGTTTGGTTGTCTTTGTTGTGGTTGGTTTTGTTGAGGCGGAGGTTGACCTGGTTTTGATGAAAGATGAAGGGGTGTTTGTAGTGTTTGGACATGTTTGGAATCTACCACACCATCATTGACCACGTTTTTATTTTTGTTCCAAAACTTGGGCTTATCGTTTGTTTGTTGGTGAGGAGTATTGTCTTTATTGTCTTTGAAGATTTTGACCATGCCTTTAGCGATGAGGGCCTTTCAATGTTGATTCTCTTATAGGTAATTTCATCAAAGGTTGTAGCACTAAGAATTTGCAAATGGAAACCCAATTCTTGGTTAAGGTTCTACACAAATATGCTAACAAGCTGCTTTTCAGGTATTTTGAATGGGAATTTGCTAGCCATTTGTCTCCATCTTTGAAGGAAGGAGATGAGAGTTTCCCCATTTTTCTATTTTTGTTGCATAAATTGGTCATGGAGACTTCATGTTCTGTGTTGTAGGAGAAATGGGTGGCAAATTTCTTTGCAAGCTCGTTAAAAGATTTGATACCCATGGGTAGGTGCGGGAACCATTCTATAGCTTGACCTCCAAGACTATGAGGAAAGAGGTGCATAAGATATGTGTCGTTATGCGAGACCTCAGAGCAAACGAGATAGAATTCTCTAAGATGGTCTTTTGGGTCTCCTTTTCCTTTGTATTTATCAAATTTGGGAATAGTGAAATTGTGAGGAAAAGGGATCATGTGTAATGACTGATCAAATAGATAAGGACAAACTTCTTCCAAAGAGAAGGTTTTCTTGGTGTGGCCAAACGTAAGATTAGATAGTTGTTGTTGAACTTCCGCAAGTTTTAGTTCCATAGTTGTGGGAGGGGTTAGAAACATCTCATGTTGTCCTAGAGGTGGTTGTTGTTGCCCATATGGAAGATTGTAGTGGAAGCCATGGGCATTGATGTTATAAGGGTCGTATGATTGGTTAAGGTCGTATGTGTTGTATGTTGGGTTTGGATTGGATTGGTTTTGGGTGTTTTGATTTAGGGGAGGTGGGGGTAGTGCTAGGTAAGAATGTAGGCTTTGTGATGGTTATAGATAAGAGTTTTGTCATTGGTATTGTGGAGGTGGTGTGACGAAAGAAATTGGTGGAGGAAAGCTAAAGTTTGTTGGGTTTGGTTGCAGTGGTGGAACATAGCTATGGGAAGTTTGGTTTTGGGAATGTTGAGGGTTGAGATAGGTGTGGATTAGGTTGAGAGTTGAAGATCATTGTGGTGGAGGGACATAGGTAGATGAGTTTTGTGATGGTTGGGGTTTATTGAGATATGTGTTGAAAACGGTTAGTGTAGATGATCGTTGTGGCGGAGGGACATAGGTAGATGGGTTTTGTGATGGTTGGGGTTGACTAAGATGGGGATAGGTATGACTAAGGGTAGAAGAATGTTGTGGTGGAGGGACATAGGTTGTGTTAACATTTTGTGATGGTTGGGGTTGCATGACATTGTTTGGGTTAATGATACAGAGGTTGGATGATGTTGGGGGTGGTGTTGGTTGCAGCCCTTGTTGCATGGCTACATAAGTGTTTCTCAGATTGTAAATTGGTGGGAAACCTTCTCGTGATGGGGTAGCCAATGTTCCACTTGAGATTGGTGCGGACATTTTAGGAGGTTGCTGTGTGTTTGACCTAGCTAGAGCAACTTGTTTCTCTAATTCAGCTCGACGTTGTAGAGTCTCTTGTTGGTGTGTATAGATCTCCATAGGAGTCAGGAAAGGTGATATGGGTCTTTCTGCTATTGGTTTTTGATAAAGAGGATTCTCATATTGAGCGGCAAAAGGCATTGGCATTCTCCCTTGTGAGCTTTGTTCGGGTATAGGAGTGGTCACAATTGACATGGTTTGGACCACAATTATGGCGTCATGGGTTTTGTTTGGCTCCTTGAGATTGGATAGATCAAAAACTTGAGGTAATTTGGCTCCTTGTTTGGCTAGTAAGAGGAAGAAATGATCTTGGTTTTCACCAAGGATTTTATCAAAGGCAGCTATGGCTCTAGGATCTTGCATGATTTCATCAAGGTCATGTCTATCTTCTTGAGAGGATTCACCTTCTTCAAAGTGTCGCTCTTCTTGAGATGGGACTTGAACCGTGGTATAACTGGGTGCAACAAAATCATGAGGCATGTCGGTAGTGAATTGAGTTACATCTACCAAAGGGACATTATCTTCTTGAGGATTGGTTGGTTGGTCATGTTGCGGCCTATTTTTGTCACATCTCAAACTTGATGCTATTTGTGATTGCTATATGTGGAATTAATATATGGATGAATAAATGTGTGAGTTAGATAATTAATTGTTATTAAAAGATGAATGAATATTTATGAATGTTATATTCATGTTAGTAGTGCTTTGGCTATGCTTAGGCTATTTGGTTACTAATCTATTGACGGGAAATTTGAGTTTAATTGGAGTTGTAGGTTGTCGAAGACAAGAGGGTGGTTGAGGTAAAGGGGGCTAGCATCCTGATAGGGTTGAGATGGAGGGATATCATTCACACACTTCACATAGTGTCATGTAGTTGCATAAGTTTGCATAGTGAATGACTTAATAGTTTTAGTTTAAAATTGCATTCTTTTATTTTAAATGATTTTATTTGCATAGTTAGTAATGATGATCTAATTAGTTTATTCAATTAAATTATTATTTAATATTGTGAATGCTCTGTGAATAGAATAAGTAAATTAGTTATTTAACTTGTTTTAATAGAGAATGAAATATCTTATTTAATTTTGTAAATGCATTTTGATAAATATGTAGATTATTTTTATAGTATTTAAATTAGAAATAGAATAAAACTTGATTTTTATCTTGAGAATAAAAACATGAAAGAAGGAAAGAAAGCTAAAAAAACAATAGAAAAATTAGAGAAAGCAAAACTTAATTTAGGAAATAAAACTCAAAATAAAACAAGCGAAAATGGGAAGAAAATAATAAAGGAAGGGAAATCTCTTATTTTTTTGAGAGAAGACAACAATGGAGATTCTAAAAACTTTGCAATCTTTGTTTTTTTTATCATCTTGGATTTTGCAAAACAAAACGTGGGAGTTATTTCAATCGATACTGGAAAGGAGGGAACAAACCCGAAGGTTGCAGATTGGAAGCAAGAAAGACATTGAGGATACCTTAATCTGGTCGATCTTCACCTGCGGATAGCGATTACCAGGTTTTTATATGGAATTCCTTAAAGTCATTTGTGTATCATCCTTTCTGTGAGGAAATAGATAATATTATAACACAGTATTACACTGAGACATACAACCATACACTATATAACATATGTATATCATATTAACTTATTGGGTAAAGTTATATGATTCGATACTCTGTGTCTATTCGAGAACTCAATAATATTGTCCAAACCAAACTCCAATCAAGTAGTAGTAATATATTTATATAGGTTTCTTTTCCGTTTCGAGTTCTCTGAAATCATCAGTATATCTAAAAGGCAAACCTTGAAGACTAAATCACATTCAAACTTTCATGGCAATGAGTTGCTGGGCGCGGTCTCCTCTATAGAGGTCGATGCTTTTCCTTGGCTAGTGTTTTTGAGTTGCTGTACTCTCTAAATCAGATTTGCGGCTTGAGCAGTATGGTGTTTTTGCTTTGGTAGTCATCTTGCGGTCTTTAAACTTGTCCTTGTAGATATCTATATTAGAGGTTGTCGGCCAGTTAGACAACGTCATGTTAAGGAGTCGTGTACAATGATAAGTTTTATTTGAAATATGTTTGTATATTATGGAGTCATCAATCCTTTCAATAGGATATGAGACTTCTAAAAATAACATAACTCTAAAACAATAGAAAGGCCTGAGACTCTTGTTATAGATAAAAGGAACCACTCCAACTTGGGCGATTACTCCATAATGAAATCCGTAGCCTTTGCATAGTTATGTTTCAACTGTTTGATATTTCCTTTTGTCAAATAAATAAACCTTGAGCTAATCTATTGGGTGATGCCACCACTTCATAGTAAGTAAACTGAGATGTAATAACAAATCCTTGTATCTTTAAACTACTTCAGGCCGACAGCCTCCCTTTCAAAGACAACGTTGTCTCTTATATTTAATTTGCTGTCTTTAATTTTATTTCGTTGTCTTTACTTTCCTGTCACTATGTATACTGTTTCTAGTGTTATATTTATAAATCGCTGTTGAAAAAATATGTTAATAACACACACACACACACATATATACAAATCTGTATATTCATCAAACAATTAATTCATGTTCTGAGTTTGATAATTCGAGTATATTTTTCTGTATAAAGATTTTTACTTCCAGGTAGCTTATTTATATTGAATCAATATATATATAAATAATATAAATGTTTTGGAGAAGTATTTACAGTTTATAATATATTTATGGTTTAGAAGAAAAACTGTAGCCTTTACAATTAATAGGCAAAATAGATGAAATTCTGTGAGATAATTGCTTTATTTGTCAAATAATTGAAATATGAATGAAACGGTATAGAATTATTGGAAAGATTATATAATCCATTGGGAATCATTTTCTTTTGAAGAAACTGCAAACCCTGAAATAGAAACAAATGAATTGAAGTAAACTATATTGTTTTTCCGTAGAGAATATTTTGATGAAAATGGAATTCTTATTGAGACTTATTGAATATGAGTTTCTTGTATGAAAATAAGTGTTCTTTTGAGATTTATTTAGATTACCAAATTGAAATTACCCATTTTACCTTGAAAATGTTTTGCCTTGTGAAATTGACATAAAACCTTTGGAAAAGAGTAAACTTATTCATCAGGAAAACTAGTGAATTCAATTGAATGAAGAAAACTGTATTAGAATGGATAATCTTAATAAACTTAGAAAATTGTACTATGTTTTATTTGTTTTGGGTAAAGTATGAGCTTTTGGGACATGATGCCGAATGTGGGCTCCAGAGACGATAGTTTACTTTTTCTAAACTATCATTTTATTTATTTTCTTGGCCAAGCTATAGTACCATTGAAATAGATGGTTTGTTTAAAAGCCTAGAACTTTGTTTTTTTGTCTCTGCCACATCCTGTTGCAAGAGTCTATGTCATTCTAGGTTTAGCATGCATACATGCAACAAGCACGCATCAAGTGATTCCCCCCTACTCACACCATTCCAAGTTGCTAGGCTCCTTGTGCAGGGTCGGTGCTTTCTTCGAGTTATGAAGAAACCCAGGGAAGTCTTGTGCTCCGTGGTTGGTGATGATTATGATTGTTAGTCATAACAACATGCATAAAAATTTGCACAACAAACCTTTATTATCTTGTAAAGTACGATCAGCTTAGGATAAGATGACGACTCCAAGTCTCCATTGATTAGGTCATAATCGTCTGACGTTACTCAGAGGTTGTTGTGACATGTTATTTTCCATTTCAAGGGATCTTACATTTGTCTAGATGATCAGTATTGCACTGTTTCCTGTAAATTTACTCCACAAAGAGGTTAACTCTACTCTATTTCCAAAGATAGCTGAGATATTTGCAAGTTTGATTAATTCTTCTAATCGTTGATCATCATGAACTTGTTCTTTCTCCTACACTACAAATCTATTTAAATAATGTGTCTATAAGTGGATATTTACATGTATTCCATGGATATTTGTCTGAATTTGCATGATATTTGTCAATTTGACATGCTTTTACTCTAAATATGCTCTATATTTTCAATTATCTATGGGATATCTGCATATTTCATGTTATTTGCTTTTGATTCTCTGTTATTTGCAATTATGGAGATGATCTGTTATGAAATTGAAAGAAATTTAAAATAATACTTCTACTTTTAGTGAATCTTTAGTCATTGAATCACATACATACAAGATACATTCATGAAGAGAAGAAATCAAACCATAGATCACCAGGATATTCCACAGCTCGATATGGTTGATGCTAACTTCAAAGGAATTAGGAATGAAAACAACACATGCAGACTAAAAAGCACTCCAAGGGACGTAGCTGATCAATGCATGTATCCAGATTTCAAACACAGATTACTCAAGATTTATGATGATTTGTAATCAAATATGCTTCTCTTTCATTCAATATGCATAACATGTACATTTACAACAACTTTGAAATGAGTCTTGAAATTTCAGCAATCAAATTTCAATTAAGTTTCGAATGTTTAAAGATTGCACCCCTGCACCTTTTATAGAATAAGGTGAGGAGGCAGTTACAATTGATCGGCGGTCAAGATTTGTCAATTAAGATCAACGGTTGACAATTACCCTATGACTTAGTCAACTCTTCCTCATGGCATAGGTTACCAGCTGGCAACCATCTGGATGACTCATTATTGATGAGTACCTTATGCATATGTTCTCTTGGTGATGTATCCTCATTCATTCTTCAGGTTCCTCTTCTTCATTTTCTTCTTCTTCATCATTGTCATCATCTTCATTACTTTCAGCATCACTGTCACTTTAGTGTACATCCTCCTGTATGTGGACCTTCATTACTGTCTTGATTTGCTCATATGCCTGTACTATTTTATCCACCTCTCCCCCATCTTGGATTCTGGCTTTTGTTATGGCATGCTTATGAGACTGGAACTTAGCCCTGAGAGCCTCCAGCTTACCTTTTCTGTTGTTCAAAGTCTCATTGTATGTTTCTACCTTAACTTTTATCCTCATGATTTTATCCATTACTTCCTCTGTCAGGTGGGTGAGGGGGTCATCTGCTATCGACTTGAAATTATCATACAGAGCTTTGATAGCAAAATCTGCATCCTGATTTTCAATCTTTCTATCTATTTTATCCTCCAGAGCCTCAAGGATCTCTGCTTCATATGCCATCATGCTGTGCAGCTTTATACTTATATCCCTGAGCTTGCCACTGTATTTCTTCAAGATATCACATTTAAACCTGATATCTTCATACCATATGCTTATCAACAGGGTAGTATTGTTATTCAACACTTGATTATTTATCAAGACTTGAGGATCTATTCTTTTCATTTCACTTAAAGCAGTCAGGTCCTTTTCCAATTGGAATGACCGTTTTCCTGTTTCATTTTGCATTTTATCTACCTTTCTGTTTAAACTGCTTAAAGAATTCCACCTTTGTAGGGAGGTTCTCGAACATCCTCAGCTCCAGTGAGAGTTGACAACATCCATTTCTCCATGATCATTGCCTCATGCTTCATTAGGTCCAACTTAGTGACCTCCTCCTGGGATATGACAGTCAATGGGACTACCGGATCAACTGGTGTATTATCAGGATTAATCAACCCTTTAATGTAAGAATGTAACTGAGCAATGTGCTCCTTATGCATTTTATTTTTCTCTTTCTCCTTCTTTACCCTTTGGGTCAAAGAATCAATAATGTCCTTCCCTTCCTAATCCTCCTCGTCCTCATTGGCAAAACCCAAATCAACAGTTGTGATTTGGAATTCCTCTAGGGTGATCTTTCCCTTCTCTTTCTCAACTGTGGGAAGTGCTACCTGTGCAGTCCTTCTACCTATAGCAGGATCTCTCTTTATGGCCGATGTCAATCTGGCCTTCCTCTTTGGCTTCATCATTGTTTCAGCAAACAAGGTGGAAACATCAAATTCCTGAATTTTAGACCCTTGTTCCATGCCTATTTCTCTCTCTAGCCATTGAGGCACATCATCTCTGGACCCTTGATGTTCTTTGTCAACATCACGTCTGCCCTATTCTCTAGTATTTGCTTCTATTATTGGTGGAGAAGGCACTTTCTTAATTTCTTCCTCATGTACTTCTTCATGAGGGGGATCTTGTTGCATTTCTTATTGTTGAGGGGCTTCCTTCTGCAAAGGAGGATCCTGTGGAATGCCCACATTATGATCCTGTGTCCAATCTTGGACTCCCTCCTTTTGACTTTCATCTTCTTTATTACATTCCTCATCTTGAGGCATATTAACATCTGTGGATGTCTGTGTGTGTTGGCCTTGTGCATCACCCTAATCTTGGGTCATTTCTTGTTCTGTACCTGATGCATCGATATCCTGTGGCTTGGGGTCCTCATGACCTGATTTATCTTTTGCTCCTGAGGCATCTCTTGAATCTTCCTGAGTTTGAGCGGCAACAACACCACCTGATATATCTTTATCACCTCCGCTCTTCTGTTGAACTTCTACTATTTTTGGCTCTGCGGGTATCTCATGCTGTTGTTGACCCATATTTGGAGTAGTGCTTTCCTTTTCTACCTGCTTAGCCACTTCAATCTTCTCTATTTCATCAGGTGCACCTGCTTTATCCTTGGGGCTTACATCACCCCTGTATATTAAATCTACAACGGCAGGGCTAGTTACCTGCTCAACCAACTTATCAAGCCCTATCTATTGGGCTGCCCTCTCTGGGCTACCTTGCTTTAATTCCTCCTTTGTTAGCCTTATTTCTTCCAACACCGCCATCTGTGCTAATGGGGTCCCATGAGGGGTCATACGGGTGTTGGAGGCGAGAGTCTCCATTCGTTGAGAGGCTACACTTTGAATGACTTCATCATCAGATAAGTCTATGGTGTACTCCAAGGAGAAAGGACCACCCTGACTTGCTTTGAACACTTCTCTTGTTTGTTCCTCTGCCTTCTCAGTTTTAAACTTTATTATGGTGGGAAGCAGGACATCATGTTGCAGCTCCTTCCTAAATGCTTTACCACTGGCTCCTCTCAATATAATAGGGCCAGCCCTGATATCCCCCCTCATGGATGTTCTTTATTTCTTGGGTGGTGACGTCAATGACATCGCCCTCCTCTTCTTACTGACCACCATCAAGTCATCACCTATAGGTTCCTTATTTACCTGCTCTTCTTCCAAAGGGATGCCCTCTCCCACTTCCTGCTGCAAGGCTTGGCCCTCCACCTGCACTTCTGTAGTTTCAACAGATGGCCTCAAAATCCTCTTAGTCTTTGGCTTTTTAATAGGAGGCTATGCAAATGATGCAGATGCTTGAGATGATGTAGATGCACCTGCAGCTGACGTGGCAATCCGTTCAATTATCACCCCCTTTGGTTCATCTTCAGTTTTCTTACCTCTAGGGGGACTTTTCCTTTGTTTTTGTGTGGGCAATCTCTCCCCATTGGATTTTCTCTTCTCACTGAGGAAATCATCATATTCCTCATCAGCTATTTCCTACATCTTCTTTTTGGCATCAACTATAAGGGCAACACCCCTTTTCTTCAATATGTTTATTTCCTCATCCACCCAAGCTTGAGTTAACTGTATCACCCCACCTATCAGCTGGTCCAGGGATATATCCTCCGGCTGTGTAAGGTTAGGGGCTGATATGGTGTCATTGTACACCTTTTTGTCCTCATATTCATTGGACATAATCTTTCCATCATCTTTCCTTACCTGTGCTGGTACTGGGATGCAGTCAAAGGTCTTTATTTGGTTCAAGGTGAGTCTCTGGTACTTCCTTCTGCTCACCTCAACTTCATCCTCATAGTCGGTCCAGAAATCTTCCAAATGCTTCTGATGTATCAGTTTTCCTAATATTTTCTGCATCTTGCCATAGGGATCATAAGATCTAGCCAAGGGAAATCACTGCAGATACATCAATTTTAGCCCTCCCATGACATGTTTTATGCTCTTTGAGTCTAAGCACATATACCAGCCCATAGACACTGGAAATAACACCGGAGGTATCTTCTTTTGTGCTTTGTAAGCTTCAACTATGGTAGACACCTGTTTGACAAATTCCATCAAGACAACCCCATCAGTAGGGTATCTTGGCAACATAAGAGGTTGTCCTTCAAATCCCTCTATCCTGATGTATGAAAAGGTGGCAAACTGGATGAACCAGGCCCCATGTCTATAAACAACTTCCTGAGCTTCCATGCTCAGCCTTTTGGTTCTGACTAGATGCATAGAAAATGCATCATTTACTAGTTTGTAATCGAGGAGGTAATCTTTTCTCTGTAGCTGAGGATAGTGATCCCATATGTGGGCATCATCTGCATCACCACCAGCCTTAGTCACTATCTTCAAGGCATCAAAAGTTCCCTTATAAGCACATGAATATACCACATATGAGGTCATATAAAACAAGCATGTCTGTCCTCCCAGGTTCCTCATTCCTTCATCTAGGGCGTCATTGATGATCTTGGCCCATAATGGCCTATTTTTTGCATATAGGACCATCTGGATGATCCCAAACATCCAGTTCTCAAAATTTCCAGCATGAGGTTTACCTGTCATCCTGCTCAGCAGCGCAATCATATACTAGTATTCATCATCAAAATCAAACTTATATAAATGTATAGGTAATTTGGCTGAGGTGGTGTAGGTGCTGCTCTTTGACCTCCATTGATACATCCTCTTCCTTGCATTCTTCTTATTATCATTGTACTCCGTTTCCATCCTGTGTAGATCTACACTTACCACCTTCTTTCCAACTGGCAAATTAAAAGTGGTGGTAATGCCCTTGATTGAAAAGTATGCATATATTCTTCCATGGTTCTCCACCCGCTTGGTCTTAGAGTTATAATTTCTGGCACATTCCACTACCAGCTCTAGGGTATCCATGGCATATGGAAAGCTAGTTGCATGCCACATTCCTAAAACATATACCCCATCCAGAATGGGATTATCCTTATCATGATCTACCCTTGTTGACCAAGCTGCCAGGTCTGTATCTCCTTGGTGAGTGTCACCAATGACGCCATACTTAAACTGCACCCCTTCGGGCTGAACAAACATAGGCTTGAGAAACTCTGAGTCTGACCTATTCCTTCTAAGATCTGCCATGGATTCCTGCAATAAACATGATTTGTCTTACCTTAAAATGTCCACATGCATTCATACAACATTATGTACTTCTACAGCATCATGCATACTCTATCTATTATTCTTTACTTCATCATGATATGCATATTCACAGAGCCAAACCACAAGAAAGCATAAATACTCTACCTGAACATGTAGAAAATGACAATAGGAGGCTTTTCAGTTACTTACCTGATAGTGCTTTCCTCCTGGGTTAGATGGCTGATTACAGAAAAGGGCTGTGAATACTGAAGATCACCCATTCCGTTACGCTGAAGGATCTAATCTGTTAACAGGTAACTGTATGAGGGTTTGACTTCTCTGGAGCTCTGTAATTTCTCATTTTTTCACAAGGCAAATGAAAATAACCTTGGAAAATTATCTTTAAATGCATCCGTAGGGCAAATTAGGGTAAAACTACGTTGGCTCGACCAAATCTATTGATCTTCTGTACGGAATCCATGGATGCTGCCAAGTGTTTGATTTGTATTCGCAATCAGTGGGAATTCATCTACCGTATTTAAGTGTATTTAATGTCAGGAAACATGAGGGGGGGTGATCTTCAAAGATTGGGGGGATATTCAAAATATGACCCCCTCTAGATAAAATGACCTCCGCCCTTGAGCGGCAAAACTAATGCAAAAGAGGATCAGGTGATGTGGTCAACGTTAACCACGTGTATATCGGGTCACGAAATTAAGATCAAGGGATGTTCAAACTATGACCCCGCAAATACAATGACCCCCCCTAGGAAAAGATTGGGGTGATGTCACCATGTCGACGACATTGTTTAAGCGTTATGTTTTAATGACGTCACCGTCATGTTAAGGAATATGATGGGCATCAGATATATACCTCCGCGGATAGAATGGAACAATGATGTCATCATCAGCATGATTTCTTCATTCATTGGACTTGGATGACATCACCGTCATATTTGCATTGGGTGATATTTACGAAGAGGGTGATATTCATAAGATGACTGATATTAAAAAATATGACACCTCGCAAGATAAATGAAGTCGTTTGATGTGTAGATATCGACTATTACATAAAATTGACGTCCGCACTTCGCGGATCAAGTGATTATCAGGCTGTAATATAATATCGGGGTGATCTACTCTAAGATGACTAACGTTTGAAATACGACCCCCCCTCGGAAAATTAGGTTTGACCAATCTTTGACTCAACATAACTTTCTTCCCTTAGACAATTTTGGGGTGATCTAAAAGGCAAACCTGCTTGGAATTTTGCATACTTTCCGACCATGAGGTTAATAATGTGAAATACTGACTTTGACAATTGACCTCATCATGGTGACAAATCCAACCTCTTGCAAGGAATTCATGGATGACTAATTTTACCAAACTACCCAAAGCAGAAAACCACAAGCCAAAGCAGTAAAAAAAGTTGGGTCCCTATTTTGTTAAGGAAAAATGGGGCGTGTTGTGTAACCACACAATAGTTGGGTGTAAAAAGTGCCTCAACCACTCTCTTGGTCTTGGTTAGCGGATGATCGGAGGATCAGGGCAGCCAAGTTTAGTTATCACATTTGACATGGATATTTGCTTTATATTATTCTTTGTATGGATTCATTGCCAAGTTGTAAAATGATTCATTATTATTTAGAAGTAGTCTTCCTTTTTGTAACATTGTAATAGATGTATAGTGACACCAAGTTGGTTGTATGGAACTGTAATTGTAATTCATTCTTATATATGGGCATTGGAACATTTTGTGAATTCTTCCATGTTATATTTAGTTATGGATAAAAGGAATTTGTTATCGAGTGAATAAATCTTACTTTTGGAATATGTTTAATTTCAAGTTCTATGTGTTGTTAAATTTCCGCACCTTACATTTGGTATCAGAACACTAGGTTCAACGCTTGGACCTATGTCTAATGATGCTTTAATGAATGTTTACCAGAGTGACCTAGATGGATACTTGATTCACTTACCAGCGTGGAGGTGGATCTCATGGTGATCCGTTTGAGAGGTTGGACCAGATTGTTGTCATGTTGAATCAGAAAGAGGCTAGAATGGATGGAATAGAACATGAAATGTGAACGGGCCAACTGAGGGTGAATATCAGAACAAATGAAGAGAATAGGGATGAGGTTTGCATAGAAAATCCTGAGACTGAAAGGGACCCTAGTAATCAAGAGAAGGTGGCTGAAGAATTGGGCAAAGATCTCAAGAAGGTTACCCCACCGAAATTTGACGGAAAAATAATTGGTGATGGAGTAGAAGCTTGGATTATCAAGATGGAAAAGTATTTCTCCTTGAGGAATTTATCAAGTGAAACAAAGGCTATTTGGGGGACCTATCAACTCATCGGTGAGGTTGCCACTTGGTGGGATAATGAGAGGGCTGAGAAGTGGCTGTTGTCTAGCAAGGTGACATGGGAGCAGTTTTTGCAGATTTTTAGAAAAAGGTGGGTATTACAGTTATATTTTGATAAGAAAATGATAGAGTTTCAGAATCTTACACAAGGAGGTATGTCGGTCACATAATATTGGTAGAAATTTTCTCATTTACTCAAGTATGTACCTCAGTATTAGTAGGATGAAAGGTTTCAAATTCGTAAGTTCATCATGGGGCTTAGGCCTCAAATTGGATCTGATGTGGATATGCATAATCCTTCTACGATGGATGAAGTATTTGAGAAATCCATTAAACAAGAACAAAAGCTGTAGCAAGTGGCTAATTACAGGAAAAGTAGAGATGCAAAGTATGGTAACAAGAAACCTTAGGGAAACAATCAGAACAACTAGAATCAGAATAATCAAGGAAACAACAATAAGCAGATCAGGAACCTGAAGAGAGGGAATAATTCCTAGGATTGTAATGAGGGCAATCAGAACAACAATAAGAGGACAAATTACAATAACAATAATAACAACAATAATAGGAAAGATGGTTTTGATAGACCTAGAGCACCTGCGGTGGATGCTACACTTGCGGTGGTGAGCATTATGCTAGTGTATGTCCTCAAAGGAGTAATAACTAGAAGAATAGAAATCAGCACCACATTCATGCAACCATAGATAACCAACAGGCAGATTTTCAGGCTACTCCTATTCAGTTCTCGGTTAAGCTTTTTAGATGCCCTATTTCAATTTTGATAGATATTGGTGCTACCGATTGCTTTGTAGATCCTAGTATTTTATCTAAGATTTTAGTTAGACCTAGATTCATGGCTAATTCATGGAAAGTACAATATGGAAACCAGGTAGAGAAAATAGTAGAGCAATGTCTGGCATGCATTGAGCTTGAACTTCCAAGTTTTGAGACTTAGGTCAATTTTTATGTTGCACCTTTAGGATCATATGATGTGATTCTAGGAATAAACTAGATTTCTAAACATAAGTCTATAGTGGATTATGAAGAGAAGATTGTAAAATGTTTAGATGATCATGGTAATCGGGTTGAGATTCATGGATTCAAAAGACCCTTAGAGCTCAGGCAGGTTTTGGCCATGCAGCTGAAGAAGGCCAATAGAAAGGGTTGTACTATTTATGTGGTAAAGGTCAGGGATCTTGACATTTCAGAGACATCAACTAAAGATCATCCTATTTTGAGGGAGTTCCAAGATGTCTTCCCTGAAGCGCTGACTGAACTACCTCCGAAGCGAGAATTTGATTTCTCTATTGAATTGTTACCTAGTACTGAGCCTTTATCCAAGGCCTCGTATAGAATGAACACAACAGAGTTATATGAGCTTAAGACACAATTAGAAGAATTGCTTAACCAAAGTTTCATTAGACCAAGTGTGTCTCCATGGGGAGCACCTATCATTTTTGTAAAGAAGAAGGATGGCACTTTGAGGTTATGCATTGACTATAGGATGTTGAATAAGGCCACCATCAAGAATAAGTATCCGCTCCCCAGGATTGATGAATTGTTTGATCAAATGAATGGGGCGAGAGTATTCTCGAAGATAGATTTAAGGTCGGGATACCATCAGATTAGAATAAAGGATGAAGATATATCAAAGACTACCTTCAGGACTAGATACTGACACTACGAGTTCATAGTGTTACCATTTGGGCTAACCAACGCCCCGACATCTTTCATGAATCTAATGAATAGTGTTTTTCAGGATTCTCTAGATGAATTTGTGCTTGTTTTTCTAGATGATATACTAATATATTCTAAATCAGAGGAAGAACATGACAAGCCTCTAAGGATTGTGTTGCTGTGCTTGCGGGATCATAAACTCTTTGGAAAGATGTCAAAATGTACCTTCTATCAGACTGAGGTTCACTATTTGGGCCATGTCATCTCAGTTGAAGGGATAGTAGTGGACCCAGATAAGATAAAGGCAATTATGGAGTGGCCAGCACCTCAGAATGTGTTAGAAGTCTAAAGCTTTCTGGGGCTTGCTAGCTACTACAGAAAATTTGTGAAGGGGTTCTCAACCATTGCAGCACCCATCACAACTCTTCAGAAAATGGGACAGAAGTTTGAATGGACGGATAGATGCGAGTAGGCATTTCAATTATTGAAAGAAAAACTTACTTCTGCACCCATCCTGATTGTGCCGAATACAAATGGGCACTTTATAGTGATTACAGATGCATTAGGGGAAGGTGTAGGAGCAGTACTTATGCAGGAAGGTCAAGTAGTGGCTTATGAGTCTCAAAAATTAAAGCAACATGAGCTGAATTATGCACCTCATGACCTTGAGTTGGCTTCCATAGTGCACACACTTTAGATGTGGAGGCACTAGCTGTTGGGGAAGCCTTTCGACCTAAAGATAGATCACTTAGGATTGCAGCACATATTTACTCAACCCAACCTGAATGCTCAACAGAGAAGATGGTTGGAGTTCTTGAGTGAATATGATTTTGGTATTGAATATATAAAAGGAAAAGAGAACAGGGTAGCAGATACACTAAGTAGGAGACATCTCACCGCCATGATAATAGTAAGGTCAACTTTCAAACAACAGGTGATGCAGGCCTTACCTGGTGATGAATTTTATGATAAGGTGAAACAAGCCTTAGAATAGGATCCTTCAGACCACAAATATGATGGATATGTATTCAAGTCTGATGGACTCTTGAGATATCAGGGACGTATGTATGTTCCAAATGCAGCTGGATTGAGGGAGCTTGTATTAGAGGAGTTTCATAATGCACCATATTCTGGGCACCCCGGTGTGACAAAGATGATTGAAGGACTTAAAGCACTGTATTTCTGGCCTAGACTTTGGAAAGATGTAATTTCTGTTATGGGCCAATGCTTAGAATGCCAGCGAGTTAAGGCTGAGCATATGCATCCGACAGGGCTTCTTTACCCTCATAGGGTACCAGAATACAAATGGCAAGTTATTACTATGGATTTCATCCAGAGATTACCGATGACTAGGACTCGACATGATGTCATCTTGGTTGTGGTAGATAATTTAATAAGGTTGCCCATTTCATTCCTGGGAACCTTAAGGATGGTTCTTTGGTGTTGGCAAGGAAATTTGTTCAGGAGATTTTCCGTTTTCATGGCATACCTGAAATGATCATTTCATATCGTGCCACATGGATGACCTCTAGATTTTGGACCACTTTGTATACTTCTTTGGGAACAAAACTAAACTTTAGTTCAATGTGTCATCCTCAGACTGATGGTCAGACTGAGAGGGTGAACCAGGTAGTAGAGGATCTCCTCAGGATGTACTGTATGGATCAACAACATAAGTGGGATACTTGCCTCTAGTTGAATTTGCTTATAATAACTCCTTTCATGCCTCCTTGGGTATGGCACCTTTTGAGGCTTTGTATGGTTGCAAGTGTTGAACACCTATCAGCTGGGATAGAGTGAGGATAGAGTTGTTGTAGGACCAGAGATGTTGAGAGAAATGGAAGATCAGATGAAGCTCATTAAGGAAAAGTTGAAGTAACCTTCAGATCGACAGAAGAGCTTTGCAGATAGGAACAGGACCTTTAGACAGTTCTCTATAGGAGACAAGGTCTTTTTGAGGGTTCAACCATAGAAGAGTTCAATATCTTTTAGAAAGGGGTCAAAGCTCACCCCTAGATATGTTGGACTATTTGATGTCTTGGAGGTTATTAATTCGGTTGCTTATAGGCTTGCTCTACCACCAGCTCTTTCTCGGATACATAATGCCTTCCATGTTTCAGTACTTAAGCCATATCATCCAGATGTATCTCATATTCTTGACTGGCATGCATTGCAGGTTCATGATCTAGGGGTGGTGCTAGTGGAGCCCACCAAGATTATGGAGCAGCGCAACGTTAAGTTGTGGAACTGCAATGTGGAGCAGTATAGGGTCCAGTGGGACTAGTATTCGGTGGACAGTGCCACCTGGGAGAATGCAGAGGACTTTGATAGATTATTTCCTCATTTGAGACTCTAGTTTATTTTCATTATGCATATGATGACATTTTATTTTATTATGGATATTTGATGTATAAGACTCATATTGTAGATGTTTTGTTAAAGGACATCGAGAAGATGTCTCTTCAAAGTGGGGAAGGATGTCACGTCTCAAACTTGATGCTATCTGTGATTGCTATATGTGGAATTAATATATGGATGAATAAATGTGTGAGTTAGATAATTAATTGTTATTAAAAGATGAATGAATATTTATGAATGTTATATTCATGTTAGTAGTGCTTCGGCTATTTGGTTACTAATCTATTGACGGGAAATTTGAGTTTAATTGGAGTTAGAGGTTGTCAAAGACAAGAGGGTGGTTGAGGTAAAGGGGGATAACATCCTGGTAGGGTTGAGATGGAGGGATATCATTCACACACTTCACATAGTGTCATGTAGTTGCATAAGTTTGCATAGTGAATGACTTAATAGTTTTAGTTTAAAATTGCATTCTTTTATTTTAAATGATTTTATTTGCATAGTTAGTAATGATGATCTAATTAGTTTATTCAATTAAATTATTATTTAATATTGTGAATGCTTTGTGAATACAATAAATAAATTAGTTATTTAACTTGTTTTAATAGAGAATGAAATATCTTATTTAATTTTGTAAATGCATTTTGATAAATATGAAGATTATTTTAATATTATTGAAATTAGAAATAGAATAAAACTTGATTTTTATCTTGAGAATAAAAACATGAAAGAAAGAAAGAAAGCTAAAAAAAACAATAGAAAAATTAGAGAAAGCAAAAATTAATTTAGGAAATAAAACTCAAAATAAAACAAGCGAAAATAGGAAGAAAATAATAAAGGTTCAGGGAAATCTCTTTTTTTTTTTTTCAGAGAAGACAACAATGGAGATTCTAAAAACTTTGCATTCTCTATTTTTTTTTATCATCTTGGATTTTGCAAAACAAAAAATGAGAGTTATTTCAATCTATACTAGAAAGGAGGGCAGGAACCCGAAGGTTGCAGATTGGAAGAAAGAAAGACCTTGAGGATACCTTAATCTGGTCGGTCTTCACCTGCGGATAGCGAGTACCAGGTTTTTATATGGAATTCCTTAAAGTCATTTGTGTATCATCCTTTTTGTGAGGAAATAGATAATATTATAACATAGTATTATACTGAGACATACAACCATACATTGTATAACATATGTATATCATATTAACTTACTGGGTAAAGTTATACGATTCAATACCCTGTGTCTATTCGAGAACTCAATAATATTGTCCAAACCAAATTCCAGTCAAGTAGTAGTAATATATTTATATAGGTTTATTTTCTATTTCGAGTTCTCTAAAATCATCAGTATATCTAAAAGGCAAACGTTGAAGACTAAATCACATTCAAACTTTCATGGCAATGAGTTGCTGGGTGCGGTCTCCTTTATAGAGGTCAATGCTTTTCCTTGACTAGTGTTTTTGAGTTGCTGTACTCTCTGGATTAGATTCACGGCTTGAGCAATATGGCATTTTTTGCTTTGGTAGTTGTCTTGCAGTCTTTAAACTTGTCCTTGTAGATATCTATATTAGAGGTTGTCAGCTAGTTAGACAGCGCCATGTTAAGGAGTCGTGTGCAATGATAAGTTTTATTTGAAATCTGTCTGTATATTGTGGAGTCATCGATCCTTTTAGTAGGATATGAGTCTTCTGAAAATAACATAACTCTAAAACAATAGAAAGGCCTGAGACTCTTGTTGTAGCTAAAAGGAACCACTCCAACTTGGGCGATTACTCCATAATGAAGTCCGTAGCCTCTGCATAGTTATGTTTCAACCGTTTGATATTTCCTTTTGTTAGAGAAATAAACCTTAAGTTAATCTGTTGGGTGATGCCACCACTTCATAGTAAGTAAATTGAGATGTAATAACAAATCCTTGTATCTTTAAACTACTTCAGGCCGACGGCCTCCCTTTCAAAGACAATGTCATTTCTTATATTTAATCTACTGTCTTTAATTTTATTTCGTTGTCTTTACTTTCATGTCATTGTGTATACTGTTTCTAGTGTTGTATTTATAAATTGCCGTTTGACAAAATATGTTAATAACACACACACACATATATAAATAAATATATATATATATATATATATATATATATATATATATATATATATATATATATATATATATATATAGATTTGTATATTCGTCAGACAATTAATTCATGTTTTGAGTTTGATAATTCGAGTATATTTTTCTGTATAAAGATTTTTACTTCCATGCAACTTATTTATATTGAATCAATATATATATATATATATATATATATATATATATATATATATATATATATATATATTATAAATGTTTTGGAGAAGTATTTCCAGTTTATAATATATTTCTAGTTTAGAAGAAAAACTGTAGCCTTTACAATTAATAGGCAAAATAGATGAAATTCTGTGAAATAATTGCTTTATTTGTCAAATAATTGAAATATGAATAAAATGGTATAAAATTATTGGAAAGATTATATAATCCATTGGGAATCATTTTATTTTGAACAAACTGCAAACCCTGAAATAGAAACAAATGAATTGAAGTAAACTATATTGTTTTTCTGTAGAGAATATTTTGATGAAAATGGAATTCTTATTTAGACTTATTGAATATGAGTTTCTTGTATGAAAATAAGTGTTCTTTTGAGATTTATTTAGATTACCAAACTGAAATTACTCATTTTACCTTGAAAATGTTCTGCGTTGTGAAATTAACATAAACCTTTGGAAAAGAGTAAACTTATTCATCAGGCAAACTAGTGAATTCAATTGAATGAAGAAAATTGTATTAGAATGGATAATCTTAATAAACTTAGAAAATTGTACTATGTTTTGTTTGTTTTGGGTAAAGTATGAGCTTTCGGGACAGCATGCCAAATGTGGGCTCCAGAGACAATAGTTTACTTTTTCGAAACTATCATTTTATTTATTTGCTTGGCCAAGCTATAGTACTATTGAAATAGATGGTTTGTTTAAAAGCCTAGAACTTTGTTATTTTGTCTCTGCCACATCCTGTTGCAAGAGTCTATGTCATTCTAGGTTTAGGATGCATACAGGCAACAGGCACGCATCAAGTGATTCCCCCCTGCTCACACCGTTCCGGGTTGTTAGGCTCCTTGTGCAGGGTCAGTGCTTTCTTCAAGTTATGAAGAAACTTGGGGAAGTCTTGTGCTTCGTGGTTGGGTGGAAAAAGTGCCTCAACCACTCTCTTGGTCTTGGTTAGCGGATGATCAAAGGATCAGGGCAGCTAAGTTCGGTTATCACATTTGACATGGATATTTTCTTTATATTATTCTTTGTATGGCTTCATTGCCAAGTTGTAAAATTGTAAAATGATTCATTGTTATTTGGAAGTAGTCTTTCTTTTTGTAACATTGTAATAGATGTACTGTAACACCAAGTTGGTTGTATGGAACTGTAATTGTAATTCATTCTTATATATGGGCATTGGAACATTTTGTGAATTTTTCCATGTTATATTTAGTTATGGATAAAAGGAATTTGTTATCGAGTGAATAAATCTTACTTTTGGAGTTTAATTTCGAGTTCTATGTGTTGTTAAATTTCTGCACCTTACAGTTTTGAAAGTTGGTTGGTCTTTCCATTGGTGTTTTTGGTTTACCCTTTGGAGTCATGTTGGATTGGCTTGGCTGAGGTGTATGAGGAGGTGATTTGCGCTTCCTTGGGGCAACTTGCTTAGCCTTCATAGATTGTTGGAGTCTAGTGGTTACCATGGATACACTAAGACAATATGTTTTGAGATTTTGCTGGGATTTTACTGAGGTAGTTTGACAACTAGTTTTTTAGGACCAAAGGCGCGGGACTGTATTACCAAAAGTGAGCTGCTGTTATACCAAAAGCGCTGGACTATGCTGCCAGAGGCGCTGAACTGTTATGCCAAAGGCGTTGGACTCGCTACCAAAGGTGAGCTATTGTTATAACAAAAGCACTGAAGTAGTGTCAATGATGTTTATAAGGCAAATTTTGATAGATTTGGGTTTGATTTTAATTGGATTTGCTTTGGCAAGAGACAACACATCAAATAAAGTACCAAAGAGGACTGACACAACATATAGTGTATGTTCGAGGCTCACAAAAAAGCCCAATGTTTCCACGGGTATAAGACAATTGCAAACAATTCAAGCACTTTTTATCCCTAGAGACATGGTTTCATTGTGGTAGATCCACTCACAACTTAATTCCCCTTCGACCAAATGTCATTCCATATAGGTGTCGTAAATTTGTATCTTTGCGAGAGATGATAGGTAGGGATATCTCACCCTCCCCTCGGAAAGCTCAAGTAAGTCACAAGAGATTTATGACTGAGGGAATACTATCTCTATAATGCCCTGTCATGCAACCCTAAAGAGCTAGGTTTAACTATGCAATAAAATGCAGATTTTTTTTTTTACAAGTGAAAGTAATGATCATAGATAATAATAATATCAACAAAATTAACTTCCTAGCAAAACTAACATCTCTAGGGAAACATAACTGCAGTAAGGAAATTAGACAAAGATCAATAACATACTGTGATAGGTGAAAAGTCAGGCTTAGCAGATTAGACAAAGTCATGAAACCCTAACCCTACCATCATCAAGGAATCTAATCTAAATGAAATCAAAAGAACAATGCAATTCAAGCATAACATCACCTAGACCGTGCGATTCCTTGTTTGTGAGATGTGGACTGCTTCTTCAACAATGAACAATTGCAATGCTAAAAGCTGCCATGATGGAAGATGAAAGCTCAATTGGATGCTCAGATGCTCAAGATGATAATGTAGGTGCTATATGATTGCTGGATCCTCTCATATGGAATGAGAGGGTGTTTATATAGGGCTCAGCCAAGATCAATTGACGGTGGAGATTCAGAGGCTGTGTGAATGGCTAGGATTGAAAGATACTAAATTTAGGTTCCATTAGTTGTGCATGTGAAGGATATGAATGAAAGTTGTCTTACAACACATGATTGACTGGACAAGTGTTGGAATGTGATGAAAGGTGAGTAGTTAATTCAAATAAAATATTTGAATTAGTTGGGATATGAGTTGGATATTAATTAAATAAATAAAATTTATTTAATTAATAGGATAAATGAATAAAATGGGATAAGATATGATGTGGAAATTAAATAAATAAATAAAATTTATTTAATTAATTGGGATGAGGATAGGATAAATAGGATTATGATGTGGAATTAATTAAATAAATAAAATTTATTTAATTAATTAGCTAAGTAGGATGAGAATGGGATTTTAATTAAATAAATAAAAGTTATTTAATTAATTGGCTTAATGATTTAACAAGGTGTTACTAGACATGGACAAAGTTGGGACAAATTTGGGTGTCTACACATACATAACTCATCTTGGAAAAAAAATCAATGAATGTCTCATTATAGATAATTACATCATCCTTTACAGTAATGTTAACAAGAATAGACGAGATCCTGATACATAATGATAAAGATACAAGGGCTTTCTTATCTGAATACATCAAAATTACATAATGAGGATCATAGATACACAATTCTGGATCCTTAAGGTACAATGCAAGTGTTCAAATATAGATGCAGTACTGGAAATTGGAGAGACACATCTGCCCAAAACACGAACCAGGTTGCCAAAAGACCAATGGAATAAAGCTCATCCACCCGACCATGTGGAACTCTGAGGTCCACCCCCTAAGCTAGGAGATGACGATAAGGTCCCATTGCTTAAACAAATAGAGAACTAAACACAACAAAGGCTAACATTGACTCCACATAACAAGTACATTCACGTGATTACAACAGACTCAACTTTTTGAGGCACACCAACAAGATACATAAAACTAGGGTTTGCTAGACTACAGAAGGATGGAGTGCCATCGCATGGCCCTGACATGGGTTACCTTGGTAGTCTCTCACTAGATGCCGGCCCCCATGTATGGTTACCCAGGCAGTCTCTCACTAGACACTGGCCCCATAGGGTGACACATGCAGAATCAACTGTCCTCTCGCGAGGACAAGGAGGTTGATCTTGCCAACTAGGCCTTCTCATCCCATCCTTAGCCTAAACAAGCACTACAGGCATGGGAGAGGCATCCAAATTATCTTCTTAGTATGATTACTACCCAGTCCCCCTAGGTTTATTTGAAGTTATCACTTGATTATTAACTCTCGATCGGTTACCCAGGCAACCACTTAGGGCACCAACCCCACATCAAAAACCACTCCCCCTATCTGTAACTAGATGACCCTATCAATGACATAAGGATTAACACAATATCATGGGTTCATAAACAATGTAAGACATCCCTTTTTTACATCGGAAACAAAACTTTAAAATCAACCCAATACCATTGTCATAAAATAACCTCATTTCAAGGTCCACAACAAGTGACATAATGCTCTCAATCCACATTATTACAAGTCACATTATAGTCTCCACATGAGAAATCCACATGGCAACCTAGGTCATCTAGATTTGACCTCTAGCAAAACCTATGACTCCATATTAAATAAACTTTCTTAAAGAGATCCCTCAACAAAACACAATTCTATTACTTGTATTTATCACTTAATAAATTAACAAGGGAAACCATAATCCAAATTTAACATTACATCCTACTTAACAATACGAATACATAAGACATTTATAACAAGCCTAATGCTAGAATCTCATAAAATCACTATAAATTGATTTCTAAATAATACAATTTTCTTTCCAATACAATATATATATATATATATATATATATATATGATTACATATTTATGCTAACACAATATTAAAAGGAAATGCTCTAACTTAAATAAATTAATAAGCATTTATTATTATATTTATATATCAACCCATATGCTACTTTTACCTTAGACCTCATATAATATAAGAGGATAAGTTATACATTTATTTTAATGATCAAAATGGATATAATAGCAATTCGATGATAAGTATGTCCTATTTAAAACTTTCTATTGACAACTAATTCTAATCTCCTAAATTTGAAAATGGAATTTACTTCTATCACAAACACTGCCTATCTATTCTCATGACATTCTATTATGAGAATAAAAGAAAATCACATAGCTATAATGAAAAATACTGAGCACAAAGGCAATTGAATGACAGCAACTGATTGCAGAGAACATTTGCAGTACTTGGGAAAACAATGAGGTTTATGGAATAAATGCAAAAGCCAAGCTATAGAAGGAAGATCATAATGGTTGTTGCATCAAGAGGTTGCTGATGGCGTCCAAGCAAAACAAATAAGTAAGCTTTTAAAATTCCACAGGGAAGATTTGACACGATGGGGAAAAATGCATTTGAGGAGAGCGCTAGAGGAATCCACACACGCGATTAGGTTTAGTTCATAATAATAGTTAATAGTGTGAATTGTTGACTAGATTATATTTCACCTCTAATCATAATCTTATGGTGCTGCTTACAGATGACAATTCATTTGTAACATGCAAGATTTGTAGACACAATTAGACTAAATGATGTCGCCCCTAGCTTGACGTTGCAGTAATGACGTTTCTCTAACTACAGTATAAATAATGATGGGAAAAGATTAGTATATGACACGCAAAAAACCATTAATCTGGGGATCTTCAACGGTATAATACCAAGAAAAGAATCTGCAGACTAAAGATGAAGAATCTCAACTATATTGGCCGCGCCCAACATGTATAATGACAAGATCCAAAAGAATATCTTCTTCCTAACAAATCATTGGTTTCTAATTAAAGCAAATTACATACAAGAATTGCCAGAGAATTCTGTTTGTAGAAGTCACAAATGCCACAAAGAGATTTGGGAAAACTTAACATAGCAAGGGTCAATTTCTTAGAAAATGGCAACCACGGCGTGATAACAACATAAACAAAAATGCCATCGGTTGACATAATTTACCATGCGTGCTATCATTGCATTAAAGGTTTGTCAAGTCGACTTCAATCTCTAGGTAATAAAGAGAAATCCCAATTTAAAAATATTAGTCTAGGATCTAGTTGCGAAAGTTGTAGATTTACCACCAGCTAAGGGCATAATTGCTACCAGAGAACAAGAGCCACCCGATACCCATGACATTCGACGCCTACACAAAGGCTTTAATTCAAGTTAATGATTATAGGGTTTGCATGAATGATGAGCTCTATTTTTTTTTTAACACACATATAGATAAGAGATTACAATGATCATAATTATATTCTGGCCAAAGAGAATGATAGAGTAAAATTTGGGTCACGACTAATGTTTAATTTCATAAGAGGATTGCATTAGTACAATGGAAACCTAGCATGATGCCATTAATGCCCTTCGATGAAAACATGGATTTGATGAGAATGCCCTAGAAATATGTTCCAAGTTAAGCAAGGATTGTGAGCAACATAGAACAAAGTACTCTCGGCCAAATGAACTGACAGGAAAAGACAATTTGAAGCAAAGGCTTTCCTACATCATTAGATAGCCCAAGCAAGAATGGAAAGATATGCATAGCATTGAATTCACAGGGAAGATACATCCACAAATGCACACCAAAACAAAAGCATGTAACCACATCACACATATTAGGCAAAGAATACATACCAGTTTAAAGCTTAATCCTCAATATTTTCTTCCACTTGCTCCCGTTCCCAGATTTTTCCCCAAATCCTCTGTTCTCCCCCCTCCAAAACCCCAAAACCTCCCACTTAAGATGCCCCCCAAGAATCAAAATAGCATAAACAATAAATTTTCTCTTCCCACTACAGAACCCACTCTCTCCATTATCTCTTTTTTTTTTTCAAAACACAACTCATATGTCTTTAATTCTCTAGTCCCAGAGATTTTACCAGACAATAATTTTTTTCTTTTCTTATAATATGTTTGAAATATTTGAATTTTATGCCAACCCACAAATGTAACAGAAAATTCACTAATTCTTAAATCACATTATACATATTTACACATTACATTAAACAAATTTATTTTTTAGATATATAATAATATCGCTAATTAACAAATTATTATATTATATTATTATTATTATAAATCAAATATCTCTATTTACTTTATTACTATTATTATTATATATTTATTAATCAAGAAAAAATAATAAATTTCAATCTACAAGAAACAATTACTCAAACCAAAATCACATACTTGAAACTAGAAGGACCACATCCTGAACAAAATTGACGACCTCAACAAAACTGATAACATTGACAGGTTACTCATGAATTCCAAGAAAATGACCAAACAAAAAGGGACCTTATGTCATCTCTGTTCCACTTATCCATTGGATTTAAGACACGCTCAGACTTGATTAACCAGGTGGAGTCGATGTCATGTACCTGCATCCTGCATCAGATCAAAAGGTTGGACAATACATATAACCATATCATCAAACACACCGTGAGAGGGATTCACAACATAGTAGGGTACTCATATGTGAGTAATACTATACTGTCCCTCACACCAACTCATCAATCAGATAAACCATATTACATAAATTATGAAGCTATATAACAAGTAAGATCAACTACTACTAATCAACTAACTAAGAATCATTATCTGATAATTCACATGATGCTCAAAGCAGTAAGATCCACATAATCAATTAGGTCCAAATGTAATCATATTATAAGCATGAACCATCAGTACTAACAACATCATCAATGCCATATAACAACAATAAAGTATCATCAAACAGTGTATCTAACATCAACAAAGAGTCATAAAGTCTAACCCAAAAACACCACTATCAATCTAATCAAAAGCAAAAATGAGGGGCACTACAATTTCTTCTCAAGGGAGGCAATGGTGAGTATCTTGGGGGTTTGAATCGATTCCCCTTGCACTGATGATTACCACAACGTTCGGAGGTGAAACGGGTAGTCACTATCTAGATTGGTTCTTAGTAGCTTTGAGGGACCAACGCCTTATGAGCAATGTGACAAGCTACTGAAAGCTTTGACCAATCCTACTAAGAGTATCAAACACTTCGCAAAATGTAAAAATTATTTCCACACAGTGCTAGTACACCTCTTTTCGATTTGGCATCACAAGGTAAGGCTAACACTGGTTAGGACTTGGCTTTTGCCTTATTACTTTTATAGAGTGGTTCAAAGGAAAAATCCACTTAGGGTCATCCCTTTTGGATGAAGCACAATCCAAAAGCAGACCCTTCTAAAGGAATAACTAAAATTGAAGTTCAAGCACGTCAAACAAAGGTTCAATTGTCTCGTTATAAGAAAAATAAGGTGCAACTAGATTAGGCACACACACAATTGTAGTTGTCAATTGTCTCTTATGAAATTGAAGTGTTTGGCATTCATGTCCATTGTCCCTTAGAAAAATTGAAGTGTTTTTGCATTCATGTCCATTGTCCCTTAAGAAAATAATATGTTCCTAAGACTTAGATTGCAAAAATGATTTGTTCAATTGTCCCTTAAGAAAGCAATATGTTCTTAAGACTTTAGATTGCAAACATGATTGTTAAATTGTCCCTTAAGAAAGTAATTTATTCCTAAGACTTTAGATTGCAAAGATGATTGCCAATTGTCCCTTAAGAAAGCAATTTGTTGATAAGACTTAGTGTGATAGATTTGGCAATTTCTTCCAAGCTCGTCCTGCATGAACATGTTAGAGAAACCTATTTGTTCTGTTTGAGTGATAAGAAGCTGCAAAAAGTTGATTAGTTCCACACAAACTCAGTAGTTAGCAAAAATAAATCAATTTGACCAAAAACGCTTTGCTGTGCTACCAAAGGCGATTTACTATTTTGCTGAAGGTGCTTGACTGTGGTACTGAAGGCACGTTGTTTTGACCAAAGGCACTGGACTGTGATACTAGAGGCGTGTTACTGTGCTACCATAAGCGCAACACTATTATACCAAAAGCGTTGCCCTGTTCCAGATCAAACAAGTTCTCACAATTTTGTCAAAAAAAAACAAGATTGAAAAGATGATTTCCTGATTGTAGAATGATGAATAAAGGCTAGATCTATAGGGAATGATGAAGATATGATAGTTTAGATCCTGCAAATCAGAAAATCATTTAGAAAACCCTAGTTACTCAGAGGCGTGGTACTGTGGTACCAGAAGCATGATAATGTGATACTAGAGGCACTGGGATGTGCTACCAAAAGCGTTGTGTTATCGCCTGAAGGCACTGAGTTGCAGACCAAGGTGCTTTCTGCGCTACAAAGGTGCGGTTCTTTGTTCATTTGTATGTTTCCATACTGTACTTCAAAAAAGTAAATTTTCTAAAGAAAAATAGTGATTAGTGGGTCCCACCAGGTGTGCCAGAATGTGTATAGGAAAAATTGAGAGGTTGAATGATAAGATCAAAAGCAATGATAATAACAACTCAATTACCCATAACATCAAAAGATCTATCTAAGCAATAACCAAATCAATGAATAAATCAAATTACGAATAAATAAGCTATCACTTAGATTGTTTAGATCTTTTGGTCGAATGTGGATTGCTTCATAAATTACAAAACCATGTTTGCAACAAGCGGATGTAGATTGTGTTTGTGCTCAAAAGATAGAAGTGTGCTCAACGATGCGATGAATACTCAATGTGTTGTAAAAGATGCCTGAAAACAAATGATCGAAGAGGTTCAACGATTGAAGAAGATTTGTTATGGAGATGAGGTGGTTTATATAGATTTCAATAAAGTTTGATTAACGGTCCGGTAATTCAATGCAATCAATGGATGAGATAAATCTAAAATTCATGATGAATGTGCACTTGACAAGTGTCACACAAAAATATATTTTTGTTTGAGTTAATTGCCTTTTGATAAAGATGGGATTTGATTTCATAAATTAGAATTTTTTTCTAATTTAAGAGTTGTTGATAAAAACAAGATTGATTAAGTCAACTAACTCAACTTGTAATTTGCTTTTTGCATGATTTGAGATAAATTCAATAATAAATTATTTAATTTGTGTGCATGATGAACAAGATTTATTTTTAGAGGAATTGAAAGATAAAACAATAAATTAAATAAATAAATTTATTTAATTGTTTATGCAAGATAAAGGAATAAACAAAATATTTGATTATATTTTATTTTTAGAGATTGAGATAATTTAAATAAATTTGGAAGAACAATTGATTTAATCAAATAATTAAAATTATTTAATTGTGGAAGAATAAAGTTGACTTTGATTTAAATTAATTGAATAAATTCTAAATTAATTAAATAAATGTAATTTATTCAATTAATGTCGAATTTTAGAGTTTTGGAAGAATTTGATGATTTTGATGAAATTAATTAAATAATTAGATTATTTAATCAATGTTGAAATGCAGGTGATTAAACATATTTGATGAAATGCAAGTGATGTGATGACATGGTCATTTTTGGGTGTCTACATTGTGCATTCAAACACACAACTCTCCCAGGAAACATGCATACCTACCTAAATCCATCATTTACAATGAACACATTCATTTTAAAGAAAAGTCTCAACAGTCATTATCAAGTCTCTAATCTACAATCTAAGTCCTAAGACGATGTCCTCATAATTTAGACACCCTCTCATATATATAGTTTTCACTCCAAACCAAGGTCTACTATTACAATACAATTAAATAAAAATGCATGTATAACTGTTTAAAAACGATAGTTATTTCTTATTTTACTCTCTCTTAAGCACTTCAATCATCATATAAGATACCCACATCAATACTATATGTTATGACGAAAGATACAAGCATATTTATCATCTAACATTTTTAGTGATTTGCTATCGTTGATATTATAATATAGGCATTATGATGAAACATCTATATTACTAGGGCAATTCATAATAATTGATGGGAGGCATAAAGACTATGATGAGATCGCCATATTTTGCCTCATAAACTTTTCAATAATTTAGGGAATTATGCATTATATCATTCAAATATTTTCAATAACATTTAAACTAATATCGATTACTTCCACAATTAATATCATTGTAATGCAATATTATTAGTATATGACTTATCACATATCTTCATTTACTATCTTTTTATTTTCTAATAGCTATCATTAATTAAACATATAATTATATTTTCAATTAATTGCATCTACTGCGACACTAAACTAAATCTGAATAAATATATATATATTCCTATAAGTCCGAAGTAAATAAAGACTGATTCAAATTTTATTCTATAAGGAGACGATTATAATATAGGCCGACTCTAATTCTTTCCTCTCCAGTTTATTGCCTAATTTTTATCATTCTCGAGACTTGCACAATATGACTTAGGAAAATTTAGAATCTTTAATCAGACAAGATCGAACAGGAGTAAAGACAGAATCACATTTTAAATGCCAAGTAGTACAAAGATCTAATGAGATGACTTAGACAAACGCACAGGATAGTAGATAGTCTAATAAGAAATAGTATACGTCTAAATCTGTTCGGCTAGCTAGGTATCAGCTAGAATGTAGGCTCTACTTTAATCCATAGGCCGATCTCCATAACTCAAGAATGATAAGAATAACAGAAAGCATGGAAGATAGAAAGTAGATTACTAAAGGCAAGGCCAATTGCATGCATTTACAGGGTGTAGTTAAATACTTCTTCAGAACGAAGCTGAGTTCACCAAGGATCAAGGATATCAGGTTAATTTTTAGAGAAGAGAATCTTCGAGGCAATCGTTTAGGAATAACAACAATACCTATTGCAATAAATGGAGGCGATGGAGATTTAAGGTAATGCTAAATGAAGTAATTCGTAAAATAGGCTTACGTTAAACAATGTTTGCTATGCTCTTTACCAGAGGCAAATGAAGGGCGCAAGCTGTAAAACAGTACCCAACATATATTCCGCAATAGAATGTATGTTTTAAAAAAAATAGGTAATAAGAGAAAACCTTGTTCTTACTATTGGCCGATCCATACCCTCGTCTAATAATAAGGCAGGTCCTAACCTTAACTCGCGCCATGGAGAGGTCTATTTTAGTTTGTAACAACAAAGCATTGGTATAACAATTTCACGGTACTTAGGTAGGTTAGGACTTCAGTGGTTTAAGTTTCTATTAAAGAAGAAACTGATCCTCAGGATTTGGGGCTTCACAAAAACAATAGTAGATAAAAGAATTTTAATAGGGAAATGATTTGGTGTAGGCCACCATGGAAATACTGGTGTAATCCATGTAAAACAATTTGAAGGCCGAAAGCATCGTTATGAAGACTATGTCACACGTAGTAATAGGCGGTTCAATCAATGGGAGGCCGCTCCTAATGAAGGAAAAAAAAAAATACTACTTTCAGGTCTTCCAGCCAAAAACTCCGCATAAGGAAAAACGTACAAAATTATCTAGATTTATACCATTTAATTACCCTAAAAATAATTTGTGCAAATGATTCAAATGTTTCTATTATAATCTGTGACAATTAAACTAAAATGGAGAATTGATACAAAATACCTATGATAGGAGACTATAAGTTTCGAAATTGATTCCAACTTGTAATTTCTTCAAACCTGCGTATCAATGGATTCCCTCCCTGATTTTCGTCTATCTTTCCTTTCTTCTGGCCCAAAATAATGCCCATGGAAAGATTCAAATTTTTTTTTTTCTATGCAGCAGAATCCCTGTCTTTTTTTATGATTGTTTTGTTTCTATATTTTTCCACTTCTATCTTTTTCTCATTTTGATTTTTGCTTTCTTTCCTATTGTTTGCTTTGTTTCTAATTTCTTTTTGCTTTCTTCCATTTTTATTTTATTTTCTAATTAAATCCTAATTCTTATCCCTATCTAATGAAGGTAAAATAAATAGTTGTTTTTATTTAATTATTTATATAAATTTATCTTATCTTCCAAATCATTATTTTGAAAATAATTGAATTTATTTTTGCAATAATCAAAATATATAAAATTTATCTTTTTATCATAACACATAATTATAAGATAATCTTTTAAGATAGAAAAGTATAAATCACAACATATCAAATTATCTAAATAATTATTATATAACGACTATTAAATGATTATTCTAATGCAATTATTAATGCAACTAAATATTTTAGTCTGATTAGTCAATTAATTATGAAATTACTTTCACACACAAACACATATATTAATGCAATTTAATCTACATGACTATGTGGTGTGCGCAGATTCCTTGCACCACAAGTCGCCATTAGTCAGCTAGACACCCCCTCCTCGATGATACTCTCTCTGTCAAGAGTGTATTCCTGTCACGCACATGAGTCAAAATTAGTCCACGATCATTAAAATAGTAATATTTAAGTTGAAAATTAATTATTGAGACTAGGGGTTGTGACATTAGTTCTAATGAATCTCTCCATCTCTATCCTTGATGTGCCTACCATTTTTCTACAACAAGATCTTCTTTTATGCATGCTCTCGCTCAAATTAAGATTAAATTAAAAAACATTATCCCTAACAACTATGACCCAAGGTGATCAATCTCTTATACCAAATGAAAAGAAGAGGTATGAAATACACTTCTTACACTAATCTATGAGAGGATGTAAATGTAAAAATTAAAATGACCACAGTGTTACAAGGAAACAAACAAAAAATTAATATACCATAACATAGTGATTTACATGGAGAAAACCCTTTCGAGAGAAAAAACCCACTCCAAAGTAACTTAATGTAAATTATTCAATAATCAATGGTTACAATGCACTTGTAGAGTCTAATCCTTTACAAGAGTATCATTTACAAGAGATCTAGAGTAATTTTACTAGCATAATGGCTCTTGCAAAACTCACTATGAAACCTCCATCTCAAACACCTAATAAACAGGAGAAGTAATACATGAGACCATCAGATGGTAATTAGGAAACTATGAGATATAACCACCTAAAATTTATTGTCTAAATCCCTATTCAAAATCTAATGCCCAAATCCCAAGAAGAGTCCACAAGCTAAAAATAACTTTTCCTTACACCTATCATAAGCTCATCATAATCCACTCACTAACTAGGATGCTCTATTTTGGCTCCATTATCTCTAATCAAATATGTCTTATGGTGTGTCATAGTATGTGCCATAAGTTGGTCAACAAGTGTAACTCCCACTTACAACTCTCTTATGTGTCATAGAAGCTCTTACCTTTTCGATGTGGGAGGCCTAACTTCTAGAGGCCATAACTTTTGACCTTGGAAGTTGATTGAGCCCATTTTTTACAACTATAGGTCTCAAAAAGCCCCATGTCACTATAACTCACTTGCTCCATTTAAGGCTTGTTTTGATATTTTTGGGGCCAAAATTAATCTTTAGATACCAAAAATTGTATTTTTGTGTTCTTAACATTAGGATGCAAGGTTGAGACACCTTTCCTAACAAAGACCAATTGCCAAACTTGGTTGCACCATTTGGTCATCTTCCACCTTTTAGTCAAGATGATCTTATGCATAATAAGTTGTCATCTAGTCCACTACATAGACTCCCTCTTACATGCTCTTATGTGTTTCATAGATTCTCTTATACACTTACACATCTTACAATGACATATATGCTCTTACACACCTTACATGACATATATGCTCTCTTACACACATTAGGATACACTAAACACATGACAATAGGCATCACCTCAAGTGTGACACCCTTTTCCATGAGGGTATGATAAATTAATATAATTAAATAAATAATCCAATGCTAGGACATGTAAGGTGTATGGCACCTAATCTCAATATTCTCCCACTTGTCATATACTTTACAGGAGAAAAAGGGAAATACTGACAATATAAGAACTATCCACTAATGGTTGAAACACCCATACCATGTTGCACCAACTAAATCCTCTATGCTCATTATCTTTAATGAAGCATCTACAACATCAACCGAGGTGACCTCCATCTTAACCACAACTCTCTCATCTACCATCATGCCCAAGTATGAAAGATAATATCCCCAACTAATGTGATGACACACTAAATGTCACATAGAAACACCATTGTATCCTACTTCAACCCAATATCTAAACACAAACACAAACAACCAATCTCCTTTAGGACAGCCTGAGTATCTAGCATATACTCATCTCTACAACTAGAATAGTGACCCAAGCCTATCATACACTACTATTGACATATCCTATCCATTTTGCAAATTGAGTCCCTATATATGCATTGTCCTACTCAAGGGTCATCTTCCTTGGTAGTAAACACACAAACATGTAAAAAGAAACTAAAGATCTTCGATACCACAATCTAATGAAACCTATCCAAAATGGACACATATACCTCCCGAGGGCCTCCATTGCTCAGGAAATTTTTGGTCTACTACAAACCATAGAATACAAGTCCACCAAAAACACTCACATCCTCTAGTGTCGAAGAAAACCCATAGATCTATAAACCATGCAAATTGAACTACTACAAAATAGAGTTAGCATACTTCCTCTTGCAACCCAAATATTTTTGTTCACTCTCTCTTTGCATTGATCTCCATGCCAAGAAAACTTATCTCTCTCGGGTTCTTGACATCACATAGAATTTACTAAGATTAAAGAGCCCCAAACACAACCATACCATTACTAAAAAATAATTAAGTGTAATAATAGTGAATGATCACCAAAACATGTCTGGCACAAACCTAGTGATTAGATTAACTCTACACTAACTCCAACAACATATGAATCAAACATTAGTAGAGATGAACCTCAAACCAAAGAGAGAAATCCTACAAACTAAACCATATCCTTCTAATAACACCAACAAGTGCTCTAGCTATCAGAAGTAAGATCTCATTCCAAATCCCCATATAGAAAGGCCATCTCAACATCTAATTGTTCAACCCCAATGTCAAACATAATATAAGATAACAAAGTCTAAAAGGATGTAAGATCAAACTAACAACCATTCCCACAACCAAGGAATAAGAATAAAGCCACTAACCATCCCATGTACTCTTCAAAATTATCCTTAGAACTAACTCCACGATTAAAGACACAAAGAGCCAAAACATAAGGATACAAAGAAAAATAGAAGTCACAACATGCACTACTCAAACTAGTCCTCAAAACTACCATCCATTGTTGGCTGTTTACAATTTTTTGACTCCCAAACGATTTTGACTTGTCTGTTCAACGAATTCTACTGATCATGATCAACGACTTTAATCCTTCTATTTTTGCATATAATCAATTTTGGCGAGAGTTGTCTTCCCCACTCCACCCATGCCAAAAATGCTAACAACCTTAGCCTTATGATTCCCTTCTTTCAACCTACATTGATTTTAAAAGTCTTGTACAAGTTTATCAAAGCATCACTTCTCAAAATGCCTCACAATATTGTTAAGCCCCACTAGATAGTTAGCAACATGTAAAGGTGTTTTCCTTTGTACTTCTTTTTGCATAGTTGCTACTATTTTTGGGCAATCCTAGTCACTGAAACTTTATAAAGTAAAAGGATGATTTGATGAGAAAAAAATTAAAACTTTAGAAAATAAAATAAAGATTTGATGAGAAAAAATTTAACCAGATTTGAAGTAAGGGAAAAAAATTCTAGGACACAACTACCAAAATTACAAAAATATTACCTTTTAATTTATTCCCCGGCTATAATTGAAAGAGATTGAAGGGCTCCCTTCCACTCATTAATCTTCTCTAGGTATCTGCCCTTCTTTTCATATTTAATGAATGCTTTAGCGTATACTCCTTTTTCTATGTGGTGGAGATCAGAAGGCTTCACTTGACAAAACACAGGGATAATTTTGGCATTGCTTTGTAACATGAGAAGAAGTTCAGTCAAACACCAAGCTAAGTTTGGATATCCCTTGGAAAAGATGGCTATGTGTACCGAAGCAGAGTAGATGGCAGTTTGAATAGTAGAAGGAAATGAAATTCCAAGTTCCTTCTCTTGGGAATCAAGAAACGTCCATATTCGCAATTGCTGAAGAGAGTTGTAAAGTTGAGTAGCCATAGATGAATACATAAAACAATCTTGAAGATTCATAAACTCCCCTCCTCTCACCAGCAGGTTTGATTCCAAAGAAAGCACTAAGTTCCTAATTTCCCTGGTGAGAAGAAGATGCCATTGATTCTAGTTCAAAGGCTTACAACCCGTTAAAAAGAAATAAAGAGATAGCCCAGAGAATAGGGTTTGATACTGTATTTATGTGGAAGAGAAATGCTATTGTGAATTAAATAGATATTTGAGAGAAGTAAATAAGCACACAGTAATTTGGTTGATAGGCCATTCTATATGTGCACACATCTTGTAACTGCCAAAAAAATTTGGCAGTCCTAATAAAAAATAATTTTTTGGTAGTCCTTCCTTTTTTGGTTGTAAATATAAACCAAAAAAAATGAAAAAAAAAACTAAATTGCTAATGAAAAATTAAATAAAAATCTAAAAATAACCCCATTATTTTAGTGGTTTTAATTACCATAGCTCATTTTACAAATGAAAAAATTTAAAAATAGAATTGTAGTTGCCGTTTCATTTCTTTCCGGTAGCTTTCTACCCCACACACTAATATCCAAATCTACCACATCTGTATCCCATTGGTATTTCCTCTTCATTGGGTTTCTAAATCCCCACAATATTGTTCAAGGTAGAGAGAAAGAGAGATCAAGCAATCTTGCAAATGGCAAATATAGGAGCATCAACAATGATCTACCTGGTGGCTCTGTTGGGTGTGGCTCGTGCCTTTGATAACTTTTCGGTGATGGACAGGGTCTACTGCAATAACTGTGCTGCTGGATTCCCCAGTAGAATCTCCCCTGCTATTTCTGTTAAACATTTCTGAAGTACATTCTCCATTTTTGCTCATCTGGGTGTTTTATTTTCTACTTTTTGATCTTACAAAAGACCAGATCTGGCATGGGATGCTGTGATATCTTTAATGTGGTTTATAGAGACACTTCCATTTGTGTTCTTTTTTTTTGGGAGCAGGTGGGGGCATTTTGTGATTAGTGTAATGGTGTTTATTTTTGGCAGTTGAATGGAGCTATTTTTAATCAGAAAATTTATATTTCAATGTGTCGATCCCTTGGATTTAGATGCCATGGAATTTTCTATGTACCCTTCTTTCTCTTGTACTTGTCAGTAATCTCTCCTCGCAAAATAATAGTTTTCTGTGAACTTTTGGTTTGTGAGTGTTCCAGGTTCTATTTGGGGCAAGGTTTTTGAGGTGAATAGTTTGTATTATTGTCGTACTATTTTTGTACACATGTTTTTAATAGTTTGTAATGTATTTCTTTATGGGTGTGGCAGATGTAGGTTTCAAGCTAGACAATAGTTTAAACTTGGTATTTTCTCCTTGGATGAGGATCTCAAGGTCGAAACCTGTTTGAAGTATAAGTGCTCTAAAAATTTGCTACTTTGCTCTGTTGGATGTCTTTTCTTTGGTGGTAACTGGTAAGGGTGATTTTTTTCTCTTGCATTACTTCTAACTGTTGTAAGTTTTTGGCTTCAAAGATGGGATGTTTTAACAAATTTTTTTAATATTTATTTTGGTATATATGATTCTATTGTGAAGACATCCCAATTTTTGTTTGGCACTGGTCTAATAATCTTGCAAGTTCCACTATAGATTTTTCCCTTCTTGTGGATTTGGCTACCCATTCATGGAACCATTGCTTGCTTAGAAAGGGGAAAACATATGAAGCCCTTTCAGCAAATCCAATTGTGCATGCATGCATATTCTAGTAATGAGCTGAGATGGTAGCAAGAGTCTTGTAGAGAATTGTTTCACCAAATATAACAACACCAAAATCTTGTGGAGCAACAATAGTTTTAGATCCTTTTCAGGGGTTAACCCTTTACTAAATTACTAGAGAAACTCTACTGAACCCTGGTCAAGCCAATTTATCTAAATCATAACAGAAAACAATCTTTCAAACAGAGGCAACAAGTCACCCTATTGCATGCATGGTTTATGATGTCTGCTCTTCCACCCTTTGCACTTTTGTGCATGTTTCTATGCCAAGTGTATGCTTTTTCTCCTTCTTACCCATAGCTTTTCGTCTCATAAACAAAGATACCAGATTTTACAAGAAGAAAGAACATGGGGGAGCTAGATTTCATAAAGTGGATTCAGCCAAGATTTTTGTTTTCTTGAGTTTAAGGTCTATGGTTGAAGGTCTTAGGCTAATCATATTTTGTTGCTATGACATTCAATATTTGTTTATTTGTTAGTGAATTCTTCAAATATTTATTTTTTGTAATTTATCTGTTGTGATGCATTATGATAATATTTTCATCTCCTTGAGTGCATGCTTTTGTTATTTGTATGATGTGCAAATGCAATCACATAAATATATGATTCACTTTGAAAGATTCAATTGTTCACTAAATTGATCCTAATAAAGTTCAATGTTTCTGGATGCAGGGGTGAGTCTACCTCTTCCCCAAAATGTACCTTTACTTCTTTTGAAATGAATGATATTGCTAGTCTCTTTTCTCAGGATCACTAACTTTCTCGTTATTTCATTCTATAGCCCCTTTCCAGAACAATGGATCCACAAGAAGCTTGCTTATGCACCTTGGATAATCTTCCAAAAAGGTTTAAGCTACTTTGCACCATTAAATGGCATTCAAAACTATTACATCATACTAGAACTAAAGTGCATGCAGCACCTGTGAACCCAACATTCTTTATGTGAGGCCTACTTTTTCATTCCCTTATATTTGACTATTTATTTTACTGTTGTTGATACATTTAGACTTGCGGGACTATTGAACTCGAATTTCCAGACTATTAGACTTTATGTTGTATGTGGATTTGTTATGCTTAGCATGTTTACGATGTGTGTAAACCTGGATACTGATTCACTGATGATATTAGACATATGGTTTATATTTAATGTTATTGGGAAACTATTCTTGTGATGTTAGTTAGAAATTTTTTTTGTGATTTAATCTAGGGAATGGATGTTTGAAAGGTAGAATTTAGAATCTAATTGTAATGTGACTTCCTTGATGCTTAGATGGATATGTGATGTTGTATGCGAGTGTATTTTTTAATTTGCTTCAGCTATTATATACATGTGGAATTAACTTTTTATTTGAGTGCGCAGGTATTTCTAACAAAGCCACAGAAATTCAAAGATCATCCCACACACAGTGTTGTTTTACCTTGTGAAGCCGATCTAGTTCCAAGAGTAACCAAGATCAACTTTGTGCATGATGAGTTTCTGTAATGTTGTTGCATGTTGTTAGTCGGGCTAAGTCTACCCCTCTTTTATTTTGAATTTTATTTTTTAAATTATAAATTTTTGAGACCCCTTTTCACGTGCTTTAACTCAACCCTTGGTGCTCAAAATGGGCTAAACTTGACCCTGGGTTGTACCCCTTAGGTCTAGGGACCTTTTAGGCTTGTGTAACCTTAGGTAAACCTCCATTTGGTTACTTTAACTTCACCCTGAAGTAAAGTGACGAAAATGGAGGCATGGGAGGGAGAGGATGAGTGGGTCAAACACTCAACCTCTTCCTTTCCTCTTCCCTAGGTTGGGGAAGTCTCCAAGGCCCCTTAATTGTGGACTTTACTCCAAGTCTCTTCCACAATTGGTGAGGGTGCCTTGGGGTTGTGTGGTCCCTCTTAGTAGGAAAGGAATGGGGCATATGTGGCACCCATTCCCTCTTAAGCTCCACTTTTCTTTTCCACATGTTTTAGAGAGGACAAGTGGAAGGGAGAGAGAGACTTGGTGGATGGGTGAATGCCATGTGTCACCACCCATTCCATGGGTCTTGCTTGTAGTTGGGAGGAGGAGTGGGGAGGTGACATGTGTCACCTCCCCATTCCTCAAGGCTCATGACAAGAGCCTATTATATTCCCACTTGGAGAAGGGTATGGGTTTGTTGAATTTTTGGCAAATTTTATTGATTTTAATTTACTTTGGGGGAAAAGTTGGATAGAGTTTTGTGGCTTATTTTGGAGGAGTTGGAGGAGCTCTACTCAACCATCTACCAAATTGGGATTTTTAAGGTAGGTATCAAGGCTAAGGCCTTCCCTTATGTATTTTTATTTACTTGTGTGATGCTATGTGTGAGTTCTATTTTTGAGTTTTTACTTGTTGTTGTGGGGAAGAATTGTATGGGTGTTGTGAGAGCCTCTCCCACTTGGGAGAAGATGCTTAACATGTGTGGGGTGGGGGAGGAGTGAACCTTCTTAGGGTCATTTCCTTGATTTTGTGGAGTTGTAGCCTTGAGGGAAATATGTGAATATGTGCAATATGTGAAATGGCTTGAGAGCTTGTGAAACTATGTTTAAAAATGTTGGCTTGAGGCCTTAAGAGATATTTGTATTGGGATGTTTTAGGAGTGGCACTCTTGGTTGAGTGTGGTCCACTCCCCTACCCCATTGAATTCATCCTGAGTGAGTTCTTGTGTTGTATTAGCTATGGGAGTAATTTTTGTGTTTGGTTGTTGAATGGATTGTTGTGATGTGGTTTGAGTTTCCTAGTGTGTGGATGACCTCCCTAGCTCGGGGGTGACCCACTAGCAGGTCTATGGTAGGAAGGAGAGCAAGTTGTGGTGGCTTTTTTTCCATTCTTGTGATATTGCAGGTTCATTGGAGCTAAGTTTGTGAAGTTGAAGAAAACATCATTGTTCTTGGAGTTGTTATCCTATTCCTTTTAGCTCTTGAGAGAGAGAGCATGACCAATTTAGGATTTGTATCTTTTTTTAGTTTTCAAAGAGGAGAACATTGTTCTCTCTCTCTTGAACATTGTAAAAGTATATTTTTACTTGTGTGTGTAAGCTATTTACATTTGAAATAGAAATTTTAAATTTGCTGATTTTAATACCTATCATACAAAAACAAAAAAATAGAGTAATGAAGGAAAATTTTGGTTTTAATGCTATTTCATTTGTATGTTTATTTTTAAAATATCAAATAGGAAAGTTGTGGTTTTATTGTTGAGAGACAAACATGAAAATTGTATATTGTTCTTATGGGAAAAAAAAAGAAAAATTAGTTGATGTTATATATTAGAAGTATTTAATTAAATGCATTTATTTCTTTTCTTAAAAAAAAATATGAGTTCTTTGCCTTATAAAAATATGATAAAAAGAAAATATAACTTTTGCTTATTGTTCTTAAAAAGAAAATTTGTAAGTGTTGAAGAAAAATTCTATTTGGAAATATATATATGTGTGTGTGTGTGTGAATGTATATATATTTATATACATTTAAATATAAATGTGTTTTTAATTATTCTGTCAAACAAAAATATATGAGACTGCATTACATATATATATAAATATATATTGTTATATTTTAATATATAATAAACTGTGCATTGTATAAAAATTGTGATTTTAAATTAAATAAAATGTGTTGCTGTGTATATATATATATATATATATATATATAGAATAGAAAAAATGTTGAGTTGAAGAAGAGAATAGATTGTAGTTTTAAGTTACAGTTCGCCGTTTGGGATAAGAAAATGTATATGTGGTGGGGGGTTTGAACTCCTCACCGTTGCCTTGTATGTAAGTGGGAATGTGGGGAGGGGGCGGAGCCCCCACCCACATCGGTGGGAGCTCTGCCCTCTCTCCACATCCCCACACCCCCCAAGCTCACAGACCCCTGCGAACCCTCTGTACTGCGCAGTCCGCTCACCTCCGCCCTCTAATAAACGTCGCCACTGTTCCACCTCCCTGCGGCCACTGCTCCTTGGTCACCACACCTCCGTCCACAGTCCCCTCCATAGATCCACCGCCTATCTCTCTTCTCTCTTGCTGCCTGCCACGAACCCTTAGGGTTTATAAACAAATATATATATAAACATTATTTTATTTACACCACAGTTATAAATATACACATTAATATATATATATATATATATATATATATATATATATATATATATATATATATATATATATATATATATATATATGCTATCATATGCATTTCATGTATAGCCTCCATTAAACCTGCAAACACATCCAAAAATAAAATGAGAGGTGAGTAGGAAAAAAAAAAAGAGGAGAAAAGAAAATGAGTTTGAAAAAATAGGGTTAGGGCTTTTTGCCCTTAAGGAAGTTATATTTTATTGTTGGAGGATTTTAGGGCAAGGTGAATTTAAAATTCATTTTAAAATTTAACTTCCCATCTTTTAATTATTTTGTTCATTTGTTTTAAGTTCTGAATTTATAAAAGGGATTTAAGATAAATAATACAATGGGTAATCCTCTTTCCTTTTAGAGAGTTATTTTTATTTGTTAGTGGTATGATAATTTATAGACTAGTTTATTATTAGAGAGATTTTATATTTTATTGTTTTTTTTAAAAAATTGATTATTACAAGGAATTTTAATTGTTTTAATTAATTTTTACAACTATCTAATTATTGAGATGTTTTTTATTTAAACCCTTGTCTTTAAACCTAACTCGACGAGGACGATTTAAACTACATCGATATTAATATTTTAAATTTTAATATTCTTTTTAATTATTTTGGGGCAATTTAATTAACGAATTTAAATTAGATGTTGTTTTAAGTCCAACTCAGAAACCTAGTAAACTATTTAAATGAAGATAGTAAAACATGTTTCTGAGATCTGATCTACCAAAAAATTAGGAATAATGTAAATGATGCAGATATAACTCTGATTGATAGAAAATGTGAAGAAGAACAAATTGATTGAGCTTTGTTGAAAAGTTTTGAATTATAGAAAACATGAAGAAGAACAAAATGATCGAGCTTTGTTGAAAAATATACAATTAACTTATTTAACTGAACCACCATTTCAACTAGTGAGATGTAGGTAATATAAACCAAACCAGTAAACTTTTTGATCAAAATTAGTTTAATTATAATAAACCCTAATCATGCCTGTGAGGCATTATGCTATCGAATTTTTCTGGTATTTAGGTTTCAGCTAGGTTAGTGGAATTTAACCTTGCTTAGGATTATATTTTGTTTTTTTTGACGAGTATGGACATTAGATTTTTGTATTAAATTATATTCTCTCATGCTCTTGATTTTGGCTATTGATTTTAACTTACATCAAAATCCTGTCATTCACGTAGATTAACTTAGGGTTTCGATCGTTGATCCTAACCCTACTAGCGACATTAACCACATCACATCAACCTCCTAGTTAGCCTTCATTGTGAATGGTATGCGCAAGTGAACGCATCAGCCTGCATTCAACTGTCATGTTTATGCCTTAAGTGTAACACCATTGAGCACACTTATGCGCGCAAGGGGGTTTCTAGGGAAGCGTGGAAATTTTTTTGATATTTCGTGTCATGACCACATGACAAATGTGGACATGACACATGTGATGCGTGTCATGATCGCATGGAAAATGTGGGCATGACATTTGGTATCAGAGCCCAAGTTTAAACACTGGGCTTATTTGGGCACGTTACTTATTCCACAACTTTGATTAATTAGTGCCTACCTTGTTTTGTAGGATGCCTCCTCAATGAATTTAGCAAGTGTGATCGCGTAACACTACGTTCGCAGAGGTGCACAGTGATTCCTCTGTAGAGGGTCGGGTACAAGCAGCCTTATCAGATCAGCTAGTACCACAAGTACCACCAGTACTTGATATAGGACCTCAGATTTTACAGATGTTATAGGCCATGTTAGAGAGGCTACCATTAGTTATACCAGTGCCATGTGACAAACCCCGCGTTGATCCGTGAGAGGAGCCATGTGAGGAGCCGTGTGCTGAGTCGTGAGCTGAGCCACGTGTAGAGCCCCGTGTTGATCTGTGAGAGGTGCCATGTGTGGAGCCTTTTGTAGAGATACCAGATACTATAGTGGAGGAGGTAGGTTCAGCTTATAGAGCATGGAGTAGGAGTCCTCTGTGACATGCGAGATGAGATGAGACTATGAGGGTAGAGTAGATACATCATGGACGTTATGAGTATGGTATGGATGAGTCGGTCATAGGACATAGAGATAGAGGAGATCCCATTAGAGACCTACTTAGGCTTAATCCACCTACCTTCGTAGGAGCTATAGAGGGAGCCGAGGCTAAGGCTCAGCTCATCAGTCTAGACAGATGCTTTGTGTTTCGACTTTATGGGAGCAACATGAAAGCACGCATGGCAGTACACCTCCTGAGAGATACAACAACTACTTGGTGGCGCACTAAGGAGTGCAAGCACCGGTTATCATTAGATACACTCACATGGGACACATTCATAGAGCGCTTCAATGCACGTTACTTGTCAGACCATTATAGGTAGTGCTGGATAGATGAGTTCCACGACTTACAGCAGAGAGGACTCATGGTTGCACAGTATGAGAGCCAATTTATTGAGCTTTCACATTACGCAGAGTATCTCCATGATGAGAAAATTCTGGTGCACAAATTCATCAGAGGTTTAAATCAGGGACTATCAGGACTAGTGCATATGGTAGACCCCTAGACTATGAGTGAGGCTACCAAGAAGGCTTATATTGTAGAGGAGATTCAGGGACGAGGGTAGAATTTATGCCCGCAATTTCAGGACCGTAGTCATCAGTAGTAGCAGAACTTTTGTAGACCACCACCACCACCACAGAGAGGAGGATTTAGTTCTCCATCATTACCTCCTAGGCCTCCACAGTAGTAGTAGCAGCATCAGTAGAGGTATCAACCCCAGCAGAGGGCACAGGGAGGACAGAATTGTGGTTGGCAATAGCAGGACCCGCGTAGGGATCAGAGATAGCAGGGACCACCTACGAGACCCATGAAGTCACATCAGTCGTATAGAGGTTCACAGGGGTCCACAAGACAGACTAGGCAGCAGCAATCGAGTAGGACTCAGTCAGGGCAGATACAGGCTAGGGGCCCATGTTATGTATGTGGTGGGGCAGGACATTTGGCCAAAGAGTGCCCACATGGCTTCACGGCAGGGGGACAACCCTGTTTAGGAGGGTTAGAGCAGACTGTAGGAGATGTGGGCAAGTCCCACCGCATGTTTGCAGCAGTTGATAACTGCCAGGCTAACTATCAGGCATCCGTGATTGAGACATCAGGTACGATTGGGGGTGCCTCCATATCCTTTTTTTTAACTCTAGAGCTACTGATTCTTTTCTATCTACATCGTTAGTGGAACGTTGCAGGTTGGTGGCTTCTAGGCAGGACATTAGGTGGGAGGTTGAGTTGGCCTCTGGAGCCAGGATGTCAGTAGATACCTTGGTTTAGAATTGTGATATTTCTTTGGGTTCCTTCACTACATCTTGTGACCTTAGAGTTATGCCATTAGGATCCTACGGTGTGGTTTTGGGTATGGACTGGCTTGCGACTCATAGAGCCAAGCTAGATTGCCGCCAAAGGGCGGTTAGCTACTTGGATGATCATGGTGCACCGATTGAGATAGTGGGCATTTAAAAGCCCACAGCAGTTTGTATGATTTCTGCTCATCAGCTTAAGTGCTGCATGCGAAAGGGATGTCAGATGTTTGCTATCACAGTTAGTGATAGATCAGAAGACGAGCCTGAGGCATCACTAGATGATCACCCTATCTTGAGAGAGTTTGCTGATGTGTTTCTGCCAGAATTACCAGGTATGCCTCCATGCAGAGAGGTAGATTTTCACATCGATCTAGTACCAGGTGTAGAGCTAGTGTCTCGTGCACCCTACAGGATGACTACACATGAGCTCACGGAGCTCAAACTGTAGTTAGAGGAGTTACTTGAGAAGGGGCACATCTGACCTAGCATTTCACCATGGGGCGCACTAGTTATCTTCATGAAGAAGGATGGGTCTCTTCACTTATGCATGGACTATAGGTAGTTGAATAATGTGATGGTGAAGAACTGTTACCCTCTACCTAGGATTGATGACCTTTTTGACTAGATGCAGGGAGCCAGAGTGTTCTAAAAAATTGATCTAAAATCTGGGTATCACCAATTGCACATCACAGAGGCAGATATTCATAAGACTACTTTTTGAACTAGATATGGCCACTACAAGTTCACAATGGTACCCTTTGGTTTGACGAACGCCTCTGTAGTGTTCATGAGTCTCATGAACGGGGTGTTCCGCACTTACTTGGATCGGTTTGTGATCATCTTTCTTGATGATATTTTGATCTATTCACGGATTGAGGAGGAGCATGTGGATCATTTGTGTTAGGTTTTGCAGTGCTTGCGAGAGTAGCAGCTTTATGGCAACTTGGTGAAGTGTGCCTTCTTTCGGACAGAGGTACAGTACTTAAGGCACATCCTATTAGACGATGGCATCTCCATAGATCCATCGAAGATTAGAGCTATCTAAGATTGGCCAGCACCCACCAGTGTGACAGAGGTCAGGTGTTTCATGGGATTAGCTGGTTACTACCACAGATTTGTAGAGGGCTTTTCTAGGATAGCACACCCCATCACTTCCCTTCAACGGAAAGGGAAGAGTTTCACTTGGACCGAGTAGTGTGAGAGGGCCTTTGGGGTCCTCAAGGAGCATCTTATCAGCACTCCCATCTTAGTGGTTCTAGATCCTGCAGAGGATTTTGTAGTTTACATAGAAGCATCACTTGAGGGTTTGGGAGCCGTACTTATGCAGGGTGGTAGAGTGATTGCATATGAGTCACGTAAGCTCAAGACACATGAGATGAACTACCCTACTCACGATTTAGAGCTCGTAGCAGTAGTACATGCTCTTGTTCATTGGAGACACTTTCTTTAGGGTCGTTGCTTTGAGCTCCATTCGGATCACCATAGTTTGTAGTACATATTCACACAGCCGAATTTGAATGCCTGCTAGTGGCGTTGGATAGAGTTTTTATGCAAGTACGACTTTGATGTCCACTACATCAAAGGGAAGGAGAATGTGGTCGCTGACGCCTTGAGTTGGAGGCGCCACGAGATCCTGACCTTGACCTTGAGTGTGGACTTGAGAAAGCGCATCATTTAGCATCTGCCTGAGGACAAGTGGTTTCTTGAGGTGCAGTAGGAGATCCAGAAACATAGGGCCCTTAAGGGTAGATTTGCAGGATATTCCCTTGAGTCAGATGGATTGCTTAGACATCGACAGTGCATCTATGTACCTGGCGTGGGTGATCTTCAAGCAGTGATTCTTTCAGAGGCTCATAGAGCACCTTATGCAGCACACCTAGGGGTGAAGAAGATGTATGCTGACTTGCAACAGTTATACCATTGGGCAGGTATGAGACGAGATATTATAGAATATGTTGCTCATTGCCTTGAGTGCTAGAGAGTTAAGGTCGAACATTAGCATCCAGCGGGTCTTTTATACCTTCACGTGATTCTTGAGTGGAAATGGGACACCATTTCCATGGATTTTATTATTGGTCTTCCTATGTCATCATGCCACCATGATGCCATCATGGTGATGGTTGACAAGTTGACCAAGGTGGTGCATTTCTCACTTGTACGCACGACGTACAATGCACCATCTGTGGCGAGAGTGTTCTTGGATCAGATTGTTAGATTACATGGGGTACCTCGCCGTATCATTTCTAACAGGGATTCGATATTCACTTCAGCCTTTTAGAGAGCCTTACAATAGGCGTTGGGAACACAGCTCAACTTCAGTTCCACTTATCATCTTGAGACTGATGGACAGACTGAGAAAGTTAATCAGGTTATTGAGGATATGCTCCATATGTATGTCATGGATCATCATAGTAGATGGGAGGAGTAGTTGTATCTAGTTGAGTTTGCCTACAACAATGGGCATCACAGCTCATTGGGTATGCCTCTTTTTCAGGCCTTGTACAGTAGACCTTGCAGGACACCTTTGAGTTGGGACCGTATTGAGGACAGGGTTGCGATAGGGCTAGAGTTGGTTCAGGATATGGAGTAGCAGGTGAGGTTGATTAGGCAAAGACTTCAGGAGGCATAGGATCGACAGAAGAAGTATGTCGATGCTAAGAGGGTAGATTAGAGCTTCTCAGTTGGGGATAGAGTATTCTTGAGAGTGCGACCACACAAGAGTCCAATTCGTTACGGAAAGGGCTCTAAGATCACACCTTGTTTTGTTGGACCTTTTGAGATTTTGGAGCGGATAGGACCTGTAGCCTATCGTCTAGCCTTGCCACCTAGCCTGTAGCGTATCCACAATGTTTTTCATGTTTTTGTTTTATGGCGTTACATATTTGATTTATCTCATGTATTAGATTGGAGTGCTCTGCAGGTAGAGGCAGATGATCAGCTAGCTTTGGAGCCAATTCGCATATTGGCTCATCAGACATTGGGCCTTCGAGGTCAAGAGCTAGACAAGGTTATAGTCCAGTGGGACATGTACGATGAGGTCACGGTGACATGGGAGGATGCTACGAGATTGAGGGCCCTTTATCCTCACCTCTTTGATGACTTCTAGGAGGAAGTATAGTCTTAGGGGGGAGGATGTGAGGCCTACTTTTTCATTCCCTTATATTTGACTATTTATTTTACTGTTGGTGATACATTTAGACTTGTGGGACTGTTGATCCCAAATTCATGGACTATTAGACTTTACGCTGTATGTGGATTTGTTATGCTTAGCATGTTTATGACGTGTCTAGACCTGGATATTGATTCACTGATGATATTAGACATATTATTTATATTTGATGTTATTGAGAAACTATTTTTGTGATGTTAGTTAGAAATTTGTTTTGTGATTCAATTTTGGGAATGGATGTTTGAAAGGCAGAATTTAGAATCTAATTGTAATGTGACCTCCTTGATGCTTATATGGATATGTGATGTTGTATGTGAGTGTATGTTTCAATTTTCTTTGGCTATTATATACATGTGAAATTAACTTTTCATTTGAGTGCACAGGTATTTCTAACAAAGCCACAGAAATTCAGAGATCATCCCACACACAGTGTTGTTTTCCCTTGTGAAGCCAATCTAGTTCCAAGAGGAACCAAGATCAACTTTGTGCATGATGAGTTTCTGTAATGTTGTTGCATGTTGTTAGTCGGGCTAAGTCTACCCCTCTTTTATTTTGAATTCTAATTGGTGTTGTAAGAATAGTGTCTTTTGAATTTTATTTTTTAAGTTATAAATTTTTGAGGCCCCTTTTCATGTGCTTTAACGCAACCCTTGGTGCTCAAAATGGACTAAACTTGACCCTGGGTTGTACCCCTTGGGTCTAGGGACCTTTTGGGCTTGTGTAACCTTAGGTAAACCTCCATTTGGTCACTTTAACTTCACCCTGAAGTAAAGTGACGAAAATGGAGGCATGGGAGGGAGAGGATGAGTGGGTCAAACACTCAACTTCTTCTTTTCCTCTTCCCTAGGTTGGGGAAGTCTCCAAGGCCCTTAATTGTGGAGGACTTTACTCCAAGTCTCTTCCAAAATTGGTGAGGGTACCTTGCGGTTGTGTGGTCCCTCTTAGGAGGAAAGGAATGGAGCACATGTGGCACCCATTCCTCTTAAGCTCCACTTTTCTCTCCCACATGTGGAAGGAAGAGAGAGACTTGGTGGATGAGTGAATGACATGTGTCACCACCCATTCCATGGGTCTTGCTTGTAGTTGGGAGGAGGAGTGAGGAGGTGACATGTGTCACCTCCCCATTCCTCAAGGCTCATGACAAGAGCCTATTATATTCCCACTTGGAGAGGGGTATGGGGTTGTTGAATTTTTGGCAAATTTTGTTGATTTTAATTTACTTTAGGGGAAAAGTTGGAGAGAGTTTTGTGGCTTATTTTGGAGGAGTTAGAGGAGCTCTACTCAACCATCTACCAAATTGGGCTTTTTAAGGTAGGTTTCAAGGCTAAGGCCTTCCCTTATGTATTTTTATTTACTTGTGTGATGCTATGTGTGAGTTCTATTTTTGAGTTTTTACTTGTTGTTGTGGGGAAGAATTGTATGGGTGTTGTGAGAGCCTCTCCCACTTGGGAGAAGATGCTCAACATGTGTGGGGTGGGGGAGGAGTGAACCTCCTTGGGGTCATTTCCTTGATTTTGTGGAGTTGTAGCCTTGAGGGCAATATTTGAATATATGCAATATGTGAAATGGCTTGAGAGCCAAATGGAAGCTTTGTGAAACTATGTTTAAAAATGTTGGCTTGAGGCCTTGAGAGGTATTTGTATTGTGATGTTTTAGGAGTGGCACTCTTGAGTTGAGTGTGGTCCAGTCCCCTACCCCATTGAACTCATTCTGAGTGAGTTCTTGTGTTGTATTAGCCATGGGAGTAATTTTTGTGTTTGGTTTTTGAATGCATTGTTGTGATGTGGTTTGAGTTTCCTAGTGTGTGGATGACCTTCCTAGCTCAGGGGTGACCCACTAGCGGGTATATGGTAGGGAGGAGAGCAAGTTGTTGCTTGTTTTCCCTTCTTGTGATATTATAGGTTCATTGGAGCTAAGTTTGTGAAGTTGAAGAAAACATCATTGTTCTTGGAGTTGTTATCCTATTCCTTTTAGCTCTTGAGAGAGAGCATGACCAATTTAGGATTTGTATCTTTTGTTAGTTTTCAAAGAGGAGAACATTGTTCTCTCTCTCTCTCTTGTTGTAAAAATATATTTTTACTTGTGTGTGTAAGCTATTTATAGTTGAAATAGAAATTTTAAATTTGCTAATTTTAATGTCTATCATATAAAAACAAAAAAATAGAGTAATGAAGGAAAAATTTAGTTTTAATGCTATTTCATTTGTATGTTTATTTTTAAAATATCAAATAGGAAAGTTATGGTTTTATTGTTGAAAGACAAACATGAAAATTGTATATTGTTCTTATGAAAAAAAAAAAACGAAAATTAGTTGATGTTATATATTAGAAGTATTTAATTAAATGCATTTGTTTCTTTTCTTAAAAAAAAAAAAATTGAGTTCCTTGCCTTATAAAAATTTGATAAAAAGAAAATATAACTTTTGCTTATTGTTCTTAAAAAGAAAATTTGTAAGTGTTGAAGGAAAATTCTATTTGGAAATATATATATATGTGTGTGTGTGTGTGTGTGTTTATATACATTTAAATATAAATGTTTTTTTTTAATTATTCTGTCAAACAAAAATATATGAGACTGCATTACATATATATATAGTTATATTTTAATATATAATAAATTGTGCTTTGTATTAAAACTGTTATTTTAAATTAAATAAAATGTGTTGTTGTGTATATATGCATTTATATATATAAATGAAATATATATATATAGAATAAACGCTGAGTTGAAGAAGAGAATAGACTGCAAGTTTAAGTTACAGTTCGCAGTTTGGGATAAGAAAATGTATATGTGGTGGGGGGTGTTCGCACCCCCCACCGTTGCCTTGTATGTAAGTGGGAATGTGGGGTGGGGGCTCCACCCCCTCTCCACATCCACACATCCCCCAACCTCACAAACCCCCGCAGATCTCTCCGCAGACCCTCTATATTACGTAGTTCACTCACCTTCGCCCTCCAATAAACACCACCGCCATTCCACCTCCCTGCGGCCCCCGCTCCCCAGTCACCACACCTCTGCCCCTCCACAGTCCCCTCCACAGATCCACCGCCTATCTCTCTCCCCTCTTGCTGCCTGCCACGAACCCTTAGGGTTTAGAAATAGGGTTAGGGTTTTTTGCCCTTAAGGAAGTTATATTTTATTGTTGGAGGATTTTAGGGCAAGATGAATTTAAAATTTATTTTAAAATTTAACTTCCCCTCTTTTAATTATTTTGTTCATTTGTTTTAAGTTTTGAATTTATAAAAGGGATTTAAGATAAATAATACAATGGGTAATCCTCTTTCCTTTTTAGAGAGTTATTTTTATTTGTTAGTGGTATGGTAATTTATAGACTAGTTTATTATTAGAGAGATTTTATATATATATATTTTTTTAAATTTGATTATTACAAGGAATTTTAATTATTTTAATTAATTTGTACAACTATCTAATTATTTTAATTAATTTGTACAACTATCTAATTATTGAGATGTTTTTTATTTAAACCCTTGTCTTTAAACCTAACTCGACGAGGACGATTTAAACTACATCGATATTAATTAAATTTTAATATTCTTTTTAATCATTTTGGGGCAATTTAATTAACAAATTTAAATTAGACATTGTTTTAAATCCAACTCAGAAACCTAGTAAACTATTTAAATGAAGATAGTAAAACATGTTTTCGAGATCTGATCTACCAAGAAATTAGGAATAATGCAAAAAATGTAGAGATAACTTTGATTGATAGAAAACGTGAAGAAGAACAAATTGATCGAGCTTTGTTGAAAAAGTTTCAAATTATAGAAAACGTGAAGAAGAACAAAATGATCGAGCTTTGTTGAAAAATATACAATTAACTTATTTAACTGAACTACCATTTCAACTAGTGAGACGTAGGTAATATAAACCAAACCAGTAAACCTTTCAATCAAAATTAGTTTAATTATAATAAACCCTAATCACGCCCATGAGGCGTTCTGCTGCCAGATTTTTCTGGTATTTAGGGTTTAGCTATGTTAGTGGAATTTAACCTTGCTTAGGATTATTTTTTTTTTTTGTTGAGTATCGACATTAGATTTTTGTATTAAATTATATTCTCTCATGCTCTTGATTTTAGCTATTGATTTTAACTTACGTCAAAATCCCGTCATTCACATAGATTAACTTAGGGTTTCAATCATTGATCCTAACCCTACTAGCGACGTTAACCACGTCGCATCAACCCCCTAGTTGGCCTTCATTGCGAATGGTATGCGCAAGTGAAAGCATCCACCCGCATTCAACTGTCATGTTTACACCTTAAGCGTAACGCCACGAAGCACACTTAGGCCTGCGAGGGGGGTTCTAGGGAAGCGTGGAATTTTTTTTGATATTTTGTGTCATGACCACATGACAAATGTGGACATGACACGTGTGATGCGTGTTGTGACCGCATGGGAAATGTGGGCATGACACTTTAATCTTGTCTTACTGCTAAGTGTTGGTGAAACTCTATACTTTCAACTTGCAAGTAGTTCTGCTCTTCTATTTACACTAGCATCTGTGCATCCTTCCTTCTTCAGGTTATGCATCCTCCACTTTTTATTCAGTCTTGAAGAACGAGGAAACTTATTTCCCAACAATAGCATAACAACATTTTTTTTTAAAAACTTCTGCCCCTCCTTGCATATGCATAATTTTTTTGTGAAACTTTTTTTAGTTTTCTTTAATACATATGATGATGCAACAAGATTGTTTTTTGTTCAATGATCATGATCAATGAGTACAGTAGTATGAGTGGTTTTTTCTTTCTAGTTATATGCATATGAAACATTTGGTGCATGTTATGTGTAGCTTATTTTCCAGGATGAGGCCCTTGAATGAGCAGGAAACAACTACAGTTTTTGAGAAACTTTACAAATTTGTAGAGAGCAATCTAAAGCACATTGTGGAAAGGCTTTCAACTTTCACGTGAAGGTCCTGATGGGAAAGCTGATCTCTATTATTTTTGCCTGTAGAAGAATCATGTCTACTATGGGAGCAAAGACCTTGTTAAAAGAGCCACCAACATTGCTAGAGATAATCTTGTGAGCCCTGGGCCCTGTATTGGCAAATTTACTAATGGTGGTAATTTCCAGCTCACCATTCAAAGCTTTGATCTTCTTGCAGCCCATTCCTAGTATAAAATATGGCTCAAGCCCACCTCAAAAATGTATTTCCTCCATGGTAATCATGTTTTGAAGAGTGGATTGGGGAGGATTACTAAGAATACTGCTCAGAATGAGGTGTTCTAATTTTTAACATATTCAATATTCCATTGGGGTTTGGAGTGGCTGCCAAATCTACCTAGAACTATAGGAAGCTTGACCCAACTAGAATTGTTGCTTACCACCAGGCTGATATTGATCAATATTTATGCATGGAAGATGAACTGTAAAAATGGACTAGACTACTTCTGATGGGTAAACTGATATATTCAAATTATATAATTGGCTGCAAAATCCTCAGGAGATAGATGTACAATTGTAGCTGATCACAACTTTTCTAATGTTTCTCAGAGATGATTTAATCTAGTCACTTGGTTTAACTACCATAATGTTTTAACCCTTATTAATGGACTGTTATTTAAGTTCCAGGTTTTTGTGCCCTCCCTGCTCATCGCACTCAGATCTGGGTTATGTGGTACGCTTTATGTACATGCTCTAATACTTGATTATTTTTAATCAAGCTATAGAGGCATATTCAACCATATTATGGCACCAAAATTTATTGTTTCATATAAAGTGAAGACAATTCCAAACTGCACATTTTGATGATTAATTTTCAGGAAGTCATTCAACACGCCAATATTTCTTACAAGAATTGGTTGACATTTCAGTGGTGTTATTTTTATATAATGGACTATTAATTCTGTTATTTCTTAGCATTTGAATGGCAAGCTATTATAAGTTGTCTTGGTATGAATGAATTTTTGGTTTTAGATTATTGAATCTTGATATTAAAATTTCATATTAATCTTTCAAATTATGTCTTACTTTTTATAAATAAACTATAATTTTATATATTTCCATTTCTAAATTAAATTATATGTAGGCTTAACACATGATTGTTTAATTTTTAAATAATAATGTATATTAGTTTGTGTAAAGGGTTAGATTAAGATTTTTAATAAATGCTCATAAAAGCTAATATGAGAAAGTCCTTTAAAGGGCAAGTATAGATCATACTACATATAAAAATTCCTCAATATAAACTAATTTTATAGTTATACTATTTTAAAGGGCAAGTAGAGATAATTACTTGGTATTAATGAGACAAGATTACTAGGTATTAGTTGGTATTACTATTATCATGATTTAATAAAAATTCAAAGATATAAAAATATGAATAGAGAATTACAAAACAAGTCCTAAAAAGGTAAAACTAGAGGTAGCAGTTTCATTATAGCTTAAAAAATTAAGCTCTTAGTTGCCATGGAATTGCCAAAAAGGGCCTATAATATACATTAATAAATGACACCATCTAGACCAAAAGAAATATTGTGGACCTTAAATGGAAAATATAACTAAGCATCTAATACTTTATCTACTTCCAACTATTGAAAAGAGATCAAATAACTTCCTCACTTAAGGCATAAATAATTTAGATAGAATAGCTTATAGCTACCAAATTCTGTAATGTTAAGGATACAATTAGGGTTAGGGTTATAGTTACATTTAGGGATAGGATCTACAAATAGGGTTTAGGTTAGGAGCAGGGTTATAATTAGGGTATTCAAAATGTATTATGTGTTCAAAATGTAATATTATTCTAAAGATCAAAAGAAGGTACATAAAGTAATTATTTGAGGATGATCATAGATTCATAAAGCCTTGATGTTGCATACTTCATACTATTTTCAGAGAGGCTACTCAAAGGTCTATACTAAGGGTTAGAGTTTATAATTTTATTTTTATCTTAACTTAGATTTAATTTTTAATTTTATGATATGATTTTAAGGTTATGCCAAAGTTCAAACATATGCTTCATATAAGCAAATTGGATGGCAATACACAAAAAATAAATGACTCATGTCCAAGTGAATGTGAAATTTAGTTCAGTCACACACACAAAGTGAATGTGAAAGTTAGTTCATACACATATTACACACATAAAGTAATTGCCAAAGTTCATTCACATAAACATGTGCACACACAGTGAATACCAAAGCTAACTTTCAAACCTACCCACCCACACACAATGAAAACCATAGTTAATTCACACACACATACACTTGACACAAAGTGAACATCAGTGTTTTTTAACACACATAGAGTGAGTACCAAAGCTCATTCACAGACACATACATGCACACACAGAGTGTGACAAATTTCATTCAAATACATAGGCACACACTTCACACAAACTGAATGACAAAACTAAATATCTTTCACACACACACACACACACACACTTCACATGAAGTGAATGCCAAAGTTAACTTTCAAACATGCACACAATGAATGTCAAAGTTTATTCACACACACACAATGAAAGTCAAAATTTATTCAAACACACAAAGACTCACAATGAACATCATTGAATTTTGTTTGTGGACACATTTCACAAAAAGTGAAAATCAAAGTTTATTCGTACATCACACAAAATGATATCCAAAGTTTATTCGTGCACACACACAAAAAAAGAGTGTTAGTTCTTTCAAGCACATTTCACATAAAGTGAACATCAAAGTTCATTCATACACTCTACACAAAATGATATCCAAGGCTCATTTGTACACACAAAATAAAGAATTTCAAATCTTTAAATTGCATTCTACACAAAGTGAATATCAAAGTTTGTTCATACACTCCACAAAATGTGATAGTTGAAGTTCATTCACTCCACAAAATGTGTTAGCTTAAGTTCATTCATAAATAAAGAAAAACTAAATGTAAAAGTTCTTTCAAGCTCACATGGATACACAACAAATTCCAAAGTTGGTTCAAACACATATACCACAAAAAGTGAATACCAATTTTTTTAAAAACACACACTACAAAGTGAATGCCTAAATTAACTTTCCCACACACACACACAATTTACATAAACAAAAAGTGAATATGTCAATGTTCAAACATAATTCATTCATATAAATTTAGTACAAGAATGCATTAACACTTAAGTTCAAACATTCCAAACTCTGAACACACTAAAAAAGTGGGTGCCAAATTTATAAAACACAGTAAAGTTCAAATACACACACTAGACAAAGTGAATGCCCAAATTAAATTTCACACACACAATTCACAAAAAATGAATGTCAAAGTTACAACACACACTTCACACATAGAAAATGAACATGTGCCAAATTTTAAACATGCTTCATGCACAAAGTTAGTTCAATCCCACACAAGTAAACACTCGAGTTCAAATATGCCAAAGAACAAACACACACAAAGTGAATGCCAATGTTAAAGCACACTCTTCACACAATGTTAGTTCAATCACTTCACACATAGTTGATTCAAACACACACTTCAAACATATATGTTTTTTAAGAGTTATTTTGTGCAATGCTTGGTCGATAGGAAATTAGTAACATGGATTTTATTATCCTACATTATTCATGTACTACATAGTTCACCTAATCTCTTGATTGATTAGAATTTATTTAGTTCATTCACGATTTACTTCATGGGCTTATTCATTTAATACCACTCAATTATTTTTATTTGTAAAAAAAATTGAATTTCTTATTGTATTTATAGCCTTGTCTACCAACAACTACATGTAATGACTTTCCATAAAAATAAAAATATAAACTATTTAGTGATAGGCCTATAAATATTTGTGCCTATCAGCCATTTGATAGCACCTTTGGTGCTTTTACTAGTTTTAGGATCCAAATAAAACAACAGTGTCACTGTAAATACTCCAAGCCTATATTCATTTGAGACCTACATGCTCCAAGGAAACACATCCATACAACCACCACAACTTTAATTGGCATCTCAATAATAAAGTTTAGAGTGTCCTCAAGATAGCTAGCACTATTAAGAAGGTAAACCATGCACACATAAAAATCAACTTTAATTGTTGGTGCATATTTAGTTGGGATTTTCTTTTTTTTAAATGCTTTTATTGAGCTACTCAACCTTTTCAATTTATCCAAAAAGACTCCATTAATGGAGCTTGTTATGCCTCTATGTTATTAAAAACCTTCTTCCTTCTTTTTAAAATTTACTCTTGAGTGGTTCATTGTAAAAAAAATTATGAGAAACTAGTGTATCAGATGTGTGTCTTAAGAGGCTATTCTTAAATATCATCCACTTCAACAGTCAAAGATCAATTTTGGCCAATAAAAGTAGGACAAATATTTACCGCTTTTTATTATGAATGAGATGTAAAATTGCTATTGATTGTTTGACCATTGAAATTGATGATGTTTAAGTAGAGTGGTCTTGAGAAGCTTCAGTTTAGAATCTAATTGTGTCTTGTGAGATCTTTGTGAAACTCTTTAAGATTAACTAAGTAATTGATCCATGAATTTCCTTCTCCTTTGTTTGGGAGTCTTCTAGGGTTGCGTGGACATCCATATTCCCTTCAATACATTGATTGAATAAGGAGATCACTAATGGTATTGAAGGAAAGTGTTCATTAACTATTATTGTTTATAATATCAATGGTTGTGTTTTATAGTATTGTAGTAAAATTTGTAAACTTTTGCATATTCTTTAGTTTTAGAGAAAATAATTAATAGTTTTGGTCAAGGCCATTTGTGTGTTATGAATGGTTACATTATTTTCATAAGTCATGTATTTATTATGTGGTTAATTGTATTCATAATGTTTGAGCTTATGAGTAACTTGTCTTAGTTGCTTTGGAAATAAATGATATTAACAAATGGTGTTTAGGTCTACATGGCCTAGGAGAAATGTAATACTTATTTTATACCTTCAATAAAGATTATCATACTAGGCATATGTAAGGATGGATATGAATGATGGTTAATTTACAAAAATGAATTATGCATACGAGAGATAACAAGATTTATTATTATGATCCTCCTTAGAATTACTATTCAACCTTGTGTCACCGATTTTCTAATTTTGGGAAAGAGTGAGCCTTGTATTGTGGATACTTTGTGGAGATCTAATTACCAACAATTTTGTGTTTAGTATCTTTATCCAATAGACATTGCATCTTTCCACTCTGATCCTGTTGAGATGATATTGTATCTCCCTTATTTTAGTGTAAGGATGTTCTTATGATAGCAATGATCCCTTGTGTAATTTAATTAAGTTGTGTACCTCCCATTAGAATAGGTTGTTTATACTTAGAGGACTTATGATTTCTCCTTAAGAAATCTAGATACATATCCTACAACTTAGTTAATACTAGATATACAAGAGGGTTGTGTGCATTAACTAGTTGCCTTTGAAAACTTAGAAAATTTTATATGTTGCCCCAAACTATTGTTCCCTTATTATTGTGTTGACTAGTAAAATGGTGGATATAATTGAGATTATTACCACGTTATTTGTGAGAATTGCAACTAGATGATATACTTTTTTGGCCAACCATATATGTGTTGGTTTCAAGTCCAAGTAGGTGAACTACGAGCCCTCTAATCTCATTACATAGGAAAGCCTATCTTCGATGAGCCCCCGAGGCATAGGTCTAGCTCTTAGGTCTTGTCATCTTCATTGTTTTGAAGTTTTCATCATGATTATTTCATTTTGATGGAGAGATTAATCATGTATCTAGTTTTGCAGATATCATGTAGTTACATGTTATTGGAACCAACTAGGATTGTTAATGATGTGCAAGGTAAAATGAAGAGGACTATGGTAAGGTATGGGCATTTATCATCAATCTTATTTTTTCAAAGTTGGTGGAATTCCTTAAAGATATATCTTATGGTTAGATGCAAGGAAATTGTACATTTAGTTTCTAGTCTTGTAGTGACCAATGATATATTCCATCTTAACTGCAATGTTATCTTAGAATGATACATGATGTTATGTTAAATATTTTGATGTAATGAGTTAATGTATTTCATAATTGATATTGAAGCAAATTAGAAGTTTGTTCCAATAGATTCATTGTTATTCCTCTCTTGTTAAAGTAAATTTTTGCATGGAAGGTGTCATGACTGTGATTGGGTTGTAACATGTGTAGGTAAATTTACTTATTCTATTTTGATGATGTAATTTCTATGTTAAATCTATGCATTCAAATTGAAATTTAACTATGATGTATCAAAGCATCCACCTTAATTAACTAATTTTATGCGATGAATTGATGATTGTATGGTTTGTTGTTGTCATGATCTATCAAAGTACTTACACTGCAAACAAGAATTCTGTGAGATATGTACTCAATTATAGACTTTGTGGCTATTTTGGTCATGTTCAAATAAGGTAAAATTTGGGCATGATAAGTATCACATTTAATTATTTTAATTTCCTCTTTTATTTTAAATATTTTTTATTATTAGTCCCACTTCATTTATCTAAGTTAATTTGTACTTCTATAAAATACATTTATTTAATTAACCTAACTAATTTTATTAGGATATAATTATTGGCTTACAATAATTATAATCTTAAAAAATCATTAAATATATGATTACCTCTTTATATTTACTAGTTTATAAAGAATGATTAATAATTATTACAAACATCATGTTAAACTTCTTATCTATTAATCTCTCTCAACTAACAATATTATTTTCAAGAATAGTTTAAAAAATATATAAAAACCCTCAAAGTCCTTGTAACAATTTACATGCACACCTAGCTCTCTACCATAAATAATTAAGCTCTTTTAATGAACACTTTAATTTAAAAGGTCTTTTTTTTACATTAATAGAAATAAAATCTCTTTCACCATTACAAATATAAAAAAATTTAAGTCCTTTCTTTAAACTATCCTCAATAAATAATATTCACTTCTTGTGCTAATAAAAATATAATCCCTTTCACCATTACAAATATAAAAGAATTTAAGTTTTTTCTTTAAACTATCCTCAATAAGTAACATTTCCTCTTTAAAGAAAATCAACTATCACCCTACATCCCACTCATACATTCCCACTTATACATGATATAGCCTATTAACAATTGTTTGTAAAACATCCACACTTTTCCACCTTTCCCCTTTCTTCACCTCTACCCAAAACCCCTTCTTCATTATTCTATGCCTCGTTAAAGTAGCATAAATTGTTTTAAAATAATATTGAAAGTCACTCCAACGACCATATTCTACCATTGTAATTATCCATTCTCCTTGACGCACATTAAGGCCAAAGCGGCGGGGATAGTATGAAAGGGATTGATTTATATCCTCTATGTATGTAGAGCTATCAACCACCACCATAAAGCATACAATAACTGCACTCCGAACTTCCCATTTTTCAAACAAACCAACTTCGTCAATTTGAAAGGCTTCAAAAAATGAAGGAGATAGTCGAGTGACTGCATCAGCGCCAATATGAGCGTCTAAAAACAGAGATTCGTTTAAAGTTGACTCCGCTCCATCCACGACTCTTCCGATCATAACCATTCCCTCTGACGGCACACTCTGAAATAAAAGACAAAATGCTCTCAATTCATCACTCAAAACATTATGAAGATAAAGACTATCTTGTAAGAACAAATGGCAAAACAAAGCTGAAGGTCCATAACGAAATGATATTTATGATTGCCTCTTAAAAAGGAGTATAGAAATCATTACCTTCAACTTATGAATGCAATTCCGTATTACTGCATTGCTGCAATAATTAAGATACATATATTTTGTTGCATGCAACTCTTCATATATGTTCTTCAGTTTATCACAAGAGTCTATCACAATGTACTCCAAGCAGCTCAGTCTGGCAAGACTTGGCAACTCCTCAAGCTCAGGACAGCCATAAGCAGACAACCCTGTAAGCACAAAGTTCCCTGACACACTTCTCAAATTTTGACAACCATTCAAATGAAGACGACAGATCTCACATCCATCAACTATAATCCTCTCGAGGCAACTTGCAGCTATAAAACATGGCAACTCTTTAAGCTCCGGACAGCCTCGAACGATTAATTCTACAAGCTCTTTACAACCAAATTCTAGTGTTTTCAAAATTTGACAACCATCCAACTCAAAAATTTTCACCTTCACATCTTCATCAAATATTATGCTCTCCAGACAGTTCATACCCCTGAGACGCAAGTCTTCAATCTCAAGGTCTGGACATTTAGTAATGCTTAACAGCACAAGATTTGTAAGATCAGATGTTCCTGTCAATCTTTTGAGTTTCTTACAATCTGCAATATCAAGAAGATTTAATGTCTTTACCCTTGTTAAATTCACTTCCATAAGATTTTCCATACCATGAAGTTTGATTGACTCAAGGCTGGGATAGGCAATTCCACTAATTAATATCTTGGACACAGATCTTTCACCGCTAATCTCTAGCTTTTCAAGGCCACTCATTGCGGCCTTTACACTAGTAGAGTTTCCCCCATTTTCTAAATCTGGAAACTCTTTCAAAGAGGTTTGAGAAATTTGCAGCTCTTTCAACTCAGAGGGCGCCTGACATTCAAGATAAATTTGTGTAAAGCTTTCAATGATAATAAGTAGTCCGAAGTCAACGATAACTTAACGCATTCGACTATGACCTTAACAAAGATTTAATTTTTGAGAGATAAGATCAAAATACCTGTATGCTATTCTCCCACAACCTTTCGAGTTGTCCGTCTTTGATTTTCAAATACTGCAAATTTTGAAGAGGAATCCATGAAGGAATGCTTGTTTGTTGTTTGGAATTGCCCTCAAGCTGGAGCCATGATAAGGAACCTGACGTCTCAAAACAAATATCTGATTGGCCTAAAAAGAACGTAACTTTAGAACCCATAGACACGTCGAAAATGGAATGTAAACACCTGACATTAGCTTTGGCGAGTATAGTTTTAAAACCCTTTAATTCCTGCATGCACAGAAGCAGCTCAGATTTCTATTCATGTAGTAACAAGTTAAGATTTGGAATATTACAATACTAAGGAGAAATCTGAAAGGGTAACAAGCATACCAAAGATCGCAGATCTTGAGGACGCCACAGGCGATGAGGAGGGCTGAGCTCAAGTGCTACTTCTCTTCCCAAGTCTCTTAGGTGGTCATGCATTCTCAATCCAACTACTTTTTCCCCATTCCAATCCCAATCCCGAAATTGGATATCCTGTACAAGACACTTATCTTTGAGTGTTCCTAGTGCATGCTGAGCGTTCCATCCTGATCCCCCCCATACCATTTCGGCTATACTCTTAGGTTTGCCTATGAAAAAACAAGCAATATCCATGAAAACTTGTTTCTCTTCAGCATCCAATGCGTCAAAACTTATTTTCAGTCTTTGCATTACATCTCGAGGCAGAATCTTACTAACTTTATTCAACTCTAAGCTCCAATAATCCTTAGTTCTACCATGAACATGCCTGCCTAGAACTTGAAGAGACAGAGGTAAGCCTCCACAAAACTCTACGAAGGAGCTAACCAGCTCCTCATACCCGCTATCTGGATGGGTTTGGCCGAAGGCATGCCAACAAAAGAGTTCTCTCCCATATTTTCTATCCATTCCTTTCAAATTATAACCAACAGTAATCCCTGCGGTTATAAGCACACCAATGTCACGGGTTGTGACAATAACCAAACTATCACAAGATCTATCTAATATATCCATGACCCGTAGAGCATTTACTTGCTCCACATGATCGATGTCATCTACAACAATAAGGAAGCTTGAAAGGGGGCTTTTAGCTAGATGATATTTGAGATAGCTTATTCCTTCCTCTGTACTTTTAAAACTGAGATCTTTGCCAAAGAGATCTTTGAGAAGCTGAGATTGTAAAGAAGGTAATTCACTTCTCACAGACGCTTCTCGTACATCAAACAAAAAACTTGCTTGAGAGTAATTGCATCTCTTTCTGTTAAACAACTCTTTGGTGAGAGTTGTCTTCCCCACTCCACCCATGCCGAAAATGCCAACAACCTTACCCTTATGCTTCCTTTCTTCCAGCCTGCATTGATTTTCAAAGTCTTGTACAAGTTTGTTAAAGCATCGCATTTCAAAATGTCTCACAATATTGTTAAGCCCCACTGGATAGTCAGCAACATGTAAAGGTGCTTTCCTCTGCACTTCTTTTTGCACAGCTGCTACCATTTTTTGGCAGTCCCAATCACTAAAACTTTATAAAGTAAAAAGAAGATTTGATGAGAAAAAATTTAAAACTTTATAAAATAAAATGAAGATTTGATGAGAAAATAATTAAAACTTTATAAAATAAAAGGAAGATTTGATGAGAAAAAATTTAAACCAGATTTGAAGTAAGGGAAAAAAAATTCTAGGGCGCAACTACCAAAATTACAGAAATATTACCTTTGAATTTCTTCCCCGGCTATAAGTGAAAGAGACTGAAGGGCTCCCTTCCACTCGTTAAGCTTCTCCAGGTATCTGCCCTTCTTTTCATATTTAATGAATGCTTGGGCGTATACTCCTTTTTCTATGTGGCGGAGATCAGAAGGCTTCACTTGATAAAACAAGGGGATAATTTTGGCATTACTTTGTAACATGAGAAGCAGCTCAGTCAAACACCAAGCTGAGTCTGCATATCCCTTGGAAAAGATGGCAATGTGTACCGAAGCAGAGCGGATGGCTGTCTGAATAGTTGAAGGAAATGAAATTCCAAGTTCCTTCTCTTGCGAATCAAGAAACGTCCGTATTCCCAACTGGTGAAGAGAGTTGTAAAGGTGAGTAGCCAAAGTTAGTTTGACATCGGGGCCTCTGTGGTTGATGAACACATCAAACAAGTTTGAAGATTCAGAAACCCTCCTCCTTTTACCCGCAGGTTCGATTCCAAAGAAAGCACTACGTTCCTCATTTCCCTGGTGAGAAGAAGAAGACGCCATTGATTCCACTTCAAAGGCTGACAACCCGTTAAAAAGAAAGAAAGAGAATAGAACTTGATTGCAGTATGCGTAATGGAAGACGAGTTTATGTGGAAGAGGAAGGCTGCCGTGAATTAAATAGATACTGCAGGAGGGTAAAAAGAAGATGAAGGAAATTGCATAGAAATTGTACAAAGGAGTCGGTCGGTTCATTCCTTCCTCGAAATATCAAGGATAAAAGAAAGAGTCGGTGGGCTCTTAATGAGTTGCATAACGAGGAGATGACTCTTGACACCTGTTTATGAACTGTGTCTATGGACCTCCCAAGGAAGTATTCTATTCATGATGCTCGACTACAGTTTCTATGTCTAGATATTCTTTATTTACAAGAGGTCAAAATCTCTAGTTTCTTACTTTCTACAACTTGTCATGTTATTTAGCCTTCCAATCAATTCTTGTGTTATAACCATGAAGTAGGTCAAGGTGGTGTTGTCACATTTCTGTCCTATGTGGTATCAACACTTCTCTCCTATGTGGTATCAACACTTCTCTCCTATGTGGCATCAACAGATACAAAAGAATGCTGATAAAAGCGGCTTGGTGTTTAAAACAGATAAAGCGGGCTCAATGCAGAACTGGTTGAGAGACAAAGGACTATCTAGGTAATGGTGTGATGCAGAAAAGACAAGAGTTGAATTACATATTAATAAAGAAGAAAGCAGACAAAAGAGTGGATAATATTTATGCAGGTAAGGAGTGCAGAAGCATCTTTTTAGTCTCTTTCACGGACATTGCCCATGTGCAAGACCTCCAACTTCTCCACTTTCATTGGCTTTATGGACGAAAGCGCGTGAAAGAGCAGATAAGCATCTTGACCGTGCGAGAGACCTTAAGACTTTCTCTTTGGAAAGGAATCTTATACCGTCCCACTCCCAATTATTAAACACACTATACGCCAAACGATCTCGAACATAAATAGAATTAGCTAAAAAGGAATCTTATCTTCGTCCTTAAATAATGCAAGGGATAAAAGTATCTATTTTTGGTCGTCGCCGTATGTTTTCATTTCACCCCTTCTCATATTACTTTAACTACAAAACCACGCCGATAAAAAATTTCAGCTCGTAATGTAATGTTTCAATATTATTCCAATTTTTGTTTTTTAACAAATCGTTATTATTTACTTTCTTATTGGTTCTTGTTGATTATATTTGTATAAATCAGAAAAACTAGCCATCCAATTGCAGTCATTATTAAAAAAATTAAAATGTTTTCCCTAGAGAAGACAAGTGGCATTTGTGTATGTCTAGGCCAATAGGTGTAGCATGTAGCATGTTACACAAACAAGAGTAGGTGGGTTCGATCTATAAGTGTAACATGGTTCTTCTCACAATTTTTTTGCAAGAATCAAAAGGAGTGAAAGCTTTGCTGAAACCCAGTTTGACAAAGTAACATTTTTTTAAATTTTATACTTAGCTGTTGAAATGGATCTCTGTTGGAGGTTTTCAAGAGTTTTCTGGCTATAACTCCACTCCAATCCACAAGACAACTGAGATTTCCTTTTGTTCACTCTATTTCTAAATTTCATCATTGCCTTTTTTGTTTTCTGAATTGCAATTAGAATTTACCGTGAGAAAAACATCACATAGAATTTGCTAAGAATCTAGTTTTCTCTCATTCAACAGAAATGGTAGACTCTTTAGAAATGCATGCCTTATATTGTTGTGGATGATAATGCAGTGATGAACAAGTCACCATAAATGTTAATGGAATTTGTCACTATCAAAGCTTTAGAAGAAAGGTGAGCAAAACATCTTGCTTCCGAACCCTCAAAAGATGTCTCTCATAGAATCTTGGAGACATTTTCTCCTAGGCCCCTAGAAAATGTTTCTCCTAGAACCTTAGGGAGATCTTCTCCCAAACCCTAGGAGATGCTTTCTTCTAAATCACGAGAGGTTCCCCCTCCTAAACCTTGAAAGCCTTCTATTCTTGAACCCTTAGGAGCGTCAAGTGAACAGGTTGCTCCCACTCCCTATCACCTCGTCAATTGACAAAGGGCTAATCATGGAGTTCTTAGTAGAGGATAGGGTACATATCTTGCTTTACACTCAGACTTGTCTAATATAGGACACCCGGTGAGTTGGATGTTATAAGGCCTATTTTACTCAATTTTAATTCTTTATCATTCCCTACTTTAGAAGCTCCACTATCAAAAGAAATAGTGATCAGAGGAGCCACTCAACTGTGCACACAAATTAATTATCTTAGCAATTACAACCAATCTTGTTGTTGGGAAAAAATAAATAACATTTTGTGAAGGTAATTTTGTACTTTGGTTAACTAATCATTTTCGTCTATATATTTTATGTTAGTGGAAAATGTGAACAATATTATTAAACAACTAACCATCCAATAACTCAATGAGAATTGATGTAAACACAAGTAAACAAAGATTATACCTTTGAAGACCGTTTTACCTCTATGCTTCCATTATTCGCCTATCTCCTCTTGATCTTGATGGTAATAGAGCTCTCAGAAGTGTGTACTTCCTTGCTATTGAAGATGACAAGAACATAATCGTTGTGATATGGAATGTGCAATGGAGACTAAACTACAATGCAACTATAATGGATATGGGTGATTTGTAATGGAGACATGGTGATGATAATGGATTTGTAATGCAAATGCAATGAAAGTGATTTTGCCAAAGGCACGCTAGTATGATTCCTGAAGAGTAAGACTACAAATGCTTGAGTGTATGCAAAATGGGTGTGAAGACCTTGCTTATATAGGCTGAGGGAAGACCAAATCCAAGTGTCAATAGATCTATGACTAAATGAATTACCTGTGATGTGTACAGTTGAGGAAGCTTGAGGGAATGTGCGCAAACCAGAAGAGGACAAGTGTCCAAGCTCTTTTCATGAGTTAAGGGAGTTAACATAATAGATTGAGGAGTTAACTAAGATGATTGATCAGTTAACTAGGTTGATTGGGGATTCAACATAATAGATTGACCAGTGAACTCAATTGATTAATTAGTTAACAAATGATTGATGAGTTAACTAATTTGACTGGAGGACAAATAAGACATGTGGGTGAGGGGATATTAGCTAATTAAATATTGAAATATTTAATTACATGTGCAACAAGGTGAGGTGGAAAGGTGATGTGGATTTATGGAATTAGGACTTATGATAGAGGAATTAAGGATTAATTAAATAATTTAGGATTATTTAATTATATGAGACATTAGAAGAATTAGGGAATTTCATTAAATAAATTGATTTATTTAATTATTGCAGGGATGTGAATCATTTAAATAAATTAGAATATTTATTTAATTGATACAAGAATAAGAATTAAGATAAATATTAAAATATTTATTTAATTCGACACAAGCCATTTTTAGGTGTATACATTTTGCCCCTCTTTGATGCAATGTGTTTTATCACATTGTTTCAAAGAATTAAAAATTTTCTGTGATTGATACATGCCCTAGTTTGTCCCTGGTACAGGTTAATGATGATAGGATGCCCCCTCAGGAGATTGGATGGGAAGAATGTGACAACAGGATGATTGACAATCTCACGATGAGATAGGGTGAACAACAGGTTAGGGTGAAGAAATTGGTTGACATAAGATAAGGGATGGAATGAAAGAGATGAATGACACGTGATGCAAGATAAAATGATAACACACACAAGCAACCAAGCAAGTATGCACAAATGATACAAGAACAAACAAGTTATTTCCCTTGTCCAGCTATAAACCAATGATTAATCAATAACGATCGACGATACTTGTTTTTCATTGCTGGGAATGATATATCCCTAGATCAACACAAAGACATGGGAATGATATATCCCATTGATAATTATGATTGATTGAATTGGTTTACGACAAGATTAGGATCAAGACCACTGATTGTGATTGGATAATTTGACAAGATTGACTTTACTCGATTGGTATGGATTTAGGATGGACTTGCATTTGGATCATTGCTTGGATTGATTGGACAAGGATGCATGGATCACATGGATAACTGGAAGATACAATTGGATAAACTCTCAGAAAGGACTTGGATCTTAAGACACTTGGAAAAGGTTTATTATGGAATGAAATGCAATTTGATATGTATGGATGTGTGGATTGTCATCTTTGTATATGCAAGCATTTGAAGTACGTTGTTTCATCATTGAGCTTTTATTATGTTGTAAGAAAATACAAGAATCTAGGTATAATTAAACCGAGATGACCTGAGTATCTCTTACATGGATTTTGATATAACAAGTTAATACAAGCATCTAGTCAAAATTGAATCTAGATGACCTGATTATGCCTTGCATGTTTCAATAGACAAGGATTGCCTTGTTTCATGTTTAGAACTAGAACGTACTCAATGATCTTTTGCCAATCATGTCGTTAGACAAAGTCGTCACATTACTAAAGATTGATCCACAAACAACAAACAAATAAGATAATTATGCCCCCATCGTAGCTCCTCTAGTTTTTGACATCCTTGAGTAGCATAGAAAGACATAATAACAAAAATCAAGACTCTGGGACTTAAACCTTTTTAATAAGCACAAATTTTCTTGCCATAGTTATGTTTTCTTGCAACAAAAATAGATACAATCATCATGGTGGTTGAGTCCCATTGTGTCTTGTTTATAGGTCTAGTTCTTGCGTCAAGTGTTTTGTTGAAAAAGTTTGTTTATAATGCGGCCTGTTGCCTGCTGATAGTATTGTGATCCTTATTGTTATCCTCTGAGGGGCGTGACACTCAAGAATCTAATTCTCCAACAGGTTGAGGATTTGCCCCCAGTCAAGTAAAGGATTGATTTATTGTGGATGAACTAACAATAGACATGAAGAAATGGGCCTTAAGGGACTGACCTAGTGCCTCAGGGGCTCATCGATGATGGCCTTGCCTACATGACGACATAGAGGCAACGTAGGTTAGGGTGCTGATTTTGTGGACCTAGGACCAAGGCGATGGGAAATTGGGTGGAATTGGATGGACAACAGGATGTGAAACATGGGATGAAATGGATGGGAAAGGAGCCTCTGGGGCACATCAATGATGGCCTTGCCTACATGATAGCTTAGAGGTGACGTAGTTCTACAATGGTACTAATGATGGGGTTGCAGACGATTTGATGTTTTTGGGATTTTCTAGATTTGTCCAATGTTTTGATGTTTGTAGGATTTTTGGATGGTAATTTGGATAGCCTAAGTGCTAGATACTGATGACAAGGGAACACCATGGATAGGTAAATGGATGGGTGATAATGGATAATGGATGGGAAAGTAGAAGGAAATAAGGATGTGATCTCCAAGGACTATGTCGCATAGGAATAACTCAGGATTTGACATGACAAAGCTTATGACGAAGGAGGATGAGAGGATTGGATTGTTTCAACATTTCTCCCCCATATATTTATCGAGATCAAAAGAGGAATGGAGGATGGATGGACTCAATATGATAGGTATATGCAGGATAAGGATGATAGGAGGGTATGGTAAGATAAAATGGAAAATGATAGGGTCGATGAGACAATGTGCTCCCAAGGGTAAATGACATAGAAGATCAACCTACACATGACACTTGTTTGCCATGTTTTCATCATGGTACTTATATAAGGCGCCACGAAGGGTGGTTTTCACCGTTGGATGAAGGGATTTTTCTTTACTTTTTTATTTTTTTGTTTTTGAATATTTGGATAGGGTAGGTGGAATACAGATGAGAGGGACTCAAGTGTCCAGTTCCATCAAAGGTGGTAGTCCTACTAGGGATGAATGTCAACAAATGGACCATATCAAATGTCATTAAGCTCATAGATGCTGGTAGGGGATTGCATGAATGGGATATGGAGTAGGTAGATAGTGGATTATGGAACGTGTGATAGTGGATTATGATGCGGATTATGTAAGACTTATGCAAGGATGGAGGGAAGGCTTATGCAAAAGCATGGACCATAGGAATAGGATGGGGAAGATATGTAGGATAATAGTGGAAGGAAGGGGAGATGGAGGTATGTGGAAGTGTCATGGGATGGAAGGGAACCATGTCCAATGGTTGCACATACCATGATAAACATTGAAGCGTATGATGGGAAGGTGGTGTAGAAAGCAATGGAGATTTTTGCTTAGTGGATGGGTGATTCAGGAATTTAGGGACCCACATAGACTTAGTATTTTTCTAATTTTTGCTTGTCATGTGGGATGGAAGGATTTGAGACTTTTGGATAGAATGAGAGTTTTGGATGGAAGAGAAGACAGTGGATGGTTGGGATTCTTGAGAGGTGGATGCCTCATTTAACTTGATGACTGTTTGCTTAGGTACCCAAACCATTTTGATTTTAGACTTTACTTGTGAAGGTATGGGCTTGGGTATATGTAGATTTTGTCTGGCTTCTAAGGTAATTACTTGTTGCTTGGGGACCCACACCTTTTTTTGTTTTGCTTTGAGGTGTGTGGGTGTATGCAGCTTTTGAGATGGGTTTTTCTTTGATTCTTTAGATTAATTTCCTAAGGTATTAGGACCCTTAGGATTTTTGAATTTATGAAAGGTTGCATCCCAATGTTTATTTTTGAATCCCATAGGTTTGGTGGAATGAGTGGAAGCTTCATGTTTAGACAATATGTGCATTTGTTGGTCATGATTTGAAATGTGAGGGAATGTGTAGATGGATGAATTTGGTGTTGGGAGAAGTGATTGTAAAATGGATGGAGGGATGTTAGGAGTTGGAAGTAGTGGAGGTAAATTGGAAGGTGGAAGGTTTATGGTCACATGCTTTTGACATTTGGAGGATGATGGAGGTGGAATGGCGACATATGTTTTGGGAATATGATAGGGTTTGTGATGGGAAGTGGTAGATTTAGAAGGCATGGAGGAAGTACCAACATCATGAGATTGTTTTTCTTGGGGAGTATAACCAAGGCCATAAGAGGGTGGATAGACTTTGACATGGATAGGCTCCAAAATACCTTGTTCATGAAGGCCTAAGCCTTTACCTTGATAGTTCATATTTTGGAGTATGCGATGGACAATGGGATTATGGGTGATTTGGACACTAGATGTAATCTCAATATTCGATGAGCAAGGTGAAGTGGTAGATAATGTTTTTTTCTCTCCTAAGGAAGAACATTCATGGATGAAGGTAGTGAGACCAAGGGGATAAGATAATGGATTTGCAACATGGTCGATAATGGATGGTGGAAGATCAATAGGATCTTGATTATCGTTATGCTCACTAAGATCAAAGTTATTGGTTTGATCATCTATGTGCACTTGGGAGGCAAGTGTCTCATCAAGGAAAGTGTGTGTTGTTGGATCATGAATAGGACTAGGTGGAGGATGGATAGGAGTAATGGAGGTTTCTTGCTCATGGATGGTTATGGGGTTATGGATAGATGGGGTAATAAGCTCATGACCATGGAATGCATAAAGTTGGGTAAGTGGATCATCATGGTTCACTTGGTCATAGACAGGACCTTGATCATAGATGGGGTCTTAATCATAGATATGATCTTGATCATAGATAGGATTAAGTGTGATATGGATGGGATCAATTTGCTCATGTATAGGTTCTTCATCAACAATAATATCTTGATCATAGAAAAAATATAGGTTATGGATGGGTTGGATTTGGATTTCTTTCTCATATATAGGTATAGGATCAAGTTGCTCATGGATATCTTCTTCATAGGAAATATCTTTATCATGGAAAAGATAAATGTTATGGGTGGGTGGAGCGAAAGTGATTTGATCTTGATTAGGACGGGGACTTATTGTTTTCACATGCGTAGGATTAGGTTCTTGACATACCTCTTGGGTTACTTGAATAGAAGTGATAGGATCTTGAATAGGTGTGACATGCTCTTGAGGGTTATCAGCATGAAGGGATGAAGGATCTTGACTTGGATTCATTGGTGGAGATTTTTCAATAGGATCTTCTTCATAGGAAATATCTTTATCATGGAAAAGATAAATGTTATGGGTGGGTGGAGCGAAAGTGATTTGATCTTGATTAGGACGGGGACTTGATGTTTTCACATGCATAGGATTAGGTTCTTGACATACCTCTTGGGTTACTTGAATAGAAGTGATAGGATCTTGAATAGGTGTGACATGCTCTTGAGGGTTATCAGCATGAAGGGATGAAGGATCTTGACTTGCATTCATTGGTGGAGATTTTTCAATAGGCTCAAGGGGTTGTGGGCTATATGATGGGGTTGAAGCAATGGACGTGTTTGAAGGCTCTTTGATAGGCTCTTGGGTATAGGTGTTTATGACATAGAGATAGTTGTTTTTTTGCTAATAACCATTGGATCACATCCTTCATGAGTGTATGGGTGGATGGACAATATAACAAATGGAGAATAATGGTAGAAGGTTTAGGCTTACGATTAAGGTTAGGATTTCTTGTGCTGGATGGGGATGACATTGGATGAGTGGATTTTGATTTCTCCATAGCTTTTCTTTTGTTATTGAAATCATAGAAAATTGACATGAAAGAAATGATAACAAATGAAAATCAAACGAATGCAAACCTCATATCGACTCACTATCCATTGATAGGGTTGAGAATGCCACACCCAAAGCACTCTAGCTTTACCCAAAGAGATGAATGTTGATTACTCGATTCAACAACATAATGATAGGATAGGGATTGGTAGATGGAAGATTGGATGAATGCAAGATAGATGGATGAGAGATTGAGAAGAAATTTTGACAGCATGTGGATACTAGAAGAAGATTCGATGCAAATGGCTCAAGAAAGGCTACCTTTATAGAAAAAAGAAAATTTGAATGGACGGTTATGATTGAGAGTTATGTTGGAGGATATAGACGGTCAAGATCGATTAGGGTTGGATTAGGGTTTCCCACTCAAAGAGGGATTGTAGTCACATGACAATTGTGTGAAGGAGAATAAAGGGAATCTAATTCAAATATTATAATTGAATTAGTTTGACATGTGAAGGCATATCAAGTGGGAGATGAGACATGTGACATGTGTCGCAATGTGACGGAAGGTGAGGGATTAATTCAAATTTTTAATTTAAATTATATGAGACATGTGATAAGGGGGAATTAACTAAACAAATGGGATTTATTTTAGTTAATTAGAATGTGATTAAGTTGGAATTGTGAGTGGGATGAGGTTGGATGACCTAGGACCTAGGGCAAAACACACAAGGTCATATTGACAAGGTGTTATGTCGAGACATGGACATTTTTATGTGTCTACATTTTTCCCCTCTTTGAGATGATGTTCGAGATGATAAGATTTTTGTCGAGTAACATCATTTCAAAGAAGTTAAGGTATGGATGGAAGAAAATGAATAGGATGATGATGCCCCCATGAGAGGATAGGCGGGTTGGATAAACACGGGTAGGCTCTCGAAATGAAAGGAATTGGTCAAGGAAGAAAGGTAAGGAAATAGATAGAAGAAAGGGAAGGATGCATTATGCTGCAATGAAAATGAGCAACCATGATGTTTGATATAGCATGAGAGGTTATGCACCAAGGTATAAGGACCAAGGTGATGATGTGTCTTGTGCCCTAGCGTAATACAACCTTGTCTAGATACAAGATATGAATATTAGCTAGGTTGGTAACGATGTGATACAAATGCAAGATAAAAATGATAACACACACCAGAAAGCAAGCAAGCATGCACAAATGATACAAAAACAAACAAGGTATTGCCCCTGTCAAGCTGTAAACCAATGATTGATTATTTGATTCAATTGATGATAAGGATAGTGCTATCATTGCGGGGAATGATATATCCCTAGATCAATACAAGGATGTGGGAATAATATATCCCATTGATGATTATGATATTTGATTGATTGATTTGGTTTACGACAAGATTAGGATCAAGACCATTGATTGCAATTGGATAATTTGACTTGTCTGATTGACTTGTTTGGTATGGATAAAGGATGGCTTGCATTTGGAGCATTGTTTGGAATGATGAATTGATGGAGATTGATGAATTGATTTGAAGAAGTTGTTATGATGATAGATGATAGAAGAATGATGAAAGAAGAAAGAGGAATATTGTCTTGTGCCTGAATCTGGGCACTTCCTTCATGTCCCAAATTGCCTACATACCCTGTATCCACGGGATCAAGGCATTTAACGATAGAGATGAGATATAGTTCTGAATTGTGTTTTATTGATGGGTTAATATGGATTGGATTGATCAAGTTATGGATTGATTGGATGTTTGATGATATATGATGTTATTGATGAGATGATGTGGATTGGATTGATTAGATTTTGATTGATTGATAAACTGACTTGATTTGATGATGATATTATTGGATTTATTTTGATGGATTTGATGTGATGAATTTGATGATTTGATTGAATTTTGTTTTGATTTGATGATGATTGATCTTATTGCTTGGATTTTCGATGGATTTTCAATTTTTTTGTATCTTTGGGAAATTTTGGTTTTTTTGTGTTTTTTGGGAATATTTGATTTTTTTTGGATTTTTTGAAATATTTTAACTTTTTTGGATTCTTTAAATGTTTTGATGTTTTTGGATTTTTGAATGTTCCGATTTTTTTGTATTTTTTGGGATGTTTTGAATTTTTTGGATTTTTGAAATATTTGGATTTTTTTGGATTTTTTTAGAATATTTGGAGTGTCAATGGATTTACAATTTGAGTATCTTGTATGCTAGATACCAATGACAAGGGGAACCAAGTCTAGGTGCAAGGGAATGAATGGGATTGGGCAAATGATAGACAATAGTGGATGGATGAAAGGATCATGATAAATGGATGGATAAAGAGATGTACGATAGTGGATAGGATGAAAAACTCACAATGGATGTATGCATAATGATGTGATCTCCAAAGGCTATCTTGCATAGGAATAACATGCCCCAGTCTAGGTAGTAAACTTAGGATTTTTCAAGACAATGCTTAAGGCAATAGGATGATAGGATTTGACTAATGACAAGAGAATAATGAGAGGATTGGTCTGGAAGGGATGATAGGATAATGTAAAGATAAGGTATGTCAAGAGATATCCAAAACATTTGTCAACATTGTGCCCCCAATCTTTATCAAGATCAAAAGAGGAAGGGAGTATGGATGGGTTTGATATGATAGGAATGTGTATGTAATGGATAAGATATGAAAATGATATGTAGGATGAGACATGGTGCCCCCAAGTGTAAATGACATAGAAGATCAAACCTACACATGACGCCTGTTTGCTAGGTTTTCATCATGGTACTTATCCAAGGCACCTGTTTACCAGGTTTGCACCATTGGACGAAGGGATTTCTCTTTACTTTTTTTATTTTTATTTTTGACTTTTTGGATGGGATAGGTGGATATGGACATGAGGGACTCAAGTGTCTAGTGCCATGGAAGGTGATAGTCCCACGGGAGAAAGATGTCATCACAAATGGACCATGTCAAGTCTAAAAATTGTCTAGGTCTTGTTTACACATGACCTTGTATGTCTTTGCCCTAGGTCCTAGTTACACAACACATTGTCGACATGAACTTGTCTATGTTCCCCTAGGTCCTAGTTCATCCTAGTTCATCTAACCTCATCCCACTTAATCCCATTTATCCCTAGGTCCTAGTCCATCCTATCATAATCACTTAGCCAAATTAATTAAATAAATCATATTTATTTAATTAAGTCCCCATCCCATTTGTCCAACTTAATCACCTTCTTGATTAATTTAATAAACCCACTTTATTTAATTAATCACACTTGATCACATTCCCAATTTATTAAATAAATCCCATTTATTTAATTAATTGCACCTAGTCACATGTCTCACATAATTCAAATTAGAAATTTGAATTATTCCCTCACCTCTCATAACATTGCGACACATGTCACATGTCTCCATCTTCCACTTAATATGCCTTCACATGTCAAACTAATTCAAATATAATATTTGAATTAGATTCCCTTTATTCTCCATCGTACACTTGTCATGTGACTACAATCCCTCTTTGAGTGGGAAACCCTAATCCAACCCTAATTGATCTTGACCATCCATAGCGTCCAACATAACTTTCAATCCTATCCATCCATTCAAACTAGATCTTTCCTATAAACCTAGCCTCCTCTAAGCCATTTGCATCGAATCTTCGTCTAGTATCCACATGTCAACATTTCTTCTCAATCTCACATCCATCTATCTTGCATTCATCCAATCTTCCATCTACCAATCCCTATCCTATCATTATGTTGTTGAATCAAGTAATCAACATTCATCTCTTTGGGTAAAGCTAGAGTGCTTCAGGTGTGGCATTCTGAACCCTATCAATGGATTGTGAGTCGATATGAGCTTTGCATTCGTTTGATTTACATTTGTTATCATTTCCTTCATGCCAATTTTCCATGATTTCATTTGGCATGCTCGGTCTTGGATCTAATCATGAGTTTTTTGCAGATTTTGTTGTCAAAAATTTGCTTTTTTTCTCTAACCCTAGGTTGTCAAAATTTGCAAGTTTTGGGGGTGAGCTATTGCAGGTTTTCTCCTGGTAAAAAACTGACCTCACCATCGTGATCAGGACGCTATTTCTAAGTTTTTTGACTGTAAATTCGACTATTTTCTGTGACTGAAATTTTTGAAAAAAAATTTAGGCCTGCAAATCTGTATAGTACGGACCCATACGGATCTGTACCATATGGACCCGCAGAACCCTAATCCGTACTATGGTTTGTGACTGTGATTGCAGGTCTGGTGTTTGTGTTGCAAGTTTTAGATTTGGTCAATACTGATTCTGGTTGTTTATTAAATTTTGAAGGGTATATTGTATTAGCATGCATGTCGACTATGGTGGCTTCATGTTTTATGGCCTTCTATTCTAGTCGATAGTCATGCAATATTCTGTCGATTCCCTTAAATCAACTTTAACCTTAACCGTAGATCTTCGATCACTGTCTCCTGACAATATGTCATAGCTATACTAGATTAAACCTCAGTCACTACTATGTTTTGGTTGACACTCCTGAAATCTTAAGTCGTCACTCCTCTCCGACCACTCTATATGCCCTTCGATCCTGTGGATGCCTTGATTGCTGCTCATCTGACATTGTCGTTGCCTCCACCATATCGTCCACCACTATTCCCCTCAACCTTCAAACACCCCTACGAACTTTAGTCGACTTCGTTGCTACTACTGTTAACTCCAGTTGGCACCCTCAAACCACCACCACATCGCCACCTCTAATACCCTTGTCACAGCCTAAAGATCCTCTGTCGATCTCCAAGCCTTAGTCTCCTAAGTGAACCACAATTGCCAAACTATATACTTGTTGAGGATGAGTCTGTTGAACCACTTTCCCCTTCACAACAACCCTTGGAAACACAGGAAATTAACACACTCCCCCTAAGTGAACAATTGTCTCTCTTGGTTGCCGATGACATAGAACAGAGTCCACTAGGAGTAAATAATGTAGAACATGTGACTAATAGTAATGTAGAGATCTCTATTTTTCCCCCTTCCATTAATGCAAAAATTGAAAAAGATGATCACATAAAAACAAAATTAGAAGAGTCAAAGGCATAAATTATTCAGTTAAAAGATAAACTACAGCAAAAAGAGGAGTAGATAAACAAGCAACAATAGGACATAAACACACAAACTAAACTTTTGAAGAGAAAGGATCAAGAAATCATGGCTTTAGGGGCTCAGTTAGAACATAAGGATAAAACTATTGGAGATTTGCAGTCTCAAGTGCAACAAATTGATGGAAAAGATAAAGAGTATTTGGCTAGTTTATCTAAAAAAGATAAATAGGTTAAGAGTTTAACTGATAATCTGGTGCAATCTCTCAAAGCATTTGTAGAAAAATAGGAAAAACAAACACTTGAACTCATTGCAGCTTTGAGCAGAACTGTTGAGCTAGAGCAAGATTTGCAAGAAATCAATGTGAAACCAATGATGGATTCAAAAGAAGTGCAGATTGAGATGATTAAATGGAATGGTTTCAAATTCACATTCCTCCAATGTTGGCCAAGTGGATGCAGAGATCTGCTATTTTTTGAGGCAAGCAGGGGCAAAAATTACCAAACATAAGCAAGAAATAGTGTTATTAAAAGAATCGTATGATAAACTCTACCAGGCTAAAGCTAATGCATGTCAGATTGGAGAATTGTTACTAGCCTATAGAAAGCCATCCTGATTATATTCCATGTTTTTAAATGAACAATTGTTAAGATGGAAGCTTTTGAGGATCTCTTGTAGTTTACCCCATTACCCATATGCTAAACAATTCCTAGAAGCATTCAAAGAGGCAACCCCTATTCAACAAAATTTGCTGTGTGAATTTTTCATACATAATCTATTTTTAGAAAAATATAGTGATTTCTTCATCAACCTTTTTGTTGGGGAGGTACAACTTAGAGCCTTCATGTTTAATATGCAGAATCAAATCCATTGGTAGGATAGAACCAGGGAGTATTTACAAGCAAAGAGAATTGTAGGACTCTAAATGAGATATCCCAACTAAAAGCCCTTTGCCTTCAAAGCCCAATTCAGAAGGATTAAAAGCTATGAAGCTATGAAGAACAAATATAATGATAGTATCAGGATTTGCTTCGAAAATTTCAAAGTTCATGGGCCACAATTAATAGAAAGGGCATGGAGTGCCTGTTAGGAGAGGTACACTCCCCTACCTATGTATCTCAAATGGAGGGATATGATCTCCCCCACCAACTTAAGGTGGTCCTACAAAAGGGCTGGGGCATTAACTGAAATATTACAGTAGCTAAAGACCAAGTGGATAGGGATTGGATATAGACCTCCATTGCTCCTTCAGCCACCCCCTGCAGTTTTGGTCACTGCAGAGAAAAATCCTGTAGAATTATATACATGGAAAATGAGAGTTAAATTCAACAAAGATTTTCTTAAACACCCTGATCATTTGGATGAAGAGGCAGAAGACATGTATGATCTCAACTCCAAATATGATGAGTTGAATAGGAAAAGGGATGCAGAGAGGCAGAGGACTCATCAGAGAGCATGAGGACCTACTCAGGCTTAGGAAGGGGAGGAATGATGAGGTATAAATAACCTCATTCTTATGATGAGCTAAATACCCTTTTTGTTCTTGCCAATCACTTCAGCCATGCCAATTTGTTTAATTTTAGAAGAAATAATTGTCTACTTTTATAAAATGGTGTATAAATCTTTATTTCTCAAATTAATTAGAATTTGCTAACTAATGTTTATATAATGGTATAGACTTTGAGTAATTGTGCAGGATTTATGCATGGCCTATGAAAGGAGTAGACTTCAAGCGGTTGAAGTCAGAGCACCGGAAGTTGGGGCACCAGAAATTTAGGCGTGCATAGTGGAAGACTTCTTTTAAAAGCATTCTGTTATTTTTTGTTAAGACTATCTGAGACTTTATGACTCCACTCAGAGCCTTTATTAAGTTTTATGTCATGAACATCAGTTAGTTGTAATTCTGTTTAAGACTTTTTCAATGGTATTTTCCCGCCATCTGCAAATTAGGATTTTGTAATAATGCAATATATAGATGTGTAGCTGCTGAAAACAAGGATACATTGTTATGATAATATTTTGAATATTGTTTAGTTATGTTTTTGGTGCTATCACACTTTTATGATATGAATGAATGAATATCACCAGTATTGTTCTGAGTAATTTGTTCTGAGTAATGGAAGTGCTATGAATGGATTTAATTTGAAGCTTCAAAAGTACTACATGTGATTTGAACTAATAGTAGGAATGCCCAAGAGTTGGCCACTCAAGGGATCTCCTAGAGTAGATAAGTATCTTTATCGTTAATGTTGTTATTTCTGTTCTGTGCATGTTATGTTTAGATAAATGTTATTCTGTGTTTAGTTCTGTTGTGTGTCCCTGCAAGTTGTTTTCTTAAGTTACTAATCTCTGAACTTTATTTACTTCAATTTTTTTGAAGCATCCACTATGTTCTTAAAACTGTTGTTAGCTATTGATTAAAATATGTTAAGTGTATTTTCAATTAGTAGTTAGTCGTTAGTAGTTAGTCGCCTTTGTTTCATGTAACACTCGTGCCAAGGAACCCTACAGGACAACACTAACTAGATCGAATTAATGGAACATATTTTTTTGGATGCAATGTTAACTATAAAATGCATAACATAATAGGAGAACTAACCCTAGGTCCTCTAAGGTTCCTCGACTGTGTTACTTGCAAATAAGGTTACTAGAAACATTTCATTAACCACAAAAGATGAACATCACATTAATAGAAATTATTCATTTCAACATTAAAGATCATCTTCTAACTACTATCACAATTGATGCATTACTTTACAATACTCATAACAAGATGAATTCATTAATAATAATTACATCATTACATTAATTACCACCTTGTTTTCCTCAGCACATCGTAGAAATTACATCAAGATACATTAAGAATTACAATCTGGTATACAACTAGTATACAATAAATGAAGGGATTGTCTTCGCCAACTGGAACAAGAATTAGAGTCCACAGAACAATGAACAGTCTCCAAGCTCACAAACATGAAGCAAGAATAGCATATGGAGAAAAAACACCAACCTCCCGACCATGTGGAACCCTGAGGTCCACCCCCCGTGCTAGGAGATAACAAAAGGTCCCACATCCAATAGATAGTTAAGAAAACATTAGGCTAACATAAGAAACAAGGTTATATATGACACCAATCATGATACTGTCGACAATCCACATCACTTACTGCACTTCCATAGGCACTCACACAACAGAACGAGGAAAATTCACTAGGGAATGCTAGACTGCAATAGGGAGAAGTGTCATCACATAGCTTGTCATGGGTTGTCCTAGTAGGTCTTCTTAGGCCCCGGCCCCCATCCTGGGTTGTCCTAGCAGCCTCTCCCGACCCCCGGCCCCCATACAAACTCATGTGGAACCAACATACCTTTCATGCAGACAAGGTAGTTGGTCTTGCCATTCCAGGCCTTCTCATCTCATCTCAAGCTTAAATGAGCACTTGAGCCATGAGTGAGGCATACATTATCTTGATTAATGTGAATTCTACCCATTCCCCCTAATTCATTATTAAGGTTATCACTAGATTAAGAAACCCTCCAATGGGTTGTCCTGGACACCACTTTGGGTTCTGACACCCATTGAGAGCCACTCCCCCTACTTGCAACTAGTAAACCCTTCACTAGGCAAGGCATTGATCATCTTACACAATTATCATAACCACATGATCCATACACAGAGCAAGGCATTACCCATCTTGCACATTTATCACCATAAAATGAATTCATTCAAGAATAGGAGACAACATTTTAGGGTTACATATTACATATGACCCACCACTTAGTCAACCACCTTCAGGGTTACACAATTATAAGGGCCCATACAACCAATTGTACCCTCCTATGCCTCTGGAAACCAACTTCCCAATGAGACAGATACTAACTTAGATTGAAAAGTATGTGTGAGACCATCCTCATTATGAAATTATATGCCAAATAAATGTAAGACAAAATCATACATAAGGGGAATTTGATTAACATATACCACAAAAGCATAATTGTCTTTTTAACATTTCAAATCTACTTTCTAATAAGCTAATCACACTTTCCATACCAAAGATGTTTTAATTACCTAACTCAAACTAAGTATAATATTAATCTTTATTCAATCACATAAAATAAGGATTGGTTCAAAACCAAATTCACCATTATTAAACTAAATCACTACCATCTTATCTTGACTAACTAATATTTACCTAATACATTAAAGATAATAATAAAGATCGGTACACATCTACAACCAATAACTACTATCCTATGTACGGAAATGAAATATAATTGTCCATATTCGCATTCATCAATTTAATTGAAAACACTATAACTAAATAATAGTGGTAATATAAATAAAAATAAAACAAAGATGTAAATATAAAATTTTCTCAAAAAGAATCCCTAAGACACATATTAAAACCCTAAATGCCATCAATATAAACTACTACTGTTATTTTTATATCTGCAACCGTTAAAATTAAAACAAAATCTAAAACCTTATAAAATAATTACAAATATACAATACCGCAGACTGCAACCCCAAAAGAGGCAAATGCTCATGAAAGTGGCAGATTGAAGAATGAGGTTTGAGCACCATTACAATGCCTTACATGGATGTAATCTCATGGAATGCATTGAGTGTAGGATACACACAGAATGTATTTATTAAACAGGCTTTAGAAACTTTTAAGCAAATGCAAATTGCAAGTGTAAACCAAATCCATAACCCTTGGGCAATCTCTCTACTAATATATTTTCATAGAATGCTTGAAGAGCCCTACTACTAGCTAAACACGTACTCTTATTGAAATCACTAACAAACACCAGGGTTTGACAACACGCCTCAAGAGACGTCAATTCATGGAATGCAATGATTTCAGGATATGCACGAAATGGATTTGTTGAAAAGATTTTAGATACATTCAAGCAATGTAAACATCAGATGTAAGTGTGAAGCGCTCATAGACAAGGAACGTGAACTGATTGACAGAATGCCTCAAGGAACTATTTGACATGATGCCATTATTGCAGGATATGCAAAGGGTGGAAGCATAAACAAGGTGTGTGAAAAGGTTGATGGAATGCTTCAAAGAAATGCATTCTCATGGAATGTGGAAGCATAGACAAGGTGCGTGAAACGTTTGATGACATGCCTTAGAGAGGTGTATGCAATGGCTGCCGGAAATGAACAAAACGAATTTGCTGAAAATGCTTTAGAAATTGTCAAGCAAATGCAAATGGGAAGGTGTATTAAAGCCAAATTCAACTACCTTTTCCAGCATCCTCCCTGCATGTGATAGAATGGGAGCTTTGGAACTCGGTATGGACACCCATCATAGCATAATGGAAGGTGGGTTTTGTCAGATATTATAGTGGAAATGCTCTAGTAGACATGTACACAAAATATAGAAGCATAGACAAGGCACGTGAATTGCTGACTGAACACCTCAAAGAAATGTGGTCTCCTGGCATGCTACAGTTGCAGGATATGCACAAAATGGATTTGGTGAAAACAACTTTAGAAGCTTTGAATCAAATGCAATTTGCAAGTGCAAAACCAGAAACCACAACTTTTGCCAGCGTGTGGGAGTTTATACAAGGCACGTGATCTGATGGATAGATTGCATCATAGAGATGTCATCTCATGGAACGGAGTGGTAGTATAATATGCACAAAAATGGATTTGTTGAAAAGGCTTTAGAAAGTTTCAAGCAAATGCAAACAACAGCGTAATGCCAACATTAGAGAGGCATGGGTTGACATGCATACAATATGTGTAAGTATAGACACAACACATAATTTCTAACATAAACCCCCAATAATGTCATTTCACTAAATGCAATAGTCATAGTATTTGCATAGGGTTTGATAACATGACCCGCAAAATGACATTAAAGAAGATAACTGGATTTCAATAATTTTAAACGGGAATATCCATAAATAAAAATTATTATATTCTATTGCCTAAAATGCCATACATGCAAAATGTAGAATGCAGAAACACCTACAGAAAACACTTGAGAATGTGGCCCTTACATGCAAAATGTGAAAAGCACAGACAAAATTTATGAATAGATTACCACAAGGAATTTCCAATTCCACGATTGTCAAATGCATGAAATGGGCAACATGATCCAACTCCAAGAATGGTAAAATACACTATCAAAACATACCAGGCTTTCTTCCAAAATCCATGAGGTAATTGAAACCTTTTCTTGATCCCCTCCCCCCTCAGTGCCTCCCCCCAAAAGCCTTTGTAAACCCCAGGTAAAAAGCAAAGAAGTTAAGATAGAGAGAATCCCATGGAAATAAACTTATGGGAATTAACTGAATTAACTGACCCAACAAAGGATTAGTTTATAGCTTTAGAATTTAACTAATTTAATTATTGTTCCACAAGCTAATAATAAATATTACGGTATTAAAGTATTTAATCATTACAATAATAAAACATTAAAATATAAAGTACTAAAAATTTATTTAAATTTATAAATACCCTAAAACAAATCAATTTAATAATAAAAATAATTAACATTCAGCAAACTTTTGAATAATTACATTGAACTGGTAATTATCGATTACCCTTAATGCATAATAATTTATTATATTTATTGGTTCACAAATAACTTATTAAATCTTAATAATAATAATAATATGATATAGCCATGTTAAATATTATAGAGGATTAAATAATAGTATAACTATATACTATAATAATTTCTATTACGCCACAATGAAATCTAGGCATATATCATTAACCCACTAGCAAGATAGATCTCAAATGCCAAATCAAATCTGATCACTAGCTAGAGGCACTTAACCAACAATCTCAATTAAATGAAATCAAATGTCAATCAATTACCTGACCACTAACCCGGGTTGAACAACAAGACTTCAAGCAACACCGCCTAACCACTGACAAAACTGAAAGGTTGAACTGAACATGACACACATCCTCATCGAGGATGATGACTTAGGGTGTGGAACCCTGTGCTATCTCTGAAACAACTTATCCATTAGGTTCAAGGCACACTCAAACCTGTCAATTCAGGTGGAGTCGATGCCTAGTACCTATAACTTGCATCACAAAGATGAAGCATGCATATGCATGCACACCTCATGGAAAACAATATAGACAATGACATGAATCAAGACATCATGTGGACCTCACAAGTGAGGAACATGAATTCATCCCTCATCATATAAACACATCATGGAGAGATCAATATGACATGTACATAAAACATAAACATATCCTCATCATCGTACAACATGTGTTATTCAATAATCATAATCACAACATAATAATAATCATGATAATCAATTCTAACATACAACAATCGTGGTAAGATCAACATCATAATCGCCTAGAATGCAAGATAATGTCAGAGCATATAAGTCATCAGTGTTGTAAAAATGATCATCAAGATCCCATACTGACTATCATATGAACTAACATAACCGAAATCAGGAGTGTCATCAGTGTGAATACAACATATGTCAATGTATCCATAACATTGTATCCGTCTACCATAATCATAGCATGGGAGGCATCACATCCTCCCCCTAGAACTTGACTTACTGCCAGAAGTCATAGAAGCCCAACTGGAACATAGCGCATATTAGATTCAAAATTTCTATATCTAGCATCAAATATGCTCCCTCGTAACCATGGTTTTCGATCAGGTAGAACATCCAATCATTTCCTACTCCCCCCCCTAGAATTTAACTTTTAGAAGGGTAGAAATAGAAGAATGTTCCTTTCTAGCCTTCAAAACTTATGCATTTCACAAAATAAGAAACAAGATACGCTATTCTACACTCACTTCAAGTATAGAAACACAACAACTCACTTTAATCCTTCCAAGGGATCATGACTTTCAATAGATAACTTTACATGAACTAATTTCTAATTTTAGAATTTTCCTCCTAATGATAACATCTATGAACGTGAGAACACAAATATATATAATTTTCAAGCACGACGACACTTTTTTATAATTTCTATAAATAAGGATGAAATAGACCAACATATATTCTTACAAAGTAATCTACACAATTACCCTTGTCTACATTACTAAATGTATACTTCACCTAACTACAAGAGCGGGCTTGCCCTCTCAGACAAGACCTGAATCTTGATCACACAAGATACACATTTATTTCTTAATCAAGTTCATAGTCCATAAACAAGTAATGTTGAGGTTAACTATGCATAAGGCATGCCAACACTCACACCCAGAGCACTGAGCATTAGGTACAACACAGTCTTAACTAAAGAGAAAAGTGGTCAACAATATAAACTACAATTATTCAATGCACACCACGCTTAATGTCTAACATACAGATCCATATTAAGCAATTGTTCATAAGACAAACACAATTGTTCATTAAAGTCAAGAAGGACATCAGTTCCTCACCTTTTGTAACTAAGGCATATCATGCGATCTACTCATAACCAATCACACATATTTTGAGAATTTCATATGATTTAGAGAATTGTATTCACACATTAACAAGGAAAAATATATTTCATCTCTTATTTCAACTATGGTTCCAACTAATTACCAAACATGCAAAGTACAATTCTCAGTGGAGTTCTCCCTTGTACATACTATCAGAGGTTTGTAATGAACATGATAGAAACAACACTTAACATGAAACGGGGCCAACAGAAATAAACATTCGGAATAGCCACCATAGAATTTTCAAAAGGTGAAAACCCAAGTGGGGGAATAATCAAATCCAACCTTAAGTCACAAAATGTTGGCAATTTTCAACAATAAATCAAGTATATAAAGAAAAGAATTTTGGTGGCTACTCTTGTCATAAGAAGGTTCAAAGGAAACAAATTCTTTGTTAGCCCCCAACAACACATGAAATAACTATCAAAAATTTCAAAACAACCAAATCAATTACAAACAGATCCACATCATGGTGTGGCTAATTTTAGCCACTAAAAGGGAGTATCCGCTACACAACACCCAAGGACACAAGGTCCAGAATGCGTCAGAGAATCTATACCAAACACAATAGACAATTAAGTTATCTCCATTCTCATACTAAGCAACTTTTATACAAGAAATAAAGGCAACATAGTCATTATTTATTTACAAACAATTTCTACCTTTAATGCAATACAAATTTCTTTTTCCCAAGCAATAAGCATATGCAATTACTTCTTGATGCAAGAAGATATTTACAGAGAGAATATATATAATGTCACACACAAGAATATACTTAATTCAAGGCTACAATTGACTTACATTATCACATTCATGATCACATGGGTCCAAGACAAGCTCCAATTTGATCTCCTGCACAAGGTTCTTACACATGCATACACAATGGTAACTTTCATAAGCCACAACAAAACTTCCACACGAGGTCATGGCCAACTTGGAGATAGATATCAAATTATCAAGCAACTACTTTAAGATACCCCACACATGACAACACCACATAAAAACATGACTCACGGTGCATGAAGCAAGATGCCAGAGGATAGAATGACCTTCATGATGCCAACATAATCACCTGCCCACTAACTAGGGTAAAAAACAAAACCTCTACCATGACCCCAACCTCAGCCTCTAGGCATCTTCCTACACAACACCACTAAGGTTGTTAGGTGAGGATGGAAAAAAGGGAAATTTTAATCTCTAGAGTCTAAGCAACTAGGATAACATAATGGGCTCATATTAAACCAGAGTACCCAGTGTTAGAAACTTGGGCTCTGATACTAGGTGTAATGCCCCTGCCAATGAACCCCAGCTCGAACAACACTAACTAGATCAAATTAATGGAACAATTTTTTTTTATGCAATGTTAACTATAAAATGCATAACACAACAAGAGAACTAACCCTAGGTCCTCTAAGGTTCCTTGACTACGCTACTCACAAACAAGGTTACTAGAAACATTTCATTAACCACAAAAGATAAACATCACATTAATTGATATTATTCATTTCAACATTAAAGATCATCTTCTAACTACTATCACAATTGATGCATTACTTTACAGTGCTCATAAGAAGATGACTTCATCAATAATAATTACATCATTGCAATAATTACCACGTTGCTTTCCTTAGCACATGGTAGAAATTGAATCAAGATACACTAAGAATTACAATCTGGTATACAACCAGTATACATTAAATGAAGGGATTATCTTCGCCAACTAGAACAGGAACTGGAGTCCATAGCACAATGAATAGTCTCCAAGCTCACGAACATGAAGCAAGAATAGCCAATGGAGAAAAAGCACCAATCTTCTGACCATGTGGAACTCTGAGGTCCACCCCCTGTTCTAGGAGATAACACAAGGTCCCACATCCAACAGATAGTTAGGAAAACATCAGTGTAACATAAGCAACAGGGTTATACATGACACCAATCACCATACTGCTGACAATCCACATCACTTACTACACTTCCAGAGGCACTCACGCAACAGAAAGAGGAAAATTCACTAGGGAGTGCTAGAATGCAATAGGGAGGAGTGTCATCACATAACTTGTCATGGGTTGTCCTAGTAGGTCTTCCTAGGCCTTGACCCCCATCTTGGGTTGTCCTGGAAGCCTCTCCTGACCCCCGGCCCCCATACAAACTCATGCGAAACCAACAAACCTTTCATGAGGACAAGGCAATTGGTCTTTCTATTCCAGGCCTTCTCATCTCATCTCAAGCCTAAACAAGCACTTGATCCACGAGTGAGGCTTACATTATCTTGATTAATGAGAATTCTACCAATCCCCCCTAATTCATTATTAAGGTTATAGTTGGATTAAGAAACCCTCCAATGGGTTTTCCTAGACACCACTTTGGGTTTCGGCCCCCGTTGAGAGCCACTCCCCCTACTTGCAACTAGTAAACCCTTGACCAGGCAAGGCATTGATCAACTTGCATAATTATCATAACCACATGATCTATACACATAGCAAGACATTACCCATCTTGCACATTTATCACCATAACATGAATTCATTCAAGAATAGGAGACAACATTCTACGGTTACATTTTGCATATTACATATGATGCACCACTTAGTCAACCACCTTCAGGGTTACATAATCATAAGGGCCATACAGCCAATTGCACCCTCCTATGCCTCTGGAAACCAACTTCCCAATGACACATATACTAACTTAGATTGAAAAGTATGTGTGAGACCATCCTCATTATGAAATTATATGCCAAAGAAATGTAAGATAAGATCATACATAAGGGGAATTTGATTAACATATACCACAAAAGCATTTAATCATCTTTTTAACATTTCAAATCTACTTTCTAATAAGCTAATCACACTTTCCATACCAAAGATGTTTTAATTACCTAACTCAAACTAAGTATAATATTAAGCTTTATTCAATCAAATAAAATAAGGATTGGTTCAAAACCAAATTCACCATTATTAAACTAAATCACTACCATCTTATCTTTACTAACTAATATTTACCCAATACATTAAAAAATAATAATAAAGATTGGTACACATCTACAAGCAATAATTACTACCCTATGTACGGAAATTTGAAATATAATTGTCCATATTCACATTCATCAATTTAATTGAAAAAATTATAACTAAATAATAGTGGTAATATAAATAAAAATAAAACAAAGCTGTAAATATAAAATTTTCTCAAAAAGAATCCCTAAGACACATATTAAAACTCTAAATGCCATCCATATAAACTACTACTGCTATTTTTATATCTGCAACCATTATAATTAAAACAAAATCTAAAACCTTATAAAATAATTACAAATATACAATACCGCAAGCTGCAACCCTGAAAGAGGTGATTGCTCATGAAAGTGGCAGATTGAAGAATGAGGTTTGAGCGCCATTACAATGCCTTAAATGGATGTAATCTCATGGAATGCATTGAGTGCATGATACACACAAAATGGATTTATTAAACAGGGTTTAGAAACTTTTAAGCAAATACAAACTGCAAGTGTAAACAAAATTCATAACCCTTGGGTAGTCTCTCTACTAATATATTTTCATAGAATGCTTGAAGAGCCCTACTATTGGCTAAACATGTACTCTTATTGAAATCACTAACAAACACCAGGGTTTGATAGCACGCCTGAAGAGACATCAATTCATGGAATGCAATGATTTTAGGATATGCACAAAATGGATTTGTTGAAAAGATTTTAGATACATTCAAGCAATGAAAATGTCATATGTAAGTGTGAAGCACTCATAGACAAGGAACGTGAACTGATTGACAGAATGCCTCAAGGAACTGTTAGACAGGATGCCATTATTGTAGGATATGCAAAGGGTGGAAGCATAGACGAGGTGCGTGAAAAGGTTAACGGAATGCCTCAAAGAAATGTGTTCTCATGGAATGTGGAAGTATAGACAAGGTGCGTGAAAAGTTTGATGACATGCCTTAGAGAGGCATCTGCAATGGCTACCGGAAATGAAAAAAATGGATTTGCTGAAAATGCTTTAGAAACTGTCAAGCAAATGCAAATGGGAAGGTGTATTAAAGCCAAATTTGACTACCTTTGCCAACATCCTCCCTCCGTGTGACAGAATGGGAGCTTTGGAACCGGGTATGGACATCCATCATAGCATAATGGAAGGTGGTTTTTGTCAGATATTATAGTGGAAATGCTCTGGTAGACATGTACGCAAAATGGAGAAGCGTAGACAAGGCACATGAACTGCTGACTGAATGCCTCAAAGAAACATGGTCTCATGGCGTGCCACAATTGCAGGACATGCACAAAATGGATTTGGTGAAAATGACTTTAGAAGCTTTCAAGAAAATGTAATTTATAGGTGCAAAACCAGACACCACAACTTTTGCCAATGCGTGGGAGTTTATACAAGGTACATGATCAGATGGACAGATTGCATCATAGAGATGTCATCTCATGGAATGCAGTGGTTGCATAATATGTACAAAAATGGATTTGTTGAAAAGGATTTAGAATCTTTTGAGAAAATGCAAATAGCAGCGTAATGCCAGCATTGGAGAGGCACAGGTTGACATACATACAATATGTGTAAGTACAGACACAACACATAACTTCTAACATAACCCCCCAATAATGTAATTTCACTAAATGCAATTGTTGCAGTATTTGCATAGGGTTTGCTAACATGCCCTATAGAATGAAATTAAAGACGATAATTGGATTTCAATAATTTTAAATGGGAATATCCATAAACAAAAATTATTATATTCTATTGCCTAAAATGCCATACATGCAAAATGTAGAATGCAGAAACACCTATAGAAAGCACTTGAGAATGTGGCCCTTACATGCAAAATGTGAAAAGCATAGACAAAATTTATGAATAGATTACCACAAGGAATTTCCAATTCCACGATTGCCAAATGCATGAAACGGGCAACATGATCCAGCTCCAAGATTGGTAAAATACACTATCAAAACATACTAGGTCTTCTTGCAAAACCTATGAGGTAATTGAAACCTTTTCTTGATCCCCTCCCCCCTTAGTGCTTCCCCCCAAAAGCCTTTTTAAACCCTAGGTAAAAAGCAAAGAAATGGAGAGAGAGAATCCTGTGGAAAGAAACTTACGAGAATTAACCGAATTAACCAACCCAACAAAATATTAGTTTATATCTTTAGAATTTAACTAATTTAATTATTGTTCCGTGAGCTAATAATAAATATTACAGTATTAAAGTATTTAAGAATTACAATAATAAAACATTAAAATATTAAAGTACTGAAATTTTATTTAAATTTATAAATACCCTAAAACAAATGAATTTAATAATAAAAATAATTAACATTCAGTCAATTTTTGAATAATTACATTGAACTGGTAATTATTGATTACCCTTAATGCATAATAATTTATTATATTTATTGGTTCGCATATAACTTATTAAATCTTAATAATAATAATATGATATAACCATGTTAAATATGATAGAGGATTAAATAATAGTATAACTATATACTATAATTATTTCTATTATGCCACAACAAAATCTAGGCATATATCTTTAACCCACTAGAAAGATAGATCTCGAATGCCAAATCAAACCTGATCACTAGCCAGAGCCAAAACACACTTAACCAACAATCTCAATTAAATGATATCAAATGTCAATCAATTACTTGACCACTAACCCAGGTTGAAAAGAAAGACTTCAAGCAACACTGCCTAACCACTGACAAAACTGAAAGGTTGAACTGAACATGACACACATCCTCATCGAGGATTATGACTTAGGGTGTGGAACCCTGTGCTATCTCTAGAACAACTTATCCATTGGGTTCAAGGCATGCTTAAACCTGTCAATTCAGGTGGAGTTGATGCCTAGTACCTGTAACCTACATCACAAAGATGAAGCATACATATGCATACTCACCTCATGGAGAAAAAGTATAGATAATGACGGGAATCAATACATCATGTGGGCCTCATAATTGAGGAACACGACTTCGTCCCTCATCATACAAACACATCATGGAGAGATCAATATGACATGTACATAAAACATAAACATATCCTCATCATCGTATAGCATGGGTTATTCCATAATCATAATCACAACATAATAATCATCATGATAATCAATTCTAACATACAACAATCAAGGTAAGATCAACATCATAATCGCCTAGAATGCAAGATAATGTCAGAGTATATAAGTCATCAGTATCACAAAAATGATCATCAAGATCCCATATTGACTATCATACGAACTAACATAACCAAAATCAAGAATGTCATCAGCATGAGTACAACATATGTCAATGTATCCATAACATTGTATTCGTCTACCATAATCATAGCATGGGAGGCATCACATTTCAATTTCATAGTTAAACTGCAAGTGTTGATTCTTAGATAGTTTACATGCTTTATAGAATGGGAATTTGAATGCTTTCTAGCTTAAACAATTTCATACTTTTTAGTTTAATTTTTGTTTCCAATCATTTCAAAAATTTAGAAAATCTTACTAAGAGAGATGGCCAAAATATCCCCTATTGCATACAGCCTTTGGACACTACCTGGTTGACATAATTGATATATTTTTTTAACTAAAGTGCTAGGACCTCATGATAGCCTGTCACTTATCTTATATATGCCACCACCTTAAGGTGGTTGATATCTTGTAATGATATCTAGCACATTAAGGTAGGAAGAAAAAACACAAGGGAATACGAGCTCTCACAAAGCCCATGCCCCCCAGAGGTGAGATGTTCTTTACGATCGCTAAATGTTCCCACAAACACACAATTTCCTACAAGAAAAGGTGTTAGCATCCACATAATCATGATAGAAAACAATCCATATAATCATTTATATAGAGAGACGAGGTTATACTACGGATCCGAGATCTGAGTATAACCGTGGGGCTATACCACAGAAATCTCAAAACTGAGTGTAACCAAGGTGAGATTCAAAGATAAACAAAGTGCATGGAGAAGCAATATTGTTATGGTTTGTAAGTGTGATTAGACAACATCAAGATCACACAGAGTGATTCTACTAGCCAAGCGTCGGATAATATATAACAACCCCATTGTCTTGTATTGACTTGGTCCATTTTTTGATTTCTCACTGAAGGGACACTAGGTCTGTATCAGTATAATATGTTTTTCGTCATCCACCTACTAGATAGAAGCACTAGAGGAAGATAAACAATAAATCAATAAAGGAGAATAGGTGCCTTAGGGACAATCACGTAGGAGGGTGACCCCAAGTCACAAACCATAACGCTATGTCTATAAGGCACAACACAAAACAATGAAAATAGAGGAGAAGTAATATAGAAGAATGATGATACAAATAGAATAAGAGTCACAACAAAGGTGGTCTCCCAGTATCCTTGACCTTACGAGAGAATCAAGGGTCATCCCAGGAGGCCACATAACACATCACAGGGGAAACACAACACGAGAGGGGAGGTCACATACACAAGCCAATTATGCTACGACATAGGTGACCACCAAGGTTAGAAATACTTACGTGATTCATCCCAATGTTAAGAACATACATATCTAGGAAGATGCCACCCTTGAGAGCAATTATAATATTTGCTACAATGAGTGTTGCTTAAAGATTGAGAAATATTTACCTTATTCAAAGGGATGCTTCCCAGTGGACAATTCTTGTCTATCAGTCCAGGATATCTCACATGTCATTTTGGTCTTGTTGAAATTACATTAACATTGAGCTTAGGATGATGAGCGGATTTATTTTCTTTAAAAGTATTATATCCAATGCCGCTTGATTAATGTCTTGAAGCAGCTTCTATAGGTACTCGAATCCCTTGTTGATTTACACATCCCTTACCTATATAGTCATAGTTATTATAAAGGATTTTGAATCCTTGACCATAGAGGGATGCCATTTCCTTAGAATATGGTGAATCCTCATAGGTCTCATAATTTGTAGTATAAGTGAGAGTATTATCTTTGTTTTCTATCAAGGAAGCTTTAGGTTTCTCAGGTGCTTCAAAAGATTTCTTAGATGAGATTGATGCCACTTTTGATGTGTCAGGGATATTAAATTTATATTCCCCTATACTGCAAGGATTAAAATCTAATGAACCCCAATCATCACCAAAAAGTGCATTCGATGGTTGAGGGTCTTGCACAACATTATCCATGGCAAGAGGCATTGTTGAATGAACTTGTAAGTTGTTTAGACTCATGATTTTTAACTCATTTTTTGTTTTCAATATGTAAACAACTATCCAGCTCAGGATCAACTTTCCAGGTGTAGAACTTGTTTTGATAGATGAACTTAAGTGATCGATGCAGGGTGGACGGAACTACCCCCATGGCATGAATCCACAATCTACCTAGAATCATATTATATGAGAGAGAACCCAACACAACATGAAAAGAGTATCTAATGTCATGGGTCCAAGAATTATAGGTAAAGTTATCGTGCACACAGTTTGTTTTGCAATATTGTCAAAGCCATGAACGCTAGTTGTATCTGGTTTGATTAAAGATGTGTTAACCTTGATTTTGTGTAGTAGGTCAATGCCACAAACATTAAGAGTCGATCCATTGTCAATCATAACTCGCTTTATCATATTTTTATTTATTGTGACATAGATCATAAGTGGATCATATTCATCTTTTGTTGATGGTATTTCATGTGGTTTAAAGAAGATATATGTTTTTTGTCGCATGTATACTATCTAATACAACTGCTACATCATTCGGCTTGACAACAGGTAGCACAATCACCTTTTGTAAACCTTCTTGGAGCATTCCATGGTATATAGGTGATGTTTGTATTAAATCCCAAAGAGAGATCTTTCATCAGAGTAGCGCGAAGCTTCTCAAAAAGATCATATTCTTGACCTCTTTTAGGAGTAAGATTAGGTGGTGGAGGAAGTATATGTTGAGAACATGGAAGAGAGACAGGCACTTAAGGTGCTTGTTTACTTTGCTTGTTATTATAAGTGTTGTATGTGTGAGCAATCACAGGGTGTTGCAACACATTTTGAACAACTTGATTTCTCTAAGTAATTTGCTTTGCATAGTTGTAGATGTGATCAAGGTGTCTGGATGGTTGTTGAGCACCTTGAACTATAATCACTAGATTTAAGCAAGAAAGTGCATAAGGTGCCCCCCCCAACAATCATATTAGGAATATTGCTAAAAAGTCTATTAATGAAGATTGAATTAACATTGTTTTCCTCTTGATTATACCCAACATCTATCCCTAAAGGATTTAATGTGAGAGTCCTTTTCTCATCCAGAATGCTACAACTTGGCTTGGGAGAGCATTGGAATGAGAGGAAGGTACAATGTTGTTAGGAAGGTTAGGTGTTGTAACATTAATAGAGCTATCCATAGATTCTCATCTAAGGTTTTTGGACATTCAACTATAGGATAAGAAGGATAACTGATGGAATCATCTTCATCATCATCATTATCATCATATGTTTGAGCTATTAATTCCAAAGCATTGAGAGAAATTTCACACTCATCATTCTCAATGTGTGTTTTTAAATCTTCTACTACCCAAGGTTATGTATTTATGAGAGATGTGAAGTTGTCAAAATTGGATACATATTCAAGGATTTCAAATGAAGAGCATTTAAATATATCCTTGTGATACATAGCTTGTATATAAGTGAGAACATGAGGATTCATATTAAGAAATTTGTAGAAATTCTCGAAATTTTTTATATATACATGTAAAGATACCAAAGAGAAATGAGGTGAAGATTCCATGGTGAAATATATTGTAACATCAATATAAAATCATATTTTAAAATCTTTTTAAAATTTATGCAAGAAACAATTGCAAAACTATGTGTGAAAATGACCTAGAATGCTTGATTTTTCAACTTTTTTCAATGTAAATAAGTGAAATAAGAGGTGTTGTAAGGAAATTTATCAGGGAAAGAAAATAATATGTCTAATATTAGTCCAATAAACTAATAATATCCTTCACAACACACCTTTGATGCAATCCTACAATGATGACAAGTCAAAACCTAGTGAAAATACACTAAAATATGTCATTTTTCACCAATTCTCAATGCAAAGGCCCAATAGAAAGGGTGTTGTAAATAATTTGAGGGGAAGAAGATTATAACTCTAATAAAAGCCAATTAATGCATAAAAATCCTTCACAACATGCCTATGATGCAATTCTAGACAGGCGATAAGGCCGAATCTAGTGAAAATGCAAGGTTTTCAAACCCTAGACATGAAATTTTGCAAGAAAACCACTATGGTGCAACACTACAGTTAAAAATTAGTCCTAATGAGTGTTTTAAAAGGGTAGTAAAATTTGAAATAAGATTTTGACTACAAATCCTAGCTAATGCAAAACTAGGTTATATGAAAAAATGTACAATTTCAAGCAATTTTTAACAATTTGAGCATGAAAATGCTATGTAAATGAATAATGAATGAATAATTTATATATTTTAAATCAGATATGATGATAATGACATAAATTTATTGAAATTAAATGCCAACTAATTCAAATTATTTGAAAATACAAGCTAAAAATGCCAATTTTTTCAAATTTTTCCAATTTTTCAAATTTTTTGTAATTTTTCAAATGCAATAAGATGAACAATGAAATGAATGTAAATCTGAAATACAACACTTAGCAAGGTGCAAAATTCATTAAAAATATGGGTTCACCAAAATGTTTAGCATGAAAAAGGGGGAAATATGACTTTAAGGGTTTGTGTTGATCCTGCTTTCACCACTAGACATTCAGGGACATTCAACTGAGTAGAGAACTCTACTACAAATCTCCTATCACTTGGAACATAGGGGAAGATTGGAATTGTGTGAATTTATTTTTTAATTAAGTCTAATTATGCTCAAAACCCTAATTTCGTGAAATTGTAAACAAACAGATAAATTACGGAAAATGATCGCACACAAAGATATCAAATGACAACCAAATACATACTAGATTTTGAAGTTTGGTGTATGGAAAAGTTAGGGACTAATGAGTGGGTGCCCTAGTCTAGTGTACCTACTTTTGTCGGGATCTCTGAAGAATGTCTGCAACCTGTTCCTATTGTCACAGAGATTTCACTGCTTCAGAATCTGAAGGACTAATGAGCGGGCGCCCATGTCCAAGCCCTAGTTTTCTTCTCAGATATGCAATTTTGACAGTCTGCACTTCTCTCCTACAACTCTACCTCTTTGACTTCCTCAACCTATAACCTGCAATCACAGAAAAGTGGGTTGGGGGTTGTGGTGCTTAGAGGCTTACCTCGGTCAAGTCCTAGAGAGACATTCAATTCTTCTAAACACTGTTGTTAGATAAAGAGTGCGTATCCCTGTGGGATAGAGGCAAAATCCAAATAATAAATGATAGAAAACACAATTGATATCACCTTTTAGTGTAGATCTCATAGAAATGAAGGCTCTTCAATCGCATGAGAGGATGAAGCCAAATTTGCAATCACAAACACAATAACAATGCTCTGCTCTTGTAACAATGAATATCTTAAAATCAGCAGTATGCCAAAAGTTCACAATCATCTTCTAGTTTATGTAAATGAATAACTAATCATGCATATATATGCAACTACAAACATTCCCGCTAAGAATTTCATAATTCAAACTTGAGGTGTCAGCATAGGACCTAATAATGGTCATTAAACTGACACCCAAAAATAGGTCATGACCTAAAATAGGGCAGGACTAGGGTGTGGGTGCCCAAGTCCTCACCCCCTATTTTGGGAAGGATTTATATTAAGCACACGCCCTAGGTCCCATTTTCCATGAAACTTTAGGGTTTTCTCACTGAGAGTCACAAGAATCATGCAAGATGACCTAAATGCATTCTAAAGGACCTGAGAGCTAAACCTTAGGAGGGGGAAGCCCCCAAGGGGACATTTTCTAAGATAATAGGCTTATATAAGAATATCATGTTAGCAATATATACAAATCGCTCCACATCTGCTCCATTGAACCTGAGAGAGAGAGCATCATCGTGGTGATATCCACCCTGCCACGAAGCATTAAGCTTCCCCGTGCTACCCTTCTGGGAAGCCCAACCCATCATGAGGGGTCTAACAAACTAAAGATGACTTAGGTGAAGGAATTGGTGTAGTTTGATACTAACAAGCTGATATGCTTATACACCTCCTAACCATTACACATATCCATAGATAAAAAAAAGAATTACTATAACAAAGTTGGACTAACGAGCATTGCCCAGAGAATCACCCATCATGTTTCTTTTTCAACTTATCAAATAAAAATGCAAGAGATAATTATGTTCCCAACACAAGAACTTACAACATTTATCGATTCATACAATGTTTTCGAGAGGTAACACACATGTGTGTGTATAGGAAAAATTGAGAGGTTGAATGATCAGATCAAAAGCAATGATAATAACAACTCAATTACCCATAACATCAAAAGATCTCTCTAAGCAATAACCAAATCAATGAATAAATCAAATTACGAACAAAGAAGCTATCACCTAGATTGTTTGGATCTTTTGGTCGAATGTGGATTGCTTCATAAATTAGGAAACCATGTTTGTAACAAGCAGATGTAGATTGTGTTTGTGCTCAAAAGGTACAAGTGTGATCAACGATGCGATGAATGCTCAATGCACTGTAAAGGATGCCTGAGAATAAATGATCGAAGAGGTTCAACGATCGAAGAGGATTTGTTATGGAGATGAGGGGGTTTATATAGATTTCAATAAAGATCGATCAACAGTCCAGGTAATTCAATGGAATCAACGGATGAGATAAATCTAAAATTTATGATGAATGTGCACTTGACAAGTATCACACAAAAATATATTTTTGTTTGAGTTAGTTGCTTTTTGATAAAGATAGGATTTGATTTCATAAATTAGAATGTTTTTTTCTAATTTAAGAGTTGTTGATAAAAACAAAATTGATTAAGTCAATTAACTCAACTTGTAATTTGCTTTTTGCATGATTTGAGATAAATTAAATAATAAATTATTTAATTTGTGTGCATGATGAACAAGATTTATTTTTAGAGGATTTGGAAGATAAAATATCAAATTAAATAAATAAATTTATTTAATTGTTTGTGCAAGATAGAGGAATAAATAAAATATTTGATTATATTTTATTTTTAGAGATTGAGATAATTTAAATAAATTTGCATGATTTATTTAAATTTGGAAGAACAATTGATTTAATTAAATAATTAAAATTATTCAATTGTGGAAGAATAAAGTTGACTTTGATTTAAATTAGTTAAATAAATGTAATTTATTCAATTAATGTCGAATTTAGAAGATTTGGAAGAATTTGATGATTTTGATGAAATTAATTAAATAATTAGATTATTTAATTAATGTTGAAATGCAGGTGATTAGACAGATTTGATAAAATGCAAGTGATTCGAAGACATGGTCATTTTAGGGTGTCTACATTTTGCCCCTTTTTGATGCAATGTAGTTTATAATGTTGCTTCAAAGAAAACGATTGTTGAAGACACGATACAATTTTGATGCCTCAGTGTAGCTAGCTGCCCCTTTGTAGCTGGCGTAGGTTGCCCCCTCAAGAGGAAAGACAAGGAAGCGGTAGGACTGGGTGGACACTCGACTAGAAGATTGTGTTGGATAAGATAGACGAGGGTGGATAGATGATGATGCAAGTATTCGAAAGACTTGGATAGAAGAAAGTGGAGATAGAACAAAACATGATAGAAAGACTATTGATCGATCTTTGCTTGAAAATCTATATGAGGACATGGGTAAATGGATAATATTGTTGCAATGGTTTCACATATGTTAATGAAGAGCAATCCTTATTTTGATATAGCACATGGATAGTTTTCCACCAAGGTATAGAAGACCAAGGTGCTGTGATATCCGAGTGTGTGGACGTTGACTCTGCAAGCAAGTGGTTTGAACTTAGATCCCTTAGACATCATATAACCTTGTTTGATATGTGAATGAGCCATAGTCTTGAACATAAAATAAACTTCAATACATAAATGCAAGAAGGATATTAATATGTAAGATGCTAGGTCGTAACACACAAGATCAATATGCTGCTAAGAAAGATGCTAAAGATCATTCCTCAAACACGACACACAAAAGCAATGACTATGCCCCCAATCTGTACTACATCGCAACATACCAAGATATAGATAAATCAAGGTAGTCTTGAATAGGTAATGGAAAAGAAACAAAAGGTAAACCAAAAAGTAAATTGAATGAATTGCAAAGTAAACATACAACCAACATATTCTCTTGCCAAAGAGGTTGCTCAAGATAGTTTGGATTGGTTGGGTAGATAATGGCCTTATTGTAGGAACAATGTGTTCGTTAAAGGGTGTTATCTATTGAAAGGATAATGTCTGGTTTCAGGAAATGCAACATGTCGTATAAGACACCTGGTCTGGTTTCGATCATGGAACACCCTGTATAAGAAAAGTGTGTTGATCTGTTGCTTGGTTGAGATTGATTTAGCTGATGTTGGCAATTGATATAGAGGGAAACATATGGCTTTGTAAGTAAGTTGCTTTGCCTTAGGTTTGTTAAGCACTTTTGCTTTGAAAGGATGCACGTGTTTGTTGTTTTACTTCTTAAGTTAGTCAAGTTGAGGTGGATGGATTTTGAAAAATGGAAGGCTAGAAAGATGGAATGTCAATGGATTGAAATGGGTGAAGAATGATGAGTCGTATGTGCCTGAGCACTAGATACATCTTTCATATTCCAAACTGCATACATACCCTGTATCCACGGGATCAAGGCACATTACGATGAAAGATGAAAAATGATAATATGTAGTTCTGGATAGAGTGATAAGTGGGTCAAGGTGTTTGAGCTTAGGTTGGTGAAATGATGATATCTTATGTACCTAAGTACTAGAAACTTCCTTTGTATTCCAGACTACCTACATACTGATATCCATTGGATCAAGGTACCTTAAGATTGAGATGAGATAATATGTAGTTTTGGTTTGAGTGATGATGTAGGATAGGGATTGGTTTGACGTGTATTTGTTTTTGTTTTTGTTTTGAAGTGTTTTTGTTCTTGTTTGGATTGTTGATGTGTTTTTGTTATTGTTCGTGTTTGGAGGTTGAAGTATTGTTGTGTTTGTTTGATGGTGGTTGATGTGTTTTTTGTGAACCACGAACAAGGATCCATTCCTAGACCTAGGTTAAGGAAAGAGTTTCCCCCATTCTAGTAGAGGTGTTTGTATGGATGACTGACATAGGATAGCTAACGTAAGATAAGTGATAACTGACATGGGATGACGATGATGAACATTGACAAATTTCCAAGCTATTCTAGATAGGGAAATAGAAATGCAAACAAGGTCAATGGTTTTATTATGGATGGATGGATGAAGTTCATTATGAAGGAGACATGGAATGAACAGGGCTCAATAGATAATGGATGCTGACTCTACACATGGCACTTGTTTGCCAGGTTTTCACTATGGTACTTATCCAAGGCGCCTGTTTACCATGTTTTCACCAGAAGACGATTTTTTTTTACATGGATACTTTGAGGATTAGGCATAAAACTTCTTGAGATGAACACTGTTGAGTGGCTCATCTAGAGGAATGCCTTCAGGTGTTGCTAAAGTATAAGCTCCTAATCCATATGCTGATGTGATAACAAAGGGTCCAAACCAATTAGGCTCGAACTTGCCCTTCTTTTCTTGATCTGCTTGATTTCTCTGATTTTCTTTTAAGACAAGATCCCCAACTTGAAACCGTCTTTATTTGATCTTTTTGTTATAGTTACATCGGAGGCAGTTTTGATACACATGGAGATGATTAAGCGCGGCAAGGCACCTCTCATCTAGTAGTTCTAGCTCAATTAATTTGGAAGTGCGATACTCCTTTCCATCAATTAGGTGTTGCATGGATACTTTGAGCGATGGGATCTCGACCTCTATAGGTAGAATGGCTTCAGAGCTATAGACCAAGGTATAGGGTGTGGCACCAGTTGGTGTTTTGATACTAGTACGGTAGGCCCATAGGGCAGGATTGAGTTCCAGGTGCCAATCATGACCAACTTCATTGACCGTTTTCTTAAGGAGTTTGAGAATGGTTTTGTTGGAAGCCTCGATTTGGCTGTTACTTTGCAGATAGTAGGGAGTGGAAAAGCGATATTGGATATTATATTATGTGCATAAGGCATGGACATCTTGATTCTTGAATGGTCTCCCATTATCAATGACAATGGCTTGGGGGATACCATATCGGCAAATAAGGTAGTTAAGGATAAACTTGGTTATTTGCTTACTGGTGATATAAGTCATGGGAATGGCTTCGACCCACTTCATGAAGTACTTAGTGGTGGTAATGATGAATTTGTGGCCATTGGATGAGGATGGGTGGATTTATCCTACGAGGTCAAGACCCCATTGTGAAAAAGGCCATGGAGTAGTCACATGTTGTAGTTCATGAGTTAGCGCATGAATCGAATCTCCATGCTGCTGGCATTGTAGACACTTCTTAGCAAACTGTAAAGCATCTTGTTCCATTGTAGGCCAGTAATAACCTGTTCTGAGTATCTTCTTAGTGAGATTAGGATTGTAGAATGTGTGCCACAAACACCTTCGTGTATGTCTCGTAAGGTAGCATCAGCTTCTTCTGCGTTAAGACATCGTAAGATGATACCATCGAGACTCTGATGATAAAGTGTATCACCCAGAATAGTGTAACAGGAGGATCGATGGATAAAGGCTTTGCGTTGGATTGCAGATAGGTCAAAGGTAAAGGTAGCATGTTTAAGGTATTCATAGATATCTTTGTACCATGGGGAATTGGGACCAACAAGTTTGTAGATGATTTCAGTAGTTGGAACATCGATGGTTGGTATCAACAATTACTCAATCAAGAACTCACATTTGTGTGTGTTTGCATGCATGTCTATAAGTGACCCCACAGAGGCCATAGAGTCTACAACTTTGTTATGCTCTCTTAGAATCTGCTCAAAAGTGATACTACAAAAGTGTGGTTTGTAGGCATCCACTAGTTACTTGTAGGGGGCCAACTTTTCATCTTTTCTTTGGTACTCATCAGTGACTTGTCAAATGACTAGTTGTAAGTCTCCATGTACCTATAGTTCTGTGATGTCCCATTGAACTGTTGTATTGAGACTTACGAGGAGTGCTTCATACTTGGTTATGTTGTTAGTGCAAGGAAATGCAAGCCGATATGACTTTGGGATATAGGCATTTTGTGGTGTGATAAAAAGGATGCCAGCCCTTGATCCATGTTGTATGTAGGAACCATCAAAATACAACTTCCACATTACTGAGGTAGAAAGAGTGTGAAGAGATTTTCATTCAGAAAGTTAGATACCATAGGATGTACATCTATCATGGGTGCTTCTACTAGGGCTTGTCCCTTGATTGCTTTACGATCCACATACTCAATGTCAAACTCACTAAGGATCATGATCCATTTAGCTAGTCTACCTGTTAGGGCTGCTTTTGCTAGGAGATACTTTAATGGATCAATTTTGGCTATTACATTTTTGTGTTGGTTTACTATGTAATGCCGCAACTTTTGGGAAGTGAACACTAAGGCTAAACAAGCTCTTTCCATAGGTGAATAATTGAGTTCATAACCCTCAAAGGTTTGACTAATATAATAGATTGTATGCTCTTTTCCTGACTTATCATGCTGTGCTAGAAGAGCCCCTAGGGCTGAAGTTGTAGTTGAGATGTACAAGATCAAAGGCCTATCAAAAACTGGTGGTACTAAGACATGAGGTGTAGCTAGATATTCCTTGAGTTGATCAAATGCTGCTTGAAACTTATCATCCCATCGAAATGAGACATCCTTTCAGAGAAAGTGTTGAAATGGTTGACATTTATCCGCTACCTGTGAGATAAACTGCCTAATGGATTGTAACCTTCCTTGAAGGCTTCTTAATGCTTTTAGATTCTTTGGTGGAGGCATCTCCACAATAGCCTTGACTTTTGCTGGATCTACTTTAATGCCTCTGTGAGATACAATGTATCCCAACAATTTTCCTGATGTTACCCTAAAGACACACTTCTTTGGATTGAGTCTTACTTGATATTTTTTGAGTCTATCAAAGATTTGCCCTAGAACCTGTATGTGATCTTCCCTAGAAGACTTTGCTAGTATGTCATCCACATAGTCCTCCATGATGTGATGAAAGAGGTCATGGAATATCACTGTCATTGCTCTTTGATAAGTTGCCCCTTCATTCTTTAGACCAAATGGCATGATGCACCAACAATAGGTACCCCAAAGACAAGTGAAAGCTGTTTTATGTTGATCTTCTTTTGTTATCATTATCTGATTGTAGCCAGAAAATCCATCCATTAGAGAAAGCATTTCATCAACAGCCTTCAAATCTACTATGAGATCAATGTTTGGCAGTGAGAAGTCATCTTTGGGACATGCTTTGTTAAGATCTCTGAAGTTAGAACACATGCGGATGCCCCCATTAGGTTTAGCCACAGGTACAATGTTTGAGACCCATTCTGGATAATCAATAGGCTTGATGAACTATGCATCTAACAATTTCTATATTTCCACTTTCACCAAGAGAGCGATCTGTGGATGCATCTTTCTTAGCTTTTGTTTGACTGGTTTAGCTTTTGGATCAAATGTGAGATAGTGAACTACTAGCGAAGGGTCTAACCCTCGCATATCAGCATAGGTCCATGCAAAGTTGATGGTTCTTTGTAAGAAGTTGGTAAGATTCTCGTGCTCTTGTTCTGATAATGATGCTGCAAGGAATGTGGTCTTAGGATTTTGCTCTGTGCCAAGGTTTATCTTTGTAGAATCTTCCACTAGGAGAGATGATTTCTCTTAATACTTAGATGGTAGGGGAACATCAAATCCTCCATCCTCAGGTTCCACAGTTTGGTTTTCACCTTTGGATACGTCCTTTGTTTTTACTATTTTGTGATCGGGAGGTGCCACAGTGTGGTTTTCACCTAGAGATCTTTCTTTATTTTTACTTTTGCGACTGGAGGATTTGGCATTCTCACCAAAATAAGCCGTTGGCTCTAGTTCCATTACAAAACCAGCTTTGTGATCACCAAGAGGGATACCATCTCGGAGTCCCATGAACTCTGCAATAGCTTCATCATTCTAAAATACATCTAGGACAGGGGCCCCTTGTTGGTCCCAATTAATAAGTTCAGGGTAGACAAGTGTTACAATCTGGGTGTTGGTGGTGGATGTTAAGGATACAAATGATAGCATGAATATGGAGGATTCAGTGAATAGGTCAGTCATATGAAGGTAAGAGTCATCGATGATATCCTCTTTAGACGTCGAATCTGCAAGAGAAGTTTGTGCTACCTCATCGAGAATACCCTCGATGTCCAAGGCACATGGTACTGTCCTACCAAATCCTAAACCCTACTTGTCTAGTTTCTTCTTCACAATAATGGGTTCCATTTCACCTTGATTATTTTTCTTAAGGCCCCCTTTGCCTTTGTAGCCCATGTTCTTCAGAATTCTTAGGCCATTGCCATATTGTTTGACTGGTATTGTGATTGGTTCTTTCTCCTTGTAAAGCCAAGAAGAGATGTCTTCAATAGTTTCCTCTACCAATAATATTCCCTCTTGGAATTGGGTTAGAGATGCTGGAGGAGGAATAGCTACTTTCTTAGTTGCTTTGGCTATGGGTACTTGGCCATAGGATTTAGGAGATAGGGGCATCCACCCTACGCAACATGAATTTTGAGATATCATATTCTCCAAAGCCTATATCATGGATGTGAGCTTTGATTTCGAGAATACGATGAGGATTGGGTTCAGCTGCAGAGGCTTTTATCAGATTTTCAGAATCAACATATAATGGGGATTCATGGGCTTTGTCATTATTGGGCACTTGGTTGCAATTCTTATAACTGCCTTGCAAGACACAATAGAATTCGAAAGGATTAGGGTTGCCTGGGATAGTGATCTCTGTACCATTGAATGGGAACTTGAGAGACTGATCGTACGTTGAGGGAACAACTTTCATGGCATGGATCCATGGGTGTCCTAGGATAATGTTATAAGGTAGCTCAATGTCGAGGACTTGGCAACTAGTTTCAAGCATGATGGGGCCTACTTGTATAGGCAAGTGGATAACACCTTCTGAATGACGCTCAACATCATCATGCCCATTAATTGTAATACTTTGATCAATGTTGACACGATCCTCAAAGTATCCCAATTGTTTAAGTAAATTTAGAGAACAGATATTAAGACTAGCACCACCATCTATAAGTATGCATTTGATCTTGCGTTTATGGATGAGAACTTCAATGTGAAGGGCATCATTGTGACATGGATCATGAGATGGGAGGTCTCTTTAAGAAAAGACCACATTGTAAGGTGAGGCAATGTTACCTATTATAGCTTGGAAATTCGTGACCGCTATGTTGGTAGGAACCGAAGACTCTTGTAAGGATTTTTCTAGCACAACTTTATGTGTGGCTAATGACTGTAGAAGGTCCAAGATAGAGATCTGTGTAGGGGTTTTCCCTAGATGTTTGACAAGATTGCACTTAGATAAGGTTGGGAGACTTGGTGTAGGACCACGCAGGGTGACGCAACCATGACAAGTTGTAACTGCACAATCTGTAGATTTGCCTTTGATAGTGAGGGTAGATACATGACTTTCTTCAAAATGACCCACAAAAGAGTCATAGGAAGTTGAAGCTTTGTTAACACCTTTACCTTTATCAGGGTTTTGACCTTGACCATGATTAGGGAATGACTCCTTGTACATGTTGAGGTCTTTATTGGTGTTTTGAGTTGGTGGTTCATCATAAAAAATGATTTGTTTTCTTTCGATAAGGTTTTGGATCACATGCTTGAGTTTCATGCATGATACAGTTCTGTGTCCTTTGGTCCTATGGTACTCACAATATTCATTATCTTTGTACCATGCAGTTTTGTAAACAGGTTCACCATATGGGGGAGCATCTGGTAAGGTGACGAGTCCATTATGTAAAAGTTTCTGTAGAACAAACTCTATAGGCTCTCCCAAGGGAGTGAATTGACGTTGCGGGGGGTAATCTTGTTGAGGTCGCTCTTGTTGTCATTGTTGTGGTTGGTTTTATTGAGGCAGAGGTTGACTTGGTTTTGATGAAAGATGAAGGGGTGTTTGCATTGTTTGGAATCTACTACACCATCATTGACCACGTTTTTATTTTTGTTCCAAAACTTGGGCTTATCGTTGTTTGTTGGTGAGGAGCATTGTCTTTATTGTCTTTGAAGATTTTGACCACGCCTTTAGCGATGAGGGCCTTTTCAATGTTGATGCCCTTGTAGGTAATTTCGTCAAATGTTGTAGCACTAAGAATTTGCAAATGGAAACCCAATTCTTGGTTAAGGTTCTACACAAATATGCTAACAAGCCACTTTTCAGGTATCTTGAATGGGAATTTGCTAGCCATTTGTCTCCATCTTTGAAGGAAGGAGATGAAAGTTTCCCTAGTTTTCTGTTTATTGTTGCATTAATCGGTCATGGAGACTTCATGTTCTGTGTTGTAGGAGAAATGGGTGACAAATTTCTCCGCAAGCTCATTAAAAGATTTGATACTCGTGGGTAGGTGCGAGAGCCATTCTATAGCTTGACCTCCAAGACTGTGATGAAAGAGGCGCATAAGATATGTGTCATTATGTGAGACCTCGGAGCAAGCGAGATAGAATTCTCTAAGATGGTCTTTTGGGTCTCCTTTTCCTTTGTATTTATCAAATTTGGGAATAGTGAAAATGTGAGGAAAAGGGATCATGGGTAATGAATGATCAAATAGATAAGGACAAACTTCTTCCAAAGAGAAGGTTTTCTTGGTGTGGCCAAATGTAAGATCAGATAGTTGTTGTTGAACTTTCGCAAGTTTTAGTTCCATAGTTGTGGGAGGGGTTGGAAACATCTCTTGTTGTCCTAGAGGTGGTTGTTGTTGCCCATATGGAAGATTGTACTGGAAGCCATGGGCATTGGTGTTATAAGGGTCATATGTGTTGTATGTTGGGTTTGGATTGGGTGTTTTGATTTAGGGGAGGTGGGGGTGGTGCTAGGTAAGATGGTTGGCTTTGTGATGGTTGTAGATAAGAGTTTTGTTGTTGGTATTGTGGAGGTGGTGTGACGAAAGAAATTGGTGGAGGAAAGCTAAAGTTTTTTGGGTTTGGTTGCGGTGGTGGAACATAGCTATGAGAAGTTTGGTTTTGGGAATGTTAAGGGTTAAGATAGGTGTGGATTAGGTTGAGAGTTGAAGATTGTTGTGGTGGAGGGACATAGGTAGATGGGTTTTGTGATGGTTGGGGTTGATTGAGATATGTGTTGAAAAAGGTTAGTGTAGATGATCGTTGTGGCAGAGGGACATAGGTAGATGGGTTTTGTGGTGGTTGGGGTTGACTAAGATGGGGATAGGTATGATTAAGGGTAGAAGAATGTTGTGGTGGAGGGACATAGGTTGTGTTAATGTTTTGTGATGGTTGGGGTTGCATGACATTGTTTGGGTTAATGATACAGAGGTTGGATGATGTTGGGGGTGGTGTTGGTTACGGCCTTTGTTGCATGGCTACATAAGTGTTTCCTAGATTGTAATTTGGTGGGAAACCTTCTCGTGATGGGGTAGGCAATGTTCCACTTGTGATTGGTGTGGACATTTTAAGAGGTTACTGTGTGTTTGACCTAGCTAGAGCAGCTTGTTTCTCTAATTCAGCTTGACGTTGTAGAGTCTCTTGTTGGTGTGTATAGATCTCCATAGGAGTTAGGAGAGCTGATATGGGTCTTTCCGCTATTGGTTTTTGATAAAGAGGATTCTCATATTGAGTGGCAAAAGGCATTGGCATTCTTCCTTGTGAGCTTTGTTCAGGTATAGGAGTGGTCACAGTTGACATGGTTTGGACCACAGTTATGGTGTCATGGGTTTTGTTTGGCTCCTTGAGATTGGATAGATCAAAATCTTGAGGTAATTTGGCTCCTTGTTTGGCTAGTAAGTGGAAGAAATGATCTTGATTGTCACTAAGGATTTTATCTAAGGCAACTATGGCTCTAGGATCTTGTATGATTTCATCAAGGTCATGTCTATCTTCTTGAGAGGATTGACCTTAGATTCAAAGTGTCACTCTTCTTGAGATGGGACTTGAACCGTGGTATAACTGGGTGTAGCAAAATCATGAGGCATGCCGGTAGTGAATTGAGTTACATATACCAAAGGGGCATTATCTTCTTGAGGATTGGTTGGTTGGTCATGTTGCGGCCTATTTTTGTCACATCTCAAACTTGATGCTATTTGTGATTGCTATATGTGGAATTAATATATGGATGAATAAATGTGTGAGTTAGATAATTAGTTGTTATTAAAAGATGAATGAATATTTATGAATGTTATATTCATGTTAGTAGTGCTTCGGCTATTTGGTTACTAATCTATTGACAGGAAATTTGAGTTTAATTGGAGTTGCAGGTTGTCAAAGACAAGAGGGTGGTTGAGGTAAAGGGGGCTAGCATCCTAGCAGGGTTGAGATGGAGGGATATCATTCACACACTTCATGTAGTTGCATAAGTTTGCATAGTGAATGACTTAATAGTTTTAGTTTAAAATTGCATTCTTTTATTTTAAATGATTTTATTTGCATAGTTAGTAATGATGATCTAATTAGTTTATTCAATTAAATTATTATTTAATATTGTGAATGCTCTGTGAATAGAATAAATAAATTAGTTATTTAACTTGTTTTAATAGAGAATGAAATATCTTATTTAATTTTGTAAATGCATTTTGATAAATATGTGGATTATTTTAATAGTATTGAAATTAGAAATAGAATAAAACTTGATTTTTATCTTGAGAATAAAAACATGAAAGAAAGAAAGAAAGCTAAAAAAAACAATAGAAAAATTAGAGAAAGCAAAACTTAATTTAGGAAATAAAACTCAAAATAAAGCAAGCGAAAATGGGAAGAAAATAATAAAGGAAGGGAAATCTCTATTTTTTTTTCAGAGAAGACAACAATGGAGATTCTAAAAACTTTGCATTCTTTGTTTTTTTTATCATCTCGGATTTTGTAAAACAAAACATGAGAGTTATTTCAATTGATACTGGAAAGGAGGGCACGAACCCAAAGGTTGCAGATTGGAAGCAAGAAAGACATTGAAGATACCTTAATTTGGTCAGTCTTCACCTGCGGATAGCGATTACCAGGTTTTTATATGGAATTCCTTAAAGTCATTTGTGTATCATCCTTTCTGTGAGGAAATAAATAATTTATTATAACATAGTATTACACTGAGACATACAACCATACATTGTATAACATATGTATATCATATTAACTTACTGGGTAAAGTTATATGATTTGATACCTTGTGTCTATTTGAGAAATCAATAATATTGTCCAAATCAAATTCCAGTCAAGTAGTAGTAATATATTTATATAGGTTCCTTTTCCATTTCGAGTTCTCTGAAATCATCAGTATATCTAAAAGGAAAACCTTGAAGACTAAATCACATTCAAACTTTCATGGCAATGAGTTGCTGGGCGCGGTCTCCTCTATAGAGGTTGATGCTTTTCCTTGGCTAGTATTTTTGAGTTGCTGTACTCTCTGAATTAGATTCGCGGCTTGAGCAGTATGGCATTTTTTCTTTGGTAGTCATCTTGCGGTCTTTAAACTTTTCCTTGTAGATATCTATATTGGAGGTTGTTAGCCAGTTAGACAGCGTCATGTTAAGGAGTCGTGTGCAATGATAAATTTTATTTGAAATCTGTTTGTATATTGTAGAGTCATCAATCCTGTTAGTAGGATATGAGTCTTCTGAAAATAACATAACTTTGAAACAATAGAAATGCCTAAGACTCTTGTTGTAGCTAAAAGGAACCACCCCAACTTGGGCAATTACTCCATAATGAAGTCCGCAACCTCTGCATAGTTATGTTTCAACCATTTGATATTTCCTTTTATCAAAGAAATAAACCTTAAGTTAATCTTTTGGGTGACACCACCACTTCATAGTAAGTAAATTGAGATGTAATAACAAATCCTTGTATCTTTAAACTACTTCAGGCCAAGAGCCTCCCTTTCAAAGACAACGTTGTCTCTTATATTTAATCTGTTGTCTTTAATTTTATTTCATTGTCTTTACTTTCTTGTCACTGTGTATACTATTTCCAGTGTTGTATTTATAAATCCCTGTATATATATATATATATATTCGTCAAACAATTAATTCATGTTTTGAGTTTGATAATTCGAGTATATTTTTCTGTATAAAGATTTTTACTTCTAGGCAGCTTATTTATATTGAATCTATATATATATATATATATATATATATATATATGTTTTGGAGAAGTATTTCCAGTTTATAATATATTTCTAGTTTACAAGAAAAATTCTAGCCTTTACAATTAATAGGCAAAATAGATGAAATCCCATGAAATAATTGCTTTATATGTCAAATAATTGAAATATGAATGAAATGGTATAAAATTATTGGAAAGATTATATAATCCATTGGTAATCATTTTATTTTGAACAAACTGTAAACCCTGAAATAGAAACAAATGAATTGAAGTAAACTATATTGTTTTTCCGTAAGGAATATTTTGATGAAAATGGAATTCTTATTTAGACTTACTGAATATGAGTTTCTTGTATGAAAATAAGTGTTCTTTTGAGATTTATTTAGATTACCAAACTGAAATTACCCATTTTACCTTGAAAATGTTCTGCCTTGTGAAATTGACATAAAACCTTTGGAAAAGAGTAAACTTATTCATCGGGCAAACTAGTGAATTCAATTGAATGAAGAAAACTGTATTAGAATGCATAATCTTAATAAACTTAGAAAATTGTACTATGTTTTGTTTGTTTTGGGTAAAGTATGAGCTTTCGGGACAAGATGTCGAATGTGGGCTCTAGAGACGATAGTTTACTTTTTCTAAACTATCATTTTATTTATTTGCTTGGCCAAGCTATAGTATCATTGAAATAGATGGTTTGTTTAAAATCCTAGAACTTTGTTATTTTGTCTCTGCCACATCCTGTTGCAAGAGTCTATGTCATTCTAGGTTTAGGATGCATACAAGCAATAGGCACACATTAAGTGATTCCCCCTGCCCATATCGTTCCAGGTTGCTAGGCTCCTTGTACAGGGTCAGTGCTTTCTTCAAGTTATGAAGAAACCCGGGGAAGTCTCGTGCTTTGTGATTGGGTGGAAAAAGTGCCTCAACCACTCTCTTGGTCTTGGTTAGCAGATGATCAGAGGATCGGGGCAGCCAAGTTCAGTTGTCACATTTCACATGGATATTTGCTTTATATTATTCTTTGTATGGCTTCATTGCCAAGTTGTAAAATTGTAAAATAATTCATTGTTATTTGGAAGTAGTATTCCTTTTTGTAACATTGTAATAGATGTACTGTAACACCAAGTTGGGAGTATGGAACTATAATTGTAATTCATTCTTATATATGGGCATTGGAACATTTTGTGAATTCTTCCATGTTATATTTAGTTATGGATAAAAGGAATTTGTTATCGAGTGAATAAATCTTACTTTTGGCATTTGTTTAATTTTGAGTTCTATGTGTTGTTAAATTTCTGCATCTTACATTTGGTATCAAAGCACTAGGTTCAATGCTTGGACCTATGTCTAATGACACTTTAATGAATGTTTACCAGAGTGACCCAGATGGATACCTGATTCACTTACCAATGTGGAGATGGATCTCATGGTGATCCGTTTGAGAGGCTGGACCAGATTGTTGCCATGTTGAGTTGGAAAGAGGCTAGAATGGATGGAATAGAACATGAAATACAAATGGGCCAGCCGAGGGTGAATATCAGAACAAACGAAGAGAATAGGGATGAGGTTCGCATAGAAAATCCTGAGACTGAAAAGGACCCTAGTAATCAAGAGAAGGTGGCTAAAGAATTGGGCAAAGATCTCAAGAAGGTTACCCCACCCAAATTTGATGGAAAAACAATTGGTGATGGAGAAGAAGCTTGGATTATCGAGATGGAAAAGTATTTCTCCTTGAGGAATTTATCTAGTGAAATAAAGGCTAGTTGGGGGACCTATCAACTCACTGGTGAGGTTGCCACTTGGTGGGATAACAAGAGGGCTGAGAAGCGGCTGTTGCTTGGCAAGGTGACATGGGAGTAGTTTTTGCAAATTTTTTAGAAAAATGTGGCTACCGCAGTTATATTTTGATAAGAAAATGATAGAGTTTTAGAATCTTACACAAGGAGGTATGTCAGTCACACAATTTTGGAAGAAATTTTCTCATTTGCTTAGGTATGTACCTCAGTATTAGTAGGACGAAAGGTTTCGAATCCGTAAGTTCATCATGGGGCTTAGGCTTCAAATTGGATCTGATGTGGATATGCATAATCCTTCTACGATGGATGAAGTATTTGAGAAAGCCATTAAACAAGAACAAAAGCTACAATAGGTGGCTAATTACAGGAAAAGCAGAGATACAAAGTATGGCAACAAGAAACCTCAGGGAAACAATCAGAACAACTAGAATCAAAACAATCAAGGAAATAACAACAAGCAGATCAGAAACCTGAAGAGAGGGAATAATTCCCAGGATCATAATGAGGGTAATTAGAACAACAATAAGAGGACAAATTACAATAACAATAATAACAACAATAACAAGAAAGATGGTTCTGATAGACCTAGAGCACCCCGCGGTGGTGAGAATTATGCCAGTGTATGTGCTCAGAGGCATAATAACTAGAAGAACATAAATCAACACCACATTCATGCAGCCGTAGATAACCAACAGGCAGATTTGTAGGCTACTCCTATTTAGTTCTCGAGTAAGCTTTGTAGGTCCTAGTATTTTATCTAAGATTTCAGTTAGACCTGGATTCATGGCTAACGCATGGAAAGTACAATATGGAAACCGGGTAGAGAAAATAGTAGAGCAATGTTTGGCATGCAGTGAGCTTGAACTTCCAAGTTTCAAGACTCAGGTTAATTTGTATGTTGCACCTTTAGAATCATATAATGTGATTCTAGGAATAAACTGGCTTTCTAAACATAAGTCTATAGTGGATTGTGAAGAGAAAATTGTAAAATATTTAGATGATCGTGGTAATCAAGTTGAGATTCATGGATTCAAAAGACCCTTAGAGCTCAGACAAATTTTGGCCATGCAGCTGAAGAAGGCCAATAGAAAGGGTTGTGCTATTTATGCAGTAAAGGTAAGTGATCTTGACATTTCAGAGACATTAGTTAAATATCATCTTATTTTGAGGGAGTTCCAAGATGTCTTCTCTAATGAGTTGACTCAAATACCTTTGAAGAAAGAATTTGATTTCTCTATTGAATTGTTACTTGGTACTGAGCCTTTATCCAAGGCCCCGTACAGAATGAACACAATGGAGTTGTATGAGCTTAAGGCGTAGTTACAAGAATTTATTAACCAAGGTTTCATTAGACCAAGTGTGTCTCCATGGGGAGCACTTGTCATTTTTGTAAAGAACAAGGATGACACTTTAAGGTTATGTATTGACTATAGGATGTTGAATAAGGCCACCATCAAGAATAAGTATTTGCTCCCCATGATTGATAAGTTGTTTAATCAAATGAAAGGGGTGAGAGTATTCTCGAAGATAGATTTAAGGTTGGGATACCATCAACTTAGAATAACAGATGAAGATATATCAAAGACTACCTTCAGGACTAGATACAGACACTACAAGTTCATAGTGTTACTATTTGGGCTAACCAACACCTCGATAGCTTTCATGAATCTAATGAACAATGTTTTCTGGGATTGTCTAGATGACTTTGTGCTTGTTTTTCTAGATGATATACTAATATATTCCAAATCAAAGGAAGAACATGACAAACATCTAAGGATTGTGTTGCAGTGCTTATGGGATCATAAACTCTTTAGAAAGATGTCAAAATTTACCTTCTATCAAAGTGAGGTTCACTATTTGGGCCATGTCATCTCAGCTGAAGGGATAGTAGTGGACCCGGATAAGATAAAGGCAATTATGAAGTGGCCAGCACCTCAGAATGTGTCAGAAGTCTGGAGCTTTATGGGGCTTGCTGGCTACTACAGAAAATTTGTGAAGGGGTCCTCAACCATTGCAGCACCCATCACAGCTCTTCAGAAAAAGGGAAAGAAGTTTGAATGGACGGATAGATGCGAGTAGGCATTTTAATTATTGAAAGAAAAACTTACTTCTGCACCCATCCTGACTGTGCCGGATCCAAATGGGCACTTTACAGTGATTACAGATGCATCAGGAGAAGGTGTAGGAGCAGTGCTTATGCAGGAAGGTCAAGTAGTGGCTTATGAGTCTCAAAAATTGAATCAACATGAGCTAACTTATGCACCTCATGTAATTCCCCCTTATTTTTTGCTTGTGATAGTTGTTGGTTTTGCATCACTCTCTGCTTGATCTGAGACAGTTGTTAGCTTTTCCCTTTGCATCCAGACAGTTCTGAGACATTTGTGCTTTTGAGACTATGGTTTATGCTTATTCTGATTGTGATAGATTATATTCGACTGCTCTAATTCTAACTTGTGGAATGTGTTTTGATGACATTGTTGCTTTTCTAGTTTTGATCAGATGGACATGTTTAGGAATGATTTGATAATATCATGTTTGTGCATCTGATTTTAAATAAAATAGTTATGGTCTTGTTTCAAAGCGGGGACGGTGTAGTACTACTCAGATCAAGCACCCTACTACGTCGCGATTCTCTGTCTCGATGTGTGTTGGTATATATACATATACAATGATCATATATAACCCATTGGTTTTCACGCAGGTTGCAGGTACCAGGCCTCGACTCCACCTAAATTAGTAGGTCTAAGTGATCCCTACACCATGGATAATGATTGATGGAGATAACATGAGGTTTATGCCGCTATGCCAGTTCTAGTCCTTGTTGTAGTCATGTGTCGTGATGCAACGTTTGATCCTTGTTTCTTGTGTTGGTCGTCACGTGTTGTGGAGCATTGTTGAAGTTGTTTAAGCTTGTCCATGTGTTCCTTGTTATCTTTATGATCTTATAGTATTTTGTATAGTCGTAGAATTTGGAATATTGTTTATGTAAAGTCTATTACTAACAAAATCAGTTATTGTAATGTTTTAAATGTTTATGAAGGTAATTAGTACATAGTTGATTTACAATATATTTTTGGTGAATAATTTAATGTTGTTAGTTGTTAGATATATTTGGAGATTTGAGAATCTCTATGTTAAGTAAAATTTCAAATTTTCCTTATGAAGAGGGATTGTGTAATTAATTTGGGGGTTATTGGAATTAATGGTTGTTGCCTATTTTTGGTCTCAGGGAAATTTGGTGTGAGAGGGTTTTTATGTTTGTGGTTATGTTTGGTTCGGGGAGTTTTGCTTTTGGAAAAAGGATGTTTTAGAGAAATATTTGGCAGAGAAAGGAAAGGAAATTCTGAAGAAGTTTTGACTCCGGAGCGTGAATTTTACGGGTATGTCTTGTGAATCCTGTATTTTCTTGTCTTCATTGCTCTGTAGAATTTAGATTTCTAGTTAAGGGTCTTTGGCATAGAATCGACCTGTTAGTCACCCTTGTCACGTTTGTAAACTCCTTGCTCTTGTTGGTTGTTCGTTGGAAGGAGTGGTAAAACCTTTATTTCTTCAAGTAATCTTTTCAACCTCAATCTTTTTTCTCTGATGGATCACTGCAATTTTTGCCTGCGGATCAATTCTTGAACTTTTCTTTAACGATGACATTTTTCTTCTATGACTTGATTGATGAGCTTGTAAATCTTTCCTGCTTTATTTTTTTAAATCCTGTTATCATTGTATCTGGCCCATCCATCAATTCCTTTTTCAACTTTTAGTGTTGGTCTCTGTAACAACCCACATCAATTGGTAAGGCACATGCAACCTCCATGACAGAGCTTATTTAATCTCAGTTAGAAATCAATGTAACTACTAGAGGAAATCATGGTAGGGCAAAACATTATGCAACTTTAGTTAATCAAAGCCAATTTCACTCACCTATCCTCTTAATCAAGTTTTGTAATCCGCTTGGACCCCTATGTAAACTGATTCCCTTGTCCTCTTATCTCTGTGTGATGTTACTTTTTCCTGCATGCAATTCAATCATCGGATGACTATCCTTTTTGAGTCGCTCTCCATCTTTTGCAAATTAGTTTTCACTGATTTCTTTTCCAAGTTTTATATTTTCTTAACATTTTCTGAGTTTTCCTTGCGGATTTGAAATAAAGGCAGAGCCTCTTCCTTGTAAGCTAACAATCTTTCCTCATTAGTTTTTTTTTGGGCCACTTATGGCACGTCTTGGTGGGCTGTCCCCATCTGGTTGTTCCTTAAACTTATACCAAAAGAAACCTATCTTGTGAACTACACTCTGGTCGATCCTTATCAAGAGGATGAATGCTATTAACAATCTTTCCTCCCGCTGCCATACGACATCTCATCAACTTTCTATCTTTTTGGGTCCATTCGAGTTGATCATCGGGCCTCTTGGCCTCTATCTCATTGCTGAGTATGCTCACAATGTCATCCCTCCCTTGGTGGCTTTCACAGCAGGCCAGTCGTGGCTTCTAAAACTCAGAAATTATCCTCTGGTTGGTTGTAGTTTTTGCTCCCACCAAGATAGTGGCTCTTCAACCCCCCCCCCGGGTCGCTCTTTGACTCCTAGATGAGACACTACCTACCGACCTTCTTTAGGCCACACAGTAAAAAAAAAATTGACCTTGAGTCCTCTTTTCAGCTGCCGTACAACACCTCATCAGTTGTAATGCAATCGCCTTGCATTAGATCGATTCTCACTTCTCTCGTAGTGTCAAAAATGACAGAAATTAGGGTGGTAAATAATAATTTTGCACTCTTGTGGCTTTTGGAAAGTTTCTTAAGGAGCTCATTGTGTATGTTAGTAGATCAGTCTAGAATGTCCAATGGTAATGTCATTTAGTTAAGTTTCCTTTTTGACTATTTAGATATTGGAGTAGAAATTAGGAAATCGGTAATTATTCCTTGTGTTTGATGAAATTTAAATTATCATTAGTATAGAGTTGCTATTCAATTATTATATGTTGCAGAAATTAGAATAACTATCATTATTATTAGAATACTCCTAATATTATAGGTGTAAGTTAGTTTAATCTAGGATTGTAATAATTTTATTATTTTCTCTAAGTACCCAATTTAGATTATGTGCTTAAAACACTTAACAATTCCACCAATGTTTTTCACTTTAAGCTTCAGCCATGGCAAGTAGTTGTATTAGAGAGATATGTGGGTAATGTGTCTAAATAGTTTTATACTAGAACGATTTATTGCACTAGAGTATTATGAAATGTTAGCATAATAGTTATGTATTAGATATTCTTGGTAAAAATGAATTTGTTTAGTTTAGGTTGTCCCATGTAGTGTAATGTTTGTAAGTAATCATAGCAAGAATAGAAATTTATTTTTTTCAAACCATGGTGTGATAGTTGTTCAAGTGGCAATGATGTTTATAACTAGAGCTATATAGAACAGTAGGGAAGAATAGTATTCATTATGTTCTAAATTAGTAATCTTGATTACATCTTAGAGTAGATGTGAATAGGTTTTGTATGATTGCAATTGTCTTAAACCTCAAGTAAAATCTATAAGTGAATCCTTGGTTGACTATGAAACAAAAAGGAAGTTATCATTCTTGAAAATGGAATATGTGGTACTTGTTAATAAATCATGTGTAAAAGTCTTTGGTTAAAGTGTTAAATGTAATTATTTCTAATGCATGGAAGTGAAAACTCTTTGGGTATAGCTTGTAGTATTGTATTTACCCTTGTTGTGTTATGATTTTTTTTTATGTTAACCTTGTCCGGTGATGGTATGAGTCGTCCTTGGGACTAAATTGGTTATTTTTATCAACTTATGCTAAGAATGTATTGAGTATTTACCCCCTTGTCGATCTTGCATTAAATCATGGTCGTGGAACCTAGTTCCCTAACGAGAAAGGTGATGTAGTAACCTGGTAAAGAACTTAATCACTGACTCTAGAGGTCTTATTGTTTGGTCTTTGGCATTGGTACTTGTGTCTTATTGTTTCATGATGTATGGTTTGAGCTTGAGTAGGGCAATGGGAATTGTATTGTTGTGGCCAAAAGAATGGCATTTATAATGGATCAAAATTGTTCTGTAACTTTTATTCTTACGTATTGTGGTGTGGATGATTGGTCTGAGATTGCTAAGGGAGTGGCTTTCATGGTGGGGCTAGTGCCTAGTGAGAGGTTGCCTGGGTAACCCCATGGAAGTTGTAAGCAAGAGGAAACTTAATAACTTATTAGGAGGGTTGGGGTAGTAAAACACATAACAAGATAAGTAAGATACCTCACCCATGCCTTGAGTGCTCTCACAGGCTAAGGATGGGATGAGAAGGCTTGGTTGGCAAGGCCGACCTCCTTGTCTCCATGAGAGGACTTGTCGCCTCTGCATGTGTCACCCTATGGGGCTGGTGCCTAGAGAGAGGCTGCCAGGGTAACCATAGATGGGGGCTAGCTTCTGGTGAAAGATAGCCTAGGTAACCCATGATAGGACCATGTGATGACACTCTCCTTATGCAACTCAGTTACTTTCTCTTTATTTTGTTGATACCTCTGGAGTACAGTCTTGACTTCTTCTTTGATCTTGGTTGGATGTTTGATTTGTTTGGTGGATTACTGTCATTTCTGTGTAGTCTTGTTATCCTGGTTGTCTGCTAGGGGTTTGGATTTGGTTTTTGTGTCCTTGGCTGTAACCTTGACCTGGTGGTAAACCTCATTGTTATCTCCTAGCTCGGTGGGGTGGACCTCAGGGTTCCACATGGTTGGGAGGTAGAGCTATCCATTGGTCTTCTTGGAGATTCAAATTGAGTTCAGTGCAGAAGTGATCCAGTTCTAGATTGCTTTACACCTTCAGAGATGTTGCATACTTTTATATGTACTCATTTGTAACCAATATGATTGGTCTTGTAAATCTTGTACTGTAACTTAAAAAAAAAAAACTTTCCTTGCAAATGTACCGTGGTTCTTATCTATAGTAGCATGATGTTTATCTCTTGTGTTGTTTAGACTTTTATGATTTATTGATGCAGTTATGTTTCCCTAGAGGAGTTAGAAGTGCACTTTTCTTTATGATGTGTATTATGATATCAATGGTTACTGTTATTGCAATTTCTTGCTTTCAAAAAAAAATTATTTCTTTAAATTTTGCTCTTGATGGTCTAACTCTCTAGGGTTGCATGACGGGGCATCACATCTCATGACCTTGAGTTGGCTGCCATAGTGCATGCACTTCAAATGTGGAGGCACTATCTGTTGGGGAAGCCTTTCGACCTAAAGACAGATCACTTAGGATTGCAGTACATATTTACTCAACCCAACCTGAATGCTCAACAGAGAAGATGGTTGGAGTTCTTGAGCGAATATGATTTTGGTATTGAATATATAAAAGGAAAAGAGAATAGGATAGCAGATGCGCTAAGTAGAAGGAGACATCTCACCGCCATGATAACAGTAAGGGTGACTTTCAAACAACAGGTGATGCAAGCCTTACCTGGTGATGAATTTTATGATAAGGTGAAACAAGCCTTAGAATAGGATCCTTCAGACCATAGATATGATGGATATGTATTCGAGTCTAATGGACTCTTGAGATATCAGGGACGTATGTATGTTCCAAATGTAGCTAGATTAAGGGAGCTTGCATTAGAGGAGTTTCATAATGCACCATATTCTGGGCACCCCAATGTGACAAAGATGATTGAACAACTTAAACCACTATATTTCTAGCCTAGAGTTCAAAAAGATGTAATTTCTTTTGTTGGACGATGCTTAGAATGCTAGCAAGTTAAGGCTGAGCATATGCATCCGGCAGGGCTTCTTTGTTGATAACTGAGAGGGGGGGTGAATCAGTTATCCTAATTATTTCTTCTTTCTGAACTTTCTTATTAATCAATGCAGCATCAATTCAAACAAGCAAACATTACCATGAAATGAAAAACACATGACACATTATTTTTGATGTGGAAACCCTGTTAAGGGAGAAAACCACGAGGTGATTAACCCAAAGATTATTCTTTGTTAGAAGAATAAGGAATTACAAAATGGCACTTGCCAATTAGGGCTCACTGCCCGAGCACACTGCTCACAAATGAGGCACTCTGCCTACAAGGAGACACACTGTCTACAAAAGAATGTTATACAATACTTGAACTGATTGGAAGCATCCACATATGCTGGAGTTTAGTTCCGATTAGGCTCAGTACACTGATCTGCTGCACTTCATCTTTCCTCTTCTCTTTATTCTGCTTTCCTTTCACATACTGGATCTTTCTTACTGCTTCTGCTCTGCTTTGCTTTTATTCACATATTACATCACATCACCACACTTCTCATAACTAAATCCATCCTATATATATATCCGCACAAGTGATTTCATTATCTTTCTAGTCGGCACCCGGAACAGTCTATCTTCTCACAAACTCTGTTCTGTCGGCTGAATCCTTGCACATCAAGTAATGCAGATCAAGCATATACTTGTAGATATCATTAATCATGTCGGCCAAACATGATTCGTGCCTTCACAACCTTTACCACCATCAGTAACACATCCGAAAAATAGTCTGATGTTCTGTCAGTCAGTTTTTCCTCTGTTCACACTGTCACTCAGGAACCCGGTACTCAAGTATTCATAACTTTTACCTTGTCCATCACCGGAGGCTAAATCCTTGGAATATATCACTCAAGGTAGTCCTCTTGACTTCCCCAGATCTGCACTGCACCAAGATACTTCCTCTGAGAGATCCGGACCTGTCTGTTAGACCTTGCCACATGCTCTGTTCTTGTTCATCGGACCACAATAATCTTCATTCTGACTTCCGGTAGAGACACACCATGACTTGCGGATATGTGGGATGACCTTTGTTGCCATCAATGACAATAACCATGAATCCATATAGTGTCTCTTGCCAACAATCTTCCCCTTTGGCATTGATGGCAACACTTAGTGAAAAATGACTAAGTGTTTACACTATGCTCCCCCTTGGCTGATGCTCTATCATTATATACATTTTTTGGAGCTCCCCCTTAGTTGGATTCCTCATTTTTCACTGCTCCTCACTCCCCCTTTGACATCAATCGCAAAGGGTAGGGTCCGCACACCAAAATTTTCAAGAATTTTACTATACTTGGCTATATATTACATATTCACAAAAACTGAAGAATGTCTGCAAAGGATGTCTTCAGTTGGATGAGTTCTGTAGCCCAACTTTGCTTCATTCTATCCAAAATTGAAATGTGACCACTCAACAAAAATGCAAAAGCTTCTGCCCTCTTAAGATTTGTCAGATCATTGGTTTGGGTGGTAGTCTTAGCATCACTTATGGCCTCATGCATGGTCTCTAACTTAGGGATAATCATCCTTCTAAGTTCTCCCATCCAGTTAATTATATTCTTCCTTTCCTTTTCAAAGTTCTTTATTGCATTTGTGATTGCAATAGCTTGACATTCTTGATTTACTATGGAGGAAGAGAGAGGATCAAAACTTTGAGACAAACTCAGTAGTTTGTCCTGTTCCTCTTTTATTTTCTTCTCAATTTCTACTGTTACTTTTGACCAGGAGATACAAAATTTGTAAATGTCACCGCCATCCTTAAGAGCATTTTCTAAGCTCTTTATTCCAATACTCATATTTCTCCTATCATTAGAGATTAATCCTAGTACCTCTGAGAATCTCTTATCCAAAAACTCCTTCTGGACCTTTTCTTCAGCTGATTTTTCTAGAGAATCAAAATGTGTACCAACACTGCTGACTAAGGTTTTGAGATTACTGGAAGAGGAGGCTGTGGGATCTTTCTAGACTGATGGCATAATCTTTTCAAGCACTCCGAAAGCAGCTTCTATCAACTCACAGTCTTCCATATGAGACTTTAGGAGTTTTTCATTTGCCTTAGCATTTACAAATGAAGCTATCTTCATTGTCTGTACTAGAGAGAGGGAATCAAAATTGAATGGACCTTGTAGAAGCTCCGGTTCATCAATCTCTATTGTTTCTTTGCTCAGAAATTTTTGGACAGTTTGTGTAGTGTCTCTTGCTGGAGACAGATGTTTCTTCTCTTCTGCAATCTTGGAGCTGTCCTTTGGAGTTTTCTCTCCTTTTACATTCTTACCATTCCCAGTTGTGATTTTCTCTGTTGGAGTCTTCTCTTTCTCTGCAACCTTGGTACTATCAACTTCTTTTTCTTTCACTCCTGCTTCTTTCTCCTGTATAGTGTTTTCTCCTTTGGATCTGGAGACTGTAGGGGAAACCAGAGGAGAAATGTTGGTTTGTTCAGGGCCCATCTCTTCTGTTGCTTTCTCAGAAGTTTCTTTTGCAACACTTGTGGATGAGGGATTAGTACCCAAGTCCTCTACAACAGGAAGATTAAACCTTTTGAAATCCTTCCAGAGGATCTCTTCTGTATCCATGGCCACTTTGTCAGTCTCACCAAGCATGAGTTGATTCATCCTTGCTTTACTCCTGAACTCATCTTTGCAGTCTTTGAATATTATGTTCATTGTCTTGGGATCCATTTGAGGATATAGCTGAATAGCTATCTATTCTCGGATCTCAAGATCTTTTGCCAGGGCATTGTTCTTTCTTATTTCTAACTCCTTTTCTAGGCTTTTAGGAATTAGAGATATAATCTCAATGAAAGCCTTATTGTATATGTTCAGATACCTGATTGTTGCTTCCTGCAGGATCTTTTGGTCAGCCTCATTGTAGTCATCATAGAATTCAGCCATTGGTTGAAGGTTTCCATCCACAGTGACTGATTTGATTACACTCTCTAGAGACAGGGTGGGCTTTTCAACAAATTCCTCTACCATTTCTTCCTTGTCTTGGCCTGTGGGGGGTTTACTGGATCCTTTCTTCTTCTGCTTCTTTATTTCCTTTACCCCCTCATCTGATTCAGTTTCCTCTTCATCTTTCTGACTTGTATAAGCCCTTGTGGCTTTTATTTTAGACCTTTTCTCTCCTTTACCGGATGTCTGACCTTTTAGTTTTGATGTTTTTGAGCTTTTGGTTGTGACAGGTGTAGATCCTTTTGATGATCTGGTCCGGGTTGATGTTTCCACCGGAGTACTTTTCTTGCTTTTCTTTTCTGTCTCTTTCTTCTCTTCCTCAGCCTTTCATCTCTTTTCCTGGTTGGCATCAAGTGCCTCCTTTGGGATGCCTAGGCCTTGAGCAATATGTTCTACTTATTTTCTCACCTTCCTCTTTATCTCAGGTTCTCTGAGTTCCACATGGATCTTCACACTCAGCTCCTCAAAGGTTCCAAACCTTTCTGCCTTTGGATCTTTGGGCTGACTAAGCATCTATTGAACATGCAACTCCACAATCTGTTCATCCACTTCATACCCCATGGGCATGATCCACACAATTCTTGGTTCTACTGCCTCCATTAGGCACTGATCTGTTTCTACCATAAAGCATACTATGTCTTTGTACTTCTCAATAAGAGACTAGGGAATTCTTTCTCTTGCTTGCATCATGTTCTGAAAGTTCTTGAAATATCCCCATAGGGCTGTATTTTTTGCTTTAGCATCTCCAAGTCCATGCAAATAATCTCTGATTTGGATGGCAACTGGTCTGTCATTCTGCCATATCCATCCACTGGATCCGAGAAGCTCATTCATGTAATAAAGGAATAGACAAAGGATCAAACTACCATACTTGAAGGAGTTCTTCTTGTCCTTCTTAATCTTCTGCAGATTTTCCAAAAGTTGATTTAGAAGAAGCTCGCACAAATCATAGTCTACATTCTCTTTTAGCATTTGATAAGTTGTGTAAATTGCAGTTCCCGGTATTGAATTTTCCCTACTGGAGTGATAAATCTTGTAACCAATTATCATAGATGCAAATTTGACATCTGGTTCAGTGATGTCTTCAATTGTCATAGCTCTCTTATCAAATTTTGATTTGGTTGCATCACTAACTGTCTGATTTTTGACAGACTTGAGGATAGGTATTCCACCGGATGAGTGCAGACCGGTTACAGCCCTAATTGCATCTTTGGTGATCTTAAAAGGCTTGTTCAACCATAGGAAATTGTCATGCACTCTACTTAGTACATACCGGACCCATTCATCTTCTTCAAAACAAGGGAAATGAATGCACTGTGCAAAGTGCTTATCCCGAATGGCTTTATACTGAGGTTTAATCTCAAAGGAATCATCTATCAACTATTTGTGGTAGATATCCATCAGTTTTGATTCTCCAAAGTCTTCAATATTTGCATGTATGTAAACCCTAATGTCCTCCGTATGCAATACACCATGCAGAACACTAGAGAAGGCTCCTAGGGGATCTACCTCCAAAGATTTGTATGGATGTTTCTTGAATGTGGGGCAAGGTCTATCAGAGATCTTGACTATATTCAGAGTAGCCATTTTTTTCAAAAGATTTGCAGTGAGATATTGAAGACAGAAAATACCTTATGCGCCTTTGGTTGCACAGAGTTGGTTGGATTGATTTATGGATGTAATAACTTCTGTGAGTGATCTTCGGTGAACTTGATGAATTTTGTTGCAGAGCTCCAATTTTTGCTTCTTCTTGAGTGCAGAATGAACAAATGATTTATGAGAAATCCCTTATATTGCTCCGCAAACCCTAATATCTGATTGCAATAAATGCTCAACCTACATTATTCCAGTTTGCCTTATTCGAATGACTTGAAGAACCGGATCAGTCCTGATCTATGAACATCATGCGAATCTTCCGACCATAAACAAATCAAGATGACACATCACAAGGACATCCCAAACACTCTATCCAATCTACAAAATAAGATAATGCACTTTCGGATCTCTCCGGACCTTTTTGTAATCCTCTGTCATTCCGGAGCATCTCCCGGAATAGGTTCTACTTGATCGATCACAACTTCTTCATATCTTCATGCGGACCTCTGAAATCTTAGCTAGATCATCTCAAGACTCATATCTACAAACCCTTTACTCCGCATCTTGTGCCTAATCCGGCACCACTTGATTGGCTAGGGGAACAGGGTTTTCTTTGTGTCTCCCCCTGAGCCAGAGCTCACCTTTTAATTTCTGGAAGGAATATCAGCACCAGATTTTGGTGCGGATCTAACCTCTACATTCTCTAAACTTTTCTTTACCCAAATCTTGTTCATCTCATTCCTAACTTCATCTGCATTCATTTTTTGTTTACCCTTGTCTTGATTCTGATTATATACCGGACCTCTTTTGTCCTGATTCTTACTTCTGCAGACTTTTGCATTATGACCGGACCTATTACAGATTTGGCAAACAACATTTCTTTGCATATTTGACTGATAACCTCTTGATCTGCATTGATTAGCCATATGACCTACTCTATTGCATGTAAAGCATCTACCATTGAATGATTTGTTCATTTGCATATTTCTGCATTCATGAGACTTATGTCCATACCTTTTGCAGTTAAAGCATTGTTCAGAGAAGGACAAATTAGTCTGATTCATTCTCTTTCTACACTGATTAGCTTTGTGACCAAAGTGATTGCAGCTGTGGCAGTATCCATTGAAGGATGGATATCTTTGAGCATTGGGCTGTCTTACCGGAGGTCTTCTAGGCCTATTCCTTGGATTTTCTGATCCAAAATTCTTCTGATCGGATCCGAAGCTTTCTCCTTTCTCATATCCCAAACCACACTTGTCATCTACCGTCTTTTGACTTCCAAGAAGAACTTCAAGTTGAGCAGAACTTATCTTGAATTTCTCTTTATATTCATTTGCTGTTTGAAGATCCCTTTTGAGAGAGACAATTTGATCCTCAAGTTTTTCTTCATTAGCTTTAGCATCTTCAAGATCAGATTCAAGATGTCTGATAATCCTATCCATCTGGTGGCAATCTTCTGATTTCTCTTTGAGAGATTGTCTTAGATTGTCTTCAGTTTTTCTTTTCTCTTCAATCTCTTGAGTAAACTTTATAACTCCTGATTCCATTTCATGTCTTACCATAATGACTTCTTTTGATAACTTTTCACATAACTTGGTTTTCTCAGTCAACTCTTCATTTGCATTACTTTCTTCACTTTGTCTTGCCAATTGCTAGAGCAGCTCCTTTCTCTTTTTCATAGAGAGACTTAATTTGTCTTTTAGTTCTCTCATGAATTCATCAGCCTGTTTGAGTCTTTCCTTTAATTCATTGACTTCAGAGTTTGACTGTTCAAAATCCTCAAGGGCAGTCTTGAGTTGCTCCCTTAAACCATATGCATCCATTTGAACTCCCAGATCTTCCTCAAGCTGTTAGGCTCTATTAGGAGGAACTTGGCTCTGATACCAATTGTTGATAACTGAGAGGGGGGGTGAATCAGTTATCCTAATTATTTCTTCTTTCTAAACTTTCTTATTAATCAATGCAGCATCAATTCAAATAAGTAAACATTACCATGAAATGAAAAACACATGACATAGTATTTTTGACGTGGAAACCCTGTTAAGGGAGAAAACCACGAGGTGATTAACCCAAAGATTATTCTCTGTTAGAAGAATAAGGAATTACAAAATGGCACTTGCCAATTAGGGCTCACTGCCCGAGCACACTGCTCACAAAGGAGGCACACTGCCTACAAGGAGACACACTGTCTACAAAAGAATGTTATACAATACTTGAACTGATTGGAAGCATCCACATATGCTAGAGTTCAGTTCCGGTTAGGCTCAATACACTGATCTGCTGCACTTCATCTTTCCTCTTCTCTTTATTCTGCTTTCCTTTCACATATCAGAACTTTCTTACTGCTTCTGCTCTTCTCTGCTTTTATTCGCATATTATATCACATCACCACACTTCTCATAACTAAATCCATCTTATATATATATCCGCATAAGTGATTTCATTATCTTTCTAGTCGGCACCCGGAACAGTCTATCTTCTCACAAACTCTGTTCTGTCGGCTGAATCCTTGCACATCAAGTAATGCAGATCAAGCATATACTTGTAGATATCATTAATCATGTCGGCCAAACATGATTCATGCCTTCACAACCTTTACCATCATCAGTAACACATCCGGAAAATAGTCTGATGTTCTGTCAGTCAGTTTTTCCTCTGTTCACATTGTCACTCAGGAACCCGGTACTCAAGTATTCATAACTTTTACCTTGTCCATCACCAGAGGCTAAATCCTTGGAATATATCACTCAAGGTAGTCCTCTTGACTTCCCCAGATCCACACTGCACCAAGATACTTCCTCTGAGAGATCCGGACCTGTCTGTCGGACCTTGCCACATGCTCTATTCTTGTTCACCGGACCACAATAATCTTCATTTTGACTTCCGGTAGAGACAAACCATGACTTGCGGATATGTGGGATGACCTTTGTTTCCATCAATGACAACCATGAATCCATATAGTGTCTCTTGCCAACATTCTTTACCCTCATAGGGTACTAGAATACAAATGACAACTTATTACTATGGATTTCATCCAGGGATTACCCATGACTAGGACTCGACATGATGTCATCTTGGTTGTGGTAGATAAATTGAATAAGGTTGCCCATTTCATTCTTGGGAACTTTAAGGATGGTTCTTTGGTGTTGGCAAGGAAATTTGTTCAGGAGATTTTCTGTTTGCATGGCGTACTTGAAATGATCATTTCAGATTGTGACACATGGATGACCTCTAGATTTTGGACCACTTTGTATACTTCTTTGGGAACAAAACTAAACTTTAGTTTAGCGTATCATCCTTAGACTAATGGTCAAACTGAGAGGGTGAACCAAGTAATAGAGGATCTCCTCAGGATGTACTGTATGGATTAGCAGCATAAGTGGGAGGAGTACTTGCCTCTAGTTGAATTTTCTTATAATAACTCCTTTCACGCCTCCTTGGGTATGGCACCTTTCAAGGCTTTGTATGGTGGCAAGTGTTGGACACCTATCAGCTAGGATAGAGTGGAGGACAAAGTTGTTGTAGGACCAGAGATGTTGAGAGAAATGGAAGATCAGATGAAGCTCATTAGGGAAAAGTTGAAGCGAGCTTCAGATCGACAAAAGAGATTTACAGATAGGAACAGAACCTTTAGACAGTTCTCTATAGGAGACAAGGTCTTTTTGAGGGTTTGACCACATAAGAGTTCAATATCTTTTGGAAAGGGGTCAAAGCTCACCCCTAGATATGTTGGACTGCTTGATGTCTTGGAGGTTATTAATCCAGTTGCTTACAGGCTTGCTCTACCACCGGCTCTTTTCTGGATACATAATGTCTTCCATGTTTTAGTACTTAAGCCATATCATCTAGATGCATCTCATATTCTTGACTAGTGTGCATTGTAGGTTCAAGATCCAGGGGTGGTGCTAGTGGAGCCCACCAAGATTTTGGAGCGTTGCAACATTAAGTTGCAGAACTGCAATTGGGAGCAATTAAGGTCCAGTGGGACCAATATTTAGTGGACAGTGCCACCTGGGAGAATGCAAAGGACTTTGATAGATTATTTCCACATTTAAGACTCTAGTTTATTTTCATTATACATATGATGACATTTTATTTTATTATGGATATTTGATGTATAAGATTCATATTCTTGATGTTTTGTTAAAAGACATCGAGACGATGTCTCTTCCAAGTGGGGAAGGATGTCACGTCTCAAACTTGATGCTATCTGTGATTGCTATATGTGGAATTAATATATGGATGAATAAATGTGAGTTAGATAATTAATTGTTATTAAAAGATGAATGAATAATTATGAATGTTATATTCATGTTAGTAGTGCTTCAGCTATTTGGTTACTAATCTATTGACGGGAAATTTTAATTTAATTGGAGTTGCAGGTTGTCAAAGACAAGAGGGTGGTTGAGGTAAAGGGGGCTAGCATCTTGGCAGGGTTGAGATGGAGGGATATCATTCACACACTTCATGTAGTTGCATAAGTTTGCATAGTGAATGACTTAATAGTTTTAGTTTAAAATTGCATTCTTTTATTTTAAATGATTTTATTTGCATAGTTAGTAATGATGATCTAATTAGTTTATTCAATTAAATTATTATTTAATATTGTGAATGCTCTATGAATAGAATAAATAAATTAGTTATTTAACTTGTTTTAATAGAGAATGAAATATCTTATTTAATTCTGTAAATGCATTTTGATAAATATGTAGATTATTTTAATACTATTGCAATTAGAAATAGAATAAAATTTGATTTTTATCTTGAGAATAAAAACATGAAAGAAAGAAAGAAAGCTAAAAAAAACAATAGAAAAATTAGAGAAAAAAAAACTTAATTTAGGAAATAAAACTCAAAATAAAGCAAGCGAAAATGGGAAGAAAATAATAAAGGAAGGGAAATCTCTTATTTTTTTTCAGAAAAGACAACAACGAAGATTCTAAAAACTTTGCATTCTCTTTTTTTTTATCATCTCGGATTTTGCAAAACAAACCATGGGAGTTATTTCAATCAATACTGGAAAGGAGGGCACAAACCTGAAGGTTGCAGATTGGAAGCAAGAAATACATTGAGGATACCTTAATCTGGTTGGTCTTCACTTGCGGATAGTGATAACCAAGTTTTTATATGGAATTCCTTAAAGTCATTTGTGTATCATCCTTTCTATGAGGAAATAGATAATATTATAACACAGTATTACACTGAGACATACAACCATACACTGTATAACATATGTATATCATATTAACTTACTGGGTAAAGTTATATGATTTGATACCCTGTGTCTATTCAAGAACTCAATAATATTGTGTAAACCAAATTCCAATCAAGTAGTAGTAATATATTTATATAGGTTTCTTTTCAATTTCAAGTTCTCTGAAATCATCAGTATATCTAAAAGGCAAACCTTGAAGACTAAATCACATTCAAACTTTCATGGAAATGAGTTGCTGGGTGCGGTCTCCTCTATAGAGGTCAACGCTTTTCCTTGGCTAGTGTTTTTGAGTTGCTGTACTCTCTGAATTAGATTCGCAACTTGAGTAGTATGGCATTTTTGCTTTGGTAGTCGTCTTGTGGTCTTTAAATTTGTCCTTGTAGATATCTATATTGGAGGTTGTCGGACAGTTAGACATCGTCATGTTAAGGAGTCGTGTGCAATGATAAGTTTTATTGAAATCTGTTTGTATATTTTGGAGTCATCGATCTTGTCAGTAGGATATGAGTCTTTTGAAAATAACATAACTCTAAAACAATAGAAAGGCCTAAGACTCTTGTTGTAGCTAAAAGGAACCGCTCCAACTTGGATGATTACTCCATAATGAAGTCCACAGCCTCTGCATAGTTATGTTTCAACCATTTGATATTTCCTTTTGTCAGAGAAATAAACCTTAAGTTAATCTGTTGGGTGATGCCACCACTTCATAGTAAGTAAATTGAGATGTAATAACAAATCCTTGTATCTTTAAACTACTTCAGGCTGACGGCCTCCCTTTCAAAGACAATGTTGTCTCTTATATTTAATCTGCTGTCTTTAATTTTATTTCGTTGTCTTTACTTTCCTGTCACTGTGTATACTATTTCCAGTGTTGTATTTATAAATCATTGTTAACAAAATATGTTAATAACACACACACACACACACATACAGATCTGTATATTCGTCAGACAATTAATTCATGTTCTGAGTTTGATAATTTAAGTATATTTTTTGTATAAAGATTTTTACTTCCAAGCAGCGCTTATTTATATTGAATAAATATATATATATATAATATAAATGTTTTGGAGAAGTATTTCTAGTTTATAATATATTTCTAGTTCAGAAGAAAAAACTGTAGCCTTTACAATTAATAGGCAAAATAGATGAAATTCTGTGAAATAATTGTTTTATTTGTCAAATAATTGAAATATTTGTCAAATAATTGAAATATGAATGAAACGATATAAAATTATTGGAAAGATTATATAATCTATTGGGAATCATTTTATTTTGAACAAACTGCAAACCCTAAAATAGAAACAAATGAATTGAAGTTTTCGTAGAGAATATTTTGATGAAAATGGAATTCTTATTTAGACTTATTGAATATGAGTTTCTTGTATGAAAATAAGTGTTCTTTTAAGATTTATTTAGATTACCAAACTGAAATTACCCATTTTACCTTGAAAATGTTCTGCCTTGTGAAATTGACATAAAACCTTTGGAGAAGAGTAAACTTATTCATCAGGCAAACTAGTGAATTCAATTGAATGAAGAAAATTGTATTAGAATGGATAATCTTAATAAACTTAGAAAATTGTACTATGTTTTGTTTGTTTTGGGTAAAGTATAAGCTTTCGGGACAGGATGCTGAATGTGGGCTCTAGAGAGGATAGTTTACTTTTTCTAAACTATCATTTTATTAAATTTGCTTGGCAAAGCTATAGTACCATTGAAATAGATGGTTTATTTAAAATCCTAGAACTTTGCTATTTTATCTTTGCCACATCTTGTTGCAAGAGTCTGTCATTCTAGGTTTACGATGCATACAGGAAACAAGCACGCATCAAGTGATTCCCCCCTGCTCACACTGTTTCGGGTTGCTAGGCTCCTTGTGTAGGGTTAGTGCTTTCTTTGAGTTATGAAGAAACCCAGGGAAGTCTTGTGCTTCATGATTGGGTGGAAAAAATACCTCAACCACTCTCTTGGTCTTGGTTAGCAGATGATCGGAGGATCAGGGCAACCAAGTTTAGTTATCACATTTGACATGGATATTTGCTTTATATTATTCTTTGTATGGCTTCATTGCCAAGTTGTAAAATTGTAAAATGATTCATTGTTATTTGGAAGTAGTCTTCCTTTTTGTAACATTGTAATAGATGTACTATAACAGCAAGTTGGGTGTATGGAACTGTAATTGTAATTCATTCTTATATATGGACATTGGAACATTTTGTGAATTCTTCCATGTTATATTTAGTTATGGATAAAAGGAATTTGTTATCGAGTGAATAAATCTTACTTTTGGAATATGTTTAATTTTGAGTTCTATGCGTTGTTAAATTTCTGCACCTTACAGTTTTGAAAGTTGGTTGGTCTTTCCATTGGTGTTTTTGGAGTACCCTTTGGAGTCATGTTCGATTAGCTTGGTTGAGGTGTATGAGGAGGCAATTTGCGCTTCCTTGGGGTAACTTGTTTAGCCTTCATAGATTGCTAGAGTCTAATGGTTACCATGGATACACTAAGACAATATGTTTTGAGATTTTGCTGGGATTTTACTAAGGTAGTTTGACAACTAGTTTTTCAGGACCAAAGGCACTAGACTGTTATACCAAAGGCGTGGGACTGTGTTACCAAAAGTGAGCTGCTATTATACCAAAAGCACTAGACTATGCTGCCAGAGGCACTGAACTGTTATGCCAAAGGCACTAGACTTGCTACTAAAGGCGAGCTATTATTATACCAAAAGCGCTGAAGTAGTGTTAGTGATGTTTATAAGGCAAATTTTGATAGATTTGGGTTTGATTTTGATTAGATTTGCTTTGGTAAGATAAAACACATCAAACAAAGTACCAAAGAGGACTGACACAACAGATAGTGTATGCTTGAGGCTTACAAAAAAGCCCAATGTTTCCATAGGTATAAGACAATTGCAAATAATTCAAGCACTTTTTATCCCTAGAGACATGGTTTCATTGCGATAGATCAGCTCACAACTTAATTCTCCATTGACCAAATGTCATTCCATATAGATGTCATACATTTGTATCTTTGCGAGAGATGATAGGTAGGGATATCTCACCCTCCCCTCGGAAAGCTCAAGTAGGTCACAAGAGCTTTATGGCCAAGGGAATACTTTCTCTTCTGAAGGGAGGCAATGGTGAGTATATTGGGGGCTTGAATCAATTCCCCTTGCACTCATGATTACTGCAACGTTCAGAGGTGAAACAGGTAGTCACTATCTAGATTGGTTCTTAGTAGCTTTGAGGGACCAACGCCTTACAAGCAATGTGACAAGCTACTCAAAGCTTTGACCAATCCTACTAAGAGTATCAAACACTTCATACAATGTGAAAACTGTTTCCACAAAGTGCTAGTACACCTCTTTTCAATTTGGCACCACAAGGTAAGGCTGACGCTGGTTAGGACTTGGCTTTCACCTTATTACTTTTATAGAGTGGTTCAAAGGAAAACTCCACTTAGGGTCGTCCCTTTTGGATAAAGTACAATCCAAAAGCAGACCCTTCCAAAGGAATAACTGAAATTGAAGTTCAAGCATGTCAAACAAAGGTTCAATTGTCCCGTTATAAGAAAAATAAGGTGCAACTAGATTAGGCACACACACGATTGTAGTTGTCAATTGGCTCTTATGGAATTGAAGTGTTTTTACATTCATGTCCATTGTCCCTTAAGAAAGCAATATATTCCTAAGACTTAGATTGCAAAAATGATTTGTTCAATTGTTCCTTAAGAAAGCAATATGTTCTTAAGACTTTAGATTACAAAGATGATTGTTCAATTGTCCCTTAATAAAGTAATTTATTCCTAAGACTTTAGATTGCAAAGATGATTGCCAATTGTCCCTTAAGAAAGCAATTTGTTTCTAAGACTTAGTGTGATAGATTTGACAATTTCTTCAAAGCTCGTCCTGCATGAACATGTTAGAGAAACCCATTTGCTCTATTTGAGTGATAAGAAGCTGCAAAAAGTTGATTAGTTTCACACAAACTCAATAGTTAGCAAAAATAAATCAACTTGACCAAAAGTACTTTGCTGTGCTATCAAAGGTGACTTACTGTTCTACTGAAGGTGCTTGATTATGGTACTGAAGGTGCGCTGTTTTGACCAGAGGCACGTTACTATGCTACCAGAAGTGCGGCACTATTATGCCAAAAGCGCTTCCCTGTTCCAAATCAAATAAACTCACAATTTTGTCAAAAAAAAGCAAGATTGAAAAGATGATTTCCTGATTGTAGAATGATGAATAAAGGATAGATCTATAAGGAATGATGAAGATATGATAGTTTAGATCCTGCAAATCATAAAATCATTTAGAAAACCCTAGTTACTTAGAGGCGTGGTACTGTGGTACCAGAAGCACGGTACTGTGATACCAGAGGCACTGTGATGCACTACCAAAAGCACTATGTTATCACCCAAAGGCGCTGAGTTGCAGACCAAGGTGCTTTATTGCGCTACAAAGGTGCAGTTCTCTGTTCATTTGTGCATTTCCGTATTGTACTTCAAAAAAACAAATTTTCTAAAGAAAAATAGCGATTAGTGGGTCCCACTATGTGTGCCAGAATGTGTATAGGAAAAATCAAAAGGTTGAATGATAAGATCAAAAGCAATGATAATAACAACTCAATTACCCATAACATCAAAAGATCTATCTAAGCAATAACCAAATCAATGAATAAATTAAATTACAAACAAAGAAGCTATCACCTAGATTGTTTAGATATTTTGGTCGAATGTGGATTGCTTCATAAATTGTGAAACTATGTTTGCAACAAGTGGATGTAGATTGTGTTTGTGCTCAAAAGGTAGAAGTGTGCTCAATGATGCAATGAATGCTCAATGCGCTGTAAAGGATGCCTGAGAATAAATGATCGAAGAGGATTTGTTATGGAGATGAGGGGGGTTTATATAGATTTCAATAAAGATCGATCAACGGTCCAGGGAATTCAATGGAATCAATGGATGAGATAAATCTAAAATTCATGATGAACGTGCACTTGACAAGTGTCACACAAAATGATATTTTTATTTTGGGAAAGAGTGAGCCTTGTATTGTGAATACTTTGCGGAGATCTAATTACCAACAATTTTGTGTTTAGTATCTTTATCCAATAGACATTGCATCTTTCCACTCCGATCCTGTTGAGATGATATTGTATCTCCCTTATTTTAGTGTAAGGATGTTCTTATGATAGCAATGATCCCTTGTGTAATTTAATTAAGTTGTATACCTCCCATTAGAATAGGTTGTTTATACTTAGAGGACTTATGATTTCTCCTTATGAAATCTAGATACATATCCTACAACTTAGTTAATACTAGATATACAAGAGGGTTGTGTGCATTAACTAGTTGCCTTTGAAAACTTAGAAAATTTTATATGTTGCCCCAAACTATTGTTCCCTTATTATTGTGTTGACTAGTAAAATGGTGGATATAATTGAGATTATTACCACATTATTTGTGAGAATTGCAACTAGATGATACACTTTTTTGGCCAACCATATATGTGTTGGTTTCAAGTCCAAGTAGGTGAACTACGAGCCCTCTAATCTCATTACATAGGAAAGCCTATCTTCGATGAGCCCCCGAGGCATAGGTCTAGCTCTTAGGTCTTGTCATCTTCATTGTTCTGAAGTTTTCATCATGATTATTTCATTTTGATGGAGAGATTAATCATGTATCTAGTTTTGCAGATATCATGTAGTTACATGTTATTGGAACCAACTAGGATTGTTAATGATGTGCAAGGTAAAATGAAGAGGATTATGGTAAGGTATGGGCATTTATCATCAATCTTATTTTTTCAAAGTTGGTGAAATTCCTTAAAGATATATCTTATGGTTAGATGTGAGGAAATTGTACATTTAGTTTCTAGTCTTGTAGTGACCAATGATATATTCCATCTTAACTGCAATGTTATCTTAGAATGATACATGATGTTATGTTAAATATTTTGACGTAATGAGTTAATGTATTTCATAATTGATATTGAAGCAAATTAGAAGTTCGTTCCAATAGATTCATTGTTATTCCTCTCTTGTTAAAGTAAATTTTTGCATGGAAGGTGTCATGACTGTGATTGGGTTGTAACATGCGTAGGTAAATTTAGTTATTCTATTTTAATGATGTAATTTCTATGTTAAACCTATGCATTCAAATTGAAATTTAACTATGATGTATCAAAGCATCCACCTTAATTAACTAATTTTATGCGATGAATTGATGATTGTATGGTTTGTTGTTGTCATGATCTATCAAAGTACTTACACTGCAAACAAGAATTCTGTGAGATATGTACTCAATTATAGACTTTGTGGCTATTTTGGTCATGTTCAAATAAGGTAAAATTTGGGCATGATAAGTATCACATTTAATTATTTTAATTTCCTCTTTTATTTTAAATATTTTTTATTATTAGTCCCACTTCATTTATCTAAGTTAATTTGTACTTCTATAAAATACATTTATTGAATTAACCTAACTAATTTTATTAGGATATAATTATTGGCTTACAATAATTATAATCTTAAAAAATCATTAAATATATGATTACCTCTTTATATTTACTAGTTTATAAAGAATGATTAATAATTATTACAAACATCATGTTAAACTTCTTATCTATTAATCTCTCTCAACTAACAATATTATTTTCAAGAATAGTTTAAAAAATATATAAAAACCCTCAAAGTCCTTGTAACAATTTACATGCACACCTAGCTCTCTACCATAAATAATTGAGCTCTTTTAATGAACACTTTAATTTAAAAGGTATTTTTTTTACATTAATAGAAATAAAATCCCTTTCACCATTACAAATATAAAAAAATTTAAGTCCTTCCTTTAAACTATCCTCAATAAATAATATTCACTTCTTGTGCTAATAAAAATAAAATCCCTTTCACCATTACAAATATAAAAGAATTTAAGTTTTTTCTTTAAACTATCCTCAATAAGTAACATTTCCTCTTTAAAAACAAAATCAACTATCACCCTAAATCCCACTCATACATGATATAGCCTATTAACAATTGTTTGTAAAACATCCACACTTTCCCACCTTTCCCCTTTCTTCACCACTACCCAAAACCCCTTCTTCATTATTCTATGCCTCGTTAAAGTAGCATAAATTTTTTTAAAATAATATTGAAAGTCACTCCAACGACCATATTCTACCATTGTAATTATCCATTCTCCTTGACGCACATTAAGGCCCAAGCGACGGGGATAGTATGAAAGGGATTGATTTATATCCTCTATGTATGTAGAGCTATCAACCACAACCATAAAGCATACAATAACTGCACTCCAAACTTCCCATTTTTCAAACAAACCAACTTTGTCAATTTGAAAGGCTTCAAAAACTGAAGGAGATAGTCGAGTGACTGCATCAGCGCCAATATGAGCGTCTAAAAACAGAGATTCGTTTAAAGTTGACTCCGCTCCATCCACGACTCTTCCGATCATAACCATTCCCTCTGACGGTATACTCTGAAATAAAAGACAAAATGCTCTCAATTCATCACTCAAAACATTATGAAGATAAAGACTATCTTGTAAGAACAAATGGCAAAACAAAGCTGAAGGTCCATAACGAAATGATATTTATGATTGCCTCTTAAAAAGGAGTATAGAAATCATTACCTTCAACTTATGAATGCAATTCCGTATTACTGCATTGCTGCAATAATTAAGATACATATATTTTGTTGCATGCAACTCTTCATATATGTTTTTCAGTTTATCACAAGAGTCTATCACAATGTACTCCGAGCAGCTCAGTCTGGCAAGACTTGGCAACTCCTCAAGCTCAGGACAGCCATAAGCAGACAACCCTGTAAGCACAAAGTTACCTGACACACTTTTCAAATTTTGACAACCATTCAAATGAAGACGACAGATCTCACATCCATCAACTATAATCCTCTCGAGGCAACTTGCAGCTATAAAACATGGCAACTCTTTAAGCTCCGGACAGCCTCGAACGATTAATTCTACAAGCTCTTTACAACCAAATTCTAGTGTTTTCAAAATTTGACAACCATCCAACTCAAAATTTTTCACCTTCACATCTTCATCAAATATTATGCTCTCCAGACAGTTCATACCCCTGAGACGCAAGTCTTCAATCTCAAGGTCTGGACATTTAGTAATGCTTAACAGCACAAGATTTGTAAGATCAGATGTTCCTGTCAATCTTTTGAGTTTCTTACAATCTGCAATATCAAGAAGATTTAATGTCTTTACCCTTGTTAAATTCACTTCCATAAGATTTTCCATACCATGAAGTTTGATTGACTTAAGGCTGGGATAGGCAATTCCACTAATTAATATCTTGGACACAAATGCTTCACCGGTAATCTCTAGCTTTTCAAGGCCACTCATTGCGGCCTTTACACTAGTAGAGTGTCCCGCATTTTCGAAATCTGCAAACTCAAGGTCTGGACATTTACTAATGCTTAACAGCACAAGATTTGTAAGATCAGATGTTCCTGTCAATCTTTTGAGTTTCTTACAATCTGCAATATCAAGATGATTTAATGTCTTTACCCTTGTTAAATTCACTTCCATAAGATTTTCCATACCATGAAGTTTGATTGACTTAAGGCTGGGATAGGCAATTCCACTAATTAATATCTTGGGCACAGATCTTTCACCGCTAATCTCTAGCTTTTCAAGGTCACTCATTGCGGCCTTTACACTAGTAGAGTTTCCCCCATTTTCTAAATCTGGAAACTCTTTCAAAGAGGTTTCAGAAATTTGCAGCTCTTTCAACTCAGAGAGCGCCTGACATTCAAGATAAATTTGTGTAAAGCTTTCAATGATAATAAATAGTCCGAAGTCAACGATAACATAACGCATTCCACTATGGCCTTAACAAAGATCTAATTTTTGAGAGAGAAGATCAAAATACCTGTATGCTATTCTCCCACAACCTTTCGAGTCGTCCGTCTTTGATTATCAAATACTGCAAATTTTGAAGAGGAATCCCTGAAGGAATGCTTGGTTGTAGTTTGGAATTGCCCTCAAGCTTGAGCCATAGTAAGAAACCTGACTTATCAAAACAAATATCTGATAGGCCTATTAAGAACGTAACTTGAGAACCCATAGACTCGTGGAAAAAGGAATGGAAACACCTGAAATTGCCTTTGGCGAGTATAGTTTCGAAACCCTTTAATTCCTGCATGCACAGAAGCAACTCAGATTTCTATTTATGTAGTAACAAGTTAAGATTTGGAATATTACAATACTAAGGAGAAATCTGAAAGGGTAACAAGCATACCAAAGATCGCAGATCTTGAGGACGCCACAGGCGATGAGGAGGGCTGAGCTCAAGTGCTACTTCTCTTCCCAAGTCTCTTAGGTGGTCATGCATTCTCAATCCAACTGTGCTTTCATTCCAATCCCAATTTTCTTGTACAAGACACTTATCTTTGAGTGTTTCCAATGCATGCTGAGCGTTCCATCCCGATGCCTCCCATACCATTTTCCCTATACTCTTAGGTTTGCCTATGAAAAAACAAGCAATATCCATGAAAACTTGTTTCTCTTCAGCATCCAATGCGTCAAAACTTATTTTCAGTCTTTGCATTACATCTCGAGGCAGAATCTTACTAACTTTATTCAACTCTAAGCTCCAATAATCCTTAGTTCTACCATGAACATGCCTGCCTAGAACTTGAAGAGACAGAGGTAAGCCTCCACAAAACTCTACGAAGGAGCTAACCAGCTCCTCATACCCGCTATCTGGATGGGTTTGGCCGAAGGCATGCCAACAGAAGAGTTCTCTCCCATATTTTCTATCCATTCCTTTCAAATTATAACAAGCGGTTATCCCTGCGGTTATAAGGACACCAACGTCACGGGTTGTGACTATAACCAGACTATTACAAGATCTGTTTAATACATCCATGACCCGTAGAGCATTTAACTGTTCCACATGATCGATGTCATCTACAACAATTAGGAAGCTTGAAGGGGGACTCCTTCCTAGTTGATCTTTGAGACAGCTTATTCCTTCCTCTGTATTTTTAAAACTGAGATCTTTGCCAAAGAGATCTTTGAGAAGCTGAGATTGCAAAGAAGGTAACTCACTTCTCACAGATGCTTCTCGTACATCAAACAAAAAAATTGCTTGAGAGTAATTCATTCTTTTTCTGTTAAACAACTCTTTGGAGAGAGTTGTCTTCCCCACTCCACCCATGCCGAAAATGCCAACAACCTTAGCCTTATGCTTCCCTTCTTTCAGTGTGCATTGATTGTCAAAGTCTTGTACAAGTTTATCAAGGCATCGCTTTTCAAAATCTCCCACAAGATTGTTAAGCCCCACTGGATAGTCAGCAACATGTAAAGGTGTTTTCCTCGGTACATCTTTTTGCACAGCTGCTACTATTTTTTGGCAGTCCCAGTCTCTCAAACTTTATAAAATAAAAGGAAAATTTGATGAGAAAAAATTTAAAACTTTATAAAATAAAATGAAGATTTGATGAGAAAAAACTTAAAACTTTATAAAATAAAATTAAGATTTGATGAGAAAAAACTTAAAACTTTACAAAATAAAAGGAAGATTTGATGAGAAAAAATTAAAACTAGATTTGAAGTAAGGAAAAAAAAAATTCTAGGGCACAACTGCCAAAATTACAGAAATATTACCTGTCAATTTCTTCCCCGGCTATAGCTGAAAGATACTGAAGGGCTTCCTTCCAATCGTTAAGCTTCTCCAGGTACCTGCCCTCCTTTTCATATTTAATGAATGCTTGGGCGTATACTCCTTTTTCTATGTGGCGGAGTTCCCACGGCTTCACTTGATAAAACAAGGGGATAATTTTGGCATTACTTTGTAACATGAGAAGCAGCTCAGCCAAACACCAAGCTGACTCCGCATATCTTTTGGAAAAGATGGCTATGTGTACCGAAGCAGAGCGGATGGCTTTCTCAATAGTTGAAGGAAATGAAATTCCAAGTTCCTTCTCTTGCGAATCAAGAAACGTCCCTATTCCCAACTGCTCAAGAGAATCGTAAAGCTGAGTAGGGGGTGATCTTAAATGTCATCCACTTCAATATTTAATGGTAAATTCTGGCCAATGAAAAGTTTTCCTATATTTAACACTTTTTGTTGTGAATGAAATAAAAAAATGCTATTGGCTGTTTGACTGGTTCAACTCTGAAAGTGGATGACATTTACATAGAGCAGCTGAGTAGCCAAAGTTAGTTTGACATCGGGGCCTCTGTGGTTGATGAACACATCATACAACCTTGAAGATTCACAAACCACCCTCCTTTTACCCGCAGGTTCGATTCCAAAGAATGGACTACGTTTCTTATTTCCCTGGTGAGAAGAAGAAGACGCCATTGATTCCACTTCAAAGGCTGACAACCCGTTAAAAAGAAAGAAAGAGAATAGAACTTGATTGCAGTATGCGTAATGGAAGACGAGTTTATGTGGAAGAGGAAGGCTGCCGTGAATTAAATAGATACTCCATGAGGGTAAAAAGCAGATGAAGGAAATTGCATAGAAATTGTACAAAGGAGTCGGTGGGTTCATTCCTTCCTCGAAATATCAAGGATAAAAGAAAGAGAGTGCGTAGAAAGTAGAAAAGAAAGATTGGATTTGATTTGATTTGAAGATTTGTCTGCCACTTTAAGAAAAAGGTTACAAGCCAATGTCTAATTACGAAACTTACTTCGGGTTCATTCCTGGAAAAGGAAGGAGAATGCATAGAAATTATGTAATTCAATATTTGTACGAAAAGGCCATTGGATATGATTTGATTTAAAAAATGATTTTGTCGGCCACTTCAAAGCAAATGTCTGATTTGTGAAACTTCGCTGATTTCAGGGACCTCTATAAAGTAGTAGGTGGAATGGGAAAAAGGAAGAAGATTGCTTTAAAAATTAGGCAATACGATGCTCATTTTGTCGGTCACTTAAAAATAGGTATAAGCAAAATATCTAATTGCGATTTGGAGCCTCTCCAAGAAAGGAATAGCATCATGGGTACACCAAGTAATACATAATTTTATATGTAATAATTATTAGCATTTGAATTTTAAGTTAATATTAAATTATTTAATTATGTCTAAGGCATTCTTTCATGAAACCGGATCGATGGTTTCCATTGTTCTAAAGGAATGTAAAACGATCATACCAAATCTAACAATATTTTCCAAGGTCGTCGGGAAAGCGATTTTCGATGGCCCGTTCGTCCGTTTTCGCGTATCAGTTTCTATTTTTTGTTTACCGTTTTTCACTAAATTTTACAAAGTTTGCAACTGTCACGAACTTATAGGACATTATAAAAAATATTTTTAGGCTTCTACTTGAAAAGGCTATTCTTAAACATCATCCGCTTCAACACTCAAAAGTCAATTTTAGCCAATAAAAGTGGGACACATATTTATCACTTTTTATTGTGGATGAGGTGTAAAACTGTTATTGATTGTTTGACCACTAAAATGGATGATATTTAAGTAGAGTGACTTGAAAAGAAGTAATCATAAAAGCTTTGTTTATAATGATCTCGTGGTTCATCAAAGCTATGGCATATATTAATTCGAAAAAAAAAAAACAATTAAATGTGATTGATAGGGCTACACAATGGACGTCATCGGTGAATGTGGCCAAATTTTGGTTGGGGCACGTTTAAAGTTCTTGCTCACATACGCCAACATAACATGTGCCTTCTTCAATGATATGTTAAGCTCTTTGGAACGAATCACCACAATACATGTCTAGTTATTTGGACACCTTTAATGAACGCCTTAAAATACGAATGCTTCAATGTGAAGGGGTTAACATAGATACATAATATAATAGTACAAGTGGACCTCACCACATACTTCATGGTTACTAAATCCTTTATAGTATTTAGAAGAAAATATAATAAACTATTAAAATTTTAATGAAACATGAAAACATATTTTATTGACATAGTTTAAAAAAAAATATTTATACAAAGAATAAATATATAAGGTTCACAGGGAGTTTTAAATTAACACTAGTTTATGTTATTGTGGAGAGAATAAATGTTCCCTTACATTATTTTAGGTTTAATTAAAAAATTAAAGTTAATTAATATATTAAATTAAAAATGATAGTATTAAGTGAAGTAATTTGAGTAGGATTAGATGTTTATTTAATTTGGTTTGATAGAGGTTAATTGTTGATATTAATTGATTAAAATGTTGTAATAGAAATTTTGAAAATCAAGGGTGGATTTATGGTTAGGGAGGTTGTAATAGTTGTGTAATATATATTGTCAAATAGCCAATGCCACGTAAGTCTTGTGTTCCATGGATCAAGGGTCAATACATTAGAGGTTGTCTCAAGTCATATGTAGTGGAATGGGAAAAAGTAGCCACAACAGTCAATTGCTTGGGACCATTACATTTATTGCGACATGTAATTTTAAATTGTGACCCATTATTTAACGACGTGTTGATGATTGGTCACTGTGTACTATAGTCACCCTTAATCGCCTTGGCTAAGCTCAATAAGTTCACTCCACCGTCTATGCCAAATGAATAAGCTTTACATACCCAGAAAGTGGAACATAGAGAGAGAAGGTTGGGGGAGGGGGATAAAGAGAGGGGGGACAGAAGTAGAGACACAAAGGGAGATATAAAGAGAAATTGAGAGGTAGAGAGATAATGGAGCCCATGGACATCCATATCATTTAGGAGGGACACTAGAGAATTATTTCCCAATGTCATGTAGGAGATTTTCTCCTCCCATGTCCAAGGTGCGCACATGACCTCACTCTTTATCGATAAACTTTGATGGGACTAAAAAATATATATTTGATATAATATATTATATCTATATATTTATGTATATTAATATATTATAAAATTGTATATTTTTTACTATTTGTCTTATGTTGATACATGCAATATGAAGGACACGATCTTGGCCAAATGTTAATGAAATGTGGAGTATGTGATCTTGTTGAACTATGATTAACATTTGATTTTTTTGATATGGATTATGGATAACTCTCAAAATATTACAATAAGAAAAGAATATTGTCTCGTAGAAGAATAATAGGATTAGAATATTATCATTGTATAGGTTCATTGGATGAAATTATTTGGAGTGGAAGGTGGTCAAAAGAACATCACAGGATTTTGTTTTACTAAGTGTTCAGTATTTGTTATTATTTATATGCATGCGTTATTAATAGAATTATATAATTAATGGTTTCATTTACTTGCTTGTGTTTACCATAATCATTTTAGCTTCTATGCTAATCCTTAAATTTGATTAGGTAATTGTCATTAAAAACTTGCTTGATAGGTAGGGTTGACCATCAAATTTAGGCCTTGGGTGGGAGCCAACAGGCTTTAAAGTGACCATGTTATACATAGTGCTTGTTGTTATATGAAGCCTAATCAGACTTAGAGGTTGAATTTACCCCACTTTTATCAGTGTGGTTTCTCCCCAAATTCCTATGAGGTCAAGGGGCAGCGCCCCTGGTGTGCTCCCTGTCACGATATAGATCAGGAGTTATTTTTTCATTGGCGGACATAAAAAACCCTATTTTGTAACTGACAAAAGTCGTGATAAAAATGGCTAAGGGTTAGGGTTTCCTTTGATATTGTATTGTAGCATTTTGCAGTGGTATTGAGTTGCAGGGATTGTTGGTTGTAATCGGTTTGATTTACTGGATAATAATATTGGACTCTCTGTTGGTGGATGTAGCCTGAGTTTGGATAAACCATGTTAAAACTTGTGTCTCGTTGTTATTATTTCTATGTATTTTCATTCCTCTGTTTAATATTTATTTGCATTTAATTGATATCTTCTACCATCTAACCCTACCAAGTGGTATCAGAGCGAGTTGTGTTCGATTATCATCTACATGAAGGTCTCATGGTTGAGTGGGAGCAATGGCGAACGAGGGTAAATTGAAAGTAGATAAATTTAATGGGCAGAACTATCAGTTATGGAAGATGCAGATGGACGATTATCTCTATCAGAAGGATTTATGGAGGCTGTTGGAAGGAGTAGCCAAGAAACTGGTAGGAATGACAGATGAGGATTGGGATCTTCTGGACAGAAAGGCACTGTGAACCATTCAGTTATGCTTGGCACCATCTGTGGCATTCAATATAATAGAAGTGAATACAACAAGTGAATTGATGAAAGCTTTGGCTAAGTTGTATGAAAAACCCTCAGCCTCAAATAAGGTTTTTCTCATGAAGCGTTTGTTTAATCTGAAAATGATTGAAGGTGGATTAGTGACAGATCATTTAAATGAGTTCAATATGATTGTCAGTTAGTTAAATTCTATAAAAGTGAAATTTGATGAAGAGGTGAGGGCTCTCTTGGTATTATGTTCTTTGCCAGAAAGTTGAAATAGCTTGGTAATGGTTGTAAGTAACTCTGTCTTTGGCTCAAACACATTGAAATTTGATGATGTTGTTGGTGTTATCCTTAGCGAGGAAATGCGATGGAAAAGCTCAGGAGGGTCTACATCAGGTAGTGTTTTGAATGCAGAAAGCAGGGGCAGATCAAAGGAGAGAGGAAAATGTTCTGGAGGTCATGGGAAGTCATGAGGAAAATCAAAGGACAAGAGATTCTAATCTAGAGAACAGAAGGATTACTGGTACTATGGGAAACCATGTCATCTCAAGAAAGATTGCTGGTCTCGAAAGAATAAAGAAGGAGACAAACATTAAGGCAATAAGGAGGCAAATGTGGTAAGTAATAAATCTGAAGACAATGCTTTAATTCTTTCCCTAGATAATGCTGATGATTCATGGGTTTTAGATTTAGGGGCCTCATTTCATGCTACGCCCTATAGAAGTTATTTTCTTAATTATGTCCAAGGGGATTTTCGGCTGGTTTATTTAAGAGATAACGAACCTTGTCAGATTGTTGGAAAGGGAAGAATCAAGATTAAGTTGCAGAATGGGAATCATTGGCTATTACAAGAGGTAAGGCATGTTCCAAGGCTAAGTAGGAATTTAATTTTAGTAGGGTAGCTAGCTGATGAAGGTTGCATAGTAACTTTTAGTGATAAAATTTAGAAGGTTTCAAAAGGTGCCTTAATAGTAGCAAAGTGTGTAAAAGTAGGCACCTTATATCTTTGTACAAGTCATATTGTTCTTTCTACTTTAGCTATTACAGAGAAAAAATAAACAGGTTTAGGAACAGTTGCTACAGGATCGTAGGAAGAGACTGAAATAGTTGTTGCAGGTTCTGAGACAACACTATGGCATAATAGACTTGGGCATATGAGTGAAAAGGGTATGAGGGTACTTCATTCTAAGAAAGTTTTACTAGGTCTGAAATGTATTAATCTAGATTTCTGTGAAAGTTGTGTGTATGGCAAACAAAAGAGAGTTAGTTTTCTCAAGGATGGGAAGCAAAAAAAAGATGAAAAGTTGGAGCTTGTGCATACAGATGTATGAGGACTAGCTCAAGTATCTTCTCTTGGTGGCTCTCAGTATTATGTTACATTCATAGATGATGCAACTAGGAAGGTTTGGATTTATTTCCTCAGGCATAAATCTACTGTATTTGAAACATTTAAGAAATGGAGAAGCTTGGTTGAGAATGAGACAGGTAAAAGATTAAAATGTCTCAGATCTGATAATGGTGGTGAGTATTGCAGCAAAGAATTTGAGGATTATTGTTCTTTTAATAGAATCTATAGGTAGAAAATAGTTCCAGGGACTCCACAGGAGAATGGAGTGGGTGAGCGCATGAATAGGACAATAATGGAGCATGCAAGGACCATGAGATTGCATGTTGGGCTGCCTTTAAACATGTAGGCAGAGGCTCTCAACACTACTATATATTTAATTAACAGAGGTCTTTCAACTTCTTTGGGCTATGGTATTCTAGAGGAAGCATGGACAGGTAAGAAGGTGAGTTATTCTTTTCTCAAAACCTTTGGATGTGAAGCATTTGCACATGTAGATTCTGAAAACAGAACCAAGTTAGATGCAAAATAAAAAATGTGTACCTTCGTTGGATATGGAATTGATGAATTTGGTTATAGACTTTGGGATTTTGAAAATCAAAAAATTGTGAGAAGCAGGGATGTTGTATTCAATGAGAAGGTGTTGTACATAGATTAGTTGTAGCAGCATGAGAAGAAAGAAAAGGATTATGTGGTGTTGGATGATACTCCAGATAATGATGTTCCAGTGGTTCCTCATGCTCCGCAATAGCAACAAGAAATACCAGAAACTCCAGTGAATGTTAAAAGATCAACAAGGCTAAGTAGACCTCCTGAAAGGTTTTCTTCCTCTTTGTATTCTATTTTGTTAATAGATACTGGTGAACTGGAAGGGTATGATGAAGCTATGTAGGTGGATACAAAGGTTCAATGGGAGCTTGCAATGAAAGAAGAAATGAACTCCTTGCTAAAAAATCATACTTGGGAATTATGTAATTTGCCTGTAGGTAAAAAATGCTTTACCAAACAAATGGGTTTATAGGTTGAAAGAGGAAGATAGAGGTAAGAAAATATTTAAAGCCTGGTTAGTTGTAAAAGGATTTGCACAAAAAAAGGGCATTGATTTTGATGAAATTTTTTCTCTGGTTGTTAAGATGACTTCTATTCATACTGTTTAAAGTATTGTGGCTGCTGAAGATTTGCATTTGGAACAACTAGATGTGAAAACTACCTTTCTCCATGGTGATTTGGAGGAGAAAATATATATGGAACAACCCCAAGGATTTGAGGTCAATGGTAAAAAGAAACTGGTGTGCAGATTGAAGAAGAGTTTGTATGGCCTAAAACAACCACCTCGGTAATGGTATTTGAAATTTGATAATTTTATGGCTGAGTAAGGCTATAGCTAGTGTAATTATGACCATTGTGTTTATTTTAAGAGGTTGGATAATGACAAGTACATTATTTTATGTTTATATGTTGATGACATGCTTGTAGTGGGGTCTAACATGGATCACATAAGAGAGTTAAAATAGTAGTTAGCATAGTCATTTGCTATGAAGGATTTGGGGGCAGCAAAACAAATCCTTGGTATGAAAATTTGCAGAGATATGAAGAATAGAAAATTAACTATCTCAGGTTGATTATGTTGAAAAGGTGTTGCAGATATTCCATATGGAGAATGCAAAAGTTGTCAGCACACCTTTGCCTAGTCATTTGAAATTGACTAAGGATATGTGTCTTAAGACACAAGTGGAGGAAGAAAAAATGTCCAAGGTACCATATGCTTCAGTTGTAGGAAGTATAATACATGCCATGGTATGCACGAGACCGGATATTACACATATGCTGTAGGAGTCGTAAGAAGGTATACGAGTCATCTCGGATTGGAGCATTGGAATGCAGTAAAATAGATTCTTAGATATTTGAGAGGTACATCCAATAAACACTTATGTTTTGGGGGCTCTAATATAGATTTAGTAGGTTATGTAGACTCAGATTTGGCAAGGGATATTGATACCAGGCGGAGTACTATAGGTTATGTCTTTACTGTAGGTGGGACAACAATGAGTTAAATCTCACAGTTGTAAAAAGTGGTTGCTTTATCCACCATGGAGGTAGAGTACGTAGTTGCAACAGAGGCAAGCAAGGAGATGATATGACTGAAATCTTTCATGGAAGAATTGGGCAAACAATAGGCTAACAGTTCTTTGTATACAGATAATGAGTGTGTCATACATCTTTCAAAATTTTTTGCCTTGCATTCAAAGACCAAACACATACAGTTGAGGTATCACTTCATTCGATCGGTGTTGGATGATGGCCAGTTATAGCTGGAAAAGATACATAAAGATGAAAATCTAATGGATATGTTTACGAAGGCAGTGACAAGGGAGAAGACGAGCTCCTCTTCAGCTTCGGTTGGTCTTCAAGACTGAAAACAACAAAAATAGAACAACAGAGTCTAGGAGTGCTTATTTCTAGTGAGAGCTATAGGGTCAACAGTGTTATGATTAGTCTCCAAGTGGGAGATGATATGGTGTGGACTCTGATCAGTATCCAAGTGGGAGATTGTTGTTATATGGAGCCTAATCAAACTTGGAGGTTAAATTTACCCCACTTTTATCGGTGCAGTTTCCACCCAAACTCTTACGGGGTCAAGGGGCAGCACCCCTTACGGGGGTTTAGGGGCAGTGCACCCAAGACAGGGTCAAGGGGGCTATTTTTAAGGCATCGGGAGTTATGTTTATTTGGCCGACATAAAAAAGCCTATTTTGTAACCAGCAAAAGTCGTGATAAAAATGGCTAAGGGTTAGGGTTTCCGTTGATATTGTATTGTAGCATTTTGCAGCAGTATTGAGTTGCAGTGATTGCTAGTTGTAATCGGTTTGATTTACTGGATAATAATATTGGACTCTTTGTTGGTGGATGTAGCCCGAGTTTGGGTGAACCATGTTAAAACTTGTCTCTCACTGTTATTATTTTTATGTATTTTCATTCCTCTGTTTAATCTTTATTTGCATTTAATTGATATTTTCTGCCATCTAACCCTAACAGTGCTATGCATAGTTAGCACTCTTGATAGGGTATACACATCACCCCTTCCTTAAGGATCTAGATCTACAAATAATCAACCTCAAATAAAGGATCTTCAACTCATAATTGATTGAGAGAGAGAGGGGGGAGGGAGAAGTGCGTGCATGTGTGTGTGTGTGTGAGAGAGAGAGAGAGAGAGAGAGAGAGAGAGAGAGAGAGAGAGAGAGAGAGAGAGAGAGAGAGGTAAAACTTTGAGTTGTGGAAATTAAAGGTTAAAGATCTTTTAGTGGAGAGAGATCAATGGATCATAATAATTGTTCCACTTAATTTTCTACCATCAACAACGGATCAAGATGAATGTGAAAGAGAAGCCTTTAAAGTAAGGTCTTTGAAAGAGAAGCCTTTAAATAGGACCCATATTTACATGTATAAGGATATCATAGGCTTAGTCCCATGTCCCTTAAAGTATTGTTTGAAGAGTCTTTAGGGGGACCTCCAAATGAAGGAAGGTAAGAACAAGAAAGCTACAAGTTTAATAGTAATGATGTGCAAATGGAATAAACAAAATAAGATACATCTTTTACGAATCAAGTCTCTCATCATAGGAAATTAGAAACAAGAATACTTAGGTAATAAAAGAAGAGAAAGGATATCTGATGAAGAAAACCTTACGTAGAAGGAAAAATACTAATCAACATGCAATAGATCATGTTGACAGAGAAAATACTAATCAAAGCTATATTGAACAGATTATGGAACTGAGGATTGTCTTGTGAAATGTGATATTCAATGCAGCTTTGGAACCTTTTTATGAAAAGGACCATTAGACTAAGAAACCTGATGTTACTTTTTAAAGAAACACAAGTGTATGGCAAAATGCTTGTGGAACCAAAAGTGGCATCTTTAGGGCCTATTTGAGATCTATGTGTAAGTGATTTGTCATCTACCCTATCTAATTCTCCTTGTTTTGTCTACAAGCCTTCTTGCTCACTATCCACTCAACCAAGTTGACTAAAACCTAGGAAAGAGAGAGAAAGAGATTATATAAATGTTCATAGGAAATAAAAAATCAGTCAATGGGGCTATATAACACATTATGTTGAATTACACCCTACAACACGTAAATGAACTACAATAATATAGAGAATAAAATATAAACATATGGCAAAAGAAGATCGATGTCTTAGTTCTCAAAAGATAGCTATCACAAGCTATGAAGTTAGGTAGAGTATTTTGCTAAATGATTTTGATGTATTTCAAAGTAGTTTAGGTGTTGTATACTTCAATACTAATATTAATAATTCTATTTGAACCATTTGAGTTTATTAAATCTTGAGGGTGATGAAATAATATATCCCATCTTGAATTCAGATCTCCACTTTCTCAAACTAGTTAATTTTTCATAAAGTAGAAAGAATTATCTATAAGTCGAATCTTGAGTGTTTTATGTTGCTTCTTGAAAACAAGCGCCTCTGTCACCTTAGGTTGTTGTAGTTAATAGAAAACCAAAAAATTACTAAAAATATATTCCTTGTAGTGAAATCTAAACAACAAGTCCTTATAGTTCTTTAGAAGCTAATATATTCAAATCTATTACTAATGATTGTTTACTAACCCATTTTGAATAACTACCACATCGAGAGACTGTTTGGATTTCAAATAAAATTATTTTTTATTTTATTTCAAAATTACATATTCTACAAATTTATTACATTTTAAGATGTTTTTAGAGTTTTTATTTACAAGTTCATAATTTTAGTTCTATAATGAATAATATATTTTTTAGTCTAATTAATTTATATAACTATGTTAAAATATTTTTTAGCCCTCTATTGATTGACTAAGAAGTTAATTGAATCTTGAGGGTGATGAAATAATATATCCCATCTTGAATTTAGATCTCCACTTTCTCAAACTAAATAATTTTTCATAATGTAGAAAGAATTATCTATAAGTTGAATCTTGAGTGATTTATGTAGCTTCCTGACAACAAGTGGCTCTATCACCTTGGGTGTTGTAATTAATAGAAAACCATAAAATTGTTGTAGTGATTTAGGTATGTGACTAACATGAAAATTACTGAAAACATATTCCTTGTAGTGGAATCTAGACAAGTCCTTATAGTTCTCTAGAAGCTAATATAGTTAGTGTAGACACCTAAAAATGTCCTCATGTCACACAATTATTTCTTCTATAATTAAATAATTAATCTTAATTAATTATTTAATTATTCCTAATGTCCCCTTTCATTAATTTAAACAAATAAAACATTTGTTTAAATATCCCATCATCGAATTCCCAAAAATCCTCTTTCACATACATCCTTTCAATAAATTAAATAAATGGACACCATTTATTTAATTTAAAAATCACTCTCCACCTCACAATTTATCCCAATTTAAAATTCAATTTTGTCTTTTAGTGGTGAGAAAACCCTAATCACTCTCAGCCCTTGATTTGGCATCAAAGTCAACATGTGATCCTGGCCACCCATTCAAATTTGCTCTTGTATAAAACACCTCATTCAGCTTCATTTTGATCTGTTAAGCTCTTTGAATTCGTTTTTCATCTCAAATATGTTGTAAACCTTCAAAGTATTGCTAATCATACACAATAGCTTCTCAATATTGTGCAAAATTTGCAAATCTAAGAACAAATAAGGCAAGATGGAGAACAATGAAGATTAATCAATGTTAGCTTAGATTTATTGTTTATTTTTTGTTGCTTGATTTCTAGGCTAGATTGTACTTCATTGTAGTTAGGGTTTAATTAGTTTGTTGTTTTTATGTTAACCCTGATTTTCCCTAGCAAGAGTTAGATTTGTTGTTAATGCTTGTTTACTGACCCATTTTCATCTAAATTCTAGGATTCACTGAAGACTTATTGAGATTATCCTTAATAGTACTTCAAGACATTGCAGTTGTAGTTACCCATGATGATTCTTATTAATAGTTTACACATCACTTTGTTTTTCTATGATGATTAGAGTTTATATTTAATTAAAGAGAGGAATAGTAGGGAAAAATTTGGTCCTTTAATTATTAAACTATTAAAAACCCTCTTTAACTATTCAACTAAATAAAGAATAAGAAAAACACTAAGAAACCATGAAAGTTAAAGACTTTTGCAATGTAATTTGAAAGACATAGATTGTTGGGTACCTTAATGATACAATTTCAATCCACTATAGTTGGAAACGAATGCAGGCACTATCCAAACAAAGAAATCTATCCAAAGAAATCAAACCTAGTATTCCAAATACAAAATAAGTGAACTAGAATTTTTTTTTGCACTCCACATATATATTAATTAAAACAACTAAATCAAAACATTAAAATTATGAATACTACATTAGGTTTCATATTTATCTTTAAATATATTCTAAATTGTTATATATTTCTATAAATTTGAATGTATGTTTTTAAATTGATTTTTTTAAATGTTAATATAAAAATTATATAAAGAAAAGATCATTTATAGTTATCTTTGTAAATAAATGTTTATTTGTGTAACAAAATATTATAAAATAATATATTATACATTTTTTAATAAAATTTTAAGATAAGCGCCCTAGGGTGTAGACTGGTTAGTTGAGCCATTGAAAGACATAGACAATTGACGTAGGTTTGAAACCTGTGACTTAAAAGCATGCACTGAACAAGGGGTCATCCATGGCGTGGCCTAGGGATTATTTCGCTTTGTCTCGCATGGACTGACTCAGAAATAGGGTCGTGTTCACTGGGGCTGAGCCAGAGACACCCTACGTAACAAAAAAAATAAAAGTTCAAGATAAGCATTCTATAAATAAAAGATTATTTATAGTTAGAGTAACCAAATACTATAAAATAATATATATTATAAATTTTTTAATATAAGTTCAAGATAAACATTCTATAAATTAAAGATTATTTATAGTTATATTACGATAACAAAATATCATATTTATCTTTAAAAATATTTTAAATTAATATATATTTCTATAACAAAATCAAGGATTAAGTTTTTAAATATTTTTAAAATTTTCAAATTCTATAAAGAAAAGATCGTTTATAGTATTTTTTATTTTTTTAAAATAGTATTTCACTTTTAAAACAAATGGTGAAGATTATTTGGATCGTCTTGCATCCTCATTGAGATTTTATGACCATTGATTTTGAAAGTCGGGTCATTGGTCTCAGTGAGGGAATGCCTTCAATGTAATAAACATAAGTCTTTAGTAAATAAAACTAAATATAAAAAATATAACTATTTAATTTTAAAAAATACTTATAAATAATATGGCAGTTAAAATAATATTGTAGCACTTTCATAGGGCTCTATATTAGGAACATACAAATTTTAAAACTCCTATGGACTCTAAATTGCTTGTTGAAAATATTGAAGGTAGTCTTTTGTGAACATGCCAGGTCATATCTCACTATTTCTAAAGCCATTTTTAGTAGAGATAAAATGCTAAAGTTCATGTTTTCATACTCATTTCATTTTGAATTCTTTTCCATTGACTTGAGTAGAAAGTCTTTAGTGTGTAGATTATAATAGGAATTGAACTATAGCATTTCTTGTGTTATTCCAAGTTTAAACATTTAGTCACCCCCATGAAATGTTGGCATTCATTTTGTAAGTTGTTGGATTTAAATTTTATATGAAAAATTTGGTCATAGTGCAACATTTTGAATATGAGCTATGGTATGTTATATGTAGCTAGCACCGTTCTTCAAAATGTTGCAATATTATTTTAAAAATGTGAACCATTCAATTACCTATGTTCCTTTCCTTGTTGGCTATGCCATACTATGTGCAGACCTATTTTCCATATTTATTATGAAACACCTATAAAGTTACCTTAGCAATATTCTTGGTTTTCAAATGGTCATGCCATTTATTCCACTAACAATGTATTCTAGTAGAATTAACATGAAATTTAAATTCTCTTTATTGAGTTAATGCATTTGCATAATTTTATTATTAAATACTAATATTTTGACGCGTAAATGATTGTCAAATTTAAGGTAAAGAGTTTTTATTAACACGCTCATGCCATTACACTCCACCCCTTTCTACCATTGTAGGATGCCTCTTTGTTGGTGTAATTAAATATTTAATTACACTTTATTAAGTTTACTTAGGGCTAATTTAGTCTTAGGTTATTCTTAATTCATATTAGGGTTTTCTAACTTGCAAATATAAAGGCAAGTTCTCACATATAATTCATTAATTGCATCCAATATTGTGCAAATTTATCCTCTTTACTTATTTCTCTTGTAGAAGGTTAATCTTAGGTTTTGCAGGTGATCCTGGTGGCTTGAGTCAATCAGTGACTCTCACATGGTATCAAAGCTCCAGATTTGCAAGCCCCTTCTTAGATCCGGAGAAAGATCTAAGAAAAAGTTGTTTGTTGGGTGTATTTTGTGTAAAAAAGAGCCTTCTATTAGATTCAGAGCTGTCGAAATAGTTAGATTAACCTTTTATTTAGCTTGATTTGAGCTTCGTAGGCTAGATCTGCAAGAGTTTCAACAGGTGTTTTTCTTTAATCTAGAGGAAATCTATTTTTCAGAGCGTTTTGGGCCAAATCTGACCCTTCCATCATGCTTAAAAAGGCCCAAAAACCTTTAGATAAACTGTTAAGTCATCAAAATCGGCCTCGGGATCATCTAGGGCAAAAAAATTTACGAGGGAAGCTGTATGGCCCCCCCAACACGCAATACAAGGTGAAATTTCAAAAAATTCAAAAAATATATATTTTTTGATTTTCCTATTTAACAAAAATAAAAAATTTAAAGAACAAGTTTTTTTTTCCATTGTAAAAGTTTTTAAAAAAATTCACAAAGAAATTGTTTTAAGGTACTAGGTACCTACGCAGACTTGGTACCTGTTGCAAGCCTGCATTTTGGGATTTGGGCAGTCCGTCCCTTTAATAGGGTGCACACCTATATTAAGGTTGCCACCCCTTTTAATAGGGAGCGGACCTCCCTTAATACCCCAAATCCCTTATTTGGGGTGTGGCCTATGTGGCCCACCTTACATGCAACTCAATTTTCTTTTCATTTTTTTTTTTAAATAAAAAATAAAACCTTTTTAAAATCACATGTACCATGCATAGAATTATGTGACTGTGCCAAATTTGGCATTTTTTTGGCCCTTTCACCATTCTAGCAGAACCATTAAACGTGGCAAAGGTTTTGCTAAATCTAGCAACAAGGGTCATTTTTTTCCCATGTTTGCCCTAAAAGAGTAGTTTTGGTAAATTGAGCATATCTTGGGAAAACAGAATCAGATTTTTGCAAACAAATAGACATCGAAAAGATGGTTCTGAGAAAAATCTAGTGATGAAGGTAGTTTTTGAGATTTTTTTTTTGGTGACATTTATTATTGTTTGAAGTCCAGATACCTTTTAGGGTCTTCGAGCTCTTATCCTTTTGCCATGATCTCTGATTTTCATGATTCTTGTGGCGTTGGAAAAGTATTAAGGAGATATACATATCCATCCTTGCACTTTTTCCAGATTAAGCCCTAGGTATTCTTTATTTAGTTTATCAGTTTTATGTCTTCTATTTAATATTCTGGACATTTTGGCACCTGGAGAAGTTCTGTTTGTTTTGTTGGGTTTCATTTATCAGCATTAATACATATTCAAGTTGTTGATCTCCGATCTCATTTATTCGAGGATATATCATGGGATTTCCTATTCACCCTTCTTTGGTAACATTGGGTAAGGATAATTATGAGTCTTGGTGAAAGGGCATCTTGACACATCTTAGGTGGCTTAATCTTTTGCCTTATCTTTATGGACTCATACTTGAACCAAATACACCTGGGAAGAAATCTACATGGGGAAATTATATTGATCATATTGTAGGATTGATTTGTTCTTGTGTTGATTTTGACACTATGTGTTCTATCTCACATATTGAGTGCCCATGCACTCTTTGGACTAGCATTTGGGAGATCTATGGAGACCCACATATCTCTCCATTCCCAAAAGATCCTATTATGGATTGCCACATACCCCTTGATGATGTAGATTGCATACCTTTTGATGATGATACACTAGAGGAGCTTGCATTTTTGATAGGTCTTTCTAGTTCAAATGACACAGAGACTTCACTTGTTTCTCCTCCTCTTACCTAGACCACATATTTATTACCTATTGCTACATCAAATTCTTTGTAGAAAGACATTACCAGTCTTCCAGAGATAGCTCATAGGAACACATATCTACCATATATACCATTATTGTTTGTAGAGTCCCACCTTACAGATTTGGAGGACCACATTGAGGACATTTGTCTTCTATATGATGACAACGTAGATGGAGTTACATAACAATCATCTTCTTCAGAGATTGTTCTTCATCCTCCTATTCAGTCATAGTTTTGCAGTGGATTGGAGACATTTGAGTAGTTTTTAGGAGCATCATTGTTGTCTTTGGATCATGTGCAAAGTATAGAGATATTTATCCTTCTTCCCGTATATTCCTATTTGGAATGGGAAGACTTTATGCACACATCTGCAGTTCTATTTCTTCCTAAGGGGAGGAATGTTGTTCAATGTTCATGGGTCTTCATCTATATTATGTGTCGAGCGTCTTCTAACACTAAAGGAGTCATCTTGAGGAGTGGTTGCATGGTCTCTCTTCTCATCTCTATTTTGGGTGGGAGCATTTCCTTACATGGGGTTTCATCCTTCTCACTTTTGGGGGGTCACCAGATCTTCTCTCTTCTTCCTCTCTTATGGGGGGCATTCATAATTGTGCTTTTGTGATAGATTCAGTTCTTGGGGGGTCTTAGTGTTAGCCCTTTTTCTATCAAATGTTCATGTACTTGTTGTATTTTCTCTTTTGGAGAGGAGTTTTCTCCCACTAGGTTTTTCTCCTTTTTCTCCACTTTATGAGAGATTCTTGTTGTACATGGATACCTAACATGACCTTGTAGGTAAGACCCATTCTTGCATTAGTTGCATGGGTAAAAGCACAAATCTGTGTCACACTTTATAAAGGAATCGGCCAACAGAAAAAAAAATTTTGAACTTCAACCTCATAAAACTGGCATTTATGTTTTGAATTTCAAAATGATGTAAACTAATGAAATGTAGATCTCTTGATAAATTTTATGCTTGTAATTTTAAAAGAAATTTAAAATATTATTTTGACAATTTTTTTATAAATTTAAGAGCAAATTTTGAATTGCTAAAAATTTCAGGAAAAAGTGACTTTGAGTCCACGTCACAAAAAAAAGAGCAAACAATCTTATTTTTCCCTAATATTTTTTTCCCAAATAGAGGAGTTCAATATCTAGTGCATGGAGAAAAAAAATCAGTTTTCAATGCTTATTTTCTTTGTAATATCATTTTAAAGTTATACTTTATAGAATCTGATAGTTTTCATTCCACGTCAACTTTTGTATAATTTTTTTTATCATTTTCACAAAACCAATTATACCCTTTTGGAGAGGACTCTTTCCTCTAGTGCACCATATAATTTTGAAAAAAATTGGATGTGTTTTGATATATTTTTTTTAATTTCTAATTAGTGTCATCTCTGATTTTAACAACCTACTTGCAATAATTTAAAAAAAACATATTAAAACTATGAAAGAAATGATTTGGGTTCCCGCTTCACCTCAACCCCTCCTTCATTTTAAGGCAATCTCAAGTTTGCAATCTATCATTTCATGTTCTCATGCTCTCTTTTTCTCCTGATGATGGTTCACTGAGTGTGACCTGAAACGTTGAGGGAAAAAAATTACACAGTCAAATCTAGAAGCACTATCTACAATATTAAAGCTAATCAAAGTATTAAAAAAGATCATATTTGGATTCTAGACTCAGAGCTCTACAAAAGGGTATTTTTTATTTTTGAAATAATCCATTCCGATTGAAGAAATATTCAGTTTAAGTTGAGAATTTTAGAAAACCCTAGAAAATGAGTAGGTGGCTACCATGTAAGATGCCACATAGACGATTTCGGGCGAATTGATTTGGGGGCGAGATAGACTCACCTGAATCAATTTGGGGGCGAAATCGACTCACCTGAAATTAAATAATTTTGGCGACCACCACTAGTCGGTGGTTTTTTTTTAATTTAAACTTTATATATATATGACTTCATTTTTTATGTTTTTTTTCAATTCAAACATCAAAGAGAAAATAGAAGAAGCAGAATTTTTCACAATAGAGGTTAAAAATTATTTAAATTTTTTTTTTCAATTCAAGTATTTGGAGAAACCACATAAAAAGAGTTTTTTTTGGCAAGAGAGGCTACAAATTTTCAAGGTATGTAATATGATTCCCAACTTATTTACTCATTTTACCATGTAGAAATTGAACTTCATGAGTTATTTATTAGGATGTATATGTGTGTGTACGTGAAAATTAAAACAAGCAATTTGTGATGGGGAATAAAAGAACTAGAACAAGGTTGTATGACCAAAAAAGAGATGAAAAACCCTAGGAACATCTAGTCAAGAACAACCCATTGAAATTATTGATGAACAAGTTGAAGGGCGTGTTAATGAACAAGTACAAGATGAAATTGGTAGTAGTGATAGAAATTTTTTGCATGGAATGAAAAATTTTATGGAGATGGATGAGGATTCTCTTTTAAAAAATATTTCACTTGAACATATGTTACCTAAAAGCACAATAAAATTGCATAGTAAAAGAATTTGGGAAGAATTTTTTGAAGATAAATCTCTAATTGGAAGAGCACAATTATGTGCAAAGTTATTTAGGCGAAAAGAAATGACCCTTGTTTTGGAATTGTTAGGAGTTGATAACAAGAAAAAATCTTCAAATTTAGAAAATCAGACAGTAATTGAAAACTTGCAAACAACATTGGATTCTATTCAAACCAAGAGTCAAAGTTTTGATTTAAGTGTTGCATGTAGAGCATTGATGACTATAATTTCTAGTAATAAATTATCACATAGAAGACAAGTTAAAGCAATTGCCCAATTAGTAAATGTATCTACGAGAACTATTCAAAGATATATCAAGAAGAGAAATAGATAAGATGAAAAGATTGAAAATAATTAGGTAAATATTTGTCGAGTCCCTCAAAGAGATAGAATTTCAGAAGATGTAAAACAAAAAGTAATTGGATATTAGACTGATCAATCCTGTGTTTCTTCTAGTAGAAGGGACACTATATAAATAAAAGACGAAGATGGTAAAAAAATGCTCATCCAAAGCATTTTATAGATACAACACAGTGAATTTTTTGAAGCATTCAAGCAAGAATTTTCATAGGTGAAGATTTCTCAAAGGATGTTTGAGAATTTACGACCAAGTTTTATGCGTATAAATAAAGTACGTGAAACTTGTTACTGTCGAAATCATGTTGAATTTCATCTACACCTACAGTCATATAAAAATCTTATGGCAATAGTTAATCCAAATGTAGCCATCCTTGGAAGTACAACACAATTTGTGAAGTCTATCTTATGTGAAAAATCAGAAGATTCAGATGAATTCAATGTACAGTGTATAAGAAATATATGTGTAAATTGTTGAAATTTGACAAATTTTTTACCATTTGAGAATATTGATCATTCAATGTCAGTTGTTTGGAAGAGGTTTGAATATGAAAAATACTCAACGAAGTCAGGAGCTGAATCTAGAAAAATTATTTTGAGAGAGTGAATTGCCCTGCAACAAGTTTATAAACAAATTTCATAACATTGTATACCCACATATCCAACATTGTCATGGTGCAAGATGGTAGGCTAAGCAATTTCATGACTCAAAGGATTGTTTTCCATTGGGTTGTATTCTCTCTATTGTAGATTTTTTTGAAAATTATACATTTAGTCCTCAAACTGAGATTCAAAGTCAATATTATCATTTAGAGCAAGTCGCAATCTTTGTACAAGTTTGTTATAGACATGCTGACTTATTTGTAGATGAGGTAGAGAGTACCGAAGATAATCGAATTATCATCAAGGAGGTTCATTTTTATATCAGTGATGATATGGGTCATGATAGAAGCTATGTAGCACATTGCTTTCGAATGTTTTTTGAAGATTTGACACAACGTGGCATTAATGCATTACAACACTGGATTTGGTCTGATGGATGTGCTGATAAGTGTTGATTTTATTATTATTTTTAAATTTTAAATTTATAAATTTATAAAATTTTAAGACTTGAATTTTTAACTAATTTTTGGTTTTCAAATCGTTGTTTATATATAACTATTTATACAGGGCAATTTAAGTTTGCAAAAGCATTTAATTAATTAACACAACAACATGCTAAATCTAGCATAAATTTTTTGTGGAATTTTTTTGAGAGTGGACATGGAAAAGGAGAGCATGATGAAGCAGGAGCATGTGTAAAGCGTGCACTTCGCCAATATTCAAACTTACAGGTAATGTACTAGATATGAAATTTACAAAATTCAAAATTGTTGAATACAAGTCTACAATGATTTATGTAATTGATCTACATGTATTGTAATAGTTAGATGTACATGTGAACTTTTTAAAATTCTTACCTCTTACCTAGGCACTTCACCAACATGAAATTGCAGGTAACACCATACAAAATGCAAATCAAATTGTTGAATGGTTCAAAATCCATTTTGGTGCTTATGACTCAATATACAACAAATGGTATTTTTCGGAAGTTAAAGGTCTGTTAATTGATCAAATCTATATAATTGTCAAGCAATTAATAGTGTTAGAAGTTTGCATCAAGTCATGACTACATGACATAGCAAGCCTCTTACTATTCAAGTGAGAAAAATCCCGTTTTTGTGTTGATTACATTGAGAACAATTCAAATATTCTACAATGTCCAAATGTAAGGGATGGATATGTTTCACAATGGGAAATGAAACAAATAGTATCAATGCCTCCTTTTGAAGATAGTGACATTGTAGATGTATATGATTCTATATATTCAGCTGATTACGAACATGTATCAGATTTATTGTTATAGGTAAGTTACATAATTGATTTATATTCTAGATTGTAATAAAGTTTTGAACATTTGATTTACTTTGTTCAACTCAAATGTACAAACATGTTTACTTGTGGTGTGTACATGAGATATTTTTGCTATGCTTGCCAGATCCTGACAATATAGAAGGTGTAGATTACTATCTAGTAAGATGCACACAAGAAAAATCAAAATTTCTTAGAATCAATGACAGATGATGATGGACAATCATATCCCATTGGATCAGTTGTTGTTGAAGGCACCTATTATCAACAAGTAAAGATAGATAAGAATGGTATTATATTTATTGATTATATGCTAGGACAAAAGGTTCTATAGTACAGTCACTTAGTTATAGCAACAAGATTAAGTTTGAAAAATTTACAAAAAAGAGGACGTGGCCAACAAAAGTGGAGGTTGTCTATTAAAAATTACGAAAAGATTTTAGAGATAATAAAAGATAGAGAAGATCCAGATTATATGTACCAAAAGCTCTAACTACATTATTGAAGAGTGAGTTGAACCAATTGATACATGGTATGAAGGTATATGCACACTTGAATTATTTATTGATTATTGATTTATTTTAAAATGTACATGATTCTTGATAGTTCTTTCCTTCCAAATTTTAATTTCAATGGTTCTTAGTTCAAATTTTATTATAATCAAACATGATCAAGCTACAACGAGCTATAAATTTATTTACACAGATTTCTATTTTTGCAATTATGTTGGTCTATGCCTATAAGGATTTCAAGTTATAAAATTGAACTTCATGTTGTCCAGGTATGATTTCTAAACTATATATAGATAGTCTTAGATGTCTTAGGTGTCTAGAGGTGTCTTAAAGGTCTTACAATTTCTTAGGTGTTTTAGGTCTTAGGTGTCTAGGTGTCTTAAATGTGTCTTAAATATGTCTTCTAGACCTATCTTAGGTCTTACGTGTCTTAGATATATGTCTTAAGTGTCTTAAAGGTAGATTAGGTATCTTAGACCTTTCTTAGGTGTTTTAGGTGTCTTAGGTGTCTAGGTGTCTTAAATGTGTCAAGTAAGCATCTTAAAGGTCTTCAGTGTCTTACTGTATGTCTTAAGTTCCTTAGGTGTCTTAGATATGTCTTAATTATTAGGTGTTCTAGAGTTGTACTATGATGTCTTATAGGTCTTAGGTTTCTCAGGTGTTTTAAGACTTAAAGGTGTCTAGGTGTCTTAGTGTATGTCTTAAAAGTGTCTTAAAGGTCTTAGGTGTCTTAATGTATGTCTTAAGTGTCTTAAAGGTGTCTTCTAGGTCTTAGTTGTGTTCTAGGTCTTGGGTCTTAGGTTTTAGGTGTCTTAGGTCGTAGGTGTCTTAGGTGAGGCCACTGAGCTTCCACCTTCATGTGGTTGGCCTTGTCAGTATAGAATAAATATTTCTCGAAGCTAAGGGAAGCTCTTTTTTTTTGTATCCTTATCATGTAGGGACCTCTCAAACTTAACAAACAAGTACATATTTCAATCATTTTTCAATCATACTAAACTCTCTTTAACTTGATATGACCAAGTAACAAGGCTACACAACTTCAAATGGCACTAACACTGGACAATCTCTTCAACAAACAATTGAAACACCTTGATGTTGCAAGGTGTGACCCTTGGTCTTCTTGTTCAGCACTGCGCTGCAGTGGTTTGTGATAAGGGCTTAATTGCCTTATGTGCTTGTTAAGTCAAGTGGTTGTATCAGGCATTAATAGGTCGATCTTTTGGTGCAACGACAACTAACAGTTGGTATCAGAACTGAGGTCACGGGTTTAAACCCCATGCTTGCGCTGGGGGGGATTGTTGCAAGGTGTGACCCTTAGTCTTCTTGTTCAGCGCTGCATTGTGGTGGTTTGTGAAAAGGGTTTAACCGCCTCTCGTGCTTGTTAAGTCAAGTGGTTGTATCGAGCATTAATAGGTTGATCTTTTGGTGCAATGACAACTAACACTTGAACTATGTGGGAATGACATCATAGTAAACTAATAATGACTCCCAAGCCCAAGATTAGTATAATTTGTCTAAAAGTATTCAAGTGATCTCTAACATTGATAAATAACCTTTGAAGGGGTTCAATTGAACAACACTATGGAGGCATATTTCACAACAATGGGCTCATTTTTCAATCATACTAAACTCTCTTCAACTTGATATGACCAAGTAACAAGGCTACACAGCTTCAAATGGCGCTAGCACTAGACAATCTCTTCAACAAACAAAATTAAAACACCTTAAACTATGTGGTCCGAATGACATCATAGTAAATCAATAATGACTCCCAAGCCCAAGATTAGTATAATGTGTCTAAAAGTATTCAAGTGATCTCTAAAGTTGATAAATAACCTTTGAAGTGGTTCAATTCAACATAATGGAGGCATATTTCACAACAATGGACTCATTTTTCAATCATACTAAACTCTCTTTAACTTGATATGACCAAGTAACAAGGCTACATAGCTTCAAATGGCACTAACACTGGACAATCTCTTCAACAAACAAAATTGAAACACCTTGAACTATGTGGTCTGAATGACATCATAGTAAACCAATAATGATTCCCAAGCCCAAGATTAGTATAATTTGTCTAAAAGTATTCAAGTGATCTCTAAAGTTGATAAATAACCTTTGAAGGGGTTCAATTCAACACAATGGAGGCATATTTCACAACAATGGGCTCATTTTTCAATCATACTAAACTCTCTTTAACTTGATATGACCAAGTAACAAGGTTACACAGCTTCAAATGACACTAACACTGGACAATCTCTTCAACAAACAAAATTGAAATACCTTGGACTCTGTGGTCCGAATGACATCATAGTAAACCAATAATGACTCCCAAGCCCAAAATTAGTATAATTTGTCTAAAAGTATTCAAGTGATCTCTAAAGTTGATAAATAACCTTTGAAGGGGTTCAATTCAACACAATGGAGGCATATTTCACAACAATGGGCTCATTTTTCAATCATACTAAACTCTCTTCAACTTGATATGAGTTTAAATTGATTTAAATCAAGTATTGAAAATGATAATGTGATAGGATATATATAGGTTCTTGCATACATGTGGGAAAAGTTGCATTAAATGATCAATTGTTATAAGTCTAGAGATGAACTGAAAATTTTCAATTTTGATGGATTGCATGATTGTTCTAAAGTTCCACTTTAAGATGGAAATAGAGGTGTATAACTAATATGCAATTTTAACTATAAATTTGCACTTTTACAAATTACCACCAAAACCCCCCTTTACATAATTTATTGCCAAGAACTAGAAATTGGGAATAAGTTTGTAATAACTAAAAAGATGCCTTATGTCTCTAAAATCCCACTTTATATTTTGAGTTAAGAAATAAATCCTAAAATCAATTTGTAAAAAAATTCTTATTTTGAGTTAAGCAAATAACAAATATTTTTGAAGTGTTAGCGAGTCACAATTTATCATTTTATAAATCTAGCAAAAAATAGAGGAGTTCAAGCAACTTACAAAATAAATAAAAAATAAAAAAAATAAAAGACATTTGAAGCTCTATGTCAAGAAGAATAAAAATGAGGACACCAAGACTTGGAGACCACTTGATGGTTTCTTGTTTTAAAATTTATATATTGGAGGCATGAGATAGTGGACTTTAAGGCTCTTTTGTAGGTGCTTTTATAATTTAATATATGAGATAGTGGACTTAAAGTGCCTATTTTATTATTTGAGAAAGAGGAATATGTTCATGTGATTATGACTTATCACTTGTAATGACAAAATAAGTTGTATTGTATATTTGTAATGCCCCGTCATGCAACCCTAGAGTGCAAGGCTAAAAGTACAAAATTACAGAACTAATTTTTTTTTTGAAGCAAGTAAATGCAATAAGAGTAACCAAAGATGTCATAATACACGACATGAAGAAAAGTGCACTTCTAACTCCTCTAGGGAAACATAACTGCATTAGAGAATATAAAGTATAAACCACACAAGTGATAACCATTTTACTACTGCTATAAATCAAATCAACTTTTACATTAGCAAGATAGTTAATTTATCAAGGTCTTAGTACAAGATTACAAGATTACAAGATTACAAGACCGATCTTGTCGGTTTACAAAAGAATGCATAAGAAAGTATACAACACCATCGAAGGTAGGAAGCAAACTGGAACTAGAACACCTCTGCACAGAACTCGAACCGCATTTCCAAAAAAAGACCAATGGATAGCTCTTACCACCCAACCATGTGGAACCCTGAGGTCCACCCCTCCAAGCTAGGAGATAAAGACGAGGATTCCACTATGCCAAGAAACAACATCCAAAAATAAAAGAATGATAACTGACTTGACACAACCAACCATATCATCAAAGCTGCACAAGACAAGACATCACTCCAGAGGTACTACCAAGAAACAATAGAACTGCGTAAGGAGAGTGTCATTGCATGGTCCTAACATGGGTTACCCAGGCTATCTATCCCCAGAAGCCGGACCCCATCTATGGTTACCTTGGCGGCCTCTCTCTAGGCGTCGGCCCCATAGGGTGACACATGCGGAGCCGACAGGTCCTCTCATGGAGACAAGGAGGTCGACCTTGCCAACCAGGCCTTCTCATCCCATCCTTAGCCTGTGAGAGCACTCAAGGCATGGGTGAGGTCTCTTACTTATCTTGTTAGGTGTTTTAATACCCCAACCCTCTTGATTAAGTTATTAAGTTTTCCACATGCTTACAACTTCCATGGGGTTACCCAGGCAACCTCTCACTAGGCACCGGCCCCACCATGAAAGCCACTCCCTTAGTGTTCTCTGATCAAACATACATACCACACATACAGGTAATAATCACCAATCAGATCTGAGCCATAACTTACACCATTCACTAGGCCACAATAATAAGTCCATAGAAACCCATCAAAATTTGAAGCAATACCATCAAGAACCCAAGAACTATATTCAAGAGACCATTCTCATTCATTACAAGATATGAAAATCTAGATATCCCATTACATTGACATGCCACTATCTAGACCAATGATCAAGACACCTCACCTCTGGAGTTAGGTCCAACCAAAGATAAAGAAACCATAATCAGACAAGGTCAACACTTCCACATTGACAACAAGCGGCCATGACATCACACAAGATTCCTACTTCACAACAAACCAACATAGACCAAGCTCCACCCCAAGGTAACATAATACTCCAATACAAACATAAGCTATGACCAAGGAGGAGATCGAGTAAGAGTTTCAAAGGACTCCAGATTCAATCAAGAAATCAACTTACATCAAGTTATCACAAATAGTAAAACTTCAAAACTTTAGGAGTTAATAGGGCAAGAATGGTGAACCATAAACTGAACATCCTTACTTAAACAAAGGTCAAAGAAAGCTCATAAAATAATTCCATTAATAAATCAATCCCAAGTCAAAGACACTCTAATTACCCTTAATATAAGAAAACACAATTCCTTGATTTCCAAAATAAAAGTATCTAAAATGAAGAAACTACATATACGATGATATCCTCTATTCACGAAGCACGAAATAGAATATTACAAGCCTGACCAAAAGATTAATATTTAACAAGGTAATTAATACTCGAAGCACAATATTGTTACCTCATGAATCAAGAACATTAATATGAATTACTTCTACAATTTCCAAAGACAACTAAAAGTAAATACATTCCCTTAAGTCCATTTCCTAACAATTACCAATTGTAGAACCACAACAATACTCATAATTCCCTTTACATGCCATCTACTAACTTCCCTACTACAATTTTCAAATCATTACAACCCTAATTAATTTAACTTACCATTTAAGATCTACCACTTATCATTTCTAAATAAACATCTATAAGTACTTTATTTACAATAAGCAAAATCTTTCTCCGACATTAAAATAATTACAAACAAAATCAAAACAACTATAACATAAATATTTCTCCAATAAGCACCTTCCAATCTACTAACTCTACGAGCACATTCATGAAAATAGGATAAATATCTTTAAAAGCATAATTTACTATCGCAATAGACTATTTACCACAGTCTACTAATTTAAACTTTTATATATACCCTTACAGGCTTAAACTACAAGCTCTACAACATCATTCATAAATAGATTTTCTTAAAATTACATTCCTATTTCACAAGAACGATCATGTGCCAAAACCATTATACGAATCGCAACTTCAATTACAAACATTATAAAACAACCATTATAAACCTATACAATTTCCTATAGGCATAGATGCCCAACTAACCTTTTTACCAAATATCATTTCAAATCAAAAACTCTATAAATGATTATAAATTTCACACTATCCATATGTAACAGATTTGCTAAGAAAACCAACTTCCAATTTAATTTCCTATCTAATAATATATCATCTACCATTTCCTACTGAAATGCATATCTTTGTTACCAAGAGCAAAAACTTCCATTCATATATAATCAACTATGACTTCATGAATCTACGACTTCCCTAAATGCACAACTTCCATTACCTTTTCCAACTGCCACAAATTCACTAAATAAATAAACTCCCATTGACATAAAACACCTACAACAAATATACTTATATCCCAAGCATAACTTTTATCTAATAATTAACCATATCTAGCAAAACACACCATTAGGTTGTATACCCAAATGAACAAAGTAATTTCAAGAACTTAGCAATACTTGAGTACCAAGGATAATACTACTATGCATCACTTAAGAGATTTTAACTTATTTTAGATAACATAAATAACTATGAAATAAAATAAACACAATATTGAATTCATTTCTATATTATACTTTAGATAAAATAAATAAATAAAATTAAATACAATACCTAATGAATAATAAATAGTTACCCTAACATTACTCAATTAAATAATAAAAGAAATTAAATTTAAAGAATAAAATATCTCCAAATTCTTTTATCTAATAAGAAGTTTAACCAAATTTCTAAAAACATCTTCCCTAAGTATTCTTCATAATTTCCACAACTCTCTCTCTCTCTAACAACTTACTAAATTAAAACCTTATTTTATTAATTTACTAAACAAATTAACATTCCATAATAATGAGAGAAATCTCTTAAAAGATAAGGAAATATATATATATATATATATATATATATATATATATATATATATATATATATATATATATATATATATATATATATATATTTAAGATAACATACTATATTTCTATTTTCTCTCTAAACTAGTTTCCACTCTCTTATAAGAAAGTAAGGAAAATATAATAGAATGTTACCTTTCCTAATTCTATGTAGGTTAAGAGAAAAGGCAACTTTTCTTAAGTAATCAAGCTTTTAAGCTAAAATGGAGATGCCTCAAATGATGATTTTAAAACATAACTGAATATTCACAAAGGCATTTACCATTATACAAATCTAATTATTGTCTGGCAAGAAGAAATATTTTTCTATCTACAAGTTTATGTTCGTAGAATGATATTAAGATTATATACAGAGATTCACACCCAGCAAGTGTATAGAGATTATGGTATAATACCATTGACAAGTAGAGGAAATAAAAGAATGGATTGTCATGCAGAGGCAAATTTAATGAGTGGATGGCACAAAGATTTGATAATATTGCTAACATGCAGGTTTAAACTGAGACTGGATGCCTCCATAGCATGATCAAAATGCAGATTTAAAACTGAGGTTCAATGCTTCTATGGAATGGTCAAAATGCAGATTTAAATCTGAGGTTCAATGCTTCTATGGAATGATCAAAATACAGATTTAAAACTAAGGTTCAATGCTTCTATGGAATGATCAAAATGCAGATTTAAATCTGAGGTTCAATGCTTCTATGGAATGATCAAAATGCAGATTTAACACAGATATAGTCAAACCCATATTTTTTTTAGTAGTTTCCAGGCAGTCAACTTCTGTCTCAAACTGCACACATATGAAGATGAATCTCAAAATTCTGGGACATCGGTTTTGTGCAGAATGGCCCATATTGAGTAGTAACACAAGTAGTTTTCTCAAATTCGAAAGGGTTTAGGAGTTACGGTTGAAACATTAGACTTAGGCGAGCATGGAAAATGTAGATAACTCATAAGGGAGAGAGATATTTTAATTCATATCAACCACAAGGGTATTTCTTATTGCAGATTTCAAATCACAATGAAGAACAAGGATTACTTCCACAGAGAACAACAAGATTCAATTCCTTCAAGACTGGGTTGACTAAAATTCCTTTTACTCAGATATTAACAAACAGAGATAAAGAAACAATTTATGCTTGAAACAATATCCACACAAATCAAATTAAGAAATGAAGAATAGGTTCAGATGCACCTGTTATAGCAACTCCCAAATAGATGATCTGCTATGTACAGAGGCAGAAGATACGAGATTTCCTTCAACACTATAAAATTTTCCTTTTCCCAATGTTGTCTCCCCCTTGAAATTTTCCATGATCCCTTCAGATATTCCTACTATCATAAAAATAGCCAAAACCATAATTTCCATCCCATAACTCTCCCATTATTGGAATCCACTTCCTCAAAAATTAAATACATTAAATTTCATTAAATTTTCCACCACCAGAAAGATTCTTCCAATCTTATAATTTATAACCACTCATACGACAACTCACTATTAATAAAATTAAACTTATAAATACAATATAAAATAGTATCAAACAAAGGATATTTACTCATTTAATATGATATTAAATATTTATAATTTATCTATTATTACTATTAAAATTATTAATTAAATTTCTATCAAATATTTAATATTTCACAAAATTAATATTATTTATTTACAAAATAGATTAATAATCTCTATTAAATGAAACAATTAAACCAACAATAAGCAACTCAAAATTACATACCAAACATTTCCAATGACAACACTCTACATAACAACAGAGACTCACAACCATGCTCCACACCGACCAAACTAGCAGAACCTAAGACTGAGAACTCATCCTTATTGAACCTCATGTTATCTCCATTCCACAACTCAGAGAATTCATATTCGACAACTCAAGGCATTTATTTCCCATATCAAAATTATTCTGAGCCAATATAAATTGATAATCCATAATTCCAAATTAATGACGTAAATTCTCTTGAACAATAGATAATCAACTCTAGTCTATTTTAAAATCTAACCAAGGAATCAATCCAAGTTCTAAACCAACCAAATATTATGTAATAATCATAATAGAAGCATTATTAGTTAATAATAGATCATAAAAGTATTTTTCCAACCACAAATAAATATTATTAACATGACTAGCTTATACATCACAACACGAGATACCCAACATAACAAGGCAAGACCACGACTCGAGACAACAACAGAAGACAAGGACCGACCTAGTGGAATAGACCTCACATTATCTCCCATCATTAATACCCATTGGTGTAAGAACCCGCTCGAACCTGCTATATCAGGTGGAGTCGAGGTTCGGTACCTGCAACCTGCATCCGAGCAATTGGTTGTATAAAATCAAACACATATATGCCAACACACACAGAGAGTCAGAGAATCATGGCGTCGTAGGGTACTCGAAGCGAGTAGTACTACACCGTCTCTGCTCTTGAAACAATATCATAACAACTTTTTATCTGAATTCAACCACCACAATTCAAATAACACATGATGATATTAATTTGCATCATAACTAAAATAACAGTAGTGCCATCATAAACTCATAATACCTGTCAAATTATACTAGTCAAACATAGTTCATCAAAATAAACATAAATCATGACCTACTACTCAACTGTCTCAGACTGAATCAATGCAATGAACGACTAACAACTGTCACCAATTTGACAGAGAGCAATGCAAAAACCACCGCTATCACAAGCCAATGACGAGGGGGCACTACAATATTATTGTATGGAAAAGCAAATATATAAGTATGTTTACAAAAGGAACAATTATTTTTATGTTATTAAGTTCTTTTAAATGAAAGGTGGCTTGATATTGTTATTTAAATTTCATATAATCAATGGTTGCTTTACTTCATTTACTACATGTTTAATCACCTGAATAAATATTATACCTTTTTAGATTTTATTATCTTTGAAATAGTGTGTTATGAGGCTTGTTAGATATTGTATAATCTTAAATTGTTTAATTATTTTGTTTGAAATTAAACATAACATTAGCAATTAGATTTTCCTTTAGAGAAATATAGAATAAGTTAAAGTCCTTGATAAACAATAAACCTTAGAATTGTCTCTTTTGCAATTGTAAATCCTAGTTAGTTCAAAAAATTTATAGTACCATGAAAATTAAATTATTAAGTAGACAAATAGTGAAAAAATATATAGTTATATTGGTGTTCTTAATTTCCAACCTAGTACAGTTGTGATAGTATATTGAATATTTTCATAGCTATATACATCGAATGGGATAAAATTAAACGTGAATTTGAAGATAGCAGTCTATACACTAGATTAAATCAAATTACTCAAACATTTTTGAGTCATCAACTAACCTTTGAACACACTTATATTTGTACTCCTAATATTCAACACTCAGAGTTCATAAACAACCTTAGAATCAGAATTCACAATCCTAGTTTAAGTCACTAACACAAGTCTTTAGTGTAGATTGAATACACAATTCACATATTCATTGGTAGAGCTTCATATTAGGACACTTAGCTTGAACATGGGGAGATTAGAGGCACTAGGAACACGTGGCATTGGATGGGATCCCCAAATACTCTTCCTATTAGGTGTTGATGAAAAGATGCAAACCATATTTTCCCATTTTGAACTTCTTAAGACAACTCTAATTAAGATTTTTTATGTTTATGTGGCTCATATTATTTGTGATTAATAATGTGGGTGATTGGTAGATATTTCCACATATTTGCAAGATTAGCATTTTTTATGACTTAAATATTGACCTATCATGTAGCCTCTAGAATTTTGTTGATTTTCTTAATAATAAATTTTGTTAGTGGTGGAACATATATCCTATGATTTAAAGGACCACTACCATATTACCCACTTTTATAATTTAATATATGAGATAGTGGAATTTATATTTATTAATAGATATGTTTTGTTGGATTTACAATTTTTAAAAATAATTTAAGTTTGTTAAATCTAGCAACGTTAGCTAAATTCTAGGTAGTTTCTAATTTTACTAGGTTTAAATATGTACTACTTCATTTGCTTAGATATCTTCCTATATTCATTTTCTATTTCCCAACTTAATCTTATTTTAGATTAGGAATATAGCCTAATTAGGACACATTTAGAAATTTAGATAAAAGAAAAAATAACACTAACTTATAAAGCATGTAACTCATAATATAAATTTTGAAATTTAAATATAAAGCATGTGACTCATAATAAGAACGTCTCTAAGATATAAAACATAAGTACATACATATAATGTCCAAATGTAAAACATGTGACTCATAATAACAACGTCTCTAGATAGAAAAGTTCATGTGACTCATAAAAATGTCTAGATAAAATATAATAACATGTAAGTCATAATGTCCAAATGTACTGTAAATATAAAACATCTGAATCATAATAACAACTCATAAATGTCTCGCTCTATGAGTGGATTGAGCCTCGCTCTGTCTCAAGCTGTGACATCTTGATCCCTAATTGGAGCCCTCAACTGATCCATGACCTGAGCACCGTGCTAAGTTGTGGGCCAAGGTCTGCACATGAAACACCATAAAATTTTCAAATGCTATATATATACATGTACAAATATAATTTGTTTTGATTTTAAATAAATAAATAATACTTGACAAATCTAAATTACCTGACATACACGGTTTGCATCATGTAGAGGAGTCTCAATAGAATCATGACCTGATCCTGCAACCTATAAATGACATGTATTCATACAATATATAAGCATATGTGTATTTAGCTAGAAAACTTGTACACTTGATGTCTGTATGTAGAAAGTTAACTTGATATATATATATATATATATATATATATATATATATATGTACACTTAAATCAAACTTATATGTACATGTGATATATTGACCTAGTTTTTAAATACCTCATGATGATGACTAGGATCGCCAGCATGATGCAAATCTCCATATTCAGGTTGTAAAACAGTAGCTTGTGTCTGATACACATCTACATTTAAGACTACAATCAAGAGTCAGAGCTTCAATGTATATTTAAAATTGAACATAAAATTTTTAAATATATAATTTATGAATTTAGATTATAATTTTTAAATAAATTATACCTCAACTGCACCAACAAAGGCCCTCCCAATCCCACTGAGGTCAGAATCATGGAGAGACAATGATAAATGTGTAGATGGTGTAGTATCAATACCAAAAATAAGCCTGCTATACTCACCTCCCATAACATCATGTGCAGTAACCTCAACCTCAAGACCAACTGGAACATGTAGAGGGGCAGAGCCTGTAGGACCAACTGGAACATTCTGATGTCCCCCCAAACCCTGTGAACCTGACTCACCATGGCTCCTCTGTCTACCAAAATATCGCTTGAGATGTGAGGATACAACATCAAGTGGGATCCCATACTGATCGCTGATGAACTGGTATGAATCTAATAAATCACTGGCCATGCATCTAGTCATATTCCACAAAGCACTCTCTCCACTAATCTGTGCCACATCATGTGGCAATGATATATCAGCATGAATGTAATGATCTGAACAGCTGGTCGATGTGGCCTCAATGAATGGAATGTCAATCCTCGGGTGTAACAAATACCTGCCAACATGATCAGATGAAAACTGATCAACCTTAGTGGCAATAGTCACCATGCTCTCAAAAAATGTGTGTCTCGAGGGGGTCAATGTTGGTTGGGCGGCATTTGCTAGTTCCACATGTTTTGGAAGAACCAAAAGATTTAGGCCAACTAAGGACCTCTTGTTCTAAAGAGGTGGCACATCTACTCTTCTATACTCAGGTCTCTCTGCAAACCTCCCTTTCCCTTGACCAACATGTTTAGGGAAAGATGTATAATCAACAAATAAATCTAAATGGAACTCTGCATATAATTGTTTGCAAAAATACAATGGCAACTCATCATTGTTTGGCCATTGGTGATGAGTTGCCAAAAACCTAGGATAGATGAAAGGACCGATAACTGCATCCACACACTTGGTGGGAGAATAGCCTCTCACTCTCTCTTTTCCCCTATAAGAAGGGAACATGTTGAGAACATTATCTACTGAAACCAGCCTAGAAATAGATAACCATTTCTCCTGGCCAACAACACTTTGAGAAAGCGATGCATAGAACTTGTCAACACTAATGTCATCATAGGGATTGTATGATAGACAACTTGGATCATACGTGTGATCTCATCCTTAATCCTAACCAGCATGTCTCTACCTAACAGGTTTGGTGTATTGTGAATAGAACTATTGAGTTCATCCAAAGCTCTTTGAAACCTTTGAATGGTCTCTGCATATAATGTAGAATTATCACTATCGCCAGGTTGACCTGACTGATGTGATTGATGTGATGATTGGTCATCCATGTGGACCTAAATTTATCTGCAGTATGATAATTAAATTTTTTGTAAAACATATTGTATGTCACGATGAAAATAAACCTGCATATAAATTTTCCAACTACTACATACATCTTTAAAAAATCCATGATATAAATGCACACGTGCTTCTCAAATAAACCTGCACCTTAGATGCTTGAAAATACATAAATAATAGGCCTATCAACCAAATCTAAATCAACCATAAAACACAGAACTAGGAATGCATAGAAAATCCAAATTTAAAGTCACATGTAGCATGTAGTATATTGACATGACAACCATATAGGAATTTATATAAATCAGATTTTATCATAATTCATATAAATCAGATTTTATCCTAGAGTAGTTGGAGTCATAAGAAGGTATATTTCCAATCTAGAAAAAAAACATTCGTCAATCTAGAAAAGGCAGACTCTATTTAACATTCTAGAGTTATATATATATATATATATATATATATATATATATATATATATATATATATATATATATATATAGTGTATGTTGTTTCCTTCTTTAACCATGTTATTCCCTAGCATTTGGTGGGCAAATTTCAATGGATAACCTTACAAGGGATAAAAGTACATGTCCTACATTACTGTAGCACTTGATTTGACCTGTTTTATGTATGAACTGACTCCCACCCATCAGCCATCAGCCACTTGCTACTTTTGATCACCACAACTTTTCCAATAACTTATGCACAAATTCTTTCTTGAATGGTTTCAAATTGTGATTATTTTTCCATCACCACAACCTTGATAAAAATTTATGCACAAAATTCAATAAAGAAGAATTTATGCAGAAATTCTCTCTGGAATGATTTCAAATTTTGATATATTTTTTTAGCTTATAGTGTGGATGAAATTTGATGTTCCTTGTAGTTTCCTATTGTGTCATGGTATAGATAATAGGGTAGGTGTGGCTCTGTTAACTCCCTCATATCCATTCAGATTCATAGATGTATTGATGGATATAAGGGAGGATGCTGGAAAAGGTTGTGGAATTTGGCTTCACACCAGCCAATTGCATTTGCTTTAAAATTTCTAAAATAGGCTTACATAGATCTAGTGTATGTTGTTTCCTTCTTTAACCATGTTATTCCCTAGCATTTGATGGGAAAATTTGAATGGATAACCTTACAAGGGATAAAAGTGCATGTCCTACATTGCTGTAGCACTTGATTTGACCTGTTTTATGTGTGAACTAACTCCCACCCAGCAGCCATCAGCCACTTGCTACTTATGATCACCACAACCCTTCCAACAACTTATGCACAAATTCTTTCTTGAATGGTTTCAAATTGTGATTAATTTTCCTTCACCACAACCTTGATAAAAACTTATGCACAAAATTCAATAAAGAAGAATTTATGTACAAATTCTCTCTAGAATGATTTCAAATTTTGATATATTTTTTAGCTAATATTATGTGGATGAAATTTGATTTCCTTGTAGTTTCCTATTGCATCATGGTATAGGGTGGGTGTGACTTTGTTAACTACCTCATATCCATTCAGATTCATAGATGTATTGGGTCAATGCAAGAAGTTGGGTCCACTTTTTGGCCAAAAAGTGGAAGTGTTTTCCCTGATTTTCAGAATTTGTCACATTTGACCTTAAAATTTGAAGCACTTAGAGATGGAATCTTTAAAAAAGTCACTGAATATAAAATGTAGTACTCGGAGTCTAGTTTCCAAATATGTAATTTATTTCAATACCTAGATGATATAAATTGATTTTCAATAGGCATTTCTAAAAACTACTGTTTAAAAGTCATTTTTTTTTAACCATACCATGCACGTGTACGACCAACATAATTTGATCTAAATAAAATTATTTTTTAAAATTCTTTTGGGAAAAGATATGTAGTACAGTGAAGTTTGATGAGGATATTTTTTTATAATTTTTTTCCAAATATTTTTTTTTATTAATTTTTCATTAGGCCTAATTGCTACTTTTAAAAACCTCTCATGTACTGTAATATCCCTTGCTATTTCGGACCTTATTTTGCTGATTTGAACCTCAAGGAATATTGTCAAACACTTCTGATGTAAACCCAATGCTTGTTGGTCTGTGTTTTTAGTCTGATATTTTTGCTTGATAATGATAGCTGAGTACTCTAAATGCTCATAAATCCAAACTACAATGTCTAAGCATTAATCTAAATGCATATATGACTTCTTTTTGGTATTTACGATGCATATACATGAAAATTAGACATGAAATGCATACCTACAGCCAATTGATATTGTGTCAAACACTTGGCATGCATACTATTATGCTAATCATGAAGGATACTAATATGCACATTACATCAAATAGATGGCCTACAACTTATCACTCCTTTATTGAGATATATTGTCTAATACAATGCTGATATGAATGGCCAAGACTCTTGGCTTTACAATTTTATGCAACTCCTAAAATCTGAGAACAAATGACAACTATGAAACAATGTTGATATAAATATGCTAACTTATGAAAGAACCTGGAAATGTAAGCCGCTATGAATCGATGATGAAGATGAAGGAATGGCAGCCTCAAAATAGCTCACAAACATCCCTCTCAAGCCCAAATCATGCCTCTTCAAGTGTAGCACCCAGCCTTCTCATCAACCAAGGAAAGGAGTCCCTTCCAAACCCAAATTGAAACCTTCTCCTAGCTGCCCTGTACTGTAGCGTTACTGTTCATGGGACTGTAGCAAAACACTGTAGCGCGACACTGTAGCGTACTGTAGCAATCACTGTAGCGTACTGTTCATGTCACTGTAGCGGCACTATTCACAGGACTGTAGTAGCCAATAGAAAATCTTTTGATATGCAAATTAATACCTCCAAACCCTTAGTTAATACTACAGATTTAAGCACAAATAAAAGGACTGAAATATCCCTTCCAATTTGCAACCCTTCAGAGGATATTTCACCACCTCAGTTATGCTAATCTATGGGAGTTTTCGTTCCCAAAGACTAAATATGTAGAAACCCTTGGCTCCACAAACTCATCAAATGCAAATGACAATAATCGGATGCCTGGAAGCTTGCCTTGCCCCTTCCTTTATACTTTTTTAATCCCACTTCAGGAGGCTTTTAGAAAATCTTATAATTTAATTTTAGTGACTTTAATGATATAATATTTATTTTAAGTCACTATATTAAATTAATTAAATATAAGGTTACCTTTTGATTTAAAATTAAGTAATAACCTTATGAAATAATTAATTTAATAATATCTCCCTTATTTCGTCAATTAGCCTTTGGGAGATAAAGGCTAAATTACTCATCATGAAAGTTTCCTAGGAAGGGGACATTACAGTTCGCCCGTCCTGAAATTGCTTGTCCCCAAGCAATCTCAACTCTGGATGCTGGAGAATCTCTTCGCCTTCCCAAGTGGCATCCTCAACTGGTAAATCCCTCCATTTGATCAAGTATTCTCTGATGACCTATCTCCATAACTACCTCTCCCTAACATCCAAAATAGCCTCAGGCACCAAAATCAACTTCCCCTCATCATCCAAGGGTGGTAAGGTAGCAAAAGGAACCACGCGATGACTTAATGCCTTCTTGAGGTGTGACACATGGAAAACATTATGTACTCTGCTATCTATCGGTAATTGTAACTCATAAGCCACATCACCAACTCGCCAGATAATCCTGAAAGGGCCATAATAACGCGGCTTGAGCTTCTCTGCACCACTCTTCTTGAGAGTGGATTGTCGATAGGGCTGTAACATCAGATACACCATATCCCCAACCTCAAATGACCGCTCAACTCTCTTTTGATCAGCATATTGTTTCTGCTGATTCTGTGCCTTTTGGATATTCTCCTGAAGAGCTCTCATAATATCCTGGTTCTCCTGTAACATATCCCCTGCACTAGGCACTCTACTATCACTTATCAGCAAGTTAAGGAAACTGGGTGCTTCATAACCATACAAGGCCATAAATGGTGTCATCTGAATCGAGAGATGGTAAGTGGTATTGTAACAATACTCACAAAGGTATATCCACTTAACCCAACCCTTATGTTGCCCTGCAATGTAATTCCTGAGATATCCCTCCACCCACTTATTCACAATTTTTGTCTGGCCATCCGTCTGTGGGTGGTAGCTAGTACTTGGGGTAAGCTCTGTCCCACATTGTCTAAATAACTCCTGCCAAAAATGACTCAAGAACTGACTATCCCTGTCACTAACAATGCTCCGAGGTAACCCATGCAACCTGAATATCTTATGGAAGAAGAGTTATGCTACCTGTGCAGCTGAGTATGTAGCTGTGATTGGAAAGAAATGAGCATTTTTGTTAATCGATCAACAACCACATAGATACAATCTCGTCCCTGGGTTTTTGGTAAACCGGTAATAAAATCCATGGATAAACACTCCCACTTCCTATCAGGAATCAAAAGTGGCTGAAGTAAACCTGCAGGGTATGTATGTTCCTATTTATTCTGCTGGCAAACAGGACACTCTCTGACATATCGAAGAACATCTGTTTTGAGCCCTTTCCAAGTAAAGTGCTCTCGAACCTGTCTATAGGTCTTAAAGTACCCCGGATGCCCTGCCATAGGTGTATCATGAAAATACCTCATCACTGTGTTCTTCATTTCTGATCCTGGGGTTAAGAATATCCTACCTTTGTAAATGATAAGATCATTTACAACTGAGTACCTGTCATCCTCAACTGACCCCTCAATTATGCTAGAAGCCCATGAGTCCTTGGCATACTCTGCCACAATCAAGTGTCTCCAATCCTCTGAAATCTCCACCATAGAGCTCAAATGGGGATGGCGAGACAAAGCATCAGCAACTACGTTCTGAGTCCCCTTGACATAAGTGATGTCAGGGTATGTGCAGGATCATGATGGGCCAAACTATACCTCTAAGTGGCAATGAAAATACAAAAAATCAGACTTTATCAAGTTCATGTGAAATTTTGAATGGATTATCTGTACAATTTGAAAAATATGTAAGAATGAAATTTGTAGAGAATTGAATCTAGTTTATAGGCTACTATTTTTTTTAAAACAAAAACTAAATTTACTTAGTAAAAATTGAATATTTCAATGAATAGCTATTAAATTTTTCAAAAAAAAATAAAAAGTGGGTGTGTGTCCAGCCAACCTAACTATGAGTAAAAATATATATATATTTTTTGAAACTTTCAAAATAAGTAGAGGACTCATGTCTGGATGTGATGCATATTTATTTGAATTTTTTTTCTAATAAAATAATTAGTTATGATTTTTTTACTGTGACTTTTTTTAAAAAATAAAAAGTAATTTTCCAGCCAACCTAACTCGATAAAAAAAATTAAAATTCAATTTTTTTTTTTTTAATCTATAGCCAGAAAAGCATAGAGTGTGATGCAGGTTTCAGATCTCAAAAAGGTGAAATGGTTTGAAAGTTATGGATGTTTTTCAATCAGTGTGTCCATCAGGATTTCAGAGACATGGTATATTGAAAATTATTAATAATTATTTAATAAAATGATAACCAAATAAATCTTATATTTTTAGAAAGCTAACAATTTTTTCTATTAACCCTTTTCGTTTTATCAATTTTGCATTAAAAAAAAGTCGTCAGCACGAAGGGTGAAGTTCGAAGAAGAGACTGAAACATTAAAACACGTTACAATCCATAAAAAGTCAACAATCAAAACGAATATCCGTCTTGCTTTGTACCAAAGCAAGACGGATATCCGTTTTGCTTCGGTAAAAGCAACTAGAAACAGATATCCATTATTAAAACGGATATCCGTTCTGAAAATGGATATCCGTTCTGGAAACGGATATCCGTTTTCAGAACGGATATCCGTTTTGTTGATTTAACAAAAAAATTTTGCCATTGGTTTTGGATGAAGAGAAGCAACATATTTTGTACCATTGGTATTGTTTCACTGAAGATACAATCCATGGGTATATCGTTTATGTATGCGTGGACATTTCGTGTATATCCTGCTATCGTTTATCGTGGTTGTAAATGGTGAATGTACATGTCAAATGATACAAAGGTTGACCGGCCATATCGGGAAAATTGGGAAAAGATACGTTAGTTGACCGGTGATAACAAGTCATGTTATGTATAGGCTAAATCGAAGACATCAGACTGACAATAGTTATCAGAGAGACAAAGTTCCATTGAGCCGACAACATTGATCTCACAGATCAAGTCATATCAGGGTGACAATCATTAAGTGTCACCGATGGGTTATTTATCGGCACATCGGAAGAACAGTTGAGAACTACACCAATGAGAGGGAGTCACACCAACAGAAGGAACATCGGAAAGAGATGGACTCTCAAAGGCGAGAAGAAAAGTGTCACCGATAGAGGCAGTCTGGCCGATGGTGTAGTTCGGTGTTTATTCTTTCAGTGTGAGATACGATATCGGAAATCGAAGAGAATGTCTGACCGATGTAGAAGTCTTACCAATGACTAATGGATGGTAAACACATCGGGGAGAGTTATAACGTTGGAATGCAAGTAAAAAGTCTCACCGAGGGTATTGGTCTTACTGATAGACAAGGGTGGTGAATCTCACATCGGAGTAACTGTGTATATATCCTGCAATCATCTTATTCCATGAGACCACATTTCTTTGAGGCATTTTTTCAAACAGTTCATGTGTCTTGTCTATGCTTCCACACTTTCCGTACATGTCTACCAGAGCATTTCCAACTAGAATATCTACAAAAATCCCACTTCCATTATGCTTTGATGAATGTCCATACCCTATTCCAAAGCTCCCATTTTGGTAGAGGTAGAGAGGATGCTGACAAAGATTGCAGAATCTAGCTTTACACTTGCCAATTGCATTTGCTTGAAAATTTCTAAAGCCTTTTCAAGAAACCTGTTTATGCATATCCTACAATAATAGTAGTCGAGGAGACCACATTTCTCCAACTAGACTTCTACCAATTCAGAAAATGTGTGCTTCTGGACCAGTGTTTGGTACAAGAAACATACCAATAGAGTGGTTGATGCGGAGGAAATTCCACAGTTCACCCTAAATGGCCCTGTCGGCCTGTATCGGCCAAACCCTTTCGACGTTCCCCCGAAAAAACCCCTATCCGTTACCAATTTGATAGGGAGCGCGCTGCGGAAACATAAATGTCTTGTCGATAGTAAAGAAAGAGTGTATTTCGGTCTCGTTTGGACCTTGCGAAGGATATTTTAAAAGCTATTTGAGCAATTGGTGGGTTAATGGGTATTTTACACCTTGTTTGTAAGCTTTTGATGTGTTGCTCTGCATCACTTGTCTACAACATACAAAGTTTACCTTTCTCACCTAGTATATAAAGGACATTAATAGGGAATTTGTAATTTCCACTCAGTCAGTGCAATCTAGGAGAGGATAGATTGTCTAAAGTTGTGATCTATTTCCATTTACACTTGCCATAACTACAAATGCTTAGTGTTTATTCTCAACCCCGGTATATGAATAAAATGTGACCTATTGTTCTAATAGGCCTATAGGGACAAAGAGGTGATAAAGCCTTTAATTTTAAACATGACATGGTTTTGATAACTTCCCATATTGGTAAGGTCCTGGATGACAATCCTTTGATGCACCTAATTATAATAGGTGTTATGATAGTCCTTGGTATCTTTTCATTTCTTTCTTGAATGGCCTGCAAATAAGACATAAGACATATTAGATCCTTCATAAATAAGAATTCTCATACATTACATTTAAACTTAAACTCCCTAAACATCCATCAATCCATCCATTAATATCAAAATGCCATGAATATCCTATGATCAACCATTCTAATTCCTAGGATAGTCATATATTGCAATTTTGCTTCTCTATACTAAAATAGCCCAAGGAATATCTAACCTCAAATTTGTATTTTAACAATCTAATGTCTTTATGAATAACATTGAGTCTTCTTTTGGGACAACATTTTTGCCTTTAGAAGCTCCTCATTTGATGATAGCCTAAAATCAAATAATGGCTTATATCCAAAGCTTTATTAAGTTGATACCTAGGTGGATTAGTGTGTAAACATTGAAATTAGATGGTAATTCACAAGTTTATTGAATAATACAATGAATCCCTAGTATAGAATCCAAATGTACATAGTAAACCGGATATCTATTTTGTAGTAGGCATATGGACGTTGCAAGTGTCCGTTGCAAAGAATTGGGTTTTCCAAAACGGATATCCGTTTTGGAAAAGCAAAAAAAAGACAAAAGGAATATTTCTGGGCCCGACTTCCGCAACCAGAGACCCTCTGCTGTCGAAATACTCGTGATTTCTGGCTATGACAGTGAAAGGAATATTTTTATGCACTTTTGGAGACACAATTTTCTTGTTACAATCATAAGGGTGATATTTTTGTTCCCCTAATGGGGAGCAACAGTCGTCGTAAAGCAAAAAGGAGGAGGAAAGTTACATTGGAGGAAATTGAAGCAATTAGGAAAAAAGATAGGGAAAGGAAGAGGATTGGAAGGGTGGGTTTGGCGGATGCTCATCAAGGTGAATCTTCTTCTTTACCATCTAATGACATGCAATTTGAAGATGTTAATTTTGATTATAATGAAATGTTAGATAAGAATGAAATTCACCATGATATTGCAAATGAAAATATTGAAAAATGTTATGAAACACCTATTCATAATAGCAATACCATGGACAAAGAAGAAGAAGAAAAACGAAGACGTGCACTTGAAGAAAGTGGATATGAACATCATGATATTGAAATTGCACTCCATAATCCATTTGTTGATAAAATTGATGAGGTTGAAAACATGGATGAAACAAGAACAATCAATGTATCTCCAAATTTCATAAGAAGAGAGGACATTTGTCAAGAAGAGAATAACCGTGATGAAATTGGAAAACACCCGAAAACCCCAAAATGGTTACTTGAAATTGATGAGAACATAATGGAAAAACTTGAAAGCAAGAGGTCATCACGAACGGTTCAGTTGTGGGCTACAAAACTCTTCAATGAATACTTTGAGAAGAAAACATTAACCGAACAATGCCAACTTTTTGTGCAATTATTAAAGATGTACAAAATGAGACCTTTACTAAAGAAATTAAAGATTCGGTTAAACAAAGTGTCCGATCGGAATAAAATTATTGTAAGAATCCTTTTCAATGCACTCAATTCTATTGGAAAGACTAGCAAGGAGAAAGATAAAAGAGCTGCCCGTAGAGTAATAACAACCTCAATAGTAAGCAAACAATTAAGAAATGCTTGATTAATGAGGCAAACTTGTGTTGACTTAAGATTGAATCATAAAACAATGTCAAAAGCACTAGCATTAAGATCAAGGCTAGATAGTCTTGTTGCCAATGATACTTGGGCTTTCAGTGGTAGGCTTCCACGAGTTGACAAGAAGCTAATTGATAGCACAAAGGAAAAAATTGAACGATTTTGGCACACTAACTCTAGGGTATCACCGAATGCAAAAGATGTTGTAAAGTTAAGAATTGGTGATAAAGACCGCACACCACATCCTAAACATTACTTGGAATGTAGCCAAACAACATTGTACAAACAATATTGTGAAACTCACCCAGGTATGACAATCTCACAAAGAGCATTTGAATCTCTTAATCCATTTTATTGTGTTCCTCTTAAAGTTCGTAATACATGTTGTTGCAAATACCATGTAGAATTTTCTATGTACTATGAATTATTATGCAATATTCGTTCTACTTTGCACACTAACGAAATGTTATAGGAGTGTGGTGCAATTCAACTACCAAAGTCATCTAGGGACTTATTGGATTTATTTCTATGTATTAGAGATGATGGTTGCATGTTCTACAAGAATGATTGTTTAAATGAAAAGTGTTTACAATGTGGTGGGTTATCAAAGTTTGTATCATGTTTTCATGAGGGCAACGAGCATGATTTTGGAAAGAGAATGGTTGAGAAAAAGAGATATGAGACAGTGAAATACAATTTGAAAAGTGGAGGTGAAGGTTCTAGATGTGAGTTGATTGTAAGAGAGGTAAGTATTGCTAATTTTATTGATGATTTTAAGAAAAATCTTTTCTACAAGTATGTCAGACATAGCCACAGGTCTCGATGGTTAGATCAATAGTTCAGGATGTGTAAAGACTCTTTCCCGATTGGAACTATTGTCTCTGTAGTTGATTTTGCAGAAAACTATACATTGCAACCCCAAAATGAAGTTCAATCCCAGTACTACAATTCTATTCAGATTGCTATTTTTGTTCACATCACATACAGACATGCCCCCGAGAGTACAGAAGAGAACAGGAAGATTGTCAGAGAATACCATTTTTACATGAGTGATGATCAATCTCATTCAGCAGAATTTGTGCAATATTATTTTCAACAATTTTATGGGTTCTTGCAAGAAAAAGATATTAGAATAGATCAACATCTCATTTGGTCAGATAATTGCACTGGTCAATTCAAGAATGCTCGTAATTTCTATTGGTTGAGCAAAATGCATGTAGAGAAGGGTATACCTCATATTTGGATTTTTTTTTAAGCCGGGCACGGAAAAGGTGAACATGATGGAGCAGGTGCATGCGTGAAGAGAGCTCTTTATAAAGAACAACTAAAGATTAGAGGTGGTGCTACATTCAGTGATGCAGATTCCATTGTTAAGTGGTGTAACTATGCATTGTCACGAGGAGTGGCTCTTGATTCTGAAGTGCGCAGGTTCTTTTGGTTGGTTGATGATGGGATAGCGATAGAGAAATTGGAATGTTAGAGAATCAGTGAATCATCAAAGATGCATTCATTTCAAAGCTCAAATGCAAGTACATGGACTATTTGGACACGAGAATTAGCTTGTTTTTGTCAGAGTTGTATTAAATGTAATTGGAACAATTGTGAGTCAAGTGAGTGGGTAGATGCATGGATTCCACAATATTTAGTCCCTTTATATGAAGGTCAATCATCTTCCGTCAATGACATGGAGAGCTCATTTGACTATGAACATCTTTCAGACCTTGTACAGCCAGGTCATGTTTATGCAGTTGTTGCACCGCATGGAAATGAAGAGAGGTCAGACTATTGGTTGGCACGATGTGTACAGGGAAAACAAAAGCTAACACAACCTATGATAGATGATGATGGGTTCACATATCCTACAGGATCAGTTGTTATTGCTGGGACTTGGTTACGAACATATATGGTTAAAAAGAATGGCATCTCGGCCTTTGAAGACTTTGAGAAGCATAAAACCATATTGATGTATTCTCACCTAGTTGTAGCAACAAATGTCAAGTTACTAAAGCATCGTGGAAGATCAAAATCAAAAGAACTATGGACAATTAGTAATGCTGATCATGAAGCAATATTGGATACTTTGAAGGTAAGAGATGACCCCTCAGGTACGCTTGACTAGCATTTAAACTTCCAGATGGACAGGTATGACATTTTTTATCTTAACTTGTTCTTGTTTTTTCTATTTTTTAGAATTGTTTTATTAAAAATCTTGTTACTTTAATAACTATAATGCATGCTTTTGACTATACAGGACAGCGAATAAAGTTATTTTAGATAGCATCGTAGATTATTTTGCATGGCATCGTAAATTATTTTGTATGGCATTGTAGGTTATTTTGACTATACTCGAGGTATGATTTTTAGTTCTCATTTGTATTTCTTAATACTGCACATTTGTACCTTTTTCTACATAAGGCATTCCATGAGGTGACATGTATTTGATGTCTTTTGCCAAATAGTTCATGTGCCTTGTCTATGCTTTCACATATTACATACATGTGTCACATGGCAATTGCAACTACAACATCTGACAAAATTCTCATTTCTTTGAGGTATTCCACCAAATAGTTCATGTGCCTTGCCTATGCTTCCTTACTTTGCATTCTTATAAAAGTCCTATAACAGTCATAATTAATCTAGCCTTGATCTTGCCATCATTGTATTCCATGAGATGACAGTCCTATAATAGTCCTATACATGTCTACTAGGATAGTTTTAACTACAACAGTCCTAAAATAGTACTAGAATAGTCCTATAATAAGTGCAGCATTTAATGTACATATTTATGATATTCATGTTTACTTTTAAATCTACTTGTTCATGCTTCTCATAGGACGTCACCTCCCCTACCCATCCAGCTCTATAGAAGAAGAGAGACAACAAATGATCAAAAGGGATCACCAATTGGTGGTAAGTGATTGATTACTTATGTCATGTTATATATTTTGAATATTCAATTCTATATTAATGTGCACGTTGTTTGATTGTATTAATAGGTGGAAATTCAAAAATCTCTATCGAGGAGGTCTAGTCGATGAGTGATGGAAGATGAGTCATTGACTGGTTCACCATCTTCATGGCCTAGCAAGAGCCATAGATTATTTGATAGCAATCCATAGGAGATTTGATTTTGGGACATTTTGTTACATATGTGTATTTGGCTTTGTAAACATACTTTTGTATGTTATCGATGTATATCATTGTATATACCCATATGGTTTTATTTGTACATGCCTATATGGCTTGATATATACACTATACATTATTTTCATGACATTATATGCATATATGTATATATAAGATCCTAATTTGGCACAAGTAGGGAGAATGCTTGCACAGGTTATGGAATTTGGTTTTAAATGTTCCAATTGTATTTGCTTCAAAGTTTCTAAAGCCTTTTCAAAAAATCCATTTTGTGCATATCTTGCAATCATTGCATTCCATGAGATAGCATCTCTTTGAGGTGTCATGCCAAACTATTCACATGCCTTGTCTATGCTTCCACACTTTGGATTTACACCTGCCAATTGCATTTTCTTAACATTTCCTTTCAATCTTTATCAAAAATTCTGTTTTGTGCAAATATTGCAATCATTGCATTCCTTCATTTACAACACATGATTAAATAAGAAGATGCATATTTACAACACTTAAGACCTTCATGAAATGATACATTGGTTTCTTGATATTCAATCATGCATTGGAGATCTTCAAAGTGTTAAATATGTTTGAAGTGATGAAGAAACTTGTTATTTTGATGTATTTCAACTCCAAACTTCTGCCTAGAAATGAAGGCGCTAATCCTTTATCAAACTAATCTAAAAGTGCGCCTTGGTACTTAGGGCACTAGATTATGATTAATCAACCTAAATTGTGCGCCTAAGGCTAGATAGTGAATAGGAAGGATAAAATGCATCATCAAAGGAGTTTATAGTTATTGAAGGCATCAAATGATGACTTGGGCGCACATCTACCTCTCTACACCATATGTGACTAGTGCCAATTATTGAATAAACAACTTAGAATGAGTGCCTTACTATTTGAGGTGCTAGTTCATGTTTCTAGAACACCAAAAGTGCGCCTTGATTTTGAGGCGCTAGCTCTTGCTCAAGCAACCTTGAAAGTGCGCTTTCACAAGGAGGTTAAAATGTATTATCAAAGGATTAAGTTGAATCAAGGAATCATCATTGAAGACAAGTAAAATATGACTGTGAATGAGGTACACTTTTCATCATCTTAACCTCACAATTGCGCCTTCCATTGGAAGCTCATATTGTGCCTAAAGGAATAGTACTGAGATATCATCCATGTCAATGATTGAGAATGTGTCAACTGGAACAATATTTTTTGTTCTACTCATCGTGGGGTCGAACGGACTACACCAACGCGTCAGGGTGGGCGGGTAAATGCTAGTGGAGGTCTCGTTTCATGTGCCAAGCATCCCAGTCATTCCGAGCAAGAGGCTACCGGCAAAGTCCCTTAAGATCCCTGAGACCAAAAACTGCCAAACTTTGACGGGGCAGTTCTCAGAATTCGTGAAAGTTGGAATGTTCTGTTTGGACCTACAGGTGCATGTGGCATCCTTCCACAATAACCTCTCTCATTTTTGGTCAACTCCATTCCGTTTGACCGTGTTGAAATCAAACGCATTAGCGTAAAATGCTTCAATTTGATGTAGTGGAAAGGTGCTAGGTGCGACATTTTTCATTCCATAGCTCGTGGGGTCAAACGGACTGCGCCAACGCGTCGGGGTGGACGGGTAAATGCTAGTGGAGGTCTCGTTTCGTGCGCAAAGCGTCCCAGTCATTCCAGGCAAGAGGCTACCGGCAAAGTCCTTTAAGATCCCTGAGACCAAAAAACTGCCAAACTTTGACCGGGCAGTTCTCAGAATTCGTGAAAGTTGGGAATGTTCTATTTCAACCTACCGGTGCATGTGACATCCTTCCACAATAACCTCTCTCAGTTTTGGTCAGCTCCATTCCGTTTGACCGTGTTGAAATCAAACGCATTGGCGCAAAATGCTTCAATTTGATGCAGTGGAAAGGTGCTAGGTGCGACATTTTTCATTCCATAGCTCGTGCGGTGGAACGGAATGTGCCAACGCGTCGAGGTGGGCAAGTAAATGCTAGTGGAGGTCTTGTTTCGTGCGCCAAGCGTCCCAGTCATTCCGGGCAAGAGGCTACCGACAAAGTCCCTTAAGATCCCTAAGACCAAAAAACTGCCAAACTTTGACCGGGCAGTTCTCAGAATTCGTGACAGTTGGGAATGCTCTGTTTGGACCTATAGGTGCATGTGGCATCCTTCCACAATAACCTCTCTCATTTTTGGTCAACTCCATTCCGTTTGACCATGTTGAAATCAAACGCATTGGCGCAAAATGCTTCAATTTGATGTAGTGAAAAGGTGCTAGGTGCGACATTTTTCATTCCATAGCTCGTGGGGTCGAACGGACTCTGCCAACGCGTCGGGGTGGGTGGGTAAATGCTAGGGGAGGTCTCGTTTCATGTGCTAAGCATCCCAGTCATTCCGGGCAAGAGGCTACCGGTAAAGTCCCTTAAGATCCCTGAGACCAAAAAATTGCCAAACTTTGACCAAGCAGTTCTCAGAATTTGTGAAAGTTGGGAATGTTTTGTTTGGACCTACAGGTGCACGTGGCATCCTTCCACAATAACCTCTCTCATTTTTGGTTAACTCCATTCCGTTTGACCGTGTTGAAATCAAACACATTAGCGCAAAATGCTTCAATTTGATGTAGTGGAAAGGTGCTAGGTGCGACATTTATCATTCCATAGCTCGTGGGGCTAAACAGTTTGCTCCAACACGTTGGGGTGGGCGAGTAAATGCTAGGGGAGGTCTTGTTTTGTGTGCAAAGCATCCCAGTCGTTTCGAGCTGTAAGCTACCAACAAAGTCAAAAGTTGCTAGGATTGAAATTTTGCATTCCACAAGTCCTGGGGCCGAACGGTTTGCTCCAACACGTTGGGGTGGGCGAGTAAATGCTAGGGGAGGTCTTGTTTTGTATGCAAAGCATCCTAGTCGTTCCGAGCTGTAAGCTACGAGACCTCCCCTAGCATTTACCCCCCACCCCGATGCGTTGGCGTAGTCCGTTCGACCCCACGAGCTATGGAATGAAAAATGTCGCACCTAGCACCTTTCCACTGCATCAAATTGAAGCATTTTGCGCCAATGCGTTTGATTTCAACATGGTCAAACGGAATGGAGTTGACCAAAAATGAGAGAGGTTATTATGGAAGGATGCCATGTGCACCTGTAGGTCCAAACAGAGCATAAATTACTGTCACGAATTCTGAGAACTGCCCGGTCAAAGTTTGGCAGGTTTTTGGTCTCAGGGATCTGCAAAATATTTTTCATCGCGGGCTCGATGCTCCAATTTTTAAAAAATTTTCCCGCTCGAGCCTTTTCTTTAAAAGGTGATAAAGTTTTTTTAAAAACAAAAACCACCGAACTTGACTGTTTGCCTTGATTTAGACTTTGCCACCCGATGAAGAAAGATGGGGCCAGTGGTCACAATGTATAATAACCCTTTGGCCGGTCAACATAAGTGAAATGATATTAAATCTTAGAAATTGAACAACCTTTCTTTAACCAAAACTTGAAGAGTGAGTAACCAGTGACAATCAAGGTAGGAGAATAGAGATCTGACAATAGCTCAAAACATCCTCAACTGTGAAACAATATAGTGTGTGGCATGTATAGTCTTATGCACCTTTAAAGGAGAAAATTGTATGCATAAGGATATGTTTACTAAGCAAGTTCTATGAAGATGGATAAGGGAATGATAGAAGACAGCACTGAGAGATGACAAACTACAAGAAAAACACCAAGGTGATCAATACTCTCAAATACATGAATCTTGTGTATGAATACACATGAAATGCATGAAAGCCCATGACCAATTTCACTGCCTCTTGTAAATCATATCATCTGTTTCACTAAGATCAAATATGATTATGCCACAACATGATGTCAAATGAACTCCATCACCTGTATCAACAATACCACTGATAAACAACTCATCACATGAGAGATATACACTAAACAAGCCAACTCAACTGACAACACTTATTCTGTCCATATGATCAACTGACAATTCCTAATGTATGAAGGCACCAATTCAAACTCAAAACCATATTGATATCAAATATTCATCCTAAAGATATCCTGAAACACTCTACATCCCTGAAACATTCTTGAAACTCTCTTGAGAACATATTATCAATATGAACACACTAAAGTAACTCCAAACCATCAATACCTTTTTGACTCAATGACAAGCTGACTCCATCAGGTTTATGCATACTTATACATGATTTGAGGGAAACCAATAGTCTCCAACTGACTCTTGAGTACTTGACTATTCATCTTCCATACTTTTGCATTTTTTTTACATTTTTCATATGACAACTTTGACATATTTACAAAATTTGACAAGATGAAGACTAAATACATGATGAAATGGTTTATCATGACCTTATTTGATTAGGGCATATATAAGGAATTTTTTCATATTGATTCTATTGATCTAAAACCATTCTCTTGATCTAAAACCATTCTCAATGCTAAACATATCATCAATGGACTAAAGAACTATCATCATAATGTATGGCATCATGGGAAGTATCATGACTTGCACATAAGGAATTTAAATTATATTGTATATCAAGGTGTATATACATTAAAATCTAGTCCATAATGGTAGACATATACAAAAATTTGGCAAATATGCCAACTCAAAATATTTTTTACAAAATGTGGCATATGCCATGTCTCAAAATCTATATACAATCTACATGCCAAATAGCTACATCAAATACTACAAGTCCACTTGACCCTCAATCTGTGATGGATCCACAATCTGTGATGGATCCTGAAAAAGTGTCCTCTTTGTACCAAAATGTCTAGTAATTGATGGAGGTGAAGTTTCCTGCATTAACAAGTCAAAACACAAGTTAAAGTTAGTAAATAGATTCTTATCTACTACAATTAAGAACTTTCATTTATTTAGAAAAGCTATCAATTATTTAGAAAAATTCAATTCAATTACCTCAACTCTATGTTGTTGTTCAGACAATCGTTCTGCAAATGATTTTCTCTTAAGACGATCAGGTGTCCTAGTGAAGCATGATGGCAAAGGTGGCACATCACTCACATTCTCAACAGACTACATAAAAGCAAAGTAATATTGAAATAAATTAATATATAATTATTAAACAAAATAGGAAATGCATACATTTAAAATAGGAAATGCACTACACAAAAACTTATCTACTAGAAAACAAGCACATACCACCATCGAGGCCTCCTGCATCAATTAAAAAGGACAAGAATGTAAGACTCTAAATGACTATAATCAAATATTTAAGTTTTCTAAATTATCAATTAAAGTACAATTCAATCAAATTACCTCCACCCTTTGTTGGCGTTGAGAAAGCCGTTCTGCAAATGATAGTCCCTTGGGTCGATCAGGAGTTCGAGAAAAGACTATTGGCAAAGATGCCACATCATTCACATTTTCGATTGGCTATAAAATAAAATTAACATCAAGATATAAATTAACATATAATTACTCACAAAGAAATAAATGCATAAAAAAAAAGTTAATGTGTACAACAATTTATACCGGCAAGTCCAAGCCAAATTGGATGGCAGACAAAGTTGCATGATGAACTTCTGTCAACTCCTCCTCTGTCATCAACTGTTATCCCACTTAGATACATTAGTACTAATAAAGTTGTTTATATATTCAAATGGAATAGACCATAAAATTTAACTTTAAATTTTACCTGCACAAAAGATTGCTCATGCATTTCTCCTTCTCTAATGTTTACTGATCCAGTAGCTTCTACTCTTGTCCCTGACCCCTCAGCTTGAGTTCTGGACCCCATTGCCTCATCTCGTGAATGGAGATCATACTCTGATGTGTTCAACGGTGGCTCACTACTCTCCATAATAGGACCCAAGCATAAATGATTGCAAGAAATGCAATGATGGGGCACACATATATGTCTGGATGATGACGGTCTAGTGGTACCAGGTGATCCAATATCATCACCTTCATCATGTGCTTGTACAAACTGAGATGTCTGTATGATCAAATGCTCGGTCAAAGAGTGTATGGCACTAAGGCCCTGTTGTGTTGCACTTGCAACAACGTCTGGGTGCTGCATTGGGGGTGGAGAAGGGATAGCAGGAGGGGGAATATAGGGACCTTGTACTTGTCTAATTGCCCCAGGTCTATCTTGAGGCATTCCTCTGCCCACTCCTTGAAACTCTCTAAAATCAAAATAATTAACATGTTGACCCATGACGAACTCTGCATAGAGTTTACGGAGGAAATACAAAGGCACATCTAAATTGTTGTTGGGTGGTTTATCAAAAACCATCCACCAACGATCCCAAAAGTTTTGACTAATGCCCTCATGAATACACCATTTGATTGAAAATTTGGGCTTACGGACATCAACATGCAATCCGGTTTTAGGATTGACAAAGTGTTGGGCCAACATAGTTTTTGTAATCTCTAAATCTTTGACTTCCTCATATGACAAACTGTCAACATATTCAGCCTTCTTGGCTTCTCGCTATTGCCAAAATGATTCGTGTTGGGTGGACAAGGTTTGAATATGATTAATGATTCCCTCTAAATTCGATGTCATTATAGACAATCGAGGGTGGCGGCAATACATTTCTATGATCCTGCTTATATGATCAATATTTCTTTGAATATTCTCTTCTACTGTTGGAGGGGGAGGGTTTGGTGGTGGAAGGTTTGGGTTTTCATTTTGTGCATCCATTTTACCTAATTAAATTATAAAACATACCCACTTAGCATAAAAACCAAAAAAATTGCTTGAAAATACAAAACAAACCAAAAAAATGCATGAAATCTTACCTCTTTGGATCGGATATCCGTTCCTCAGTGCTGATATCCATTTTTTTGAAGATGAGACTGCATTTTTGCAAGCCGCGGATTTGCAAAAATGCAGTCTTTTTTGCTTTTTATGATCTCCAAAACGGATATCCGTTTTCCTTTTCCTTATTGTATTTCATTTTTTTTATTTTATTTTTGCATACATTTTAAGTATTTAGGCATTTTAGCTATAAAATACTATCAAAATTTATATAGGATTATGATGATATATATATTTGATTTTTATATGATTTACGTATACTAAGGTATCTCATAGTATTTTAAAGGCACTTTTGAATAGATACAGGAGAGAGGTAGATGCGGGTTAGGGGTTAGGGATTAGGGCCATTATTTAGGGTTTACGGATTTAGATAGAGAGAGAGACTACTTTTGACATGCAACCGTAAACCCTAAATAATACCCCTAAACCCTAAACCCAAGTAACCCTAAATAATTCTTCCAAATACTAAACCCTTACCCCTAAACCATAAACCCTAAATAATTCCCCTAAGCCCTAAACCCTAAACCTGAGAAAGGGAGTCCTAGTTTTCTTGTTTCCATTTGCTTCATCGATAAGGGAGAGGGAAAGATAGAGGGGAGAGATAGGATATATAGGAATGATAGGGGAATGACTGGGATGCATGATTAAACCTAACCCCTAACCCCTAACCCCTATTTCCTAACTCCTAAACCCTAAACTTGAGAAACCATAAACCCCTAAATCCTAAACACTAAACCCAAGAAACCCTAAACCTCTATCGAGCTCTATCTCCCTATCTCACTATCTCCCCATCACTATCATTCCTCTACCTCTTAATCTCTCTCCCTATGCTTTAGCCATGTCCCTCACTCTATATCTCCCTATTGGTCCTCTTTCTCTAAACACTAAACCCTAAACCTCTAAACCTTAACCCCTAAACCCTAAACATGAGCAACCCTAAACTCTATCTCCTATCTCTCCCTTATCTCCCTATCTCTATCATCCTTCTACCTCTCAATCCTTCTCCCTATTTCTCTAGACATATCGCTCACTCTCTATCTCCCTATCTCTCCCCTTTGTCACCTCTATCTCTCCCTATCTGTCTCCTCTCTCTTTCTATCTAAACCCTAAATCCAAAACCCTAAACCTCTAAACCTAACCCCTAACCCCTAAACAATAAATCCTAAACCCTAAATTATAATGCCCCTAAACCCTAACCCCTAACCCCTAAACCTGAGAAACCCTAAACCCCAAACCCCTAAACCCTAAACCCAAGTAACCATAAACCACTATCTCCCTATCTCTCCCCTATCTCCCGATCACCTTTGTCCCTCTACCTCTCAATCTCTCTCGCTCACTCTCTATCTCCTTATCTCTCCCCTTTGTCACCTCTATCTCTCCCTATCTGTCTCCTCTCTCTTTCTATCTAGCTATCTCTGAAACTGAGAAACCCTAAACCCAGGTACACCCTAAATCCAATCAACTCTAAACCTATATCTCCCTATCTCTCCCCTATCTCCCTATCTCTATCATCCCTCTACCTCTCTTGATCTCTCTCCCTATGTCCCTGGCCATGTGCCTCACTCTCTATCTCCTTATCTCTCTCCTCCATCTCCTCTCTCTATCTCCCTATAATTCCTCTCTCTATAAACCCTAAACCTCTAAACCTAACCCCTAACCCCTAAACAATTTAAATCCTAAACCCTAAATAATGCCCCTAAACCCTAACCCTTGACCCCTAAACCTGAGAAACCCTAAACCCCTAAACCTTAAACCCCAAACCCCTAAACCCTAAACCCAAGTGACCCTAAACCACTATCTGCCTATCTCTCCCCTATCTCCCTACCACCTGTGTCCCTCTACCTCTCAATCTCTCTCCCTATGTCTCTAGCCATGTCCCTCACTCTTTATCTCCCTATCCCTCCCCTCAGACTCCTCTATATCTCCCTATCATTCCTCTCTCTCTATAAACCCTAAATCCAAAACCCTAAGCCTCTAAACCTAACCCCTAACCCCTAAACAATAAATCCTAAACCCTAAATTATAATGCCCCTAAACCCTAACCCCTAACCCCTAAACTTGAGAAACCCTAAACCCCAAACCCCTAAACCCTAAACCCAAGTAACCATAAACCACTATCTCCCTATCTCTCCCCTATCTCCCTATCACCTTTGTCCCTCTACCTCTCAATCTCTCTTGCTCACTCTCTATCTCCTTATCTCTCCCCTTTATCACCTCTATCTCTCCCTATCTGTCTCCACTCTCTTTCTATCTAGCTATCTCCAAAACTGAGAAACCCTAAACCCAGGTACACCCTAAATCCAATCAACTCTAAACCTATATCTCCCTATCTCTCCCCTATCTCCCTATCTCTATCATCCCTCTACCTCTCTTGATCTCTCTCCCTATGTCCCTGGCCATGTGCCTCACTCTCTATCTCCTTATCTCTCTCCTCGGTCTCCTCTCTCTATCTCCCTATCATTCCTCTCACTCTATAAACCCTAAATCCAAAACACTAAACCTCTAAACCTAACCCCTAAACAATTTAAATCCTAAACCCTAAATAATGCCCCTAAACCCTAACCCCTAACCCCTAAACCTGAGAAACCCTAATCCCCTAAACCATAAACCCCAAACCCCTAAACCCTAAACCCAAGTAACCATAAACCACTATCTCCCTATCTCTCCCCTATCTCCCTATCACCTTTGTCCCTCTACCTCTCAATCTCTCTCTCTATGTCTCTTGCCATGTCCCTCACTCTTTATCTCCCTATCTCTCCCCTCGGACTCCTCTATATCTCCCTATTGGTCTGATGCAGAGCACACAGTGGAAGCTCTCAAAACACAGTGAAATACCCATCAAAACCCATAGTTCAAATAGATTAAAGCTTAATCAGCTTCAAGAAACCTTCTCAAAGTCCCAAATAACATCAAATCATATACATTCTTCCTATCGGCAAGATAAACACTATCGACCAACTCAAAAATTCTTATACCAATGCTCCGATCACTCCACTTTTGACGAGCCTTTGAACCTTTCATTGTGACATATATCCATCGGCCCAACTTTAAACTAGTCTTCTGATCTCCCATACCACCCATTTCTCACTCCACAACCTGTATTAACACATGATTAAACCTAACCCCTAACCCCTAACCCTTATTTCCTAACCCCTAAACCCTAAACTTGAGAAACCATAAACCCCTAAATCCTAAACACTATACCCAAGAAACCCTAAACCTCTATCTCTCTATCTCCCTATCTCACTATCTCCCCATCACTATCATTCCTCTACCAGGTCTCAATCTCTCTCCCTATGCTTTGGCCATGTCCCTCACTCTATATCTCCCTAATTGTCTTCTCTCTCTAAACACTAAACCCTAAACCTCTAAACCTTAACCCCTAAACCCTAAACCCTAAACCCTAAATAATGCCCCTAAACCTTAACCCCGAACCCCTAAACCCTAAACCCTAAATGCGAGCAACCCTAAACCCTATCTCCTATCTCTCCCTTATCTCCCTATCTCTATCATCGAGCTCTACCTCTCAATCCTTCTCCCTATTTCTCTGGACATCTCACTCACTCTCTATCTCCTTATCTCTCCCCTATCACCTCCATCTCCCCCTATCTGTCTCCTCTCTCTTTCTATCTAGCTATCTACAAAACTAAGAAACCCTAAACCCAAGTACACCCTAAATCCAATCAACTCTAAACCTATCTCTCCCTATCTCTCCCTATCTCCCTATCTCTATCATCCCTCTACCTCTCTTGATCTCTCTCCCTATGTCCCTGGCCATGTGCCTCACTCTCTATCTCCTTATCTCTCTCATCGATCTCCTCTCTCTATCTCCCTATCATTCCTCTCTCTATATAAACCCTAAATCCAAAGCCCTAAACCTCTAAACGTAACCCCTAACCCCTAAACAATTTAAATCCTAAACCCTAAATAATGCCCCTAAACCCTAACCCCTAACCCCTAAACCTGAGAAACCCTAAACCCCGAAACCCTAAACCCAAGTAACCCTAAACCACTATCTCCCTATCTCTCCCCTATTTCCCTACCACCTTTGTCCCTCTACCTCTCAATCTCTCTCCCTATGTCTCTGGCCATGTCCCTCACTCTTTTTCTCCCTATCTCTCCCCTCAGACTCCTCTATATCTCCCTATCATTCCTCTCTCTCTATAAACCCTAAATCCAAAACCCTAAACCTCTAAACCTAACCCCTAACCCCTAAACAATAAATCCTAAACCCTAAATTATAATGCCCCTAAACCCTAACCCCTAAACCTGAGAAACCCTAAACCCCAAACCCCTAAACCCTAAACCCAAGTAACCATAAACCACTATCTCCCTATCTCTCCCCTATCTCCCTATCACCTTTGTCCCTCTACCTCTCAATCTCTCTCGCTGTCTCTTGCCATGTCCCTCACTCTTTATCTCCCTATCTCTCCCCTCAGACTCCTCTATATCTCCCTATTGGTCCTTTATCTCTCTCTAAACCCTAAACCCTAGACCTCTAAACCTTAACCCCTAACCCCAAGACCCTAAACCCTAAACCCTAAATAATGCCCCTAAACCCAAGCAACCCTAAACCTCTATCTCCCTATCTCTAATATCCCTCTACCTCTCAATCTCTCTCTCTCTCTATGTCTTTGGACATGCCTCTCACTCTCTATCTCCCTATCTCTCCCCTCTGTCTCCTCTATCTCTCCCAAACTCTTTTAGTCCCCTCTCTCTATCTCTCTTTAAACTGTAAACCCTAAACCCCTAAACGCGAGCAACCCTAAACCTCTAAACCCTAAATAATTCCCCTAACCAACCTCTAAACCACTTCTCTATATAGTTGCAACTAATACCACTTTTTCATTGTTCAACTTGATGTTCATCTTGTTCGTTCTATGTCATATAATGTTCCACATCAAGCTCTTTATCTCAGTCATCCGGTTGTTCTTTATCTTGCTATTTATTCTCATCAACTGGATGTTCCTCTATTTCCTGATCTTTTCCAAGATCCAAATACACTTCCTATTGTTCTTCTTGATGCTGGTCATAAGGATGTGTCACTTCACCTTGTTGCTTTTTAAAATAACCAAGAAGAGGCAATAAGAGGCAACAAATTGTTACTTTTCTTAGGCAAATTTAAGTTTTCTAATTACTACTGAAATCTTTTTAAAATAATGTAAAGAACATGCGAAGCTTCAAGGAATCTTTTTATGGCACCTCTGCTAGCTTTTGTCCTCAAGGATCCAACATTTTGGTATCCTCCTTTGTAGAAATTAGAACATCCTCTTAATGACAATGGGAAGAATAAGGATGCCTTTAGAACTTGGAGATTTTATGGAGAGTGTAAGAACCTTCAAATCCTTAAAATTGAAATGGAAAAGGCTCACAAAGTTAGGATTGTAAAAGTATAATAATTATTGTGGGGGTTGTAATGAAAATATGGCTTAACTCTTTTGAGGTGACTCACTATCCATGATGTGTTGGGATCAATGGAAAATGGAATAAGAGATATTAACAAGAATTTGACATAAATGGAAGAAATGGATAGTCTCCCCTAAAAATGATGGCGAGAGATGTATTAATAGTAGAAGAAGCAACATGAATGGTGGGGTTGGTTGGGAGTGGACTAAAGAATTGATTGAGAGATTATAGAAGACTAATTGGGAGTGGACTAAATAATTGATTGAGAGATTATAGAAGACTTATTAAGAGTGGACTAAAGAATTGATTGAGAGTCAAGAGGATAGGAGAATTAGTTAGGGGAAGTAATGGTTCAATCAGGGGTGGAGAGAACTCTCAATCACAAGAATAAATGATGCCAAAATGGATGGAACTAAAAGAAATCATGCATTCCAAAAGATGACAAGGTTTCCCCTTTCATATGATACAGTCTTTCTAAAATTTAGATTGTATTTTATAGCTAAAATGCCTAAATAGTAAAATGCTAAAAATGCTAAAATAATAAAATAAAAAACAATGAAAACAATAGAGAAAAGAAAACGGATATCCGTTTTGAGAACGGATATCCGTTTTGGTTTGGCACCAAACCAAAAACAAACCAAAACAGATATCCGTTTCAAAGTCAAACTTTGCCAAGTCGCGAATTTGGCTAAGTAAAAACGCAATTTTTTTCCTATTGCCATTGTTTGGCCCGCGATGATCCTGCACATACCCGTCAAAGTCATATGAATGCAATTTACTCACCCACTTCTGCTGACGATCATTGAGATCTCGCTATCCTAGGAAATGCCTCAAGCTGTTATGGTCTGTCTTAATGGAAAACTTGCTGCCCACAAGGTATTGCCTGAATTTGGCCAATGCATGCATAATGGCCAACATCTCCTTATCATAAATACTGTAGCTCCTCTCTGGACCCCGTAACTTCCTACTCTCAAAAGCTATCAGATGTTTGTCCTGCATAAGAACTGCACCAATCCCCTCACCTGAAGCATCACACTGTAGCTCAAAGGGTCTAGTAAAATCTGGCAAGGCAAGAACTGGGCATGTAGTCATCAACTGTTTAAATTTCTCAAAACATTCCTATGCCTCAGGTATCCAAACAAATGCCCCTTTCTTCATTAACTATGTAAGTGGTGTTGCATGTCGTGAATATCCACTGACAAATCTGCGGTAGAAGCCACACAAACCCAAAAATCCCCTAAGCTGAGTAAGATTCTTAGGTGTAGGCCACTCAATAATAGCTCTGACTTTGTCAAGGTTCATACACACACCTTCTGCGCTAATGATATGGCCTAAGTATAGCAACTCTGTCATGCCCAGATCACATTTGGATTCTTTGGCATACAAGGACTTCCTGCTAAGAATTCCCAACACTGTATCTAAATGGGCGATATGCTCCTCCCAAGTTTTGCTGTACACCAAAATGTCATCAAAGAAGACTAATACAAACTTTCTCAGCTGTGATTGAAAAACCCTATTCATAGTGGACTGAAATGTAGCAGGAGCATTGGTTAGCCCAAATGGCATAACCACAAACTCAAAATGTCCACAATGGCACCTAAATGCTATCTTCTTGATGTCCTGCTCTTTGACCCTGATCTGGTGATAACCTGATCTCAAATCTATTTTCGAGAAATAGCGAGCACCATGAAGCTCATCGATCAACTCGTCAATACGAGGAATAGGGTACCTGTTCTTAATTGTACTCTTATTCAACACCCTGTAATCGATGCACATCCAAAGGGTACCATCCTTTTTCTTGACCAAGACTACTGCTGAAGCAAAAGGTGATTTGCTTGGCCTAATGTGCCGCATAGCCAACAACTCCTTAATTATTTTTTCAATATCATCTTTTAGTGGCTTGGGGTGTCTGTAAGGAGTGATCATCACAGGTTTAGCACCCTCCTCCAATTCTATTATGTGCTCAATCCCTCTGTCTGGAGGCCTGCCTGGTGGAATATCACTGAACACCTTAGAGTGCTCGATCCTCAACTCCTGTATATCTGGGTGATAGTCTCGTTTTTGTTTCTCTTCCTGTGTTGGCATTAGAATACACCTTGCTGCCCACTCAACCATATCATGGCGCATAAGTCTCTCCATTTTTCTGAAAGATATCATCTTGTAGCTAGTATCCCTAATGGCTTTTAGCACATGAGTCTTCCCATCCACTTTAAACCTCATCTCCATTTCCCTAAGGTTAATGGTAAACTCCCCAATATCATGAAGCCATTTCATTCCTAAAACCATGTTGGTTTCTCCCATGTTTACCACATAAAAATCTGCCTTAAACTTAAAGTTATTCAATCGCATGGGAAGACCTGGAATCATCCTGTCACACTTAAGAGTATATCCATTAGCAACTTTTACTCTTATGCCCTCAAATTCCTCTGTCTGAATTCCGCGCCTTTCAACCAACCTAACATCAATGAAGTTATGTGTGGCACTTGTATCGAGCAAGGTAATGATCTATATCTAGCTAAAACCCCACACATTCTAAATGAGCTCTCTTGCTGTATGCTAGTAAGGCGTGCTTCTTGAAAATTTGCTTCCTCAACATTTTCAGCCTCAATTTCATGCTTATCTGTCTCATCATCAGGTTTTTCCTCATTAGATTCCTCTTGATCAGATTGTTGGTCCGACTCTGAATCCTCATAGAATGCCCACATAATCCTGTTTGCTTTGCCTTTAGGTTTTAAAGGACAGTCATGGTTTGCATCATAGGGACCTTTGCAATAGAAGCACAACTTTTTTCTTCGCAAGTCATTAAATGTCTCACGATCTAATGGTGTTGTTGATTTTCCCTTTGAGTCTGGAATTTCTTTTTTCTTAGGAAAGGTCTTGTTGTCCCGGTAAGAAGAAGATCCCTTAGATGAGTACTTACTTTGAGGGGCTGCAAGTTCCATACTCCTAGCTTTTTTCATTGCCTCCTGCAATGTCGGGGGATCAAAAGCCTTTATCCATCCTCTCAATGGTTCCAATAAGCCCTCCATGAATAGCACAACCAATCTTCTTTCAGATATATTGGAGACCATGACTGATAATTTCTAAAATTTACTAATGTAATTCTCTAAACTCCCAGTCTGCTTAAGCTGTGCCAAGTCTCTAAAATATGTCTCTGGATCTCTCTTATCAAAGCGTTCCACCAATCTATCAACAAACTCCTAATATGAAGTGATACTATTATGATGCAATGTCTCTAATCCATGATACCACCAATCGTGGGCCGCTCCCTCCAAGTGAAAAGTAGCATATTTTATTGCATCCCTTTCTGTCATGGGTCTAAGAGTCAAGAGGGTGTCTAGCTTATGAATCCAAGCCTGAGCCGTGACCTTCCCACTACCATCAAACATGGGTAATGTAACTCTGCTAGCGGCATACATCAAATCATTATTTTGATTTCTTGGTCTCTTTTCTTGCTTTCCCTTGTAATGTTCTCTTCTTTGACTCACAAACCTATCAAAGCTCATGCGCTCCCTGACCTGTGGTGTCAACAACTCCCATTCATCATTAGCTACCATAAGAGTATCTGCAAACATTTCTTCTCCTTCTTCTTCTGCATTTTCCTCTTCTTGTTCATTCCTTAAAAAAGTAGGATGTGTAGGCCTATCTACCATGTGAGAGGATGCTTGTGCCCTAGGTGTCCCAACCACACTCCTATTATCATCTGGTTCATAGTTTCATCTTCTCTGAGGGTTCATTTATTGTATCATTGTAGTAAGTGCCCGCACAACATCTGCCACCTACTGCTACCCCATAGCCATTTGTCTAAAGAGTTCACGTGTTTCCTGTTCTTCATCATTTCTTCCCCTGTTTCTGATAGGGCTACCTTCACCTCTTTCACCCATAGTGCCGGATGAACCAACCTCTCGTTGTTTTGCTGCTAAAGTAGTTGATAAATTGTCCTATTCAAGTGGTTGTGGCCACTGTTTTTGCTTCCTTTCTTCTCTAGCTGTATACCTCTTATCCCTATCACTTTGTTGCATTTAATGAGCCGATTTCAAACCCAAAGGATGGCAGGAAACCGCTCTAATACCACTGTAATATCCCTTACTATTTCAGACCTTATTTTGCTGATTTGAACCTCAAGGAATATTGTTAAACACTTCTGATGTAAACCCAATGCTTGCTGGTCTGTGTTTTCAGTCTGATATTTTTGCTTGATAATGATAGCTGAGTACTCTAAATGCTCATAAATCCAAACTACAATGTCTAAGCATTAATCTAAATGCATATATGACTTCTTTTTGGTATTTACGATGCATATACATGAAAATTAGACATGAAATGCATACCTACAGCCAATTGACATTGTGTCAAACACTTGGCATGCATACTATTATGCTAATCATGAAGGACACTAATATGCACATTACATCAAATAGATGGCCTACAACTTATCACTCCTTTATTGAGATATATTGTCTAATACAGTGCTGATATGAATGGCCAAGACTCTTGGCTTTACAATTTTATGCAACTCCTAAAATCTGAGAACAAATGACAACTATGAAACAATGCTGATATAAATATGCTAACTCATGAAAGAACCTGGAAATGTAAGCCGCTATGAATCAATGATGAAGATGAAGGAATGACAGCCTCAAAACAGCTCACAAACATCCCTCTCAAGCCCAAATCGTGCCTCTTCAAGTGTAGCACCCAGCCTTCTCATTAACCAAGGGAAGGAGTCCCTTCCAAACCCAAATTGAAACCTTCTCCTAGCTGCCCTGTACTGTAGTGTTACTGGTCATGGGACTGTAGCAAAACACTGTAGCGATCACTGTAGCGCAACACTGTAGCGTACTGTAGCAAACACTGTAGCGATCACTGTAGCGTTACTGTAGCCATCACTGTAGCATACTGTTCATGTCACTGTAGCGGCACTATTCACAGCACTGTAGCAGCCAATAGAAAAACTTCTGATATGCAGATTAATACCTCCAAACCCTTAGTTAATACTGCAGATTTAAGCACAAATGAAAGGATTGAAATATCCCTTTCAATTTGCAACCCTTCGGAGGATATTTCACCACCTCAGTTATGCTAATCTATGGGAGTTTTCGTTCCCAAAGACTAAACATGCAGAAACCCTTGGCTCCACAAACTCATCAAATGCAAATGACAATAATCGGATGCTTGGAAGCTTGCCTTGCCCCTTCCTTTATACTTTTTTAATCCCACTTCAGGAAGCTTCTAGAAAATCTTATAATTTAGTTTTAGTGACTTTAATGATTTAATATTTATTTTAAGTCACTATATTAAATTAATTAAATATAAGGTTACCTTTTGATTTAAAATTAAGTAATAACCTTATGAAATAATTAATTTAATAATATCTCCCTTATTTCGTCAATTAGCCTTTGGGAGATAAAGGCTAAATTACTCATCATGAAAGTCGCCTAGGAAGGGGACATTACATGTATGACCAACATAATTTGGGCAAAAAAAATCATATTTTTTTTTCATTGTGTAAAGAATGATGTGTGGGTTGATGACATATAATTTTTTTTAAAAAAATTAAAAATTAAAAGTTATTAAAAAAATACAAACACTTGTCATTTCAAGTTTTTGAACCAGTTTGATCATAAATTAAATAATAAATAAAAAACATGTCCAATAACCAAAAAAATTAAATATTTGAAAACTAGACACTGTCATCTATAATGGGTTTTCATTTCGTAAAAAAAATCAGAAATAAAATTTGTCAGCCATATAGGTAAACTCAGTCTTTCCTCTTGTTCTGTATTTAGAAAAAAACTTGTAGGTCCAAGGCTCAAGGTCAACTAACCATGCCTATCCCGAGCCTAAAACCCAAGCAAAGGGAAGGGAAAAGGCAGTCAGGATTTTAAAATTCATAGAACAGGTACCTGTTTATAAACAAAACTGGCACCCATTTCTATTATATCTATTATATAATGGGTGCCCATTTAGGCTCGGGTACTCATTCCTAAACAGGTACCCATTTAGCTTCGGGTGCTCGTTCCTAAATGGGTACCCATTTCTTTGAAAATGGGTACCCGTTCTTGTTGGGAATTTTTTTGCCCGCGCGACTTCCCCTACATGTGGATCGAGTTTCTTGCTTTTACCCTATTGATGGATATGAAGGAGGATGCTGGCAAAGGTTGTGGAATTTGTCTTTACACCAGCCAATTGCATTTGCTTTAAAATTTCTAAAATAGGCTTACATAGATCTAGTGTATGTTGTTTCCTTCTTTAACCATGTTATTCCCTAGCATTTGATGGGCAAATTTGAATGGATAACCTTACAAGGGATAAAAGTGCATGTCCTACATTGCTGTAGCACTTGATTTGACCTATTTTATATGTGAACTGACTCCCATCCAATAGCCATCAACCACTTGATTTGACCTATTTTTAGTTGTATTTAGGCATTTTTACTGTAAAATACAATCAAAATTTTAAAAAGACTGTATCATATGAAAGGAGAGATTTTGGACAAACTGTCAAAATTTATATGGGATTATGTTGATATATATATTTGGTTATTTATATAATCTATTTATACTAAGATATGCCATAGTATTTTAAAGGCAGTATTGAATAGATAACTGTCATAGTATTTAAGCCATGTTCCCTTGCATTTGATGGGAAAATTTGAACGGATAACCTTACAAGGGATAAAAGTGCATGTCCTGCATTGCTGTAGCACTTGATTTGACCTGTTTTATGTGTGAACTGACTCCCACCCAGCAGCCATCAGCCACTTGCTACTTCTAATCATGCCACAACCTTTCCAATAACTTATGCACAAATTCTTTCTTGAATGGTTTCAAATTGTGATTAGTTTTTCATCACCACAACCTTGATAAAAACTTGTGCCCAAAATTCAATAAAGAAGAATTTATGCACAAATTCTCTCTAGAATGATTTCAAATTTTGATATATTTTTTAGCTTATATTGTGTGGATGAAAATTTATAGACCTATTTTACTTGCACATACAATCATATAAGGTGCAGGTTTATTTCAAACATTGAACTATACATCGTGCCATAAAAAATGTTTGATAGAAAATGCCAAGGTGAAGATCTAGATACATCGTGCCATATAAAATGTTTGATAGAAAATACATGCCAAGGTGAAGATGGCATACTTGGTTGACAAGACTGTTGCAAAAGGTGGCAGGGACATCCTTTGCATGAACAACTTTCAAACCCTAGGTCACTATCGCTGTCAGAAAATGACTGCCGTGAAATGTGGCAATTTCATTTTTTTTTGTTTTTAATAGCATGATTTTGGGCAAAACAATCTCGCCCCCAGATTGACTCCCCTGAAAATAGCTTGCCACATATGTGTCACGTAGTGGCTATGTGTATTCAAGCGAAACAATCTTGCTCCCAGATTGACTCGCCTGGAAATGACTCGCTCTAAACTGTTTTGTTGGCCCATAGTGTGACATAACTTTGTGCTTTTACCCGTATGTTTTTCATTTCTCCCTAAGTTGCACTTAAGGGGGGTGTTGGTGTAATTAAATATTTAATTACACTTTATTAAGTTGACTTAGGTCTAATTTTAGTCTTAGGATATTCTTAAGTCATATTAGGGTTTTCTAACTTGCAAATATAAAAGCAAGTTCTCACATGTAATTCATTAATCCAATTCATTAATTGCATCCATTATTGTGCAAATTCATCCTCTTTGCTTTTTTCTTGTATAGAAGATTAATCCTAGGTTTTGCAGGTGATCAGTGGCTTGAGTCAATCAATGACTCACACTCTTGACATAATAAAAATAATTATTAAACAAAAATTAAAATGTGTCCATATAATAAATAAAATAATTTAAAGTAAAATAAAATACTCTTTAAGTAAATAAATATCTCTAAATTTTTTAGATAGATCATGTATTTAAGATATCTATACTAATTATTATCTATATAATAAAATTAATCTAACACTCAATACTTTGTAAATGACTCACAATAATCCTTTTTTTCTCAACACCTTCATTCTCTTAAGTTTAGTAGATGCCAATAGTTTTATAGTTATGAAATCATCTATCCAAAATATCTTTAAACCTTTAAAATCCTCACTTAGTGATTTAGAAGGAGGTACTTTGAGCTCTACTAGGGTTTCTTGTCTTTGTTTGTGTCCATGTCATACAACTTTAGAAAGTAGGAGTTTGTTGTTTCTGTTTGTATAATTTATTGTGACACTTCTTAATTTGCCATACCTGTGGGTAATTTTGTCCTCTTTAAATGGCCCTGATCTTTCATTCTTTTGTAGCTATGACTACTAGAGTTGAAGATTCGACAGTGATAAACAATGGCACCCCCACCCAAGTGACCCAATAAGTTTGTTCCCAAGGTGTTTCATGAGTTACGTCCCTTGAAACACCCCTAAATGTTGTTCTTCTAATTCCTAAATTTGATAATGCTTTCTATTGGTTAAAAAATCTTACCTTGACATGGTATTTTGTGGGTAGGGTCCCCCTTGAAAGCCTACTTAAAGACTGGGTCAATAGGGCTTGGGTCCCGTATGGAATTCACTTGGATGTTGTGCAAAACCTTACTAAAGGTTTTTTTTTCATTTTGTTGAAGCTGATCATGCTAAGGCTATCCTCAGCTATGATCCTTGGCTTGTCCATCCCTCTTTGTTATTTTTCAAACCCTGGACCTGAGACTTTATCATCTTTGATGAAAAGTCTCTTACGGTCCCCATTTCAGTTGAGTTCCTTGGATTGCACTTGCCATGTTAGATTTTTTGGAGTCAAATAGCCTCTTCTTTAGGCTCTATGGTTTGTGTTGAACCTAAATGGTTCTATTCATCTCATCCTCAATAGTAGGTTTGTGTTGAGGTGGATTTATCCAAGGACCTAAAAGGATTTGTTGATATTCATATTGGTCAAATGAGATATGCTCAATGCATTTTCTATCTGAACCTTCTAAATACTAATTATCAGTGTTAATCCTCTAAACACAAGATTCAGGATTGTCCTTTAGTTTCTCCTCATCCAAAACCTTGCACACATCTTGCTTCTAGGTCACCACTTTCTGAAAAAAAAGAGGAAGGGTGGTCTATAGTGGTTAGTCACAAAGCCAAGAGATTTGGCAATACTAATACCATCCCCAAGCCTTCTTCAAGCTCTAGGGATCAAGCTTCGAAGAATGATTCAAAACTTCCAAATTTAGGGAAACCTGAACTATCATCTCTTGAGGAGACTTTTGGTGAGAAATAATTTATAAGAACTCTACTAGCGGTGTCTGTTTTGTCTCAGTTGCCAACCACCACTACCCTACATGCTTCCTCTCCTCTAGCTATGTAGTGGAGGTCCTATAGCCAACCAAGGTGACTATAATAGAGGGAGTTTATGTCAAATAAATGGTATCTAGTCTAGCTCAACTTCTAGATAGGAAGTTTTGATTCAAATGAATCTATTCTACAAAATAGTTATTATGCTCTTAATGAGTTACATAATGAGGAGATGACTCTTGACACTTGTATATGAATTGTGTCTATGGACCTCCCAAGGAAGTATTCTATTCATGATGCTCGACTACAGTTTCTATGTCTAGATATTCTTTATTTACAAGAGGTCAAAATCTCTAGTTTCTTACTTTCTACAACTTGTCATGTTATTTAGCCTTCCAATCAATTCTTGTGTTATAACCATGAAGTAGGTCAAGGTGGTTTTGTCACATTTCTCTCCTATGTGGTATCAACACTTCTCTCCTATGTGGCATCAACATTTCTCTCTCCTAAGGGCATGTGCCCATGTGGCTGCTTAGCTTATTTTGGCTAGCAGCAACTGCTCAACTTTTTTAGGAGCTATTTGTGGAGCTACTGGCCCCATGGATGTTTAATTTTTCTGCTTATTTTTAAGCAGTGATTTTAATTTTTACGATGCTGAAGAAAATACAGGCAGAAAAGGGAAATCCATACTTCCAGTTGGTTACCTTACACGCCTGTTTTAATTCCATTATTATGTTAGAATCAATTGAGCTGTAATGTTGTGTATGGCAGTGAGATGTCAAGACTTTCTACTAGTCTAATTTCCAAGACTGCGCATATAAACCACTATTTCTCTGACGGAAAATTGACAGAGGAAGAAAATCGACATGACTTTACACATTGGTAAATGTTCATCGATATTTTTTAAATTTGTTAGGACTCTTAAACAATGTCTGTTTGCTCTACTGGTAAAGCCAAACTGTCACTCACAAGCAGATTCTTCCGTAAAAGACTTGCACTCATCTTCACAGGCAAAATACTTGCAAAATATGTGTTACATGGAGATAGGAAATGGAATCACATGCAGAGCAAAGCATTAAAAGGAGGGAAGCAATTATATGACGCCACATGGCAATTTTTTCAATAAGCAGTTGCTGCAAATTTTCAGCCCCCCCTTTTTTAACCCACCTTATTTTCAATTGCTAAGCAGTGGCTGCTCCACTAAAATAGGTAAAGATTCTATATTATCCTTTTTCCCTTATTTTAAATTTACATAGGGCCACTCAACTGCTTAAATTTAAGCAGAAAACTTATTTAAGCAACTGCATGGGGAGATGGGGTAAGAGACAACCATAGATACAAAAGATTGCTGATAAAAGCGGCTTGGTGTTTAAAACAGATAAAGCGGGCTCAATACAGAACTGGTTGAGAGACAAAAGACTATCTAGGTAATGGTGTGATGCAGAAAAGACAAGAGTTGAAATACATATTAATAAATAAGAAAGCAAACAAAAGAGTGGATAATATTTATGTAGGTAAGGAGTGCAGAAGCATCTTTTTAGTCTCTTTCACGGACATTGCCCATGTGCAAGACCTCCAACTTTTCCACTTTCATTGGCTTTATGGACGAAAGCGCGTGAAAGAGCAGATAAGCATCTTGACCATGTGAGACACCTTAAGACTTTCTCTTTGGAAAGGAATCTTATACCGTCCCACTCCCAATTATTAAACACACTATACGCCAAACAATCTCGAACATAAATAGAATTAGCTAAAAAGGAATCTTATCTTCGTCCTTAAATAATGCAAGGGATAAAAGTATCTATTTTTGGTCGTCACCGTATGTTTTCATTTCACCCCTGCTCATATTACTTTAACTAGAAAACCACGCCGATAAAAAATTTCAGCTCGTTATGTAATGTTTCAATATTATTCCAATTTTTGTTTTTTAACAAATCATTATTATTTACTTTCTTATTGGTTCTTGTTGATTATATTTGTATAAATCAGAAAAACTAGCCATCCAATTGCAGTCATTATTAAAAAAATTAAAATGTTTTGCTACTGTTTATTTTCTTTGTTTTCAATTTTCTTTGCTGCAGTCATTATTAAAAAAATTAAAATGTTTTCCCTAGAGAAGACAAGTGGCATTTGTGTATGTCTAGGCCAATAGGTGTAGCATGTAGCATGTTACACAAACAAGAGTAGGTGGGTTCGATCTATAAGTGTAACATGGTTCTTCTCACAATTATTTTGCAAGAATCAAAAGGAATGAAAGCTTTGCTGAAACCCAGTTTGACAAAGTAACATTTTTTAAAATTTTATACTTAGCTGTTGAAATGGATCTCTGTTGGAGGTTTTCTAGCTATAACTCCACTCCAATCCACAAGACAGCTGAGATTTCCTTTTTTCACTCTATTTCTAAATTTCATCATTGCCTTTTTTGTTTTCTGAATTGCAATTAGAATTTACCGTGAGAAAAACATCACATAGAATTTGCTAAGAATCTAGTTTTCTCTCATTCAACAAAAATGGTAGACTCTTTAGAAATGCATGCCTTATATTGTTGTGGATGATAATGCAGTGATGAACAAGTCACCATAAATGTCAATGGAATTTGTCACTATCAAAGCTTTAGAAGAAAGGTGAGCAAAACATCTTGCTTCCGAACCCTCAAAAGATGTCTCTCATAGAATCTTGGAGACATTTTCTCCTAGGCCCCTAGAAAATGTTTCTCCAAGAACCTTAGGGAGATCTTGTCCCAAACCCTAGGAGATGCTTTCTTCCAAATCACGAGAGGTTCCCCCTCCTAAACCCTGAAAGCCTTCTATTCTTGAACCCTTAGGAGCTTCAAGTGAACAGGTTGCTCCCACTCCCTATCACCTCGTCAATTGACAAAGGGCTAATCATGGAGTTCTTAGTAGAGGATAGGGTACATATCTTTCTTTACACTCAGACTTGTCTAGTATAGGACACTCGGTGAGTTGGATGTTACAAGGCCTATTTTACTCAATTTTAATTCTTTATCATTCCCTACTTTAGAAGCTCCACTATCAAAAGAAATAGTGATCAGAGGAGCCACTCAACTGTGCACACAAATTAATTATCTTAGCAATTACAACCAATCTTGCTGTTGGCAAAAAATAAATAACTTTTTGTGAAGGTAATTTTGTACTTTGGTTAACTAATCATTTTCGTCTATATATTTTATGTTAGTGGAAAATGTGAACAATATTATTAAACAACTAACCATCCAATAACTCAATGAAAATTGATGTAAACACAAGTAAACAAAGATTATACCTTCGAAGACCGTTTTGACCTCTATGCTTCCATTTTTCGCCTATCTCCTCTTGATCTTGATGGTAATAGAGCTCTCAGAAGTGTGTACTTCCTTGCTATTGAAGATGACAAGAACATAATGGTTGTGATATGGAATGTGCAATGGAGACTAAACTACATTGCAACTATAATGGATATGGGTGATTTGTAATGGAGACATGGTGATGATAATGGATTTGTAATGCAAATGCAATGAAAGTGATTTTGCCAAAGGCACGCTAGTATGATTCCTGCAGAGTAAGACTACGAATGCTTGAGTGTATGCAAAATGGGTGTGAAGACCTTGCTTATATAGGCTGAGGGAAGACCAAATCCAAGTGTCAATAGATCCATGACTAGAGGAATTACTTGTGATGTGTACGGTTGAGGAAGCTTGAGGGAATGTGCACAAACCAGAAGAGGACAAGTGTCCAAGCTCTTTTCATGAGTTAAGGGAGTTAACATAATAGATTGAGGAGTTAACTAAGATGATTGATCAGTTAACTGGGTTGATTGGGGATTCAACATAATAGATTGACAAGTGAACTCAATTGACTAATTAGTTAACAAATTTGATTGATGAGTTAACTAATTTGACTGGAGGATAAATAGGACATGTGGGTCAGAGGATATTAGCTAATTAAATATTAAAATATTTAATTACATGTGCAACAAGGTGAGGTGGATAGGTGAGGTGGAAAGGTGATGTGGATTTATGGAATTAGGACTTATGATAGAGGAATTTTGGATTAATTAAATAATTTAGGATTATTTAATTATATGAGACATTAGAAGAATTAGGGAATTTAATTAAATAAATTGATTTATTTAATTATTGGAGGGATGTGAATCATTTAAATAAATTAGAATATTTATTTAATTGATAGAAGAATAAGAATTAAGATAAATATTAAAATATTTATTTAATTCGACACAAGCCATTTTTAGGTGTATACATTTTGCCCCTCTTTGATGCAATGTGTTTTATCACGTTGTTTCAAAAAATTAAAAATTTTCTGTGATTGATACATGCCCTAGTTTGTCCCTGGTACAGGTTAATGATGATAGGATGCCCCCTCAGGAGATTAGATGGGAAGAATGTGACGACAGGATGATTGACAATCTCACGATGAGATAGGGTGAATGACAGGTTAGGGTGAAGAAATTGGTTGACATAAGATAAGGGATGGAATGAAAGAGATGACTGACACGTGATGCAAGATAAAATAATAACACACACAAGCAACCAAGCAAGTATGCACAAATGATACAAGAATAAACAAGGTATTTCCCTTGTCCAGCTATAAACCAATGATTAATCGATAACGATCGACGATACTTGTTTTTCATTGCTGGGAATGATATATCCCTAGATCAATTCAAAGACATGGGAAAGATATATCCCATTGATAATTATGATTGATTGAACTGGCTTACGACAAGATTAGGATCAAGACCAGTGATTGTGATTGGATAATTTGACAAGATTGACTTTACTCGATTGGTATGGATTAAGGATGGACTTGCATTTGGATCATTGCTTGGATTGATTGGACAAGGATGCATGGATCACATGGATAACTGGAAGATACAATTGGATAAAATCTCAAAAAGGACTTGGATCTTAAGACACTTGGAAAAGGTTTATTATGGAATGAAATGCAATTTGATATGTATGGATGTGTGGATTGTCATCTTCGTATATGCAAGCATTTGAAGTATGTTGTTTCATCATTGAGCTTTTATTATGTTGTAAGAAAATACAAGCATCTAGGTATAATTAAACTGAGATGACCTGAGTATCTCTTACATGGATTTTGATATAGCAAGTTAATACAAGCATCTAGTCAAAATTGAATCTAGATGACCTGATTATGCCTTGCATGTTTCAATAGACAAGGATTGCCCTGTTTCATGTTTAGAACTAGAACATCCTCAATGATCTTTTGCCAATCATGTCATTATACAAAGTCGTCACATTACTAAAGATTGATCCACAAACAACAAAAAAATAAGATAATTATGCCCCCATCGTAGCTCCTCTAGTTTTTGACATCCTTGAGTAGCATAGAAAGACATAATAACAAAAATCAAGACTCTGGGACTTAAACCTTTTTAATAAGCACAAATTTTCATGCCATAGTTATGTTTTCTTGCAACAAAAACAAATACAATCATCATGGTGGTTGAGTCCCATTGTGTCTTGTTTATAGGTCTAGTTCTTGCATCAAGCATTTTGTTGAAAAAGTGTGTTTATAATGTAGCCTGTTGCCTGCTAATAGTATTGTGATCCTTATTGTTATCCTCTGAGGGGCGTGACACTCAAGAATCCAATTCTCCAACTAGGTCGAGGATTTGCCCCCAATCAAGTAAAGGATTGATTTATTGTGGATGAACTGACAATAGACATGAAGAAATGGGCCTTAAGGGACTGACCTAGTGCCTCAGGGGCTCATCGATGATGGCCTTGCCTACGTGACGACATAGAGGCAACGTAGGTTAGGGTGCTGATTTTGTGGACCTAGGACCAAGGCGATGGGAAATTGGGTGGAATTGGATGGACAATAGGATGGGAAACATGGGATGAAATGGATGGGAAAGGAGCCTCTGGGGCACATCAATGATGGCCTTGCCTACGTGATAGCTCAGAGGTGACGTAGTTCTACAATGGTACTAATGATGGGGTTGCAGACGATTTGATGTTTTTGGGATTTTCTAGATTTTGCCAATGTTTTGATGTTTGTGGGATTTTTGGATGGTATTTTGGATAGCCTAAATGCTAGATACTGATGACAAGGGAACACCATGGATAGGTAAATGGATGGGTGATAATGGATAATGGATGGGCAGGTAGAAGGAAATAAGGATGTGATATCCAAGGACTATGTCGCATAGGAATAACTCAGGATTTGACATGACAAAGCTTATGATGAAGGAGGGTGAGAGGATTGGATTGTTTTAAAAAAGATAAGGTATATCAAGAGTTTTTCCAAAGCATGTTTCGACATTTCTCCCCCATATCTTTATCAAGATCAAAAGAGGAATGGAGGATGGATGGACTCAATATGATAGGTATATGCAGGATAAGGATGATAGGAGGGTATGGTAAGATAGGATGGAAAATGATAGGGTCGATGAGACAATGTGCTTCCAAGGGTAAATGACATAGAAGATCAACCTACACATGACACTTGTTTGCTATGTTTTCATCATGGTACTTATACAAGGCGCCACCAAGGGTGGTTTTCACCGTTGGATGAAGGGATTTTTCTTTACCTTTTTTTTTTGTTTTTGAATATTTGGATAGGGTAGGTGGAATACAGATGAGAGGGACTCAAGTGTCCGGTTCCATCAAAGGTGGTAGTCCTACTAGGGATGAATGTCAACAAATGGACCATATCAAATGTCATTAAGCTCATAGATGCTGGTAGGGGATTGCATGAATGGGATATGGAGTAGGTAGATAGTGGATTATGGAAGGTGTGATAGTGGATTATGATGCAGATTATGTAAGACTTATGCAAGGATGGAGGGAAGGCTTATGCAAAAGCATGGACCATAGGAATAGGATGGGGAAGATATGTAGGATAATAGTGGAAGGAAGGGGAGATGGAGGTATGTGGAAGTGTCATGGGATGGAAGGGAACCATGACCAATGGTTGCACATACCATGATAAACATTGAAGCGTATGATGGGAAGGTGGTGTAGGAAGTAATGGAGATTTTTGCTTAGTGGATGGGTGATTTAGGCATTTAGGGACCCACATAGACTTAGTATTTTTCTGATTTTTGCTTGTCATGTGGGATGGAAGGATTTGAGACTTTTGGATGGAATGGGAGTTTTGGATGGAAGAGGAGACAGTGGATGGTTGGGATTCTTGAGAGGTGGATGCCTCATTAAACTTGATGACTATTTGCTTAGGTACCGAAACCATTTTGATTTTAGACTTTACTTGTGAAGGTATGGGCTTGGGTATATGTAGATTTTGTCTGGCTTCTAAGGTAATTACTTGTTGCTTGGGGACCCACACCTTTTTCAGTTTTGCTTTGAGGTGTGTGGGTGTATGCAGCTTTTGAGATGGGTTTTTCTTTGATTCTTTGGATTAATTTCCTAAGGTATTAGGACCCTTAGGATTTTTGAATTTATGAAAGGTTGCATCCCAATGTTTATTTTTGAATCCCATAGGTTTGGTGGAATGAGTGGAAGCTTCATGTTTAGACAATATGTGCATTTGTTGGTCATGATTTGAAATGTGAGGGAATGTGTAGATGGATGAATTTGGTGTTGGGAGAAGTGATTGTAAAATGGATGGAGGGATGTTAGGAGTTGGAAGTAGTGGAGGTAAATTGGATGGTGGAAGGTTTGTGGTCACATGCTTTTGACATTTGTAGGATGATGGAGGTGGAATGGCGACATATGTTTTGGGAATATGATAGGGTTTGTGATGGGAAGTGGTAGATTTAGAAGGCATGGAGGAAGTACCAACATCATGAGATTGTTTTTCTTGGGAAGTATAACCAAGGCCATAAGAGGGTGGATAGACTTTGACATGGATAGGCTCCAAAATACCTTATTCATGAAGGCCTAAGCCTTTACCTTGATAGTTCATATTTTGGAGTATGCGATGGACAATGGGATTATGGGTGATTTGAACACTAGATGTGATCTCAATATTTGATGGGCAAGGTGAAGTGGTAGATAATGTTTTTTTCTCTCCTAAGGAAGAACATCCATGGATGAAGGTAGTGAGACCAAGGGGATAAGATAACGGATTTGCAACATGGTCGATAATGGATGGTGGAAGATCAATAGGATCTTGATTATCGTTATGCTCACTAAGATCAAAGTTATTGGTTTGATCATCTATGTGCACTTGGGAGGCAAGTGTCTCATCAAGGAAAGTGTGTGTTGTTGGATCATGAATAGGACTAGGTGAAGGATGGATAGGAGTAATGGAGGTTTCTTGCTCATGGATGGTTATGGGGTTATGGATAGATGGGGTAATAAGCTCATGACCATGGAATGCATAAAGTTGGCTAAGAGGATCATCATGGTTCGCTTGGTCATAGATAGGACCTTGATCATAAACGGGATCTTAATCATAGATAGGATCTTGATCATAGATAGGATTAAGTGTGATATGGATGGGATCAATTTGCTCATGTATAGGTTCTTCATCAACAATAATATCTTGATCATAGAAAAAATATAGGTTATGGATGGGTTGGATTTGGATTTCTTTCTCATATATAGGTATAGGATCAAGTTGCTCATGGATATCTTCTTCATAGGAAATATCTTTATCATGGAAAAGATAAATGTTATGGGTGGGTGGAGGGAAAGTGATTTGATCTTGATTAGGATGGGGACTTGATGTTTTCACATGCGTAGGATTAGGTTCTTGACATACCTCTTGGGTTACTTGAATAGAAGTGATAGGATATTGAATAGGTGTGACATGCTCTTGAGGGTTATCATCATGAAGGGATGAAGGATCTTGACTTGGATTCATTGGTGGAGATTTTTCAATAGGCTCAAGGGGTTGTGGGCTATATGATGGGGTTGAAGCAATGGACGTGTTTGAAGGCTCTTTGATAGGCTCTTGGGTATAGGTGTTTTATGACATGGAGATAGTTGTTTTTTTGCTAATAACCATTGGATCACATCCTTCATGAGTGTATGGGTGGATGGACAATATAACAAATGAAGAATAATGGTAGAAGGTGTAGGCTTATGATTAAGGTTAGGATTTCTTGTGCTGGATGGGGATGACATTGGATGAGTGGATTTTGATTTCTCCATAGCTTTTCTTTTGTTATTGAAATCATAGAAAATCGACATGAAGGAAATGATAACAAATAAAAATCAAACGAATGCAAACCTCATATCGACTCACTATCCATTGATAGGGTTGAGAATGCCGCACCCAAAGCACTCTAGCTTTACCCGAAGAGATGAATGTTGATTACTCGATTCGATAGCATAATGATAGGATAGGGATTGGTAGATGGAAGATTGGATGAATGCAAGATAGATGGATGAGAGATTGAGAAGAAATTTTGACAGCATGTGGATACTAGAAGAAGATTCGATGCAAATGGCTCAAGAGAGGCTACCTTTATAGAAAAAAGAAAATTTGAATGGACAGTTGAGATTGAGAGTTATGTTGGAGGATATAGACGGTCAAGATCGATTAGGGTTGGATTAGGGTTTCCCACTCAAAGAGGGATTGTAGTCACATGACAAGTGTGCGAAGGAGAATAAAGGGAATCTAATTCAAATATTATATTTGAATTAGTTTGACATGTGAAGGCATATCAAGTGGGAGATGAGACATGTGACATGTGTCACAATGTGACGAAAGGTGAGGGATTAATTCAAATTTTTAATTTGAATTATATGAGACATGTGACAAGGGGGAATTAACTAAACAAATGGGATTTATTTTAGTTAATTAGAATGTGATTAAGTTGGAATTGTGAGTGGGATGAGATTGGATGACCTAGGACCTAGGGCAAAACACACAAGGTCATATTGACAAGGTGTTATGTCGAGACATGGACATTTTTATGTGTCTACATTTTTCCCCTCTTTGAGATGATGTTTGAGATGATAAGATTTTTGTCGAGTAACATCATTTCAAAGAAGTTAAGGTATGGATGGAAGAAAATGAATAGGATGATGATGCCCCTTTGAGAGGATAGGCGGGTTGGACAAACACGGGTAGGCTCTCGAAATGAAAGGAATTGGTCAAGGAAGAAACGTAAGGAAATAGATAGAAGAAAGGGAAGGATGCATTATGCTGCAATGAAAATGAGCAACCATGATGTTTGATATAGCATGAAAGGTTATGCACCAAGGTATAAGGACCAAGGTGATGATGTGTCTTGTGCCCTAGCGTAATACAACCTTGTCTAGATACAAGATATGAATATTAGCTAGGTTGGTATCAATGTGATACAAATGCAAGATAAAAATGATAACACACACAAGAAAGCAAGCAAGCATGCACAAATGATACAAAAACAAACAAGGTATTGCCCCTGTCAAGCTGTAAACCAATGATTGATTGTTTGATTCAATTGATGATAAGGATAGTGCTATCATTGCGGGGAACAATATATCCCTAGATCAATACAAGGATGCAGGAATAATATATCCCATTGATGATTATGATAATTGATTGATTGATTTGGTTTATGACAAGATTAGGATCAAGACCATTGATTGCAATTGGATAATTTGACTTGTCTGATTGACTTGATTGGTATGGATAAAGGATGGCTTGCATTTGGAGCATTGTTTGGAATGATGAATTGATGGAGATTGATGAAGGATTGATGAATTGATTTGAAGAAGTGATTATGATGATAGATGATAGAAGAATGATGAAAGAAGAAAGAGGAATATTACCTTGTGCTTGAATCTGGGCACTTCCTTCATGTCCCAAATTGCCTACATACCATGTATCCACGAGATCAAGGCATTTAACGATAGAGATGAGATATAGTTCTGAATTGTGTTTTATTGATGGGATGATATGGATTGGATTGATCAAGTTATGGATTGATTGGATGTTTGATGATATACGATGTTATTGATGAGATGATGTGGATTGGATTGATTAGATTTTGATTGATTGATAAATTGACTTGATTTGATGATGATATTATTGGATTTGTTTTGATGGATTTGATGTGATGAATTTGATGATTTGATTGATTGAGTTGATGATTTGATTGAATTTTGTTTTGATATGATGATGATTGATCTTATTGCTTGGATTTTCGATGGATTTTTTATTTTTTTGTATCTTTGGGAAATTTTGGTTTTTTTGTGTTTTTTGGGAATATTTGATTTTTTTTGGATTTTTTGAAATATTTTAACTTTTTTGGATTCTTTAAATGTTTTGATGTTTTTGGATTTTTGAATGTTTTGATTTTTTTGTATTTTTTGGGATGTTTTGAATTTTTTGGATTTTTGAAATATTTGGATTTTTTTGGATTTTTTTTAGAATATTTGGAGTGTCAATGGATTTACAATTTGAGTATCTTGTATGCTAGATACCAATGACAAGGGGAACCAAGTCTAGGTGCAAGGGAATGAATGGGATTGGGCAAATGATAGACGATAGTGGATGGATGAAAGGATCATGATAAATGGATGGATAAAGAGATGTACGATAGTGGATAGGATGAAAAACTCACAATGGATGTATGCATAATGATGTGATCTCCAAAGGCTATGTTGCATAGGAATAACATGCCCCAGTCTAGGTAGTAAACTTAGGATTTTTCAAGACAATGCTTAAGGCAATAGGATGATAGGATTTGACTAATGACAAGAGAATAATGAGAGGATTGGTCTGGAAGGGATGATAGGATAATGCCAAGATAAGGTATGTCAAGAGATACCCAAAACATTTGTCAACATTGTGCCCCCAATCTTTATCAAGATCAAAAGAGGAAGGGAGTATGGATGGGTTTGATATGATAGGAATGTGTATGTAATGGATAAGATATGAAAATGATATGTAGGATGAGACAAGGTGCCCCTAAGTGTAAATGACATAGAAGATCAAACCTACACATGATGTCTGTTTGCCAAGTTTTCATCATGGTACTTATCCAAGGCGCCTGTTTACCATGTTTTCACCATTGGACGAAGGGATTTCTCTTTACTTTTTTGATTTGTTTTTTGACTTTTTGGATGGGATAGGTGGATATGGACATGAGGGACTCAAGTGTCTAGTGCCATGGAAGGTGATTGTCCCGTGGGAGAAAGATGTCATCACAAATGGACCATGTCAAGTCTAAAAATTGTCTAGGTCTTGTTTACACATGACCTTGTATGTCTTTGCCCTAGGTCCTAGTTACACAACACATTGTCGACATGAACTTGTATATGTTCCCCTAGGTCCTAGTTCATCCTAGTTCATCTAACCTCATCCCACTTAATCCCATTTATCCCTAGGTCCTAGTCCATCCTATCATAATCACTTAGCCAAATTAATTAAATAAATCAGATTTATTTAATTAAGTCCCCATCCCTTTTGTCCAACTTAATCACCTTCTTGATTAATTCAATAAACCCACTTTATTTAATTAATCACACTTGATCACATTCCCAATTTATTAAATAAATCCCATTTATTTAATTAATTGCGCCTAGTCACATGTCTCACATAATTCAAATTAGAAATTTGAATTATTCCCTCACCTCTCATAACATTGAGACACATGTCACATGTCTCCATCTTCCACTTAATATGCCTTCACATGTCAAACTAATTCAAATATAATATTTGAATTAGATTCCTTTTATTCTCCATCGTACACTTGTCATGTGACTGCAATCCCTCTTTGAGTGAGAAACCCTAATCCAACCCTTACTGATTTTGACCGTCCATAGCGTCCAACATAACTTTCAATCCTATCCATCCATTCAAACTAGATCTTTCCTATAAACCTAGCCTCCTCTAAGCCATTCGCATCAAATCTTCTTCTAGTATCCACATGTTGTTGACATTTCTTATCAATCTCACATCCATCTATCTTACATTCATCCAATCTTCCATCTACCAATCCCTATCCTATCATTATGCTGTTGAATCAAGTAATCAACATTCATCTCTTTGGGTAAAGCTAGAGTGCTTCGAGTGCGGAATTCTCAACCCTATCAATGGATTGTGAGTCGATATGAGGTTTGCATTCATTTGATTTGCATTTGTTATCATTTCCTTCATGTCAATTTTCCATGATTTCATTTGGCATGCTCGGTCTTGGATCTAATCATGAGTTTTTTGCAGCTTTTGTTGTCAAAATTTTACTTTTTTTCTCTAACCCTAGGTTGTCAAAATTTGCAAGTTTTGGGGGTGAGCTATTGCAGGTTTTCTCTTGGTAAAAAATTGACCTCACCATCGTGATCAGGACGCTGTTTCTAAGTTTTTTGACTATAAATTTGACTTTTTTCTGTGACTGAAATTTTTTAAAAAAATTTAGGCCTGCAAATCTGTATAGTACGGACCCGTACGGATCCGTACTGTACGAACCTGCAGACCCCTAATCTGTACTATGGTTTGTGACTGTGATTGCAGGTCTGGTGTTTGTGTTGCAAGTTTTAGATTTGGTCAATACTGATTCTGGTTGTTTATTAAATTTTGAAGGGTATATTGTATTAGCATGCATGTCGACTATGGTGGCTTCATGTTTTATGGCCTTCTGTTCTGGTCGATAGTCATGCAATATTCTGTCAATTCCCTTAAATCAACTTCAACCTTAACTATAGATCTCCAATCACTATCTCCTGGCAATCTGTCGCAGCTATACTAGATTAAACCTTAGTCACTACTATGTTTTGGTCAACACTCCTAAAATCTCAAGTCATCGCTCCTCTTCGACCACTCTATATGCCCTTCGATCCTATGGATGCCTTGATTGCTGCTCGTCTGACATTGTCGTCGCCTCCACCATATCGTTGACCACTGTTCCCCTCAACCTTCAAACCCCCCTACGAACTTCAGTCGACTTCGTTGCTGCTATCATTAACTCCAGTCGGCACCCTCAAACCACCACCACATCGCCACCTCTAATACCCCTATCATAGCCTAAAGATCCTCTGTCGATCTCTAAGACTTAGTCTCCTGCCGCTCATGGCAATACCTTGTCGCTCCCCTTGAACCCTAAACATTGCTACCATTAGGAGCTGAGCTTAGAAATTAGCCCTAATGGTTAGGGCATTGGATTGATTGCTTACATGGCCCACATAAATCAAACCCTAACCGTAGGTCACACAGGGGGGTGAGGGGCCTAAAATCTATCGGTCCCCATTGTTACTTAAATTTCTTTTTTTATTTTTGACTTGGCTCTGGCCACGGTCATATGAATGACCAAGGGCCACTGCTTAACCACCCAGCTTAGCCTTAACTACATAATATAACCGCCAGGCACAAAACTGTCAGCATGTGACTGATGCCAGTCAAAACCGTTAGCATTTAACATTAACAGTCAGGGGTTTGTTTGTGCCTCCTACATGCCAAAGGAGGCTATTTTTTTCTTTTTCTCACAACTTTTGTATACGGAGGCAAAATTGAGAAAACGAGGACTTGTTGGAAATCCGGGAGGACAAATTTTCAGGTGTCTATACTATTTTCTTGCATTTTTTCTTGGTCAAAGTCAAACTTGATTTCAAACTTCAAATGCTCATATCTTTTGCAATTTTGATCAAATTTTCATGATTTTTTAAAAAATTGTATAGAATTTTGTGTAGAATCTGTTCATACAATTCATTTTTCTATATCAGTCCATTTTCATCAGATTTTTATCAGATCTTTATTTTCACATAATGGTCTTCTTGGTTAGTCTACTTGCTTCTTTCTCGATTTTGTGGCTTGCAGGTGACCTCAAGGAGTTGGGCATCGTTCACATCAACATCTACAGCAGCTTGGGACAGAGAAACAATCAGGTGTATCCATTTCATCATTCATCTCTTTCATTTGAGCAATCAATCTTGTTTGCATCACACATTTCAATTTGGGCTTAAAACGAATATTGCTTTAGCAATCACATAAAAAAAAAACTGGGCTAAAATTAACCATTGTCTTCAATCACACATCTTGACTTTGGGTTAAACAAGAACAAGTGTCTTCATTGCTTGGTGAAGTTGCATGTGATTAGTGGTGTGTATGCTCTTCTCATGCACTTCGCGCGATCTTGAGAATCAAAAACACCTCTTATCCATTCAATTTTCACACACACATTTCAATTTCTAAGGGTTAATTTACAAGTTCAAGTGTGAATCAAGTGTGCATGTGTATGCTCTCTCCTCGTACCGCAAGGTGATCTTAGAGATCAAAAACACCTCACTTGGTTCTCTTTTGTTTACCCTTCTTAGGAGGCCTTCTTGGAGACACACCACTCCAAGGGATGACCTCAATTGAGGCTGAATCAAAAGAGGCCCTCATTGGGAGTTGGAATCTTGTCACTCTTGGCTAAGCCCTAAAGAACTTTATACCTTTGGGAAGTGAAGGAGAAGGGTGGGTTACCCCTTCTCCCATCTGTGTGGCAAGATTTTGCTTTCAAATTCCTAGTCAACCTTGTGTAAACAGAAGCCTAAAACCTAATTGGCCATACCCTATTTCAAAATAGACATTAGGGGTTGTTGATGTGTCTTCCATGTGTGCTTGTTTAACCATAATTACATTTCATTTTCAAAATCCAAAATTTCTTATGTGTCTTGCGTGAGTGAATCATGTTTGTACATGTGTGATCATTTGTTTGAACATTGCCAAATCAAGCTCTAAACACCAAACACATAAAGACAAGTCATTCAACTCATTCTGCCAACACATTCAAATCCAATCACATTCATCCTAATCACCCATTTTTAGCCATTTCATCCCTAATCATATCCAAGTCATCATCCCAATAAATCCATATCATCATAATCATCATCCTAATCATATCCAAGACATCATCCTAATCATCCTAGTCATTACACATCATCCAATTATTCCAAGCCAAATCACATCCCAACTACGTTCATCCCAATCCAAATCCAAATCAACCTAATCAAAAATCAAGACCTTAGTTGATAATCATCAACCATTATCCAAACTTGCTTGAGATCATTAGTCTATCTTAAGTAAGTCATCTAATTAAATCAATCCAATCAACCCTCTATTACTTAAGTGTCATTAGTCTACCTTAAGTATAGAGAATCAATCCAATCAACCCTCTTACTTGAGATCATTAGTCTATCTCAAGCATAGAGAGTCATCCATCAAAAAATAAAACAAATCAAATCATCCTGAGGTCTTGAACTTTGATCCCAATCACTCTACATCATCACCTACATTTCTCATTTTAACCACTTTCATCCCAATCCATTCATCCTAATCACCTCAATCCAATTCATCCAACCTTGTTATCCCACATCCTAGTCACCTGACCTAATAATTCCACCATCATTCATCCTAATTATTTCAAGACATCCAATCTCATCATCTTAGTCATCTTCGACATCCTAATCATCATCACCATAGTCCTCATCATCCAAGTAAAATCCTAATCATTTCTAGCCATTACACATCATCATTCTACCTAGCCAATCAATTCTCAACATATACCACTTGTAAACATGGACATGGAATTTCTAAACAAAACCTATGAGAATGATGCTTATGGCACCAAAGGAATGCTTAACCAACTTAGGCAACTTAGTTGGTTATATAGAAAGGAAGAAGATCCTGTGTCACCACAACATCAACAATTCACACAACATGAAGTCCTAGGCCAGTATCAACGATCCCACATTCTATCACAAGCCCAACAAGCACATAATCCAAACACTAATGCCGCCACATCCATACCACAAATCACCCTCACTATTCCTAGCAACACCCCAAATGCAAGTACTTCCATAAGTCTACCATCCAACGATCCTAACTCCATTTCCATCATATCCCAACTACTTTCTCAACAAACTTCCAACATCAACCAATGTCCACAACAATCCACCTCACAAGACCTTTCAGCTACAAGTCCTATCATGCCACCTCATCACCAAACCTATCTGCATGGCAATCAAATGTCCTTACACGAATAATAAGCAAGTCCAAATGGCCCTATGTACATAAATCAAGAAAGTCCAAGTCATCTTATGCAAGACCTAAAATCCTTTGACAAGGGAGAAACCAACCTAGAAAGTGCCTCCTTTGAGTCACCTTCACCATCCAATCATCTGCCAACACATGAGTCAACTAGTCCCATCCCAAAACCTTTATCAAGTCCTTCATTTCCTTCATTACCTTCATCCCCATGTTCCACTAATCCTTCATTAAAAGATTCCATGGAGATACTTTTAGAGAAATTGGTCCAAGCAAATTTGAGGAGCTATACCCATTCAAAGCATATTCTCCATTTATAATTAGACCTATAGGGTATAATGAAAACCATTATTGTGCATACCATAGGTATAGGGGCCATACTATATCCACTTGTGTTCGATTTCAAAGATTGGTCAAGAACCTAGAAGATTGTGGTAAGATTCTCTTGGATAAAATTAATCCCTCTAATTCCATTATCTTTCCATCTAGCCCAAATCCTACTCCCATTATCCATCCAAAAAATCCCAACCCTAAGCCTTCAACTTCCACTATTATCATCCATCCACTATATTGCCCATTTACCCATACCCTTGCAAAAGATGTGATCCATTGTCTACTAGCAAGGAATAAAACATTGCCATGTCATCAAACACCTATTCTTGATCCTCCCCATGAGTCCTTAAACACTTTGTCTAGTCTTCTAACCCCATCATGTGATCTAGAAGCTATCAAGCTTATTAGAGAGCCTTCCACTTCCATTCAAGAAAACCAAGAGTTATGTCAAGAGCACGATTCTAAGCATCAAGAAACAATAGCCCCTAAATCTAATCAAGATCAAATCATCCCTATCCAATCTATCCATAACATGTATCTTCTTTATGATCAAGATAATACCTATGAAGAAGGTATCCATGAGCACCTTGATCCTATCCATAATCCTATATCCATCCATGAGCAAGATATCCTAATTGCTCCTATTCATACTCCATCTAGCCCAATCCATGATCCTACACCTTCCACTTGTCATGATGAGACATGCGCCGCCAAAGCAAACATAAAAGATCGAACAAATAATTTGGACCCCAATGAACATAAGAAAGATCCTAATGATCCTTCCACATCCACCATTGATCCCATTTCAAACCCACCATATCCTATTAGTCTATCCACATTCATTCATGAGTGTCCCTCCTTAGAACACCAACAACCATTATCCAATTTACCTTCTCCATCCACTAATCAACTCAAGTCTAGTGTCCAAACTACACCTAGTCTATGGTCAATCGCATGCTCCAAAACATGAACTACCAAGGTAAAGGTTCATGCCTACATGAACAAGGCATTTTGGAGCCAATCCATGTCAAGGTCCCTCCTCACTCATTTGGCCTTGGATACACACCCCAAGGTCAACAATTTAACAATGTTGGTACTTCCTCCACACTTCCTAAATCCACTTCCTTCCATCATAAACCCCATCATATTCCTAAAACATACGTTGTCATTCCACCTCCCTCATCCTATAAATGTCAAAAGCATGTGACCATTCACCTTCCACCATCCACTTTACCTCCACTCCTTCCAACTCCTAATATCCCTCAATCCAGTTTGCCACCATTGGTTCCAACACCTAACATACCTACCATCCATAAATTCCCTCACATTCCTAATCTTGACCAACAAACGCACACATTGTGTAAACATAAAACTTCCACCCTTTCCACCCGCCACATGGGATTTAAAAATAAACATTTGGATGCCTCTATCTATAAATCCAAACATCCTAAGGGTCCTAATACCTTAAGAAATCAATCCAAAAGTTCAAAGCAAGGTACATTAAAAAATCCATCCAAATCCATACCTCCAAAAGCAAAGTCCAAAAGTAAAATGGTATGGGTACCTAAGAAAAAATGAAGCAAATCAAATAAGGCATCCACATCCCAAAAATCCCAACCATCCTCTTCCATTCAAAAATGCCATTCCATTCCAAAGTTTCAAATTCCTCCATCCCACATGAAAAGCAAAAATCATAAAAATACTAAGTCTATGTGGGTTCCCAAGTCACTCAATCATCCATCCACTAAGCGAACATCACCATTGCTTCCTACACCTCCATCCACTCAAAAGCTTCCATGTTTATCACGGTGTGTGCAACCGTTGGTCATGATTCATTTTCATACCTCCATCAGTCCATCATTCACTCATTATCCTAGATTTCTCCCCCATCACCTTCCTATGGTCCATGCTTTTGCATAAGTCCATCATAATCCACTTTGACCCCTACATAATTCACATCATAATCCACTTTCGATCCCTCCATAATCCACTATCTACCTTATCCATCTCACTTTCATGCAATCACCCTACCAACATCTTGAGCATAATGACTTGACATGGTCCATTTGTGATGACATCCTTCTCTAATGGGACTATACCATTACATGGAACTAGACACTTGAGTCCCACCCATCCATGTCCCCCCTTCCCCATTCAAAAGTCTAAAGAGTCACAAAAAATAAAAAGACGTTAAAAAAGTCAAAAAAAAAAAGTAAAGAGAAATCCCTTCGTCCAACGGTGAAAACTTGGTAAATAGGCGCCTTAGATAAGTACCATGATGAAAACCTGGTAAACAGTCGTCATGTGTAGGTTGATCTTCTATGTCACTTACACTTGGGGGCACCTTGTCTCATGCTTTTCCAAACTATCATACCATTTCCATATACATACCTATCACATTGCATCCATTCATCCTCCCTTCCTCTATTGATCTTGACAAAGATTGGGGGCAACTATTGACAAATGTTTTGGGTATCTCTTGACATACCTTATCTTGACATTATCCTATGGTCCTTTCCAATCCAATCCTATCATTATCCTCTAGTCATTACCCATTTATCCATCTTATCCAATCCATCCTATCATCCCATTGTCCTAAGCATTGTCATGAAAAAGCCTAAGTCTACTACCTAGACTAGGGCATGTTATTCCTATGCAACATAGTCCTTGGAGATCACATCCTTTCTCTCTTACACATACATCCATTCCATTCCATAGCCTATCCTTTTATCCTATTCATTTATCCTGATCCTTTCATCCATCTACTATCATCCATCCTTTTGTCCAATCCCATTCATTACCTTTCACCTAGACTTGGTTCCCCTTGTTATTGGTATCTAGCATAAAGGCTACCCAAATTGTAAATCCAATGCCATCCCAAAACATGTCAAAATCCAAAAAATCCTAAATATTCCCAAAAACACAAAAAATAAAAATATCCCAAAAATCACAAAAAAATCATAATATCCCAAAAGTCCAAAAAATAAAACATTTCAAAATCACAAAAAAAATCAAAATATCCCAAAGATCCAAAAAATCACAACATTTCAAAAAACACAAAAAAATAAAAATATCCAAAAAATCAAAACATTTCAAAATCACAAAAAAAATCAAAATATCCCAAAAATCCAAAAAATCACAACATTTCAAAAAACACTAAAAACCCAAAATATTCCCAAAGATACAAAAAAATCAAATATCCATCGAAACTCCAAGCAATAAGATCAATCATCATCAAATCAAAAAAAAATTCAATCAAATCATCAACTCAATCAATCAAATCATCAAATTCATCACATCAAATCCATCAAAACAAATCCAATAATATCATCATCAAATCAAGTCGATTTATAAATCAATCAAAATCCAATCAATCCAATCCACATCATCTCATCAATAACATCGTATATCATCAAACATCCAATCAATCCATAACTTGATCAATCCAATCCATATCATGCCATCAATAAAACACAAATCAGAACTACATCTCATCTCTATCGTTAAATGCCTTGATCCCATGGATACAGGGTATGTAGGCAATCTAGGACATGAAGGAAGTGCCCAAATTCAGGCACAAGATGATATTCCTCTTTCTTCTTTCATCATTCTTCTATCATCTATCATCATAATCACTTCTTTGAATCAATTCATCAATCCTTCATCAATCTCCATTAATTCATCATCCAATCAAATCATTCCAAACAATGCTCAAAATGCAAGCCATCCTTTATCCATACCAATCAAGTCAATCAAACAAGTCAAATTACCCAATTGCAATCAATGGTCTTAATCCTAATCTTGTCATAAACCAAATCAATTAATCAATCATCATAATCATCAATGGGATATATCGTTCCCACATCCTTGTGTTGATCTAGGGATATATCGTTCCCCGCAATGACAACACTATCCTTATCATCAATCAATCAACAATCAATCATTGGTTTACAACTTGACAGGGGCAATACTCATTTGTTTTTGTATCATTTGTGCATTCTTGCTTGTGTGTGTTATCATTTTATCTTGCATTTGTATTACATCCATATCCAACCCAGCTAATATTCATATCTTGGATCTAGACAAGGTTGTATTATGCTGGGACACGAGACATATTGTCACCTTGGTCCTTATACCTTAGTGCATAATGTCTCGTGCTATATCAAACATCATGGTTGCTCACTTTCATTGCAGCATAATGCATCCTTCCCTTTCTTCTATCCACTCCTTTATCTTTTGCCATTCCTTTCATTTTGAGAGCCTACCCATGTTTGTCCAACCCGCCTATCCTCTCGAGGGGGCATTATCATCCTATCCTTTTCCTCTATCCATTTCCTTAGTTTATTTGAAATGATGTTACTCAACATAAATCTTATCATCTCGCAACATCATCTCAAAGAGGGGAAAATGTAGACACTAAAAATTGTCTAGGTCTTGTTTACACATGACCTTGTATGTCTTTGCCCTAGGTCCTAGTTACACAACACATTGTCGACATGAACTTGTATATGTTCCCCTAGGTCCTAGTTCATCCTAGTTCATCTACCCTCATCACACTTAATCCCATTTATCCCTAGGTCCTAGTCCATCCTATCATAATCACTTAGCCAAATTAATTAAATAAATCATATTTATTTAATTAATTCTCCATCCCATTTGTCCAACTTAATCACCTTCTTGATTAATTAAGTAAACTCACTTTATTTAATTAATCTCACTTGATCACATTCCCAATTTATTAAATAAATTGAATTTATTTAATTAATTGCACCTAGTCACATGTCTCACATAATTCAAATTAAAAATTTGAATTATTCCCTCACCTCTCATAACATTGCGACACATGTCACATGTCTCCATCTTCCACTTAATATGCCTTCACATGTCAAACTAATTCAAATATAATATTTGAATTAGATTCCTTTTATTCTCCATCGCACATTTGTCATGTGACTACAATCCCTCTTTGAGTGGGAAACCCTAATCCAACCCTAATTGATCTTGACCATCCATAGCGTCCAACATAACTTTCAATCCTATCCATCCATTCAAACTAGGTCTTTCCTATAAACCTAGCCTCCTCTAAGCCATTTGCATTGAATCTTCTTCTAGTATCTACATACTGTCAAAATTTCTTCTCAATCTCAAAACCATCTATCTTGCATTCATCTGATCTTCCATCTACCAATCCTTATCCTATCATTATGTTGTTGAATTGAGTAATCAACATTCATCTCTTTGGGTAAAGCTAGAGTGCTTCGGGTGCGACATTCTCAACCCTATTAATAGATCGTGAGTCAATATGAGGTTTGCATTCATTTGATTTGTATTTGTTATCATTTCCTTCATGTCAATTTTCCATGATTTCAGTTATATTTTGGAAAAAGTCTTTGGAGAAGATCATTCAAGGATTCTTTGGTTAGTGGATTAGAGCTTGGGGAACTTGATGGCAGTGTTGGTGTAGGACTAGTATGCTTTGGGATATGCATTCTAGGGGATGGTGATGGAGGACTAGTAGATGGAATGGTATATGATTCCAAACGTAAGGTGGTGGGATTTCTCTTGTCTAGAGTATCATTAAGATGACCTTAGGATTCTACAAAGTTTTCATCATTACTAGGATATACAAAGTTCTCATTATCATTATTGCCAAATTTTAGGCCACCTAGGAGTATGTATGGTTTTAGAGTTAGTCTATATTTGTTGATGATCACAACCATTTTGATGAATGGAGACTGGACTAGGTTGAACTTATTTTCCATGTATAAACTAGAGCAAAGGGGGTACCCAGAAACAATTTTAGTTTTGTCTCAAAAGTGTACGGAAAAGCTCTCTATTTTGCACATGTAGATTTAGATGCACAGGAAAAATGGTCAAATGCGCAGCTATGTAGGTGAAATGCACAAATCTAGTCGAAGTGCTCTAATTTTTGAATGCGCAATATTGTGGTTCATATGTGCTGCTCTATGCGTCAAATGCGTAAAAGTATTGTATGTGTAGCAAAATGTCTCAAATGCACAACAGAATGAGTCAATTGCACAACGGGATTAAATGCGCAGCAAAACTTGTCATATGTGCAGCAAAATGGTTTAAATGCACAGAACTACAGGTAGTGTTGTGTTTTTGTTTCAATTTTTTTGATCTTGGCTTGTTTTCACAATGTTTCCTGAAGCAAGTCTAGTATTTTTTCTAATGATTTGTATCAATTTGGTGCAAGAAAACACAACAGACAAGAAGATTCCATGTTTGTTATTATAATTTTTTAACCAAAAAGCAAGCACAATCTTAAGGTTGACAAGGACAGTATTTGATGAGTTCCAACTTGGGTTTTACCCCAACCAATTACATAAAGGCATGATAGATAGTAACGTGGTAGCTCTGGCTCCCCTCCACGGCACTCACTTCTCATGCATACCAAGTTACAGTTCCTCTAAAGAGTTGAACTTTTATGTCTCCACACTAAATGAGTGTATGACATTGGATGGCTCTAGAGGTTCCTCCTCTTGTGTGACCAAATAGGGGTTTTTGGAATTCTAAAAATAATGGCTTTTTAGTATGGACATCCATTCAGGTGGTTACACGTGTAGCAGTTCGCTCCGATAAGAAGGCTTCCCAGCCTACAGAGGTTACACTCCATAGGATTTTGGGGGGAACATTTGTCGATGTAACACATCGACACCTGTTGCTTGCAACTTTTTTCACAAACACAATTTATTTATAGTGACCTAGAGGTGGCTTGGCTTTAGCCCGTTATCACTTAAGGTTATCCCACTTGGAAGGAAGGAATTCCAAGGGCAAGCCTCTCTAAAGGTTACACATGTGAAATGATAAGTTTAGCATTATGGTCACCCAAGAAAGGGGAGAGCATAGGCCTATTATCATTTCCAAGAACAGAGAATAGTGGTTCTTTATCTTCCTAGTTAAAAGAAAAATAACTAAATGTGTTAACTCTACCAAGCATAGAAATTTATAACAAGATAGCAATAACTTGGAAAAGATTGTTTATTTTAACCTTCTAACAAATCTAGGTGTAGATTGTTGCTTGAAGAAATAAACAAGTGTTACTTTCCCCTATTAATCTATGTGATGGATTGTAGTGCAAGATAGTAAAAACATAAAGAAATTGTTTAGTTTTAGCCCCTAGGTTGGGACTAGATGCAAGTTGTGATGCAACAAAATGATTTACTTTCCTCCTAGTTATGTCTATGTGATGATTTGCATGAACATATTAAGTTACTCTCTCCTAATTAGTTCTAAGTGGTTTAATAATGCAACTAAAATGACTAAGTCTAACTCCTAACACCTGCAAATGAGAGTTAGTATGGAAGATTTGATAAACACATTACAACTTTCTCTGACAAATCATATGCGCAGATCTACAGGTCATATGCACAACACTGTGATTCATATGCGCAAATTTACAAAAGTGCAAAAATAATGATTAAATGCGCAAGACCACGCTTTGTATGCGCAGAAAGATCAGAAGCGTAGCACAACATGTCAGATGCGCAACAAAACAAGTCGGATGAGCAGAAAGATTGAATGCGGTGCAAAAAGCGTTGAATGTGCAGAACTGGAAGTTGTATGCACAGAAATGACCTGTCATGACAGAACCTTCACAAAACACTCAAATCAAAGTTAAAAATGGGGCAATGCCCCATGGTGGGTGCCAGAAATGTTAGTGGAAAATGTGAACAATAGTATTAAACAACTAATCATCTAATAACTCAATGGAAATTGATGTAAACACAAGTAAATAAAGATTATACCTTCGAAGACCATTTTACCTCTATGCTTCCATTGTTTGCCTATCTCCTGTTGATCTTGATGGTAATGGAGCTCTCAGAAGTGTGTACTTCCTTGCTATTGAAGATGACAAGAGCATAACGGCTGTGATATCGAATGTGCAATGGAGACTAAACTACAATGCAACTATAATGGATATGGGTGATTGATAATGTAGACATGGTGATGATAATGGATTTGTAATGCAAATGCAATGAAGGTGATTTTGCCAAAGGCACGCTGGTATTATTCCTGCAGAGTAAGATTATGAATGCTTGAGTGTATACAAAATGGGTGTGAAGACCTTGCTTATATAGGCTGAGGGAAGATCAAATCCAAGTGTCAATAGATCCATGACTGGAGGAATTACTTGTAATGTGTACGGTTGAGGAAGCTTGAGGGAATGTGCATGAATAAGAAGAGGACAAGTGTCCAAGCTCCTTTCATGAGTTAAGGGAGTTAATAGAATAGATTGAGGAGTTAACTGAGATGATTGATCAGTTAACTGGGTTGATTGGGGAGTCAACAGAATAGATTGACCAGTGAACTCAAATGACTAATTAGTTAACAGATTTGATTGATGAGTTAACTAATTTGACTAGAGGATAAATAGGACATGTGGGTGAGGGGATATTAGCTAATTAAATATTAAAATATTTAATTACATGTGCAACAAGGTGAGGTGGATAGGTGAGGTAGAAAGGTGATGTGGATTTATGGAATTAGGACTTAGGATAGAGGAATTTAGGATTAATTAAATAATTTAGGATTATTTAATTATATGAGACATTAGAAGAATTAGGGAGTTTAATTAAATAAATTGATTTATTTAATTATTGGAGGCATGCAAATAATTTAAATAAATTAGAATATTTATTTAATTGATAGAAGAATAAGAATTAAGATAAATATTAAAATATTGATTTAATCCGGCACAAGCCATTTTTAGGTGTATACATTTTATTTCTTCCATTTTATGCATATGACCGAATTTGTTGCAACAAAATGTAAATATCCACTCTAGTGAGTTGATAGTAAACTTGCATTATCTAACCAGCTAATAAACCTATTGAGCCAAAGGATAGACCTAGGATACCTTCTCCCTTGATTTGCCATGCCCTTTGGATGTCAAGAATCTATTTCTTAACGATTATGTTGTTTATATGAAGGGTGCTTCTGGGGCCTTGGCTAGAATGTTTGATGCTAGATCATTGTTTGAGGAATAAATCTAGGCCATTATCTATATAACTCTTTTTATCTAATTAATTTTGTATTATAATGTGTTTTCTAATATTATGCCTTCTAGGTAGCTTTCATTGTCTTACTTATATTTGTTATTGGAGGGATGTGCAACTTTGTCACAGTTGCTTATATCTATACATGTAGCTATAATTCTTTAGTGCATTAAAACAAGTAATAGCACCATCTAGTTGGAACTTATACAAGGATTGTATTATGGGTTATTTTATAAGATACTATTTTTTGTTTAATCTCTTAATTTTTACTAAGGAGAATTTTGACGCTCATCATTTCTCATCTTTTATTATCCATCTTGCAAAGAAATATGATCAATTATGTTTGTTTGGTACATCTAAATTTAATTTTTCTCCATAACATGATCAATTATGAAATAATATATCATATAACATAGTGATTTACATGTAGAAAACCCTTTCAGGAGAAAAACCCCACACTCCTAATGTGAAGTTGTCATTGATGTCAAAGGTTTGTAAAGTGGATATGGGTCTTGATGTGATGTGATTGTCATACATGAGACCATATAATGTGTTATCAAAAAATGTGAATCAATAGCAATATATCAATATAATCCAATAAACTCAATGAAATGGAAATAAATAAGATTAAAACACAAAGAACAATACCTTGCAAACCTTATTACTTCGCGGCTTCCATTGGTCACCTATCTCAAATTGATCTTGTATGTGAAATAGAGCCCTTAGAAGGTGCACTTCCTTGCTTTTTCCAAGATGGCAATGGAGAATGGTTGTTGATAGGTTTGTAATGAAGAGGATCTTTAATACAATGAAAATGGTGACAATGGTGATAGTTGATCGCAAGCTATGGAGTGATTGGTGCCAAAGGCACGCTGTGATTCCTGCAGAGTAAGTTTATAAAATCTTGGATGATTCAAATGGAGGAATAGGGGTTGTACTTATAGACTTGTGAGAGAGAAGATCAACGGTATAGAATGAATAAGAAGATCAATGGTTGAGGAAATTTGAGAGGATGTGCACAAATAGGAAGAGAACAAGTGTCCTGGTCTATCATGCATTAGAGGAGTTAACATAATAGAATGAAGAGTTAAATGAATTGATTAATTAGTTAACAGAAAAGACTAACTAGTTAACTGATTTGATTTATGAGTTAACTAATTGGAACTGGAGGATAAATAGGACATATGGGTGAGGGAACAATTAATTAAATATTAAAATATTTAATTGCATGTGCACATGGACTAATTGAATTATTTTTGGTGTTAATTCAATTTTATAAGAAATAGATAACTTAAATAAATGTTTCGATTTATTTAAATATAGAGGATGGTTTAAGTTTAGAAGAATTTAATTAAATAATTTGGTATTATTTAATTTAGAATGACTTTGGAATTTAGAAGAACTAATTAAATAATTTGGTATTATTTAATTTAGAGTGACATTAGAAGAATCTTGGAAGATTTAATTAAATAAATGATTTTATTTAATTTTGGTGGAGGAATGTGAATCAAACAAATAAATTGATTTATTTATTTATTGATAGAGGAATTTAGAATTGATTTATTTATTTAGCTATAGTCGTGTCATTTTTAGGTGTATACATTTTGTCCCTCTTTGATGCAATGTGTTTTATCACGTTGTTTCAAAGAAAGTTAAATTTTCTGTGATTTGATGCATGCCCTAGTTTGCCCTTGGTATAGGTTTATGACGCTAGGATGCCCCCTTGGGAGATTGGACGGGAAGAAAATTATGAGGGCATGAGACGAACAATCTCACGATGAGAGAGGTTGAACAGTTAGGTTAGGATGAAGAAAACAAGTTTTGGCTTGAGAAATCAGATGAGAAAGGGTATGGAGAACAGGCAAGGTCGCCACACAACTAGTTAGGGTTGCATGTCTATATATAGAAGCTAGGTCCACAATCCTAGTCATTTGCACACTTGTCATTTGTTGAGAGATACTTGGAGCTTTGCAGAGCGCAGGAGCTAGAGAAGTCAACAAAGAGATGGATATTCCACACGAGGAGCATCGGTTTGAGCGAGTTCGGCAATTTAGGTAGCCAGCTAAGGTAGGACCCCCTGTATGTACTTCAAAATTTTTAGGCTAGGGGCATTTATGAGTGTAATAAATGCTTGTTAAAGGTAGGTGAGTATATGCACTGATTTGCGTTTCGGCATATTTGCTGCTCGAAACCATGCATATGTCCTAGTTCAACACATTTAGGTCATGGTTTGGTGCATTTGCTATTTCTGCGCATATGTTCCGTTTGTATGTGCAAATGTTATGATTCTACACATTCATGTTGTCTTGTTGCACATATGCCACTTTTGCGCATCTGTGGTACAGAGCTGCGCATATGTTCTGAAATGGTACATGTTCTTGATTTGGTTGCGCATCTGATAGGTGTTGCGCATTTGTTACTTCCTACTACGCATTGGCTCTCATACGGTGCAAATGCTACCTGGAATGGTGCATTTGCTTAGGATACTCAGTTTACTTAGCGAAATTGACTCAATTGGCATCTTGATCAATGCAACAATTGATAAGCTATCTCCAAGATTGATAGAATCTAGACAAGAGATGATATGCTTTGTTTTGATCAATTTGATATGTTAAGTAAGTGAATTTGATAGGCGTTATAGTTGAGCAGGTTTGCATTGATACGGTTATGCTTGACGCATTGCTTTGCTGATTGCAGGAGGATATCTCTGACACTCTCATGTCGCAAGAGCAGTTCCCTATTATGATGCGATGATGACACATGCTAACAGAGGCAGATCGTCTATTGCTTGGTGCGATTGGATTCTAGTATGTTTGCTTCATGCTTGAGGTTCATGCGAAGCTCGGTCTGCTGACTGCTTTGGTGGAGTGCTTCCACAGTGAGGATGGGACATTCCACCTTCCCGCCAGTGAGATCACTATTATTTTGGAGGATTTGTACAGGATCCTGCACTTACCTATAGTAGGGGAGAAGGTAGAGTATGACCCTCAGCGTGACACCAAGTTAGCTAAGTGCAAGAGGCTTTTTGATGATCCCGAGATAGAGGGATCAATCATCAGCTAGCGGGACATGTACGATTATTATGACTACTTTCTAGGGATTGTGGTTGGCTTGATTGGAAGTGTTATATGCCCTAATTAGAGATCTCATGGATTTCCAGTTGGCTGGGGTCAGACTCTGGAGAGGATGCTGACGGAGGGTACTTGTTTTGCTTGGGGTGTCTGTGTTCTTGCTCATCTATACAATGATATGCATCAGGTTGTCTACCATGAAGTATTTAGCCCGTCTGTAGGTGTTTCATTGTTACAGTTCTGGGATTGGGAGCATATTGTGGTGACATGGCCCATTTGTACATTTCATAGGTAGAGGGATGATCCATACTCATATGGGTACACTGGTGTACTTACTCAGCACAGGCTGGGTAAGTTGGAGTACTGGTGCCATGCTTTGGATAATGTGGATGACGTTGTTTGGTGACCATACCTAGGGTGTGAGGTCTGGGAGGATGAGGACAACGAGTTGTCATTCGTGTTTCAGACATGGTGGTTGATTGGTCAGACTCCACACATTTTTGAGAGGCAGATAGTTAGCTGTGTTCTCTGGTAGTATGGGCGAGTACAGGGTATGCCTCAGGGACAGGCTCTATTTGCTAGGACATGGGCAGAGAGACGACAATGGGGACCTATGGCCTCATATGAGGAAGCTCGTACAGACTTCCTTTAGATTCCCTATCAGGCATGGCTAATGAGGAGGGAGAAAGTGGATGTAGGGATGACACAGGACTATGAGGATTTGTTTGTAGCACATTGTTCCCTAGGTATTCGAGACCGGGAGAGCTAGATCCTCACCTAGAGGAGGTGGAGTCAGAGGAGGAGGAGGATGGAGGTAGATGGAGGAGACAACAGAGGAGGAGGGGTGGAAATGGCAGACACCGAGGAGACGACGGAGGAGGGGGCCAAAGAGATGGAGGAGACGATGGAGGTGATGGCTAGTTGAGACAGTAGCAAAGAGTGGGGTGGGCCCCACCCTAGCAAGAGGCACATCAAGTAGTGGTTCAGTAGGTGGTATAGCTAGTAGTTGTTTCGCAGGTGCCATAGGCACTTGATCAGCCTGATCCATAGCAGCAAGTGCAGGGGGATGCAGTGATAGTACTATGAGGGCAGGTTAGATAGTTGAGGGCATAGTTGAGAGCCACTGAGGCTCAGAGAGATGGAGATGCGGGGATCATTGCCAGCATCACTACAGAGAGGAATGCCGCACTAGCTAGGATACATGTTTTGATAGGGGAGAGGGATCCAACACTGGCCAGGGTACAAGCCCTAATAGCAAAGAGGGACGCAACCATAGCCACCCTAGGTATTGACACGGCCATAGTATTTCTTGTTACACAGGTGAGGTAGGCCAAGGCCTAGGTTATGCATGTGATGGGAGAGTTGGCCACAGTGCGAGCATAGACTCAGTACTATAGAGGCTTATACCATGGGGCAGTGCCAACAGATGAGAGGGTAACTAGTTACAGGAGCTAGTTAGTGGTTGTGTCCTCGCGGAGGGCAGGTGGTTCATGGTCAGCGGCTTCGGGCATGGGCCCACAATAGTTAGGGATAGGCTAGGGTAGAGGAGAGGGAGAGCGTAGTGCCGGGAGAACCATCCCACAGCAGCAAGGCTATTGGTGAGTTTGTACAGATCTGTGCTTTGTACATACATATTTTGATGGCTCATGGATAGCTATATTATGTAGACATCACTCTTATTTTACACAGCTACTAAGACATGTATCTTTATTATGTTGATGTATGTATACACCCTTCATGATCCGACTCATGGATGACAAACTGATATTGTACACTTGGACATTTTTATGTTCTATGTATGATGATGCAGTTATGATGGCCTACATGCATTTTATCTTTATGCGATGATCATGGATGCACTCTATTTGTTATGCAAATGTTATAATATCTAATATGCAACACTTGTTATGCAAATGGAATGGTATGAAATGATTATTTATAGTTATGTTTTTTTATGGTTTTCTAATGAGACATTATGTATGCATCTATGTTATGCTGTTACAAATGTATACAGATGATTGGAATGCACCTACATGTATGCAAATGATTTAATCAAGTTAATGACTATCTCACCTAACATGAAATGCAAAATGATACTATGTTTTTCTTATACCTATATGTATGCAAATGATTCTAAATGTTCACAGTCTATGATGAGCTAATGCAGACATTATAATGATAGCTATGTTTTTGTGAGTTTTTTGGTTAATGCAATGTTATGGTGACTTATGCATCTAAATGACAGCACTATATGCCAACATGATCTAAATGTTTATTATGCATTGTATGTGATGATACTATATGACGACCGACCTATTCATGATATGCCATGTTTTTTCTATGTCCAAGTGTACACCAACAATGTGGAAGAGACTTGACAATGATAGACAGAAATTTGATTGACAGAAGAAAATGCCAATGAAGGAATCACAAGATATTATTTGCAAACACTGGCACTTTATTTTACGGATGGTATATGAAATGTAACTGGATGCACATGGATGCGGATTGTCATCTTGATATTGTGAGTACTTTCGAAGTGCTTTGTTTCATCATTGGGCAACTTTTTTTGTTATTTTTGTGTTTTTTAAATGTTGTAAGAAAATACAAGCATCTAGGTATAATTAGACTGAGATGACCTGAGTATTGCTTACATGGATTTTGATTTAGCAAGTTAATAAAAGAATCTAAGTATAATTGAACCAAGATGACCTGAGTATTTCTTGTGTATCAACAGACAAGGATTACACCTGGTTCATGTTTAGACCTCTGATGTCCTTGATGATCATTATGTTGATCATGTCTTTAGACAAGGCTTCACATTACTAAAGATAAACCCACAAGCAGCAGACAAATAAAATAATCACACCCCCATCATAGAATCTTTAGTTTTTGACATCCTTGAGTAGCGTAGAAAGACATGATAACAAAAATCAAGACCTTGTAACTTAACCTACTCACAAACACAAAACATTCTTGTATTAGATGTGTCTTCTTGCCATAATTTACATGAAATCATTTTGAGTGTTTAGTCACTTGGTTGCTTTGTTTTGGATAGGTTGATGTCTTGCGTCAAAATTTATGTTTGGAAGCGGGCGATGTTGTGCTTGCATGTCGAGTGAAAGGTATCACAATCCTTATTGGTGTCCTAAAACATGTGGCATTGTAGGATCCAACTCCGTAACTAGGTCGAGGACTTGCCCCCAGTCAAGAAAAGGTTTCTAGTTTATTATGGATGAGAGACTGTAAGATGCTGATGGTAGACTCAACGAGACGGACCTTAAGGGACTGACCTAGTGCATCAAGGGCTCATGGATAAATGGCCTTGACTACGTGATGACACAAAGGCAACGTAGTTTGGGGTGAACCTTGTGGACCTAGGACCTAGGCGATGGGAAATAGCATAGAAGCGGATGGGCTAGCAGATGGGTGATAAGGTATGGAATGGATGGGGAAGGAGCCTCGGGGGTGCATCGATACAAGATGGCCTTGCCTATGTGAAGACACAGAGAAGACGTAGTTTGGGGCAACCAGATACTGACGATGGACCCTATGACAAGCTGACACTATGGATAGGATACTAGATAAGCCTTAGACAATAAGGTGACAATGGTGATAGAGTATCAAGCCATGATAGTTTATCGTTAGGTGGTGTTTTATTGTGAAATGGATATGATCAGATGATGGATAACAGTAGGGAGAATGGATGCAAGGCGATGGTTTCCCAAAGATGGAGGAAGCGGTTTTGTATCACAGAGAGTGCCTATTTGCCAAGTTTTCACTACTTTGATTTTATTGCATGAAAGCCAAAATACACATGACGCTTGTTTGCCAGGTTTTCATCATGGTATCTATCCAAGGTGCCTGTTTACTAGGTTTTCACTAGAGGATGATTTTTTTATTGTTTTTCTATTTTTTTGGTTTTTTTTTTTATTATTTTTTGAGGTTTTTACCCCCTCTTACATTGGGGTTCTTTAGGTATAGAATCAGCAAAGATGTATACTATTGATTGGGTCATCAAACATCTCACCTTCTGATTTAGCTAATTGGTATGCTCCTGATCCATAGGTAGTAATGATTACATAAGGACCAAGCCAGTTGGGTTCAAACTTTCCTTTCTTCTCTTGATCTTGTTGATTTCAGGGATTTTGTTTGAGCACTAGATCACCAACATTAAAGACCCTTTGATGGAATATGTGGTTATAGCTTCATGACATTCTTTGTTGGTAGGCTTTAAGATGTTTGAAAACATTATGTCGTTTCTCCTCCAGCAGTTCTAACTCTTGTAGTCTAGAAACTCTGTAGTCCTCATTAGTTATAAGACCTTTTAACAACACCCTTAAAGATGGTAACTCGACCTCAATGGGAAAAATGGCTTTGGAACCATAGACAAGGGCATATGGTGTGGCACCTGTGGGAGTGCATATGCTAGTTTGATAGGCCCATAGAGCAGGATTCAGTTGCATGTGCCAATCATGGCCAGTGTTGTTGACAGTTTTCTTGAGGATTTTTAAGATGGTCTTGTTGGATGCCTCTGCCTGACCATTGCCTTGGGGGTAATATGGGGTAGAGAAGCGATGTTGGATTTGAAATTTGTCATAGAGCTCTTGGACATCCTGGTTTTTGAAGGGTCTTCCATTATCCATGACTATAGATGAGGGAATTCCGTATTGACAAATGAGGTAATTAAGGATGAAGGAGGCAATTTGCTTGCCTGTGACATTGGTGAGTGGGACGGCTTCAATCCACTTGGTAAAATACTCTGTGGCGGTTATGATGAACTTGTGGCCGTTGGATGATGGAGGGTGGATTTTTCCCATAAGGTCGAGTCCCCACTGACAAAAGGGCCAAGATGTTGTTAAAGGTCGCAGTTCCTGAGCTGGTGCATGGATGAGGTTACCATAAATCTGACACTGCTTGCATTTCTTGATAAAATGATATGAATCTATCTCCATGTTCGGCCCATAATATCCCAAACACATGAGTTTCTTAGCTAAGGTAGGACCACTAGAGTGTGATCCGCAAATTGCTTTGTGTACTTCTCGTAAGGCAGTTTGAGATTCCTCACGTTCAAGACATCTAAGTAAAGTACCATCTAGACCTTGATGGTAAAGGGTTTCGGCAATAATGGTATAATAGGATGTTTGGCGAACAAAGGTTCGGCATTGGTTATTGGATAAGTTAGGTGGTAAGGTGTTATCCTTGAGGTAGGTATAAATTTTACCATACAAGGGTGAATCAGATCCAACTAGGAGGCAAATGGATTGTGTTTTGGGGACATCATAAGCTGGTTGCATGACCGACTCCACCAAGAACTCAAAATGTGACTCATTCTTCAGTATCTCGAGAAGCGAGGGTGATGGTTGCCGTGGCGTCTACTTCTTTGTTCTCTATGTGAGGAATCTACTCAAAGGAGATTATCACAAAGTATCCTTTAAAGTTGTCTACCATACGCTTGTATGGTATTATCTTGTCATCTTTTGTCTGATAGTCATCATTAACTTGGTTGATCACTAGTTGCAAATCTCCATAGACATGTAGCTCTTTCACTTTCCACTTTGCTGCCATCTTAAGACCAATGACTAAGGCCTCATACTCTGCAATGTTGTTTGTGCAAGGAAAAAGCAGACGGCAGGACTTAGGTATTATGTCACCTTGAGGAGTGACCAATAAGATTCCTGCCCCCAATCCATGGTTTGTATAATAGGCATCAAAGTATAGCTTCCATGAATGTGTTGTGATACTAAAAATTGATTCATTACGAAACTTGAATGTCATTGGAGTAGTATCCTGCAATGGGGCCTCTACTAACTAATCTAGGATGATCTGACCTTTGATAGCTTTCCTGTCCACATATTCTATGTCATACTCACTTAGTAGCATTACCCATTTTGTCAGGCGGCCTATGAGAGTTGCTTTGCTTAACAAGTACTTGAGTGGATCGATCTTTGCAATTAGCTTGATGGAATGTGCAAGCATATAATGGCATAGTTTTTGGAAAGCAAAAACCATAGCAAGACAAGATCTTTCGATTTGAGACTATTGCAATTCATACCCCACCAATGTGTGACTGATGTAGTAGATAGCCTGTTCATTGCCCTCATAGTCTTCTTGTGCTAAAAGGGCTCCAAGAGTTGTTGGTATTACAGATATGTAAAGATATAGTGGCTTGCCTTGGATGGGTGGCATCAAGATAGGTGGATTCATGAGATACTCCTTCAATTTGTGAAATCCTTCTTGACACTTCTCATCCCATCTAAATGGAATGTTCTTATGCAAGAGATGAGTGAAAGGTTGACACTTGTTCGCCAATTGTGAGATAAACTGACGGATTGCCTGTAATTTTTCTTGTAAAGACCGTAGTTGGGTGATGTTCCTTAGTGGTGGCATCTCCATGATGACTTTGACCTTCGTAGGATTGACCTAATTTCCATTTGTTGAGACTATGAAACCCAAGAGTTTGCCAGAGGTGACTCCAAACACACACTTTTTCGGATTCAATTGGACCTTGAATTGTTCTAGCTGCTGAAAGATTTTCTCTAGGACATCTAAGTGAGATTCCCTTGTAAGTGACTTGGCAATGATGTCATCCACATAGTCTTCCATGTTGACGTGCATCATGTCGTGGAAGATAGTGGTCATTGCACGTTGGTATGTTGCTCCTATATTCTTCAATCCAAATGGCATGATCTTCCAGCAGAAGGTACCCCATGGACAAGTGAATGTTGTCTTATGCTGATCCTCTAGCAATATTCTAATTTGGTTGTATCCGGAGAAACCATCCATAAGAGAGAGCATAGTGTGTCCAATTGTTAAATCTGTGATGATGTCAATGTTGGGCAATGGGAAATCATTCTTGTGATAGGCCTTATTGAGATCTCGAAAGTCATTACACAATCTGACTCTTCCATCTAGTTTTGATACTAGTACAATGTTTGATACCCACTCTGAATAATCAATTGCTCTGATAAACCCGACATCCAGTAGCTTCTTTAGTTCCTCTTTGACTAGCAATGCGAGATGTGGATGCATTTTCCTAAGTTATTGTTTAACAGGTTTAACTCTAGGATCTAGTGGTAGATGATGCAAGATCAATTATGGATCTAACCCAGGCATATATTTATAGGACCATCCAAAGTTGACCTATTTCTTCTTGAAGAAGGGCACAAATTTCATCTTTACTGGTGGAGAGAGAGACTTGGCAATGTGTATGATCTTTGGGTTACCTTCTGTACCAATGTCAATAGGTTCTGTAGGTTCTACCATAATTTGTGACTTTTCCTTATACATGTTATTGGGGAGAGTGTCAAGCCTTCCATCGTCTAGCGCCTCAGAGAGGTTTTCACCATCAGATGCATCCTTTATTTTTACTTTTTTGGGATCTGACACTGTCACAGAGCGGTTTTCACCATCAAATCCATGTTTGATTTTTATATTTTTGTGATTGGAAGGCTTGGCACCCTCTCCAAAATAAGCCACAGTATTGAGTTCTATGGCAAAGCCAGCTTTATGATCTCCCGCAGGTAGGTGGTCTGTTAGTTCCATGAAATCAATGTAGGCATCGTCATTTTGGAACATGTCTAGTTGGGGGGTTCCTTGTAGATCCATATTAATAAGCTCGGGATGTACTAGGGGGATGGGATCGATAGGTTGATCTGATTTAGTGGGTGTGATGGTAAGGATGGATACATAGTCAGGATTGGGAGTGATAGGAACAAGGTCTATGATGGTACTTTCCTCAAGATTATTTATCGCGTGTGAACTCCGACCTTCCCCGTAAGTTGTGCTCTCTAGAATGGGCAAATCACACTCTACTGGTCTAGGCTTAGTGTTTGTCCCTCACGATAGGGGCTATAGGTGCAAATGGTATCGATCCCTTTGTCCTCATAGGAATGTTCGGAAAGCTCATCCCATTCATACTCATTAGAATCGGTATCACTATCCTGCTGGAGGTTATGGATCTATTCCACAAAACAAGTAGTAGCCTTAGCTTTGGCTTTTCCTTTGTTTTTGTCTTTGTATCCTAGCCCTCTTGTGTCTTGGGCCGATGAGGATGAAGAGGGTTGAATGGGTTCAGTTATCCCTTTTTTTCTTAGGTTGATGGGACCCTGTCCTTCATAGCCCATCCTGTGTAAGATAGATTGACCACGCCCATAGATTTTTGTTGGGAGCTTTGGTTGTTTATCTTGTGGTGTGTCATCTTCGTCTATGTACAGCCATTGCAGAACATCTCTTTCTTTGCTTTCATCTAATAGGGTACCCCATTTGACAAAAGGAGCTTTGGGAGGTTCAAGAGGAGCAGATGGTTTTGGGAAGGGTGTAGGTCACCCAAAGGACTTCAAAGATAGAGGCATTTTGGCTAAGAAAAGGGAATGCTCAATGGAGTACTCTCTTACCCCTTTTTCTGTAATCTTGACTTGCTCCTCTTTGGCCTTTGATGTGGAAGCTTGGGAGCTAGAGTCATGCTAGAAGGTGGAAGATGTGGAAGCTTTATTATTAAGGATGATGACTTCTGGCCTTGACTGGATAGTGTTACAATGTTGAAAAGGATCAGGGTCACCCTAGATGGTGATCTCTCGGCCGTTGTGAGAGAACTTGATACATTGGTGATATGTGGAAGGCACAGCTTTCATGGCATGTATCCAAGGTCTACCTAGGAGAATGTTATAGGTGAGCTCCTTGTCAAGGACTTGGCAAACAACCTCTTTGTCCACTAGTCCAATTCTTAACGGTAACACCACAGTTCCTTTTGTTGTCCGTTCTTCTTCATCATAGGCTTTTATTGTGATTTTTATTCTTAGATCCACTACATTTTCTAAGAACCCCAATGTAAGGATTAATTTTAGCGTACAAATATTCAAACCTGCTCCATCAATGAGAACCCTTTTGATGCGATGTCGATTTATGAAGGCCTCAATATGTAATGATGCGTTGTGGGGTTGAGATACAGATAGATCATCCTACTCAGTGAATGATAGGACATTAGGTGAGGTAAGATAACCTACCATGGCTTGAAACTTCTCTTGGGCCAAGTTGGTGGGCACAGTGGTTTCCACTAGGTCTTTATCGAGAATCTCTTTGTGGGATGGTGATAGACGCAACAACTCTAGTATGGATATATGGGCTGGGGTCTTTCGTAGTTGGTCTATGACGTTATACTCGTGGTGGGTAGATGGTAAGGATGATGACCTTGGAGGGAGTGTGTGCAAGGTGACTTTTCCACTGTGGGTGGTGATGTTGCAATTAGATTTGGTGTGGGGATCTGATTATTTGTTAAATGTGAGCACATTGATCTGCAGGGTATGCTCTAATATGCAATTAACGGTATACTTGAATGGCACATTCATGTAATTAGCATCGTTGTTCCCATTATTGTGATTTTGTCGATTGTTGTTGTTGTTGTTGTGATTGTTCTACCTGTCATGGTTAAGGAGCAGATCCTTGTACATCACATGTGATTCGTTAGATGGATGGTCTTTTATGCCGACATGATTTTGGTCTAACAAGTCTTGTATTACATTTTTCAGATGCATATAGTCATTAGTTTTATGTCCTTTTCCCCTATGATACTCACAGAAATCGGTATCCTTCCACCAAGAAGGTTTGACTTGAGGTTCATAGTCACTTGTGGCGGGAAGGGTGATCTCATTGTTTGCCAACAACTTTCTCAAAGCAAACTGATATGACTCCCTCAATGGTGTAAACTTTCATCTAGGAGGGAAGTTGTACTGTTGTCTTTGTTCATTTGTCAAAGGCTTTAAACTTGGTGTAGCATTGTTTGATGCTCCTTTGAGATTGAAGATTGGTTGTTTAGGAGCTTCTACTTTAGCATCAACCACTCCATCATTGACGATATTCTTGTTCTTGGTCCAAAATTTCAACTTATCCATGGTATACTTTGAGTTAGGAGCGTCTGTAAACAATTTTTTTGTCCTTTTGCAATCATATCTTTTTCGATGAATAACCCCATCTCAATTACTTTTGTGACTGAGGTAGGGCATTGATTTGAATTTGATAGCTTAGATCAGGATTGAGGTTATGGACAAACATTTCTGTCATCTCTTTCTTGGGTACATGATATGAGCACTTGCTTGCAAGTTGCCTCCACCTTTGTAGGAAAGTGGCGAAAGATTCGCCACTCTTTTGTTTTGTGTTGCAAAGGTCAAGCATGGATACCTCGTGTTCGATATAGAAATGCATGACAAACTTGTTCACTAACTCATCAAAGGTACAGATACCCGGGGGGAGTCGAGAGAACCATTCCATGGCTTGTCCTCCTAGAGATCTAGGGAAGAGTCTCATGAGAAAGGTTTCGTTGTGGGAAACATCTAGACATGCAGTGCTAAATTCTCAGATATGGTCTCTAGGGTCAACCTTTCCTCTCTATTTGTCAAATTTTAGAACTTCAAATCTAAGGGGAAAGGGGATCATTTTCAAGGTCTTATCAAAGGGATATGGCGAGATATCCTCAAATGAATAGTGTTTAGTGGACGTCCCTATTTGGAGGTCTACTAATTGTTGTTGTAAGGTTTGAACTTGTTTTGTCAACATGTCTAGAGGCGTGGTTGAGTCTATGGTTTTCTTTCCTTTGTCTATAGCTAGGGTTCTTTCCTCACGTGTGTTATCTTCATGGATTTTTTCTTCTTCAGTTTCCTTCAAAGCTATGATGTCAAAGTCTTTGGGGAGCTTAACTCCTTGGTTTACTAGGTGGAGGAAGAATTTGCTAGGGTCTTGGTTAAGCACTTTATCCATCATGCATTGAAATTTTCTGTCTTAGAGGGCTTCTTGTAAGTCCTCATGAGATATCTCCTCATCACTGTCATGAGGGGATGGGACAATTCTGTCAGATGTTCCTGCCATTTCAATTTGTTTTTATCTCTGTGATCTAGTTAGTACCATGCAAGGTTACTTGGAATACGTTGGGGCGAATGTGGATGCTTTGTCAAGATGCGCTTGGAGGTTGCAGTAAAGGGGATACTTGTGGCGACAAGATTTTGACAAGGGTTTTCCTTGATCAATGGTTTCAAACAAATTGGTTGATACAAAATGGTAGTCACAAATAAGGATGGTGTGTAATCTGACTATTTGATAGAGACTAGTTTTACTCCAAACACACTAGTAATGTTCTGAGAGAGAAGGATGATAGATCCTGATAGTGGAGACTTACTAGGGACATTTGAGTTTGATATGATCAAAAATTGCCTTGTTACCTGGTTTGGATACTTTGACTTGGTTTTGGGAAGTTTCATGAAATTTTTGATGAGGTGAGTGTTGGAAAAGCAGGTATGTTGCGGAAATGAATGGGATAAGCTACTGCACGGTAAATTTGATCTCAAAAACTAAAACAAGGTTGAAAAGGGTGCTTGAAAAGATAGATGTTTTTCTCTGAAAATATACGGAATAGCTCACTATGATAGATGCGTAGGAATAGAGTGTATATGTGCAATAACATGAAGCAAATGAGTAGGACTGGTGAAAAGTAGATGCACCAGAACAAAGGATAGATGCGCAGCTACATGAAGCAAATGCGCAGGACTAGTGAAAAATAGATGCGTAGCAGAATAGTGCAAAAGTGTACCAAGATTGAGCAAATGCGCAACAAAAAGCAGATGCACCGCAGGATGGAGCAAATGCGTAGCAGGATTGAGCGAATGCGTAGATCTATCTTTTTGGCTTGTTTTTGATGTATTTTTGACTTGGTGAAGCACATTTTTCAATGTTTTTGGGTTTCTTTTCTTGAATCTTTGATTTGTCTGATTGGTTTCTTCAATTATGGCAAGAAAGACACATCACACACAGAGAGTATTTTCATGATTGTTTGATTTTTTTTATTTTTTGACAAAAGGTAAGTACAAATCCTAGGATGGTAAGGGCAATATTCAATGAATTCCAACTTGGTTTTTACACCAGCCACTTGCATAAAGGCAGACAGCTAATAGCTTGGTGGCACCAACTCCCCTCCATGGCACTCACTTCTCATGCATATAAAGCTATAGTTCCTCTGAAGAGTTGAACTTTTCTGTCTCTACACTAAATGAGTGTATGACGTTGGACGACTCTAGAGAATGTTTTCCTCTTGTGTCACTGAATAGGGGATTTTGGCTTCTAAAACAATGGATATGTAGTAAGGGCAACCGTTCGAGTGGTTATACATGCGACAACACTACTCTTCTTTATGGAGTCTCCCAGCCTACAAGGGTTGCACCTTGTGGGGTTTTAGGGGAGGTTGGCTATCGGTATAACTAATCCGCACTCCTTGCTTGAAGATTTCACCTCAAACATAGTTTATTTATAGTGGATCAGAAGAGCTTGACATTAGTTCGTTACCACTTAAGGTCATCCTGCTTGGAAGGAAGGAATTTTAAGGGCAGGCCTCTCTAAAGGAAACACATGCAAAATGATGATTCTGGTGTTTTGTTCACCTAGTTAAGGGGAGAGCATAGTCCTATTATGATTCCAAATTCACGAAAAAACACTGGTTCTTAAATGAGTTATTCTATTTGGGCACACAAGATTTGTTAACTTTGAAGGCAATTGTTCGATTTTAAATCCTCCTAGTTGGGACTATGTTCAAGTTGTAATGCAACAAGTTCAATTTACTTCCCTCCTGTTTAGATCTAAGTGAAATTTGCATGAACAAGCTCAATTATTTCCTTGGCTACTTAGATCTAGATGAGATTTAACAATGCAACTATTGTTGATAACTGAGAGGGGGGGGGTGAATCAGTTATCCTAATTATTTCCTTTATTGAACTTTCCTTTTAATTGATGCAGCATAAAATCAAACATAAAACATTAACCATAAAACAAGAAACACATGACACAGTATTTTTGACGTGGAAACCCTGTTAAGGGAGAAAACCACGGGGTGATTAACCCAAAATTATTCTCTGTTAGAAGAATAGGAAATTACAAAGATGGCACTTACCAATTAGGGCTCACTGCCCGAGCACACTGCTCACAAGAGGCCCACTGCCTACAAGAAGACACACTGTCTACAAAGTGATGAGAATCACAGTCTTGAGCTGATTGGAAGCATCTACATATGCTGGAGTTCAGTTCCGGTTAGGCTCAGTACACTGATCTGCTGCACTTCATCTTTCCTCTGTTCTTTATTCTGCTATCTTTCACATACCGGATCCTTTTTGCTACTTCTACTCTTTATCTGGACTTATTCGCATATATCTCCACATCAACAACACCTTCACAACTAAATCCATCCTCTATATATATCCGCACAAGTAATTTCATCACCTTTCTAGTCGGCATCCGGAACAGTCTAGTTTCTTATAAACTTTCATTCTGTCGGCTGAATCCTTCCTCACCAGGCAATGCGGATCAAGCATATACTTGTAGATATCATTAATCATGTCGGCCAAACATGATTCATGCCTTCACAACTTCTGTCATCAGCAGTAACCCATCCGGAAAGCAGTCTGATACTCTGCCAGTCAGTTCTTCCTCTGTTTTCACTGTCTCTCAGGAATCTGGTACTCAACCATTCATATCTTTTTCTTTGTTCATCACCGGAGGCTAAATCCTTGGAATATACCACTCAGGGTAGTCCTCTTGACTTTCCCAAATCCGCACTGCACCAAGACACTTCCTTTGAGAGATCCGGACCAATCTGTCGGACCTTGCCACATGCTCTGTTCTTCTTCACCGGACCACAACATTCTTTATTCTGACTTCCGGTAGAGACAAATTATGACTTGCGGATATGTGGGATGACCTTTGTTGCCATCAATGACAACAACCATGAATCCATATAGTGTCTCTTGCCAACAATCTCCCCCTTTGGCATTGATGGCAACACTTAGTGAAAAATGACTAAGTGTTTTCACTATGCTCCCCCTTTGCTGATGCTCTGTCTTTATATACAATTTTCGGAACTCCCCCTTAGTTGGATCCCTCATTTTTCACTGCTCCTCACTCCCCCTTTGACATCAATGGCAAAGGGTAGGGTCCGCACACCAAAATTTTCAAAAATTTCCTATACATAGCCGCATATTTACATACTTACATATATTGAAGAATGTCTGCAAAGGATGTCTGCAATTGGATCATTTCTATAGCCCAACTTTGCTTCATTCTGTCCAAAATTGAAATGTGACCACTTAGCAAAAATGCAAAAGCTTCTGCCCGCTTGAGATCTGTCGGATCTTTTGTTTGGGCGGTGGTCTGAGCATCACTGATGGCCTCATGCATTGTTTCCAACTTAGGGATTATAATCCTTCTAAGTTCTCCCATCCGGTTGGTGATGTTCTTCCTTTCCTTCTCAAGATTTTTTATTTCATTCAAGACTGTAATGGTCTGACATTCTTGATTTATTATAGAGGAAGAGAGAGGATCAAAACTTTGAGATAAGCTTTGTAGCTTATCCTGTTCCTCTTTTATTTTCTTGTCAAATGCTGCTGTTGCCTTTGACCAGGATATACAAAATTTGTAGATGTCACCGCCATCCTTAAGAGCATTCTCTAAGCTCCTTATTCCAATGCTTACAATCTTCCTATCCTTAGAGATTAATTCTAATATTTTTGAAAATCTTTTATCCAAAAATTCTTTCTGGACCTTTTCTTCAGCTGATTTTTCTAGAGAATCAAAATGTGTATCAACACTGCTGACTAAGGTTTTTAGATTACCGGAAGTGGAGGCTGTCGGATCTATCTGGATTGATGGCATGATTTTTACAAGTACTCCGGAAGCAGCCTCTATCAACTCACAGTCTTCCATATGAGACTTCAGGAGCTTTTCATTTGCCTTGGCATTTGCAAATGAAGCTATCTTCATTGTTTGTACCGGAGAGAGAGAGTCAAAATCAAATGGACCTTTTAGAAGCTCCGGTTCATCAATCTCTAGAGTTTCTTTGCTCAAAAATTGTTGAACAGTTTGTGCAGTGTCTCTTGCTGGAGACAGATGTTTCTTTTCTTCTACAGTCTTAGAACTGTCAACCTCTTTGTCTTTCACCACTGCTTCCTTCTCCTGTAATTGCTCTTCTTGTTTGGATCCGGAGACTGTAGGGGAAACCGGAGGAGAGATGCTAGTTTGTTCATGAGCCACTTCTTCTGGAGCAGAGGGTCCCAAGTCCTCAGCTGTTTCTGTACCTAAATCCTCTACAACCGGAAGATTGAACCTTTTGAAGGCCTTCCGGAGGATCTCTTCTGTTTCTTGGGCCACTTTGTCAGTCTCGCCAAGCATGAGTTGATTCATCCTGGCTTTGCTTCTGAACTCATCTTTGCAGTCCTTGAAGATAATGTTCATTGTCTTGGGATCAATTTGAGGATATAGCTGAATAGCTATCTGCTCCCGGATCTCAAGATCTTTAGCATGAGCATTATTCTTTCTTACTTCCATTTCCTTTTCTAGGCTTTTAGGAATAAGAGATATTATTTCAATGAAAGCCTTATTATATATGTTAAGATATTTTACTGTGGCCTCCTGCAGAGTCTTTTGGTCGGCCTCACTGAAGTCATCATATGATTCAGTCATTGGTTGAAGGTTTCCATCCACCGTGACCGACTTGATTATGCTCTCTAGTGACAGAGTGGGCTTTTCAACAGTTACCTCTGCCATTTCATCCTTGTCTTGGCCTGTGGAGGGCTTACCGGATCCTTTCTTCTTCTGTTTCTTTACTTCTCTTACTCTCTCATCTGATTCTGTTTCCTCTTCATCCTTTTGGCTTCCATAAGCCCTTGTGGCTTTTGTCTTGGATCTCTTACCAGATGCCTGAACTTCCGGTTTTGAACTTTTGGTTGTGGGAGGTGCAGGTCTCTTTGATGATCTGGTCCGGGTGGGAGCTTCAACCGGAGCACTTTCTTTGCTTTTCTCTTCTTCCTCGGCCTTCCTCCTCTTTTCCCGGCTGGCATCAAGTGCCTCCTTTGAGATACCTAGGCCTTGAGCAATGTGCTCTACTTCTTTTCTCACCTTTCTTTTAATCTCAGGTTCCCTGAGTTCTACATGTATTTTTACACTCAGCTCCTTAAAGGTTCCAAATCTTTCTGCCTTAGGATCTTTGGGCTGACTTAGCATGTGTTGAACATGCAGCTCCACTATCTGTTCATCTACTTCATACCCCATGGGCATGATCCAGACAGTCCTTGGCTCTACTGCCTCCATTAGGCACTGATCAGTGTCAACCATAAAGCACACTGAGTCTTTGTATTTTTCAACAAGAGACTGGGTAATTCTTTCTCTTGCTTGCATCATGCTCTGAAAGTTTTTGAAGTATCCCCATAGAGCTGAATTTCTCGCTTTTGCATCCCCAAGTCCATGCAAGTAGTCTCTTATCTGGACTACAACAGGTTTGTCATTCTGCCATACCCATCCACTTGTTCCGGGTAGCTCATTCATGAAGTAGAAGAATAGACATACAATAAGAGTACCATACTTGAAGGAATTCTTCTTATCCTTCTTGATTTTCTATATATTTTCCATTAATTGGCTTAGCAGTAGTTCGCAGAGGTCATATTCTGCATTCTTTCTTAGCATTTCAAAGGCAGTGTATACTGCAGTTCCGGATACAGAATTCTCCCTGCTGGAGTGATAGATCTTGTATCCTATTATCATTGATGCATATTTGATATCCGGATCCGAAATATCTTCAATGGTCATTGCCCTCTTGTCAAATTTTGATCCGGTGGCCTCAGTTACAATGTTGTTCTTGACAGATTTGAGGATAGGTACCCCTCCGGAAGAGTATAGACCAGTTACTGCTCTAATTGCCTCTTTTGTGATCTTGCAGGGTCTATCTAGCCATAGAAAGTTGTCATGCATCCTGCTCAGTACATACCGGACCCATTCATCTTCTTCAAAGCAGGGGAAATGAATAAATTGCTCAAATTGTTTCTTCTGAATATCCTTATACTCTGGTTTAAGCTCAAAAGCATTGTCAATCAGCTGCTTGTGATAGAGGTCTCTTAATTTGAATTCCCCAAATTCCTCAATGTTTGCATGTATGTAAACCCTAATGTCTTCGGTGTGTAAAACTCCGTGAGGAACACTAGAGAAGGCTCCTAGTGGGTCTACCTCCAATGATTTGTAGGGATGTTTCTTGAATGAGGGGCGAGGTCTATCAGAGATCTTAACTATGTTTGGAGTAGCCATTCTTCAAAGATTTGCAGTGAGGTAATGAAAAACGGAGAATACCTTATGCGCCTTCGGTTTGCACGGAATGGTTGGATTGATTTCTTTATGCAATAGCTTCGGCAGGAGATCCTTGGTGTGCTTGATGAACCTTGTTGCAGAGCTCCACTTTTCGCTTCTTCTCGAGTGCAGAATGAGCAAATGTCCTTTGAGAAATCCCTTAAATTGCTCCGTGAACCCTAATATCTGTCTGCAATAAATGCTTCACCTACATCATTCCGGTTTGCCTTGTCTGGATAGCTTGGAGTATCCCGGATTAGTCCTGATCTGTGGATATCATCCGGATCTTTCAATCATGAATAAATCGAGGTAACATACTACAAGAACATCCCAAACACTCTGTCCAATCCGCAGAACAAGATAGTGCATTTCCGGATCTTTCCGGACCTTTTTGTAATCCTTTATCATACCGGAGCATCTCCCTGAACAGGTCTTATTTGATCGATCACAGCTTCTTCATAACTCCATGCGGACCTCTGAAAACTTGACTGAAGTATCTCAAGACTCATATCTACAAACCCTTTGATCCACATCTTGTGCCACATCTGGCACCACTTGTTTGGCTGGGGGAACAAGATTTTCTTTGAGTCTCCCCCTGAGCCTGAGCTCACTTTTTAATTTCCGGAAGAAATATCAGCACCAGAGTCTGGTGCGGATCCAACCTCTACATTCTCTGAACTTTTCTTCACCCAAATCTTGCTCATCTGATTCCTAACCTCATCCGCATTCATCTTTTGTTTACCCTTGTCTTGATTCTGATTATACACCGGACCTCTTTTGTCCTGATTCTTGTTTCTGCAAACTTTAGCATTATGACCGGACCTATTGCAGATTTGGCAAATAACATTTCTTTGCATATTTGACTGATATCCTCTTGATCTGCATTGATTAGCCATATGACCTACTCTATTGCATGTGAAGCATCTACCTTTGAATGATTTGTTTACTTGCATACTTCTGCATTCATGGGATTTGTGTCCATACCTTTTGCAGTTGAAGCACTGTCCGGAGAAGGATGAATTAATCTGATTCATTCTCATTCTGCACTGATTAGCTTTGTGACCAAAGTGGTTGCAGCTGTGGCAGTATCCATTGAAGGATGGATATCTTTGAGCATTTGGCTGTCTTACCGGAGGTCTTCTAGGCCTGCTTCTTGGATTTTCTGATCCAAGATTCTTCTGACCGGATCCGGAGCTTTCTCCTTTCTCATATCCCAAACCATACTTGTCATCTGTCCTCTTTTGACTTCCAAGAAGAACTTCAAGTTGAGCAGAACTTATCTTGAATTTCTCTTTATATTCATTTGCTGTTTGAAGGTCTCTTTTGAGAGAGGCAATTTGATCCTCAAGTTTTCCTTCATTATCTTTGGCATCTTCAAGATCAGATTCAAGATGTCTGATAATCCTGTCCATCTGGTGGCATTCTTCTGATTTTTCTTTAAGAGATTGTCTTAGATTGTCTTCAGCCTTTCTTTTTTCTTCAATCTCTTGAGTAAACTTTATAGTTCCTGATTCCATTTCATGTCTTAACATAATGACTTCTTTTGATAACTTTTCACATAACTTGGTTTGCTCAGTCAATTCTTCATTTGTATTGCTTTCTTCACTTTGTCTTGCCAACTGTTGAAGCAGCTCCTTTCTCTTTTTCATAGAGAGACTTAATTTGTCTTTTAATTCTCTCATGAATTCATCAGCCTGTTTGAGTCTTTCCTTTAATTCACTGACTTCAGAATTCGACTATTCAAGATCCTCAAGAGCAGTCTTGAGTTGCTCCCTTAAACCATATGCATCCATTTGAAATCCCAGATCTTCCTCAAGCTGTTAGGCTCTATTAGGAGGAACTTAGCTCTGATACCAATTGTTGATAACTGAGAGGGGGGGGGGTGAATCAGTTATCCTAATTATTTCCTTTATTGAACTTTCCTTTTAATTGATGCAGCATAAAATCAAACATAAAACATTAACCATAAAACAAGAAACACATGACACAGTATTTTTGACGTGGAAACCCTGTTAAGGGAGAAAACCACGGGGTGATTAACCCAAAATTATTCTCTGTTAGAAGAATAGGAAATTACAAAGATGGCACTTGCCAATTAGGGCTCACTGCCCGAGCACACTGCTCACAAGAGGCCCACTGCCTACAAGAAGACACACTGTCTACAAAGTGATGAGAATCACAGTCTTGAACTGATTGGAAGCATCTGCATATGCTGGAGTTCAGTTCCGGTTAGGCTCAGTACACTGATCTGCTGCACTTCATCTTTCCTCTGTTCTTTATTCTGCTATCTTTCACATACCGGATCCTTTTTGCTACTTCTACTCTTTATCTGGACTTATTCGCATATATCTCCACATCAACAACACCTTCACAACTAAATCCATCCTCTATATATATCCGCACAAGTAATTTCATCACCTTTCTAGTCGGCATCCGGAACAGTCTAGTTTCTTATAAACTTTCATTCTGTCGGCTGAATCCTTCCTCACCAAGCAATGCGGATCAAGCATATACTTGTAGATATCATTAATCATGTCGGCCAAACATGATTCATGCCTTCACAACTTCTGTCATCAGCAGTAACCCATCCGGAAAGCAGTCTGATACTCTGCCAGTCAGTTCTTCCTCTGTTTTCACTGTCTCTCAGGAATCCGGTACTCAACCATTCATATCTTTTTCTTTGTTCATCACCGGAGGCTAAATCCTTGGAATATACCACTCAGGGTAGTCCTCTTGACTTTCCCAAATCTGCACTGCACCAAGACACTTCCTCTGAGAGATCCGGACCAATCTGTCAGACCTTGCCACATGCTCTGTTCTTCTTCACCGGACCACAACATTCTTTATTCTGACTTCCGGTAGAGACACATTATGACTTGCGGATATGTGGGATGACCTTTGTTGCCATCAATGACAACAACCATGAATCCATATAGTGTCTCTTGCCAACAACTATATGACTAACCATCTCTTAACCTGCAAGGTGGATCGGAGAATATTCTTGCAAATGGTGTTAGCATTAGAAATCTCCCTAGAAACAGCTCAAAAACCCTAGCAAAATGGATGTGTAGGAATAGATGTGTAGAAACATAGAGTAAATGCACCAAAATAGAGAACAAATGCATAGATCTGATAAATGCACAGTTACAGAGAGTACATGCACTGAAAGAAAGAACAGATGCATAGATCTGATATATGCATAGTTACAAAGAGTAGATGCGCTGAAACAAAGAATAGATGTGCCGATCTGATGTATGCGCAGAAACATAGAGTAAATGTGCTAAAATAGGGAGTAAATGTGTAGCTCAGATAGATGCGCAGAAACAAAGAGTAAATACGTTGCAGAATGTATCAGATGCGAAGGACCGTCCTATGTAGAGATTCTAATGTACAAAAACATGATTTTAAAGTTAGATTTGGGGCAAGGCCCCACGGTGAGCACCAAAAATGTTATCGAAAAATGTGAATCAATAGCAATATATCAATATAATCCAATAAACTCAATGAAATGGAAATAAATAAGATTAAAACACAAAGAACAATACCTTGCAAACCTTATTACTTCACGGCTTCCATTGGTCGCCTATCTCAAATTGATCTTGTATGTGAAATAGAGCCCTCAGAAGGTGCACTTTCTTTTTCCAAGATGGAAATGGAGAATGGCTGTTGATAGGTTTGCAATGAAGAGGATATTCAATACAATGAAAATGGTGACAATGGTGATAGTTGATCGTAAGCTATGGAGTGATTGGTGCCAAAGGTGCATTGTGAGTCCTGCAATGTAAGTTTATAAAATCTTGGATGATTCAAATGGAGGAATAGGGGTTGTAGTTATAGACATGTGAGAGAGAAGATCAACGGTATAGAATGAATAAGAAGATCAACGATTGAGGAAATTTGAGGGATGTGCACGAATTGGAAGAGGACAAGTGTCCTGGTCTATCATGCATTAGAAGAGTTAATAGAATAGAATGAAGAGAACACTTTAACTAAATTGATTAATTAGTTAACAGAAAAGACTAACTAGTTAACTGATTTGATTTATGAGTTAACTAATTGGAACTGGAGGATAAATAGAACATATGGGTGAGGAAACAATTAATTAAATATTAAAATATTTAATTACATGTGCACAAGGACTAATTGAATTATTTTTGGTGTTAATTCAATTTTAGAAGAAATAGATAACTTAAATAAATATTTGGATTTGTTTAAATATAGAGGATGGTTTAAGTTTAGAAGAATTTAATTAAATAATTTGGTATTATTTAATTTAGAATGACTTTGGAATTTAGAAGAACTAATTAAATAATTTGGTATTATTTAATTTAGAGTGACATTAGAAGAATCTTGGAAGATTTAATTAAATAAATGATTTTATTTAATTTTGGTGGAGGAATGTGAATCAAATAAATAAATTGATTTATTTATTTATTGATAGAGGAATTTAGAATGAAATAAATATTTAAAATATTTATTTAGCTAGAGTCGTGTCATTTTTAGGTGTATACATAATGATCAAATCATCATGTCATCTATTGGTGCAGGAGTAGTATTACTTGTAGAGAGATCAGGGCATTAGTTTGGCTTCATTATATGACATTGTTTTCATAAGGTTGGTGGTGTTATGTCAAGAGGTTGATTGTTGATCTTATGTCAAAGTGTTTTATGTTTGCCATCATGCAGAAGTTGAGACCATCATGCAAAGTGCACAAGTTGAGATAGCTGAGTTATGTTGCTTCAACACTCAAGTGTTCACAGGATCATATTCTGATGTTGCTTCAAGTGTTCATGATGTTGTTGCATGTAGTTATGGCTGATCATGTTGTCAAAGTGATTCATGCTCAGGTTCAAGAAGTTGTTACATCAGGTGATGGTTGCATGTGATGGGGAGATGGTGTTTTCATTGTTGCCCTATGTATTATATCTATGAAACCCTAATTTCTAAGTGTTCAAATCTAAATAAACCCTAACCTTTGTCATGTGTTATAAACCTTTGTCAAAACCTTTAGCCATCATGTTACTAGTTACTTTTTGTTCTATTGTTGAGGTGACTGTCTATCAAAAGTTTATAACTTATTTCTTACCTGTTGAAGGGTCTTAAGTCATGGTCCCTACCGGCCCTATTCCTAATGACGATCGATGCAACCAGTCACCTTCTCTTATATGAGTGGAAAAACTAAATCAAAGACTTACATTTATCTTACCAAGCCTGCGTAAAGAGAGATCGATGGTTATTATTCAAACAAATTTCATACCCTAACGTTCTTTATCCCATGGCATAATTTGATGGTTTCATTGTGGTATGGTAGTTTAACCGATAGAGATGGCCAAAGAATTTTATGAATAGTGTTGTGTGATATTTTAAAATGTGAGACTTGGTCCAAATGATAGAAGAAGTATATACCTACAAGTTTATATGAGAATTGAAGGAGTTTGTGAAGAAAAATAGGGGTTATGATTCAATGAAGTTGAAGAACCATTTCAATAGAAGGTTATGCTTGAAGAGTGAATTGAAGTTGTTAATGTGAAGTTGCAGAGTGTATCTTTGAGCCCTAACTGTCTCGAGTCAGATATGCAACTAACATGGAGGGCTAGAAAATTGATTTTCTGGCAACATGTGATGAATATGGGAACACAAATTGATTTATGGTTGAGAAATTATAGAGGTTTAGAAGGAGAATTGTAGGAGAAATAGAAATAAGGACATGTAGAATATAAATGACTTATTGTAGTTTGAATCAAGTGAATATTGCAAAGGTAAAAGAGTTCAATCTCTCAAGACTAATAATGACTCTTAATGATGCATGAATGACTATATTGAAAGTATGATTAGAGAGATTTGCAGACAAAAGAGGTTCTTGGTATAAGTATTCTTTGTACTTGGTTAGAGTTTGTACAGATGCTTGCATAATGATGCTGATGTTCTTGAAGGTCCTTGTAAAAAGATTTGATTGTAGAACATTGTGATGATCAAGGTTATTAGCATGAGTTGATGTATTATGACAACAATGTTATATGGGATTGTGCAAAAAGAAAAATGAGGTTGTATTGAAATAAGGACTTGAAGGGTGATGTGTTATAATGAATCAGGGTAACCCCCTGAACTGATTTGTTCTTTTATGTACACTTGTATTAGCCAGTGAGGCAATTTATCTGTCAGTGAGACAATCAAATGGCTAGTGAGGCAATCTACTTGTCAACAAGACATTCTTTTGTAGCCAGTGAGGCATGTTTTTGAATAAGCCATTGAGGCATTTATTGAGTGGTTTTTCTACCCCATGAGGGTTTTCCACTCTTGAAATCTTTGTGTTATGGTCTCATTTAATGCATGGTACATTTGTCCTTCATACTTGAATATCTTGTCCTTTATTGCTCAGTGTTTGGTTTCTTGCATTCATCAGTTGTTTTTCAAGCTTTTGATAAGAAGTCAATTGAATTATTTTTTATCTATAGCATTGATTCACCCCCCCTCTTAGTGTTGTCTGTACTCCAACAACTCCAAATAAACTCAATATATTATTCAGTAATCAATAGTTACAATGCACTTGTAGAGTCTAATCCTTTACAAGACTATCACTTACAAGAGATCTAGAGTGACTTTAGTAGCATAACGGTGCTTGCAAAACTCACTATGAAACCTCCATCTCAAACACCCAATAAATAGGAGAAGTAATACATGAGACCATCATATGGTAATTAGGAAATCGTGAGATATAACCACCCAGAATTTGTTGTCTAAATCCCTATTCAAAATCTAATGTCCAAATCCCAAGATGAGTCCACAAGTTATCATAAGTTCATCATAATCCACTCACTAACTAGGATGTTGCATTATCTATAATCAATATGTCTTATGGTGTGTCATAGTATGTGTCATAAGTCGGTCAACAAGTGTAACTCCCTCTTACAACTCTCTTATGCGTCATAGAAGCTCTTACCTTTGTAACATCCACCTTCTAAAAACATAGTAAAAAAAAACCAAAAATAATTACACCATAAAGTAACTTTACAAGGTAAAATGGGACAGAGAAAATTTTTCTTTTATTCAACCCTAAGTCGAGTAACTACAATTACAAAATATCTCATTACAAATTCAATAAACTATATTGACTTTCTCAAGTACAATGTTTACAAAAATAAATCAATTATAAATACCTGAAATAGATAATATTTTACTTAGTCTCAATAAACACAAGTCTCAGAGATATACTGCATCCAGAAATCTGACATCTTTATCACAAGCCTCGGCATGTCTTCTGCTAGAGAGAGAGTATCTTTCCAGTGATTACCTCTAACCACAGACCGTCGGTCTCCCGCACTCCTTCCTAACCGGAAGTGGCCCTACCCTACACGAGAAGTATAGACCAAGGTGACCAGTGGTAATTTGTCTTTCTGAGTACATAGTGTTGTATCTTACACAACTCTATCTATCATACAACCCTAGATACCCTCTAGCTAAGTATGATTCCCGATAGGATGTGCAATCCAGATACAGTGAACCGACAATGCATGCAGAGACATATGCATTACTATGGCCATAGTTTCATTATAAATTATCGTTCACAAAGAACGATGTCATATTGTTCACCCACTCCAACTCGACTTGGATACTATCATATTCCTACAGTTTGACTTGGTCATCTTTGTTTAACTTCAGAAGTATGATGTTTGAACAATTGAGTCTTCCCAACCCATACATGTTTTCTTACACTGTCTAAAATCCATAGACCTGTTCAACTTTCTTTCTTTATGAGGACTCTCGTTGCTTCATCGCAATTCCCAAGGTCCACGACTTATTGTCTCATATTAAATATAGATAGATTAATTACGACTAATATAATAACCTTACCCAGGTTAAACATTATAGTCTAGGAATCTAATTTCCCTTCTTGCAAGTAAGAATATTTGTACCTAATCAGGGCACTTGACCCTTCGATCACGATCTAAATGATGATCTCAATGCCTTAATACAATAATAACCATATCTAGGTTAAGTTAAGGATTAACTAAAGAGTTTTATCCAACTCCAATCTAGTCTTTCTAACTTAGGTGAATTCACAAGACACTGTCGATTCTCTATTAATCATTATGGATTGACTATCCATCCTTAGGTATCTCTCTTTGCTTCTATGCAACATAAGAGATTCACCCCCCTTGCCGACAAGCAATAACTTAAGAGAAGTTGTGTCCAATAAGTATAATGAATTTAATGTTTGACTAATCATTAAATGGTACCTCTTGCATGCTTGCAAAATCTGAGGCTTAAAACTTATCTCTCAAGTCGATTGGTAACCAACAAATAGCTTCCTCTACCTAAGGTTAAACATTGTCAACTAATAGCAAATCTCTTTTCAAAAAGATAGTTATGAACATTGATTAAATTAGGGTTCGCAACCTTCTTAGTCGACCCATACATAATCCACTAAATAGGTTGTAACCCCAAAAGGTATAATTATAACCTTACCCTACTGGGTCACTCTAGGGTTTTTGTATTTCCTTTCCCATGAAAATGGAAAATCAAGAAAAGAGTTTATGTTTTTACAACTTTCCTTTAGTCTTCTATTTTTAACTCAGAATCCAAATTCATTTATATGATACTATGAGTTGGTTTAATAGTTTCAAACTTGAAACATAGGAGTAGTCCACTATGTCTCTGAAATTACTTTTCAACATAGATATTACTTAAGACTTTATCAATCTTTTTCCTTGAAAGAGTGGGTCCTTAGTATAATCATCAACATTCTAGGTTTTAGTCTTTCAAAAAGAACATCTTGTTGCAACTACAACATGAAATCTATGACTTCCTGACTTTCTATTCCTTGTTTGAAGGTTTTTATCTATTCTTGGTTCTAGAGTCTAGTATTGTCATAAAGAAATAGTTTTGTCTAGAACTTCATAGTTTAACCAAGTTACTCAACTTTCATTTAGAATAATTACCAAATCATGGCTAATTAGATGCCATCATGTGACATGGCTTTATTGACCACCAGTCCTTTATGGACTATCAAAAAGGTTGGTCAAAAGGGTACCTTAATGGAGTACATAACATGCTACTATTTACAATAATACATATCCAATATAAACATAGTTCTTCTTCTTGAACTAGTAATAGTATTTTGTACTATGAGACTCGAGAGTCTATCATCTCTAAACCTCAATTATATCTACTTAGGGTTTTATCTTTCATATTCCAACACAATGGAATATCAAATATACTTGTTTTGAAAAGCAATATATTGTAAGAAAGAAATTATCCTCTATTCTTTATCCGACTACGAGGTCGTCTAAATCTCACAAACGTTGACTAGTTTAAAATATTTTAGTTTTCCTCAGATATAATAATGCTAAGGGTTCAATTTCAAGTCTAAACTTCTCCTAAGTTTAGTTTGATTCCTAAAAGGATGTTAGAATAATTCTGTTTACTATCCACTTAGTTCTATGTTGAAAAAGTTGCTCTTTCATTCATGTACTATTCATGTACTACGTTATCATTGAATATGGCCATCTATTTCATTTCGGGCAATAGAAGAGGAATGTAATAATATCCACAAGCTTGACAACATTGTCCATGTCAAGTTTATGTAGAAATAATGTGATTCCTTAAACACACAACTAATATAAATATATACACGTGGTTCTATAAGAGTACAAGAATACTATTTTCCAAGTGGTATTCTATACCATACACATTCAACATGAAAAGTACTACTTATACAAAAACTTCATGACATAAAATCTCTGTCTATATCTAGCATACAACCACGCATATGGATGACTACGTTATCTACCAAAAGATATTTAGAAGTGTCAAAATCTAGACATGCATTATATAAAGTAAAAGAAGACTACATATTAAAAGAAGAACCTGGTTAGAATTCTTCGACAGTCTTGAACACCTTTAAAGAGCTCTATCTCTTCACTTATTGCTCCTAACCTCCCTTATCCCATGGTCACCTTTGCTATTTTCTTGCTTTGCGTTTGTTCCTTCCACAAGACAAGATCTCTTTCCAAACAGTGGTAGCTATTCTATCCTCAATTCAACAACACTGTTGTCTTCCTCTACACAATAGTCTCTACATAAAATCCTAGCCCACCTCCTCTTCCTACCATGCACAGGGAAGCAAAACAATGCTCCCCCTCTGCGGTTTCTAAACCTTCACTACTCCCTCCTCGTGCACAGCGAAGACCCCCACCAAATGGATGGTGCCTCTCTCCGCAGTTTCTAAACTTCGACCCCTGATCTCCTACATAAGTGATCATAGCAAAACATAGATCACCCCCTGCTCATACTCCCAAAAATGACACAGTTATCCAGAGAAAAAAAGTTGTAATCACCAAAAACTCCCTTGCTCCCCCTCCGCGGTGATGGAATCCTCCCATTTAACTCGCTATTTCCCACATCTAAACCCCCTGCATCATTACTGCCTCCCCGCGCCCATGATGAAGGAGTAAAAAGCATTTATCTCACGGTTCCTTTAAATTCTCCACGGCATACTCCCACCGAGCTCAACGAAGAAGGAGACTCCTCTTTTTCTGCCGCCCTCTAGCTTCTAATAATAGCGAAACTTCTGCCTCCCATGCCCACGGTGATGGAGTATATCCTATAACTCACCGTTACACTTTCTTTTAACAGTAATAACTCAGTCGTCCCATGCCTAAACAGAAGGCAATCCATTATCTGCATGCTCTCGACTTCCTAGCCTTCAGCGACCACTATACAAAGTGGAGTTTCCCTTATTTGGCGACGTGGTAGTTGGTAGGCTTAACAACCTCGTCCACGATACAAGATATTAGGACCACCATACCATTGGATTCGCCATAACACACAAGTATGGGGCTCAAAACTTACGAGGTGGCAATTTTAAATAATTAAAACATCCCCCCATACTCTAAACCCATCGTGAGTATCGACGATTGCCACCTTAGCAAAATAGTTTGATCGATAGCGATAATTTGGTGGTCTAAGACTAGAAAATAAAAAGAGTTATTCGAACAAAAAATACATCAAACAAAAAAACTATTATGTGTCCCTCTACAACTTCGGATCGCTACCGACGACCAAATAGAATGAAGAAATACCTCACGATCACATAAATATAACTCATGTAATTTTGGCATATTCCCCCATATATTACGACAGAACAAGATATAACATGCCTTGGTTTCTAATTCGACGTCCGTCGAACTTCACAAAAAAGAGACTACAACAAATGCTCAAAGCATTTTACGACAATCACGATGGATTGGGCGTAACGCAACACGAGTTTTCTAAATCGTTTGACGCACAAAACGACTTCTCGCATCTTTCGACTACGAGACGTGATCCACAAATCCACCACAAAATAGGTTCAACTGTTGACGTTAAGCGACGACAATATCAGCATCATCCAACTTGATGGGAACGTCTTAACATCTAAGAGGCGACAATAAAACCTCAAGTGACTCAAGAAGACAAAAACAACTGTTCTACGTCAATGACGTTGTTTACTTCGCAAACGACTATGTCGACTCACCATCGACTTGACTAAATGATAATCAGGATATCGACTACCTGTCGATTTAGATTCAAAAGAAAACTGGCAAGATAAGACTTACCTCATACGACTCTTTGGTTCACATTATCGTTTAACACTAGACTCGTTTGGCAAATTAACCACTCGTAATCCAAGGTCTATCTCTCCCTTCTTGAAAGATACTCTCTCTCTCTCCTCTCTGAGAGTCGATACCCTGTAATCCTGTTTCACTTGTCATCAAACAATAAGAGATCAGTGCATCTTTATTCGATAAATTCAACTAATAAGTCAAATCTTATAATACAGTTATTAAATCGACCATAACATAATCATCTCCATGATTTCATAATTGATATTCAATACAATTCTATGTCATATCCTGTCTTAAGTCTATGACATCTCAACAAATTTACTTATGCCCAAGTAAAAAGTAAAAGTACAGCAAGTTAGAAAATAGGGATGTAACATATCCTTCCCCTAAAGATTCATCGTCCTCAATGATATAAAGCATCAAAATGCAACTCAAGAGCATATTCATTGTTTAATTGCTATCAGCATAAAGTAAATGAGAAAATTTCTGCTAGAATTCATGGTAATTTCTCCCCATGCAAAACTATTCTATGCATACTGGTCCCACTGGACCTCACACTTCATAACCTCTATGTTACACAAGCATTGCTTATGATCTTCAAGTCTTTCAAAAGCTTGATCATAACCTCTCCTAGGTTTTTCTACTTTTAAATCATTCATAGATTATAACATTTATATACTACATGAATATATTCCTCATATATAAATCACAAAAAGCATGTTGCCTCCAGGCAATAATTGATAATAGTTTGATTCTAGATATCAGTAAAATTTCTAACCAAGGTCCATTATGCTTAGGGACTGGTTTAGAATACATTCCATTCTTTAGGAAACGCTTTCAGGGGTTTAACCTTTAAAAGAATTTTCCTTCTCTCTTCGAGAATTGTCTTGGTGTACGCTTAATCATTAACGTAGCTTTTCTATTCATTATCCATTTCCTCTGATCTTTCTCGATCAGTTAAATCTTTTCATTCATTTCTAATAACATTTCCGGACTAATGCTAATCCTACCTTCTAGCTTACCCAGCTTATAGGAGTTCGGCATTTTATGTCCAATGTTTCAATTCAAGCCATCTTAATAGCAAAAGTTAAGTATTGTCAAAGATTTCACGTGATAAGTAGTCTCCCTACTCGTATTGCTAATCCATGCACATGTTTGGGGCAAATCTACTAAAACCTAGTTAACTTCCTAATTTAACCGTCTGTTTACAGGATAATAAAATATACTCATTTAAATTTCAGTCCTTAACATAAAGGACAAGTTTGCCAAAACCTTGACTTACACATGTATTTCTATCTGAGATAACCTTCTCAAGAAACCAAGCAATCTGAACACATCATGCACAAATTGTGTGCCAACATTGATGCTACATCAGTCCAATCTCCTGGTATATAATGTGCTACCTTCGAGAGTTTATCATCTCAAAATGGCATCGTGTTTATTCCCAGACATGGGAAGTCTTTGCACAAAGTCTATACTAATAACTTGCCATTTCCACTATGGCACATCATGCAGGTACATCAATCCTACATGAATTGATGTTCTACCCTTTCCTTCTGGCACTCCAGACAATATGCCACCAATTTCGCAACATCATTATTTATTCCTTCCAAGAGTTAAAGAGATTTTATATCTATTAGTTCTTGGTTAACCCTAGATGTCCTGGGTATGGTGGAATATGAACTTCTTTCCACACCAGTTTTCTTATTTCAGAAGAATCAGAAACACACATTCTTTCTCCGAAACTCAATAATCTGTGAGACTTAAAATGATAAACCTTTCATACCTTGAATCTTTTAAATTTTTACCACAAGAACTTTCTTAATTTACTCATCATGTAAAGGTACACCCTTAAACCATCTCCTGAGGCATCAGTTTTTTTTTTCCTCAACTATCCTTCGGTACAGGAATTTCATATCATTGGTGCTATTGTAATTTCTCTTAACCATGAGAGAATCATTTGCACAAAAGGATTAATATTTTCCTTCATGCTTAAAATAAATAAGTATATCTTCCTATAGACTTGGAACAAACAAGTCCATACAGCCTCTAAACACATTGTTTATGTGTTTCGAGAATGCGACAAGGCATTTGTACGTCCAAAGGACATCACTGCAAACTCACAGTGCCCATTTTTGTCCAAAAGTTGTTTCAAGGGCACCCTCATTCTTCAATCTTGACTGATGACATATTGATCCATTCAATCACTTTAGTTCTATCTATCTAATAAATAGGGGTCACCATTACGTGGTGAAATATTTTTGCTCCTTATCGTGGTTTTAACGAGCATATGATACTCAATACACAATTGTAGAGTTATGTCCTCCTTGACAAAAATAATTCCTAGTGCACCCTAGGTAACATACTAGATCAAATCAAACCTTTTAGCCAATAATTCTTATAAAGGGGCTTTTGATTCCCTTAATCTTATAGTTGTCATAAAATAAGATACTTTTCTAGGTAACTCGTCTCAGATTTCTAAGAGGAAAAAGATTATCCGTTGATTTAAACACTATTCCATCAACTTTGGCGGAAAGGCTTTCTTTTCCAAAATACTAGATATCTCCTGGTTTCAAACATGGTTGGGATTGCTCTAATCCGATCAAGGGATTAACTAAAGATTTGTTCTCTTTTAGACCTTCACCCTGGTTTGGTTCTAGTATGATACATGCTCTCATTTTCCTCATACCAGATAATTAAGTTATCTAATAGTTTTTCTAAATCTAAGGCGACTCAAAACATCAAGACACATATTTACCTCATAATAATCCAAAGATTGATATAAAACATTGTCATCTTTATAATAAAGTATTTAGGAGTAACCACATCCTTTTTAATATAGTTGATACGACAAGACTATATGTCACTGTCATTTTACAATTTTTCCAGTTTAACAAACATAGAGGGTGGATGTACACACAAGTACTCCAACACCTTTTTCCTAAAACAGAAACATCACCTCAACGTTCAAGTGACATGTTGTAACTGGCTACAGTTTACTAGGTTTTTACTACACCAGTAGAAATAGTAGGATTCTTGGCCAGTTCAGAATGTTGTTTTCTTTCTAGCCGAATACGCTTAAGCACATTAGCAAAAGTCTCTGAATCCTCCAGCCATGCACCTTCAGAGTAAGTAATATTCTCTTTAAGTTCAACCTCCTCGATAGGTTTCTTCTTAACCACTAATCTAGGCAATTGCTGGGGAACAGACTTCCTAGCTGTTTTCTTTGTTCTTCTCCACGTCATTCTAGCACAAGAAAATTTGAACATTAGCTAACTGCATAATGTTGACTACAGGTTAGCACAGTGGACTCATAAGCCCTAGTGTTGAACCTGGCTCTGATACCATATGTAACATCCACCTTCTAAAAACATAGTAAAAAAAAAACCAAAAATAATTACACCATAAAGTAACTTTACAAGGTAAAATGGGACAGAGAAAATTTTTCTTTTATTCAACCCTAAGTCGAGTAACTAAAATTACAAAATATCTCATTACAAATTCAATAAACCATATTGACTTTCTCAAGTACAATGTTTACAAAAATAAATCAATTATAAATACCTAAAACAGATAATATTTTACTTAGTCTCAATAAACACAAGTCTCAGAGATATACTGCATCCAGAAATCTGACATCTTTATCGCAAGCCTCGGCATGTCTTCTGCTAGAGAGAGAGTATCTTTCCAGTGATTTACCTCCAACCACAGACCGTCGGTCTCCCGCACTCCTTCCTAACCGGAAGTGGCCCTACCCTACACGAGAAGTATAGACCAAGGTGACCAGTGGTAATTTGCCTTTCCGAGTACATAGTGTTGTATCTTACACAACTCTATCTATCATACAACCCTAGATATCCTCTAACTAAGTATGATTCCCGATAGGATGTGCAATCTAGATATAGTGAACCGACAATGCATGCAGAGACATATGCATTACTATGGCCATAGTTTCATTATAAATTGCCATTCACAAAGAACGATGTCGTATTGTTCACCCACTCCAACTCGACTTGGATACTATCATATTCCTACAGTTTGACTTGGTCATCTTTGTTTAACTTCATAAGTATGATGTTTGAACAATTGAGTCTTCCTGACCCATACATGTTTTCTTACACTGTCTAAAATCTATAGACCTGTTCAACTTTCTTTCTTTATGAGGACTCTCGTTGCTTCATCACAATTCCCAAGGTCCACGACTTATTGTCTCATATTAAATATAGATAGATTAATTACGACTAATATAATAACCTTACCCAGGTTAAACATTATAGTCTAGGAATCTAATTTCCCTTCTTGCAAGTAAGAATATTTGTACCTAATCAGGGCACTTGACCCTTCGATCACGATCTAAATGATGATCTCAATGCCTTAATACAATAATAACCATATCTAGGTTAAGTTAAGGATTAACTAAAGAGTTTTATCCAACTCCAATCTAGTCTTTCTAACTTAGGTGAATTCACAAGACACTGTCGATTCTCTATTAATCATTATGGATTGACTATCCATCCTTAGGTATCTCTCTTTGCTTCTATGCAACATAAGAGATTCACCCCCCTTGCCGACAAGCAATAACTTAAGAGAAGTTGTGTCCAATAAGTATAATGAATTTAATATTTGACTAATCATTAACTGGTACCTCTTGCATGCTTGCAAAATCTGAGGCTTAAAACTTATCTCTCAAGTCGATTGGTAACCAACAAATAGCTTCCTCTACCTAAGGTTAAACATTGTCAACTAATAGCAAATCTCTTTTCAAAAAGATAGTTATGAACATTTATTAAATTAGGGTTCGCAACCTTCTTAGTCGACCCATACATAATCCACTAAACAGGTTGTAACCTCAAAAGGTATAATTATAACCTTACCCTACTGGGTCACTCTAGGGTTTTTGTATTTCCTTTCCCATGAAAATGGAAAATCAAGAAAAGAGTTTAAGTTTTTACAACTTTCCTTTAGTCTTCTATTTTTAACTCAGAATCCAAGTTCATTTATATGATACTATGAGTTGGTTTAATAGTTTCAAACTTGAAACATAGGAGTAGTCCACTATGTCTCCGAAATTACTTTTCAACATAGATATTACTTAAGACTTTATCAATCTTTTTCCTTGAAAGAGTGGGTCCTTAGTATAATCATCAACATTCTAGGTTTTAGTCTTTCAAAAAGAACCTCTTGTTGCAACTACAACATGAAATCTATGACTTCCTGACTTTCTATTCCTTGTTTGAAGGTTTTTATCTATTCTTGGTTCTAGAGTCTAGTATTGTCATAAAGAAATAGTTTTGTCTAGAACTTCATAGTTTAACCAAGTTACTCAACTTTCATTTAGAATAATTACCAAATCATGGCTAATTAGATGCCATCATGTGACATGGCTTTATCGACCACCAGTCCTTTATGGACTATCAAAAAGGTTGGTCAAAAGGGTACCTTAATGGAGTACATAACATGCTACTATTTACAATAATACATATCCAAGATAAACATAGTTCTTCTTCTTGAACTAGTAATAGTATTTTGTACTATGAGACTCGAGAGTCTATCATCTCTAAACCTCAATTATATCTACTTAGGGTTTTATCTTCCATATTCCAACACAATGGAATATCAAATATACTTGTTTTGAAAAGCAATATATTGTAAGAAAGAAATTATCCTCTATTCTTTATCCGACTACGATGTCGTCTAAATCTCACAAACGTTGACTAGTTTAAAATATTTTAGTTTTCCTCAGATATAATAATGCTAAGGGTTCAATTTCAAGTCTAAACTTCTCCTAAGTTTAGTTTGATTCCTAAAAGGATGTTAGAATAATTCTGTTTACTATCCACTTAGTTCTATGTTGAAAAAGTTGCTCTTTCATTCATGTACTGTTCATGTACTACGTTATCATTGAATATGGCCATCTATTTCATTTTGGGCAATAGAAGAGGAATGTAATAATATCCACAAGCTTGACAACATTGTCCATGTCAAGTTTATGTAGAAATAATGTGATTCCTTAAACACACAACTAATATAAATATATACACGTGGTTCTATAAGAGTACAAGAATACTATTTTCCAAGTGGTATTCTATATCATACACATTCAACATGAAAAGTACTACTTATACAGAAACTTCATGACATAAAATCTCTGTCTATATCTAGCATACAACCACGCATATGGATGACTACGTTATCTACCAAAAGATATTTAGAAGTGTCAAAATCTAGACATGCATTATATAAAGTAAAAGAAGACTACATATTAAAAGAAGAACCTGGTTAGAATTCTTCGACAGTCTTGAACACCTTTAAAGAGCTCTATCTCTTCACTTATTGCTCCTAACCTCCCTTATCCCATGGTCACCTTTGCTATTTTCTTGCTTTGCGTTTGTTCCTTCCACAAGACAAGATCTATTTCCAAACAGTGGTAGCTATTCTATCCTCAATTCAACAACACTATTGTCTTCCTCTACACAATAGTCTCTACATAAAATCCTAGCTCACCTCCTCTTCCTACCGTGCACAGGGAAGCAAAACAATGCTCCCCCTCTGCGGTTTCTAAACCTTCACTACTCCCTCCTCGTGCACAGCGAAGACCCCCACCAAATGGATGGTGCCTCTCTCCGCAGTTTCTAAACTTCGACCCCTGATCTCCTACATAAGTGATCACAGCAAAACATAGATCACCCCCCGCTCATACTCCCAAAAATGACACAGTTATCTAGAGAAAAAAAGTTGTAATCACCAAAAACTCCCTTGCTCCCCCTCCGTGGTGATGGAATCCTCCCATTTAACTCGCTATTTCCCACATCTAAACCCCCTGCATCATTACTGCCTCCCCGCGCCCATGATGAAGGAGTAAAAAACATTTATCTCACGGTTCCTTTAAATTCTCCATGGCATACTCCCACCGAGCTCAACGAAGAAGGAGACTCCTCTTTTTCTGCCGCCCTCTAGCTTCTAATAATAGCGAAACTTCTGCCTCCCATGCCCACGGTGATGGAGTATATCCTATAACTCACCGTTACACTTTCTTTTAACAGCAATAACTCAGTCGTCCCATGCCTAAACAGAAGGCAATCCGTTATCTGCATGCTCTCGACTTCCTAGCCTTCAGCGACCACTATACAAAGTGGAGTTTCCCTTATTTGGCAACGTGGTAGTTGGTAGGCTTAACAACCTCGTCCACGATACAAGATATTAGGACCACCATACCATTGGATTCGCCATAACACACAAGTATGGGGCTCAAAACTTACGAGGTGGTAGTTTTAAATAATTAAAACATCCCCCCATACTCTAAACCCATCGTGAGTATCGACGATTGCCACCTTAGCAAAATAGTTTGATCGATAGCGATAATTTGGTGGTCTAAGACTAGAAAATAAAAAGAGTTATTCGAACGAAAAGACATCAAACAAAAAAACTATTATGTGTCCCTCTACAACTTCAGATCGCTACCGACGACCAAATAGAATGAAGAAATACCTCACGATCACATAAATATAACTCATGTAATTTTGGCATATTCCCCCATATATTACGACAGAACAAGATATAACATGTCTTGGTTTCTAATTCGACGTCCGTCGAACTTCACAAAAAAGAGACTACAACAAATGCTCAAAGCATTTTACGACAATCACGACGGATTGGGCGTAATGCAACACGAGTTTTCTAAATCGTTTGACACACAAAACGACTTCTCGCATCTTTCGACTACGAGATGTGATTCACAAATCCGCCACAAAATAGGTTCAACTGTTGACGTTAAGCGACGATAATATCAGCATCATCCAACTTGATGGGAACGTCTTAACGTCTAAGAGGCGACAATAAAACCTCAAGTGACTCAAGAAGACAAAAACAACCGTTCTACGTCAATGACGTTGTTTACTTCGCAAACGACTATGTCGACTCACCATCGACTTGACTAAATGATAATTAGGATATCAACTACCTGTCGATTTATATTCGAAAGAAAACTGGCAAGATAAGACTTACCTCATACGACTCTTTGGTTCACATTATCGTTTAACACTAGACTCATTTGGCAAATTAACCACTCGTAATCCAAGGTCTATCTCTCCCTTCTTGAAAGATACTCTCTCTCTCCTCTCTGAGAGTCGATACCCTGTAATCCTGTTTCACTTGTCATCAAACAATAAGAGATCAGTGCATCTTTATTCGATAAATTCAACTAATAAGTCAAATCTTATAATACAGTTATTAAATCGACCATAACATAATCATCTCCATGATTTCATAATTGATATTCAATACAATTCTATGTCATATCCTGTCTTAAGTCTATGACATCTCAACAAATTTACTTATGCCCAAGTAAAAAGTAAAAGTACAGCAAGTTAGAAAATAGGGATGTAACAACCTTTTTGAGGGAGGCCTAACTTATAGAGGTCATAACTTTTGATCTTGGAAGTTGATTGATTATACTTTTTAAAACTATAGGTCTCAAAAATGCCTGTCACTATAATCCACTTGCTCCATTTAAGGATTTTTTTGATATTTTTGGGGCCAAAATTGATCTTTAGATACCAAAAAATTGTATTTTTATGCTTTTAACATTAGGATGCAAGGTTGAGACACCTTTCCTAATAGAGACCAACTGCCAAACTTGGGTGCACCATTTGGTCATCTTCCACCTTTTAATAAAGATGCTCTTATGCATAATAAGTTGTAATCTAGTCCACTACATAGCCTCCCTCTTACATGCTCTTATATTTTTCATAGATTCTCCTATACACTTACACATCTTAAAATGGCATGTATGCTCTTACACATCTGACATGACATATATACTCTCTTAGACACATTAGGATATAATAAACACAAGACAATAGGTGTCACCTCAAGTGTGACACCCTTTTCCATGAGGGTACAATAAATTAATATAATTAAATAAATAATCCAATGCTAGGATATGCAAGGTGTATTGAACCTAATCCCAACATTCTCCCACTTGTCAAATACTTTACAAGAGAAAAAGTGAAATACCAACAGTATATGAACTATCCACTAAGGGTTGAAACACCCAAAGCCATGTTGCACCAACTAAACCCTCTATGCTCATTATCTTCAATGAAGCATCTACAACATAAAGGAAGGTGACCTCCATCTTAACCACAACTTTTTTATCTACCATCATGCTCAATTATGGAAGATAAGATCTCCAACTAAGGTGATGTCATGCTAAATGTCACATAGAAACACCATTGTATCCTACTTCAACCCAATATCTAAACACAAACACCACCATCCAATCTCAGTGTATGATAGGCTTAGGTCAATATTCTTTAGGACAAGCCTAAGTATCTACTATATACTCACCTCTACAACTAGAATAGTGACCCAAGCCTATCATACACTACTATTGACATTTCATGTCCATTTTGCAAGCCAAGTCCCTATATATCCATTATCCTACTTAAGGGTCATCTTCCTTGGTAGCAAACACACAAACATGTAAAAAGAAACTAAAGATCCTCAATACTCCAATCCAATGAAACACGTGTCTAACATGGACACATATACCTCCCTAGGACTTCCATTGCTTAGGAAATGTTTGGTCTACTACCAACCATAGAATACAAGTCAGCCATCAACACTCACATCCTCTAGTGTCGAAGAAAACCCATATGGAATGGATTATTTCAACACTTATGGAGATCAATTCCACAATAGTAGACATGATCCAGAGCAAACATACAATCAATTTTTACAATTTGAGATCTCTCTCAGAAAAATCCCTAAAATTCTAAAACCAAGGTGAATCGTATATTTGACACATCATTTTCCCATCACAAATTATTAAGCTAATTATCACATTTAATTATTTTAATTTCCTTGATTAATGGAAATCATTTCTATTATTAGTCCTAATTCATTTATCTAAGTTAATTTGTACTTCTATAAAATATATTTATTTAATTAACCTAACTAATTTTATTAGGATATAATTATTGCCTCACAATAATTATAATCTTAAAAAATCATTAAATATATGAATACCTCTTTATATTTATTAGTATATAAAGAATGATTAATAATTATTACAAAATCACTTTAAAGTCCTTATCTATGAATCCCTCTCTCAACTAACAATATTATTTTCAAGAATAGTTTGAAAAAATACATAAAAACCCTCAAATTTCTTGTGATGGTGTACATGCACACCTAACTCTTTGGCATAAATAATTGTGGTCTTTTAATGAACACTATAATTTAAAAGGTCATTTTTTTTACATTAATAAAAATAAAATTCCTTTCACCATTACAAATATAAAAAAATTTAAGTCCTTTCTTTAAACTCTCCTCAATAAATAACATTCACTTTTTACATTAATAGAAATAAAATCCCTTTCACCATTACAAATATAAAAAAATTTAATTCTTTCTTTAAACTATCCTCAATAAATAACATTCCCTCTTAAAAAACAACCATCCCCATACACTCCACTTATAAACAAGAGACGTATTGCGTCAGGTTCCTGCCCTAATGTATGAATGTTGTTGTAGTCTAATATTTTATGTATTGTGAGGTGCTATAAAAATAAGGATTGAAACTTGAAAATTGGGACAAATACCTACAAGCAATTCATCTTTGTTCTGGATTGTATTTGTTGAATATGTCGATGCATAATTAGATGATATAGCTCACACCTTGTTCATAGATTAAACCAAAATTGTTTCTATTTTGGAGATTACTTTGAGTAGAAGTTACATGGATTTGAATTTATGTAGAAGAAATTCATTATTGTATTGATACTTGTTATGGATCTAGTTGTTATATCATAATGATAAATAGTTGATTTCTGCTCTATCAAATGCCTCAAGCCATTTACTTTCCTTGGAGTTAGGATTTCTAATTTTGACAATATAATAACCCCAATGATGTATCTGAACACCTTTACATCTCATTGTCTATCTAGATGTTCGACCTTTGTGGGAAGCCAGGTCAGGCGTTGACTTGTTTGATTCTTGTAATCTAAACTCAGGGAATATAGGTTGATTCAAGTTAAAAGAATTAGAACCATCATATTCCAAAAGTCAACTGACAGATATTAGGAGTTGTAGAAATAGTTACATGAAAAATAAAATTGAATTCACATCACAAGATAGCAATCCAATTTCAAATTGCAACTAATTTTGCCTTATAAAAGATTTACAAATAGTGTGTGTTCACACATAGTCCTCTAACAAGTGTTTAACTCGTAATGAATTAGCTATTATAAAAGACTTGCAAATAGTGTTCAATTACTGCATAAATGAACAACTTGTATTTGTCTATATTTGTGGCATGCCAGACAATGAGATATGAAAGTTGAACCCCTGCCCATGTGGGTTGAACAACCTGCCATACTACTTGAACTATAAACATAATTTAAAGAATGGACCAGCCATATGCTTTGGTTACATACAACCAATAAACTTTCCAACTCACATGCCTTGTTTCTCTTTGTTCATCTTCTACAATCTTTGATGTTCCTTTATTGGCCTTCAGTGCTGATTCATAAGGTAGTGTTTGAGCAGCAGTATTAGGTTTATTTTTGTTCTGATTCACTTGTTCTTTTGGGGCCATTTCTGGCTCTTTTTCATTTGCATGAGCACTAGATGCATTTCCTATTTCAACTGATCCCATTGCAACATCGTGTGTTGTAACTAGTGCTTGAAAATCTATCCCGAGTCCCATAAGCTCGTCATACTTTCCTAATTGCACTATCATGCCATCTCTCATTACCTATTAGGATCCAATGCTGACAATTATTAATTTTTTTCTAAAGAACTTGTCATATCATTATGTTTATTGATCTTTGATTTTGTGCTCCATTAGTATCAATCTGCTAGTGATTCTAATTTGGTAGATAGAGCTATTGCTTTTGGGAAAACTTCATTGTCATTTCATTGCAAAATTGGAGAAGGAAAGAAATTTTGTAATTCCTAATGTGCATCTACATATCAAACTATATTTATAATGTCACTAGAAAATTAGGAAAACCCTTATATACTTTATGCTTGAATAAATCACAAAGCATTGTCCATATGCACCAAGATAAGGTCTATTGCATGCAAGAAGTCTACTTGGTGAGTAACTAGTAAAATTGTCTTTTGACCAAGAGCACTCCTTACACATTCCTACAAAATGAATAATTAGAACAAATTGAAGATTCAATAAACATATATTAACATTGTCAAATTTGAAGCCTGAAATACAAGAGATACGAAGAGAAAGGTGCTCTTTAGATAAATATTTGCAATAGAGAAAATCAGTGTGCAGTACATGAATAAACAAAGTTCAATGAAAATAGAACTCTTACAACCTTGTAAAATTCAGAACCAATATGAGCATCCATGACACTGAAAACATCGTCCAGAAGATAAATGTCTGTGTCTAGTCATAGCCTTTTCAACATCAAGGGTGGTGTGATAAAAAACATTTATTAGACCATAATCTTGCAATTAGTGGCATAAATAAATGATGAGTCCTAGCAACTGGAAGAAATAAGTTGGCCTTGTACCCTCCCAAACATGTCAACTTCACAACATTGTGTTAAGACTGAACTTATAAAAAGTGAAGTGCAATAGAATTGGCATCATTCAATAATAATCTTGTGTGGTAGAGGGGACTACTAAAGAATTATCTTGTTCCTAGTTGTGCTTCTACTTTCTAATGTTGCATATACCACCTATGATACATTAACTACATTTATTCCTAAGATTAGCACTCTAAAAATTACACAGACATTTAAGATCAAAAAGTTGAAGCCTTCATGAGGGAACATTGGAACACGGTATGGACCTCTATCAAAGCATAATGAAACAAGGATTTTTGTCCAATACTATAGTTGGAAATACTCTGGTAGACATGTATGCAAAATGTGGAAGCATAAAAAAATCTTGTGAACTATTTGACAAAATGCCTCAAAGAGATGTAATCTCATGGAATGCAATGATTGTAGGATATTCACAAAATGGATTTGTTGAAAGGGCTTTTAAAACTTTCAATCAAATGCAATTGGTAGCTCTAAAACCAAATTCTACAACCTTTGCCATCATCACCCTAGCCTATGCCAAAATGGGAGCTTTGCAACAAGGTATAAAAATCTATCAAAGCATGAAGGATAGAGAAACTTTGTCAGATGTTGTAGTGGCAACTGCCCTAGTAGACATGTATGCAAAATGTGGGAACATAGACAAAGCACGTGAACTATTTGACAAAATTCCTCAAAGAAATGTGATCTCATGGAGTGCAATCATTGTAAGATATGCACAAATTGAACTTTTAGAGAAGACTTTAGAAACTTTCAAGCAAATGCAATTGGCAGGTGTAAAGCTATACTCCACAACCTTTGCTAGCATCCTCCTTGCTTGTGCCAAAATGGGAGCTTTGGAACAGGGTATGGACATCCATCAAAGCATAGAGGATAGAGGAATTTTGTCATATGTTGTGGTTGCAACTGCCCTGGTAGACATGTATGCAAAATGTGGAACCATGGGCAAGGTGAAAAACATCATAGTAAATCATAGTAAAATTTAGCAATTTCTAGGATTTATTGAACAAGCCTTCGACCCACTTCAAGTTACCATGACGTGATGTATCATTTTGCCAAAATGGAGTACCTTAAGAGCTCTCCTAGAAAGTAGTAGGAACACCATATTACGGAGTATGAAATGTGCAAACTATATAGCCCAGGTTATATGGTACTTTTTCTTCCATGCATGGTATTGCAAAGTATGAAATGTGCAAACTATATAGCCTAGGTTATATAGTACATTTTCTTCCATGCATGGTAAATAATATACAATCCCACCATTGCCAGTTTTGCAAAAAATAGCATATAGTTCTAAGTGTTCCAAAATCATTGAAGGAAGCTAGTTAATATGAAGTCCATCTTATGAAATTAAAATAGCATCTATTATGTGTTCAAATACTATTATTGGAAAAAATGTTTAGATTATTTAAGATAGATAATTCACATGATACTCTACTGCATTGGAATCATAAATTTACCAAGTCCCATTAGACTGAGCTTAAACAAATGATTTATAAAATTTATCTCAATTTTTTCCATCAATTGCAGAGGAAAAAAGTCACATAGCTTTGTATATAATCTATATTACAAGGGTGAGTGTTTAAGTACTCACCAAATACATGACCAACTAAATATCTGTATCTGATAAAGCATTGGCGATCTATAATGTACAGATCTGTAAGCTAGTAAATTGGCATAGAGTGAGAAAGCATCTAAAACAACCCTAAATCTTTGTATCTGATAAAGCATTGGCCATCTATAATATACAGATCTGCAAGCAACAAATTGGCATAGAGTGAGAAAGCATCTAAAACAACCATGCCAATAATTCCCCAGACCAATCCTAGAGGCACTAGAATGAGGTTTGAATATCCCAAAATGTACACACAGATGAAAATTGTAACTAACATTAGCCCCACTTTTTGCCATGAATCTAAAAACCATCACAACAACAAAAAAAATTAAAAATTTCTATCTATAAAACACACGACATAAACCATATATATGATATAAGCCATCCATGCATTTAACAGTATATAGAAGGCAAGACAACTTAGTGAAATGTGAGTAGAAATGAAATGGAAAAAATATATACCATTGTCAATTTTGTGTGCAGACTTGTGGGTAGAAAAGATGGTTTCTTCCTGTTTCGTGGCCATAATGTCTGCAGTTGATTTTTTCATTAAATATTTCTACTCTTTCATTCTCTTCCACAGTTTAGAACAGCCTTACTTGACACCGCAATGGATTCTTCTCCACCACTAAATAGCTGTCACTTAAATAGAATCAATGCTTTATAGTGTTTACACACTTGCATATATAGAATTGGATTTCACAAATACCGGAGAGAGAAATGAATAGTTTTTAAAGATGTGTCATCATATATATACAACTACCACTACCACTAAGATCATGCAAAACTAGACACAAAAGTTGAAGCCTTCGTAAGGTAAATCAATGAAGTAGACATAAAAGTAATTAAAATTTCAAATAATCTTCAGACAAGGATGATATAAATGCTAACCTTCCTCTGATCTTTGCAAGAAGCAAACAAACCTATGAAATGTGCTTTTACAAGCAAAGCACACAGCTCTGTCCCTGTCTATATATAATAACAGATGGAATTTTATTTTAGGAAAAGAAGTTGGTTGACTATACCTGTAACTACTAACAATAGGTACTTTGTGGTTTAATTATGAAGCATTTGATACAAAGATAGAAACTATGATAATACACATGATTGACCAAAGCAGGTCAGCCGAAATCAAAAGTAGAGCAAAGTTAAAATAGCTAATCAGGAAGGCTTAAAGGAATTCCAACAACTAAAAGTACTGCATCCAAAACTAAAACTAGCATGCAATAGAACTAAAATGAAGAGGCTAAACCCTGATAGACAAACACTAGACAAGTCAAAATAACAAAAACCCAAAGAGCACAGAACAATCTTATGAAAATATGGCCCTTCTCGAAAGGAACAACCTAAAGAGGACCGATGGAGAACAAAGCTCTAGTCTACACCAAAGTTGACACTATAAAATAAACAACACATTGAATTTGAAAAGAATATTGACCTGTCAGCTACTTAAATGTCTCCGAGCATATCTGATAGTGTGTCGTCGAAGCCACAGCTGGTACATTAGACTGTAGAATGCATCATATGGCTGCGGAGTAGAGTGCCACCTTAAATGTTTGCTTGCTTCTATGGCTAGAATCTTCATCTTCTAAAATTGGGTTTCTGGTATCTTCTGTAGCGTTTGCTTCAGGTTACTAACCTGTCTCATGTTCATAATAACCACAAACTCTTGCCAATTAAGGATATCCTGAAAGGGCAAGTCAAACAGGGGACCCTGAGATATTATAACTGGAATGCACCCAAATTTCAATGCATCCATTAGGGTTGATGGATTGCCACCATGACCGAAGAAATTCAAGCAAAACCTACTTGAAGACAACCTCTGGAAATATTTTTCATAAGAGGACCGATGGAGAACAAAGCTCTAGTCTTCAGCTTGAGAAGGTGAAGTCCTATTTTTCATATGAAGAGGTTTCGAGAGATAAGAGTGGAGAGGAAGGTGAATTCAACAGGCAGGGGCAGAATTACAACCCATCGACTATGCATGCTTATTCCGAACATGTTAGAATAAGTCAGCACAGTTGATATATTTAGGCTACAAACTTATGCTTTAGACATTCCTACTTCCAAAATTGAGTTGGTAGGCTGTTGTGAGCAATTTTAGTTCGCATGTTTATCATATGATAGAGATATCTTGGCCATGTTGGTCCAACGGTTTTTGGATTACAACCAAAGGTAATTCCATTACACGTTCAAAGACTTAGCCCTCCTTTCAACAGTGCCAATTACAATACCATCAACAGATATTCGATTCAACGCACTTCACACACATTTCCCTAATAGTCTACATGTTTGCGGTGCTATATATGCTTTACTCTCATTTCTCACTTTCTCCTCAAACCAGAGCCCCACATTCTTCAAACTATTTTCCATACTTCACAGCTTATTGGAAATCGCTTCCTGATTTCCACAGTAGAATTGTGCAAACTACACTTTCATTTTGCCTGACGAAAATGAACAAACCCAGCAAACAAAAGTGCATCCGCATTCCATCTCCAGACAATCACGGAGAAAAAAGCAGTCAATTTAAGGGAGTTCGGATGAGAAAATGGGGGAAATGGGTGTCCGAAGAAAGGGCTCCCATGGAAAAACACTGAGACACCCCTCAACAAAAAAAAAAAATTGAGACACCAGCAATAAAACCCGAAAACATTATGAGAAACAGAAATCTCAAACAATCATTTACCCACTAATAACCAGTGATGAAGAGACTCTAGAGGCGAAGCAATTCAAACAAAACAGAGCTTCAACGCTCTGCGACACCCATTTCAAAGCTGAAAAGTGACAGTAATTTCCAACGCAAAAGCAAACACACCCATTTCTGAGAACTATCCCAAAAAAACAACTTAAAGAAAGAAGATTTGCAGGTTAATAATCCAGATTGGCGTTGGAGAAGATTAGCATCTTCCGGGTCCCTTCCCCTTGCCAGTAAATTGCAGAGAGCAATCGGTGTCTTCTGCAAATGGCAAGCAATGAGCTATGAATCATTATGAATAGCCAGCGGAGCTATTAAAGGCAATTAAGAATCATTAATTAAAAATCTAGTCAATATAACTGCAATAACCCGTCTCGGATTGCACGACGTCACTTCATCCACTCAACATTGTCCTCACATGAAATGACAATTAATTCATTTTTTGAAAATTAAAAATTGATTTTTTACACTGACTGTTTCAAGGAAAAAATATAAACCACATTTTCCCAGTTAATAAATAGCAAAAATAAATTGAAGACTATAATATTTTACTGAGATTTATTAATTCTCCATACCTATTAGTTGAAAAATTGAAATTATTCTATTCAAGTAATCCTACCAAAGGCAGGGACTAATAATGTAACCTATCAACAATTGTTTGTAAAACACCCACACTTTTCCCCTCTTCGTCTTTCTTCACCTCTACCCAAAACCCCCCCTTCATTATTCTATGCCTCATTAAAATTTTAAGCTTATTAAAACTACCATGTAGAGAGTACATATTACTGCCCCATTCCACCATTGTCATTATCCATTCTCCTTGATGCACATTAAATAAACTGTACCCTGAAAGTGATCCATTTATATCCTCTACTTCCCATTCTTCAATCACAAGCACAAAGCATACAATAACTGCACTCGAAACTTCCCATTTATATCCTCTACGGATGTCGTAAATTTGAAAGGCTTCAGAAAATAAAGGAGATATTTGAGTGACTGCATCGGCGCCAATATGAGTGTCAAAAAATAGATATTCGTTTAAAGTTGACTCTGCTCCATCCACTGCTCTTCCAATCATTTCCATTCCCTCTGACGGCACACTCTGAAATAAAACACAAAATGCTCTCACTTTTTTTCATTTACACATCACTCAAAACATTACGAAGATAAAGACTATCATGTAAGAACAAATGACAAAACAAAGCTGAAGCTCAATAACGAAATGATATTTATGATATTTAAAAAAAAGTATAGAAATCGTTACCTTCAACTTATGATTGCAATTCCCTCTTACTGCATTGCTGCAATAACTAAGATTCATTTTTCTTGATACATGCAACTCTTTAATGCCTGATATGTTCTTCAGTTTCTCACAAGACTCTATCTCAATGTACTCCAAGAAGCTCAGTCTGGCAAGATTTGACAACTCCTCAAGCTCAGGACAGTCATAAGCTAACAACCATGTAAGCCCAAAGTCTGATACACTTCTCAAATTTTGACAACCAATCATTTGAAGACAGATCTCACATCCATCAATTATAATCCTCTGGCAACTTGGACCTCTAAACTCTGGCAACTCCTTAAGTTCCGGACAGCCCCGAATGATGAATTCTACAAGCTCTTCAGAATAAAATTCTAGTTTTTCCAAAATTGGACAACCATCCAACTCAAAATATTTCACATGTACATAAATTTCTATGCTCTCCATACACCTCATACCCCTGAGACGCAAGTCTTCAAACTCAAGGTCTGGACATTCACTAATGCTTAACAGCACAAGATTTGTAAGATCAGATGTTCCTATCAATCTTCTGAGTTTCTTACAATCTGCAATATCAAGAAAATTTAATGTCTTTACCCTTGTTAAATTCACTTCCTTAAGATTTTCCACACCATGGAGTATGATTGACTTAAGGCTGGGTTAGGCAATTTCACTAATTAATATCTTGGACACAAATCTTTCACTGCTAATCTCTAGCTTTACAAGGCCACTCATTGCGGCCTTTTCTGAATCTGGAAACTCATCCAAACAGGTATCATAAATTTGCAGCTTTTTCAACTGAGAGGGCGCCTGGCATTCAAGATAAATTTGTGTAAAGCTTTCAATGATAATAAATAGTCCGAAGTCAACGATAACATAACGCATTCCACTGTGAACTTAACGAAGATTTAATTTTTGAGAGAGAAGATCAAAATACCTATATGCTATTCTTCCACAACCTTTTGAAATGTCCGTATTTGATTTTCAAACACTGCAAATTTTGAAGAGGAATCCATGAAGGAATGCTTGGTTGTCGTTTGGTATTGCCCTCGAGCTGGAGCCATAGTAAGGAAGCTGACGTCTTAGAACAAATATCTGATTGGCCTAAGAAGAACGTAACTTGACAACCCATAGACTTGTGGAAAATGGAAAGGAAACACCTGACATTAGCTTTGGCGAGTATAGTTTTGAAACCCTCTAATTCCTGCATGCACAGAAGCAGCTCAAGTTTCTATTTATGTAGTAGCAAGTTAAGATTTGGAATATTACAATACTATGGAGAAATTTGACAGGGTAACAAGCTGTTGGCAAACAGATTTGTCACCTTGAAATAACCTTTGAAAATGACTCGTTGCCCTTTGAGTGGTGTCTAAATTGTCCCAACAGTTGGAGAGATCACGATAGAACAATGATCTTCCTTTATGTTTGAGAGGGGCAGCTCCCTCGTATGATAGGGTTATTTGTAGATTTTTGTGTACTTTTATCCTGAAAGTACAAAAAGGAAGAAAAGCAAAATAACAGGAGAAATAGGCATGTAGAAACCCTCGTGGTAGACGTGTGAAAACCAACAGGAGTTTCACAATCTTATTGAAAAGTACGAGGGGATTTCACCACAAAGATAGAAACCACTTTCCTAAACTCCATGATGAATTTCATGACATATGTGCAACAACGATGAAGAAGGATGGCAAATCTCAACATACGAAGAGATAATTTATCTTAACACTTTCAAATCAGGATACCGAGACATGATTGTGTTTCATCACCCCAATTGCATGTTTCAATGGATAACTTTGATTTACACAAATACATAGAAAGATCACCAATTTGACATACGAGAAATTAGTAATCATAACTCAGAAATACATCAAGAACATACGAACTGAAATGCACTTCTTCATTATCTTTTCGAAATTATACAATTTCAAAGGTAAACTATACAATGTGTAAGACCAAAAATGTTCCAAGAAGTTTCATAAGTCCCCCCTGCAAAAGTTCTCTCTAAAGAGACCCCCCTTTTACATTTGAAATAACCGCATATTTATAGGCTTTTCCCATAACCACCTGGTAACCAACTTGTAACTAACTTGTAACCACTTCAAGTAACTACTTTTTAACTATTTCCAAAATATTTTTGAAAATAGAAGCACACTTTATTTAAGTTAGACTTTTCTCAAAGTTTCAAAAATAAAGTCTACTTTCTAACTTTCGGTTACAATATGTGACATAAGTCACTTTTACAATATGACAACTAGAAAACTCAAAACATTGAAGAAAGGAACAAGTTATTGGGTTGTTAACACGGACAGTGTGTCTTCTTCCAATCTTTGAATCATCTGTTCACTAGGATCTTAGCCTTCAAGGACATGAACTTCCAACCCTAGCTGCTAAGCATCATTGTCATCTCCTTTTTGGATCCCAACATTGTTTATTTAGAGCTTCTAGATAGATTTGATATCTAAAATTTCTTTCATATATCTTTATCCATCAAAGTCAGTGACTGTTAGTTCTTCAATCTCTTCGCTTGTATAACCCTCTGAAAATTGTTCTGTAAGACTTAATTGTTGAACAACATGATGGAAGTCTTCTAGTGTATAATAATCCTTAATGTCACAATCCATGAGTATCTTAAGAATGTCCAAGTTTGTAGATCTCATATTGGTATATTAGAATCACTTTTCATACTCATCCGCAATGTCCTCATTTGGAATCCAGAACTCCTACAATCATAAGATGGAGGGTCTTTTTAATAGTACTATTTCTGAGTATGCTCTTGTTTTGATAGAACCTACATTCTTTGTCTTGACTTTCTTAGATTCCCATGGCATTTGATACTCATTTTACCATAGGCATCAACTTGGATCCAAACCCATTTTGTGAAAATCCTGCAATCATTTGAGTTTGTGACACTGCTTCTTACTCTAATTTAAATATCATCCATTTTAATGGTAAAACAGACAATAGCAATTTTACACTTCGTTTACAAAAAGTTGTAAATATTTGTTCTATTTTTATTGGCCCAAATTGTCCTTTGACGGTTGAAGTGGATGATAGTCAAGAGCAACCCATTTCTTTGAGGCATAACTATGCAGTTCATGTACCTTGTGTATGCTCCCATAATTTATATACAAGTCTGCCATAGTGTTTATAAAATCTGATAAAGATTTCATTCCGTGGCTGGCTGTGGGTTTTAGAAATTAACTTTGCACCTGCGAATTGTAGTTGCTCAAAAGTTTATACATCCTTTTCAATTCCACTTGCAAGTTGTAGCATAGATATATGAGAGCAGTACATAGTACTTGGAATCCTCAGACTTTAAGCTCAAAAGCTTTTTCTGCGACATGTTATCCAATACTAATTGCAGTGAAGTCCGCATGCAGATAGCAAAGCTCTCTAGAAATGAATGTCAGCTTCAAATGACATTTTTGTAATAAACTTGTGTGCTTCTCCTAAGTGGCCAGTAAGGCAAAGAAGGTAGACCATACACACATAGTGCTCCATTTGGGAATGAGGTAGTAATTTTGAAGTATATAACTGAAATATTTTCTTCCTTCATCAACCATACTTGCATGTAGACAAAACACAAAGGTAGATGATGTATTTTGGCTTCACACTAGACTGTTGCATTTGTCCAAAGAGTTCAAGTGCCTCCTTCCCTGACTATCCTCAGCATATGGATGTCCATGAAAACATGTTTCTTTGTGGCATTCTATCAAACAATTCCTGTGCCTTGGCTATGCGCCTCATGCATATCCTCGAAGTTTGAAATGGCCATCATGGGTCTCACTATGACTTTGTTTGGTTGACCATAAGCTTCAAATGCAACTAGAAGATTGTCTAAATTTAAAGAATTATCAATTGGCCATCCATATTTCCTGGCTCGACTAACCATCATCTCTCAGTGATCTCCATGAGATGCATTATGAAAAGCCGAAGCTTACACTTTCTCAAACCTCTTGAAGCTTCATTATGACACGGGCTAAGAGGAGATTTTGGCAACAGTCATGGAGTTTACACCCGCCAGTTGAAGTTGCTTGAAGGTTTCTATAGCCTTCTCAATAAATGCACTTTTTCTAAACCTAAAACCATCATAGCCGCCAGTGCACTAGGACATAATATGCTATGAAACTAGCTCATGTGCCTTTGTGAATGCATCCAAATGACAACCATACCCCTACTGCCTGCGTTTTCTTGGCAATTTCTATAGACTTTTCAACAAATATATTGTGAATATCATCTAATCATTACAGTTCATGAGATCATAATGTCTTCTTTTAGGGATGACCTAGTCCACACTTACACATTCCTCATATAGGCTTAACAGGGCATTCCGAACCATAACATATGACACACATTCCTTCCATTATGCTCTGATGAACATCTATACGCTTGTCGTAAATCTTCCCATTCTGGCACGGGCTAGAAGGATACTGACAAAGGTTGAGAAGTCTAGTTTAATACCTACAAATTGCATTTGCTTAAAAGTTTTGACGGCCTTTTGACAAACCCGTTTTGTCTACATCGTGGTGCAGTTATTGCGTTTTATGAGACCACACTTCTTAGAGGCATTATATCAACAGTTCTGGTGTCTTAGTTACACTTCAGTATTTCAAATGCGTGCCTACCAAAGCATCATAATATCTGACAAAAACCTTTCTTCCATTACACTCTGCTCAGATGGATGTCCATAACCTGTTTGAAATCTTTCATTTTAGTGTAGGTTGGAGCTGGCAAAGGTTGATGATGATCACATTTTGTGCCATCTTGGAAGCCATTAAAACTATTGACAATGAATCCTTTTCATATGACATCTTCATGGATGTCGATTCCTTGCTCTAAGACTTCTCATTTGAGTGCCGACGGTAGAATACTGGATGTTTCAAAGTTTCTATAGCATTCTTTCACAGAAAAATTATGAGGTTACATCACTTTGAAGACACTGTATTATACAATGTGATACCATTCATCATGCTTCATGCAGGTTTTTCGGCTTGTATGAAGGCTTCCACATTTTTCGTTGGTAGTAAACGGTTAGTTCTAATTACCTCTTCTTGGAGTACGCCAATTGATCAGTCGTTTGAGCCCCTCTTTCACCGGGAAGAATGATGATATCCTTTAAAACATTTCTTGACAACCAGAAACAATGTGCCACCTCACCACATGATAAAATTTGCTGTTTATGGTTGTCAACGGTGCACCGAGAATTCACTGTTTTCAATTTCACACTTTTCTGTCGACTATATGGCGACTTCTTCGGCATGTAACCTTAAACAAGAGATAGAACCCATGACGTGCACAATGGCAACTATTTGTGGCATGATTCTAGGAAAGCGTGTCCACCTTTTTCTTCATTCCCGCAAGGTTTTAAAGATATTGATGTATTTTGAGAAGTGAACGTGAATTTTATTCAGCTTTTACCTGAGTACACTAAGTGACCTAAAACCTTGGATACCATTTGGACTTGATTCGAAGGAGAAAAACATGCTATTTATGATTTGAACAATACAAACCAACTTTTAATTCCCGGCTGCCACAAGTGGATGTAAACTTCATTATGCCATCGGTAAAAAGCGAAAGTGGCCAACTTAACCAAACTCACAAGTCACGCGCACTTAGTGGGAGGCAGAAATTGACGCGAGTTTTGCGAAAAACAAAAGCAAATGCAAAATGTACTTCACAAATAGCAAAAGTTAACACGAGTTTAGCGAAAAAAATGAAAAATAGACGCAAAGTGAATATTACTAAGCCGCGAATTTTCTGCCTTGGCATAATATTGCTACTAAAGCTTTTTATGGAGAGAAATAAGACAAAGAATTTCAACATGACTGACGCGGGAGATATGACATTAGCAAATTGCAACCAAACGGATGACTTGGCAAAGGGTTTTGATATACGAAAAGTTTAAATTTGGTAGGTTAGAAATGAGGCCAACACAAGCATACCAAAGATCGCAGATCTTGAGGACGCCACAGGCGATGAGGAGGGCTGAGTTCAAGTGCTACTTCTCTTCCCAAGTCTCTTAGGTGGTCATGCATTCTCAGTCTAGCTTCACCCCAATATTTGATTTCTTCTACAAGACAGTTATCTTTGAGTGTTTCGTCCATACCATTTTGGCTATATTCTTAGGTCTGTCTATAAAAAAACAAGCAATATCCATGAAAATCTGTTTCTCTTCAGGATCCAATGCATCAAAACCTATTTTAAGTCTTTGCATTACATCTCGAGGCAGAATCTTACTAACTTTATTCAATTCTAAGCTCCAATAATCCTTAGTTCTACCATGAACGTGCTTGCCTAGAATTTGAAGAGACAGAGGTAAGCCTCCACACAACTCTATGAAAGAGTTAACCAGCTCTTTGTACCCGCTATATCTAGATGGTGTTGGCCGAAGGCATGCCAACAGAAGAGTTATCTCCCATAATTTCTATCCATTCTTTTCAAATTATAACCAACAGTAATACCTATGGTTATAAGCACACCAACGTCACGGGTTGTGACAAGATCTATCTAATATATCCATGACCCGTAGAGCATTTAATTGCTCCACATGATCGATGCCATCTACAACAATTAGGAAGCTTGAAAGGGGGCTCCTTCCTAAATGATCTTTGAGATAGCTTATTCCTTCCTCTGCACTTTTAAATCTGAGATCTTTCTCAAAGAGATCTTTAAAAAGCTGAGATTGCAAAGAAGGTAACTCTCTTCTCACAGACGCTTCTCGCACATCAGACAAAAAACTTGTTTGAGAGTAATTCAGTCTCTTTCTGTTAAACAACTCTTTGGCAAGAGTTGTCTTCCCCACTCCACCCATGCTGAAAATGCCAACAACCTTAGCCTTATGCCTCCCTTCTTTCAGCCCTAACTGATCTTCATAGTCTTGTACATTATGCTACCGTTCTTCCAGCCCGCTCTGATCTTTGAAGTCTTGTACAAGTTCATCAAGACATCGCTTTTCAAAATCTCCCACAAGATTGTTAAGACCCACTGGATAGTCAGCAACATGTAAAGGTGTTTTCCTTTGTACTTCTTTTAGCACAACTGCTACTATTTTTTGGCAGTCCTAGTCACTGAAACTTTATAAAATAAACTAAAGATTTGATGAGAAAAAATTTGAAACTTTATAAAATAAAATGAAGATTTGACGAGAAAAAATTAAAACTTTATAAAATAAATGAAGATTTGATGAGAAAAATTTTAAACTAGATTTGAAGGAAAAAAAATTTCTAAGGCAAAACTACCAAAACTACAAAAATATTACCTTTCAATTTCTTCCCCGGCTATAAGTGAGAGACTGAAGGGCTGCCTTCCACTCCTTAAGCTTCTTCAAGTATCTGCCCTTCTTTTCATATTTAATGAATGCTTCGGCGTATACTCCTTTTTCTATGTGGCGGAGATCAAAAGGCTTCACTTGATAAAACACAGGGATAATTTTGGCGTTACTTTGTAACATGAGAAGCAGCTCAGTCAAACACCAAGCTGACTCTGCATATCTTTTGGAAAAGATGGCAATGTGTACCGAAGTAGAGCGGATGGCAGTCTGAATAGTAGAAGCAAATGAAATTCCAAGTTCCTTCTCTTGGGAATCAAGAAACGTCCGTATTCCCAACTGCTCAAGAGAGTTGTAAAGGAGAGTAGCCAAAGTTAGTTTGACATCGGGGACTCTGTGGTTGATGAACACATCAAACAATCTTGAAGATTCACACACCCCCCTCCTTTCGCCGGCAGGTTCGATTCCAAAGAAAGCACTACATTCCTCATTTCCTTGGTGAGAAGAAGAAGACGCCATCAATTCCACTTCACAGGCTTACAACTCGTTAAAAAGAAATAAAGAGATAGCCCAAAGAATAGGATTTGATTCTGCGTTTATGTGAAAGAGAAAGGCTGCCGGGAATTAAATAGATACTGCAGGCGGGTTCAGTCCTATCCCCGAAACTAGGGTTAAAAAGAAGAGGAAGGAAATTGCATAGAAATTAGACAAATCGCGAAGTATCGAGGAGAAAAGAAAGAGAGTGCCTAGAAAGTAGGCAATCCGATCTGACGTATTCTACACGATTGTTCAACCTAGTTGGTGGGTTCATAGAAATTAGAGAAATCTCAGAGTAGGTAGGTGGGTTCATTCCTTCCTCGAAATATCGAGGAAAAAAGAAAGGGAGTGCGTAGAAAGTAGGCAATCCGATTGTTCAACGCAGTAACGAAGCAAAACCACAAAATGGTGTCAAACACATAGATTCTCCATTTGAAATCTTACATAGGTTCAAAGAAAGTAGGTGGGCTCATTCCTTCCTCGAAAGTGTGGAGAAAGGAGGCAATCCGATTGGACGCATAGGGGAAAGGACCCAATAGGTGTGATAGTTCCAATGGTTGGGAGGGTAACTCTCATAGTTTGATCGATTAGTAGAACATATTTTCATTATTGCTAAATATAAAAATATCAATAAAAGTAACTTTTTGTATTAATAACTATTGCTTTTAACCCTGTCAAACATGTATCATTGATAGACCAAATTGTTTTCAACTGCCCATTCAATAGTACAAAATCTATGTACATCCCTTTTCAACTTTTAGCTCTAAATGGAACAAAAGATAATATAATTTATTCCAAATTAGAAACACATCTGAACTTATAACAAAACTATATTAAAATATTATGTTCAAATTTGTACAGTCTTCCAATTACTTTGTCCACCTATAGACACATTCTTGTCAACATCAATACATGCTTCTTACTCTATGTAAAATACTAAATGTACAACTAATGGTCCTCCACCAATTAATGTGGAATTGTAATGAACAATGACAGGTACCCAACTTGACATAGTTACAAAATTTTATTTCCAAGAAATCAGTCCATCTCTCCCAAATATTGAGCAATAAATGCCCAACTTGGAGACTTCAACAACCAGATTCAGAGTACCTGTAAAATAAACAAACAGATGTGAGGCTCACCATTTAAAAAATCAAATCACAAAATTAATGACACCAAATTTCAAAAATGCATACATGCCCAGTTCAAATGAAAATCAAATCACACAATAAATAGATCAAATTTGAAAATTGGCTCTCTATCCGTGGAATGCTGAATTTCAAAAAACTGGAGGGAATTAATCTATAAAATGAACCAATGATTCATATGTATCATTTTCATTCTAACGAGTCAGAAAGAATATCAGAACTGCAACAAGTATCAGAATATCAGAACTGCAACAAGTATCAGAATATCAGACCTGCAAACTGCTACAAGGCTTAGGTGGCACATTGTCTTCTTCTCAAATCAGGTTTTTTTATTTATTTCTATAGTATGTTCGTATATTGATTCGTTACCAAGTAATATTAGCTTCTTGGCAGACAAAAATATTTAAATGTTATATGTCTGTTAAATGTTATAGCTCTGTTAATGTTAAATTTAATAGCTCTATTAATTGTTATAGCTCTGTTAAATGTTAAATGTTATATGTCTGTTAAATGTTATATGTCTATTAAATGTTAAATGTTATATGTTAAATATTAAATGTTATAGCTCTGTTAAATGTTATATGTCTGTTAAATGTTATAGCTCTGTTAAATGTTATATGTTATAGCTCTGTTAAATGTTATAGCTTTCCCTAGAAGTACCCTAACAACAAAATGCACATGTAAAGCATTCTGTATATCATATTGTAAATCAATCATGTATAGCTTTTTGAGCATCAGATATGCCAAGACACCTCAAAAGTGCCATTCTGAGCATCAGATATGCCAAGACACCTCAAAAGGGCCATTCTGAGCATCAGATGCACCCAAACATTTAACATAGCTATAACATTTCAAATATATTTGTTGGTCCATCATGGTTGCCTCATCAAGGTGCTGCTCAGTTCATACTTATCAGCAATTCATATAATAATTATCAGAGTTCAAGCATTTGAAGTTTCCATATTTGGATAGATTGCACACTTGTATTTAAAGACTTAATGAAAATGTTGTCAAAACATATTAAAGAAACTTAGAAAACAAATCAGTCCCACAAACCATTAAAAGACAGTTAGAACACTGAAGTATTCACAAAACAATCATAATTTAAAAAAGAAAAATAAGAATATCACATTGTGAGCTGTTCATTTCTGTTTGGGGCATGGTCACTTTTTCAGGCCATTATTCAAAATCTTAGAGATGAAAATTTCCAAAAAGTTGAAGTCCATGAAAGGAGAAAAGAAGACAGAAATTGCTTTTGATAGGCATGCTGGACATTTATTCTATTGATGTTGCTATAAGGATGGGTTAGTATTTTCCCAAAGGCATTTCTTATAATTATAGGTTTTAAAAAGGACCCATAAGCTCAGCTATTAGATCTTGAAATGTGTGTATTCCTACTTTCTAGCAGGCTGCAAAGCATCAACCTCTGCTAGGCAAGAGAAGGGAAAAGGCATGGCTGTTACTGATTTAACTAATTTACTACACATTACCCTGTCAATTGGCATTAGAGGAGCACTAAGCTTAAGCAACAGTAAAGGTGATGTTGAGCCAGATAGGATGAGAGACTTGCTACAAATCAAAAAGTGGAGCAGAATAAGGGCACAATACAGAAAATGATAAATTGGAAGTCTTTAAGAGCAATGGAAAGAAGATTTAACAAACATAACATTTAACAAACATATATATATATATATATAACAGAGCTATAACATTTAACAGACGTATATATATTTAACAGAGCTATAACATTTAACAGACATATATATATATTTAACAAAGCTATAACATTTAACAGACAGCTTATGAAAAGATCCATTACATTTTCATTACATTTTCTTGCTAACAATTATTAAATGACATCATTTTATTTAGGCATTATGGTAGCAGGAAAGAGAAGATCCAGAAGAACAAGTTGAAGGCCTAGGACCAAGTTGCCAATGGGAGTCAAATTGAATGTAATTGACTCAGATGATGCTGAGACTTCAATCAACCCACCTAAAAATAACACTGATTGTAGTCCAGTTAATGACAGTGCAGTTAACATTGATGTTTCTACTAGTTCTGCTCAAAAACATGGATTGAAGGCAAAGATGAAGAGAGGGGAATGGACAGAACAAGATATGGATGGTGCGATCAAGGATGTCAAGGACAATAAGTACTCCATAAGAGAAGCTGGAAAAAAGTGGGGTATCCCTTGCACTAGTTTGACAAATTGGTTGGCAGGAATAACAACCACGAAAACAAAGGGACCACCAACGATTTTGTCAATGGAAGAAGAGCTGGAAGTTGTCGAATGGTGCAAAGATTTGGCTCAACTTGTTCATGGTATGGAGGTTACTCAGTTGAAGTCACACATTGCACAAATTTGTCAAGGAAGGCCAAATCCTTTCACGAATGATTTGCCAGGTAGATCATGGTGGGCTGGTTTCTGTAGACGTCATCCAGATTTGACAATAAGGATTGCTGAGGGTCTTGACTGGGATAGAGCAGTGACGTTGCGTCCAAGCATTGTGGCAAATTTTTATGACAACTTGGAAAAACTTTATAATGCTAATCATTATGGCCCAACAAAGATATGGAACTATGATGAAATAGGTGTTCAAGTAGGTAGAAATTGCGGGATGCGAGTTATTGCAAAGTTGGGCAGCAGAAGTGTGCCACAAATTCTATCCAAAAGCAGAGAGTGGATAACCATTTTATGTTGTATTAATGCAGCAGGGCATAGTATACCAGGGTTTTATCTTTTCAAAGGCAAAAGGCGGCTAAAAAACTATATAGCAAATTGTGAACCAGGTGCGTGCATGGCAGCCCAACCACACGCTTGGATGACCAAAGAGCTCTTCTTGAATTGGCTGCACCATTTTGCTAGATCAGTCCCTAGTGGAGCTTCAACCACAAATAGACATCTACTCATTTTTGATGGACATGGAAGCCATGTGGCTTACAGCACAATTCAAGAAGCTAGATCTTTGGGCATTGATCTTCTTACTTTGCCTGCACATACCAGCCACAAACTTCAACCTTTGGATGTTAGTGTCTTTGCACCATTCAAGTCATACTTCAAAACTGAAAGGTCCAAGTGGATGGCAAAAAACCCCCACATTGAAATAAGGAGGGCAGAATTGGCTGAACTAAGTAGCAAAGCTTTCAAGCTTGCCCTTACATCTCAAAATATCATATCAGGTTTCTGTAGGATTAGAATTTGGCCACTAAATAGTGATGCTCTTTGTAATGACATGAGACCAAGTGAATCCTTCTTTGTTGAAGAAGAAAATGAGATTGCAGGTATTGCAAGCATATTAAGGTTGGCTGGATATGAAGAGGTTGAAGTGCAAAATTGTTTGGCACAAATGGCAAGGGAACAATCAACACTAACAAATGAAGTGAATGAGAGCATAAGTTCAGCTACTCATGTCAGCCAAACACAACAGTCAAATGAAGAAGATGATGCCATGAGCTTGCCAACACAAGTTAACCCACCAAATTGGGTTAAAGAAGCTGCCAACAACCTTGGAATGCAGATTGATTTTGAAAATGAAGAAGTGTCATTATCTATGCCTTCCCCTCCTCCACTTCCAACAATCGAGGTTATTCATTATTATGCAGATACCATAGATTGGGAAACTACAGATTTAGATGCTACTGATACAACATTGCAGCAAGTGAAATGCAATGAAGGTTCATTACAGAACTCTGAAGGTAATGAAATAGCAGTCCAACAAGTGAGATGCAGTCAAGGGTCATTAAAGAACTTTCTCAAGCTACCAATTGAAACGGTTCGTAAGAGACCCAATCCCCTGGATGACAGTGCACTGAGGCTAGGTAGGCAGTCCCAAATTCTTAGCACAGATGATTATCTAATCCTGCATGAGCAGCAAGAAGCAAGGAAAATAGAACTTGAGGAACTAAAAGCTAGAAAAAAAATAACAAGCAGAGGCAAAGAAAATTTGTCTAATTGAAGAAAAGAAAAGGAGGGAAGAGCAGAAGCTTGAAAGACAATTGAAGAGACAAAAGAAGGAAGAAGAAAAGTTGCAGCAACGAAGGGCAAGAGAATTGAAGAAAGAACAAAGGCAAATGGTCAGGAATAGGAACATGTTGCAAGCAATTCAGGGCATTTGAGTACTCCATCAACCCCTCTACCTGAACAACATCATATTCTAAGGGATATGTACAACATATTAAGCCCTGCTTATGCTACCCTTACAAACCAACAAGTGACTAGCAATACAAATTCAACACATGAGGGAAGCAGTTCAAGGTGTTTGAGTACTCCATTAACCCCTCTACCTGAACATCATCAAATTTTGAGGGATATGTACAGCATATTAAGCCTTGCTTATACTGCCATTAACAACTTCCAAGTGACTAGTCACAGCCCCCCTCATTCCCCTATAAAGCAATTCTAATTTTCTGGGCTCTTAGATGAAACAATGTTTGGTCATCTTGTTCCTATCACACCTCATGTGGAATCAGCTCCTCCAAAAAATACTTCAACAAATAGTCCTATAGAGGAGCCAGAGCCAGAGCCATTCCCTAGATTTATGGTAAACTAGAAAATTAAGACTTGATGTCGAGTTATTGCTATAAGTTTTTTGAAACATCTAGTCAGCAATGCATTTTGGACATTGTAAGTAAAAGCTGACCATTTTGTAATGTTTTGCCGAAGCTATATTACCCGTAAACTAGAAAATCATGATTTGATGTCAAGTTCTTGCTATAAGTTTTCTGAATCATCTAGTCAGCAATGCAGTTTGGACATTGTAAGTAAAAGCTGACCATTTTGTAATGTTTTACCGAAGCTGTATAACCCGTAAACTAGAAAATTAGGATTTGATGTCAAGTTCTTGCTATAAGTTTTCTGAATCATCTAATCAGCAATGCAGTTTGGACATTGTAAGTAAAAGCTGACAATTTTGTAATGTTTTATCAAAGACTGTCTTACCGCATTATGCAACTAGCAATATGATGTTTTGTTGTTTTTGTTATTTTTATCAGCAATGTAATGGAATATTCCAAGTCAAGATTTTGTTACAGTGCAAGAAATGTGTCTACAGTGCAAGAAATGTGTCTACAATGTGTATGTAGCCAACAAAATGAATGTATGTATGTACAATTGTAATGTTTTGTCGAAGCTGTTACAATTCATTTTGGAAAAAGAAGAATATGGAATTTAGACACCAATCAGGGAAATGGCATTATGGCATTGGCCTTTCTTTATATTGGTAATTGTAGTGGCATAGACATACAATTTCCCACCTGCAAACACAACCACCAATAGAATAGAAAACCCAATGGCTGCCTTGGCACCTTGGCTGATACCATCCCTAGAACTCTACATGATTATACTTCCCAACTCTACATGATTATACTCATACACTAACAACAATAGAAATGTAATTTAGAATTACAATTTGAATTTTGGTGGCAACCTCTATTGCGGTAGAGAATATACTAGTGTAGTGGTTCCCTTGACGAATTAGACCTCAAGATTTAAAGTAGGAGTGTGTGTCCTCTTGCTGGTTTCCACTGTCCTTATAAATTTGGAATTTGATGCACCTATAGAGAGAAAATAGGCATGGACTTGTAGTTTTGGGACAAAAAAAATTAGTGGGGTTGCTTAGGAATATTTTGCCTCAATCAAATCTCTATTTGGTGTTTTTCAACCCTATGTGCGATCTAGAAAAATTGGGAGTATGTGATCACTAAGTGTGTGTGTTTGAAGTGTATGCAAGGTATTGCAACTACAAATTAAACCTTATGGGATGTATAAAGATGATGTGATGTGTGCTTGTGCAATGGAGGAGATAAAGGAAATGGTTGAATGCCAAAATGCTAAGGAATTTTGGAATGAACAAGAGTCAAGTGAAGCTACAAGTTTTATGGATGTGTAATCATGGTGGCAGTAAAAAGGTAATAGAGGCTATGAAAGAAATGTAGAAGGTTAGTAATGGAGGAGGAAGAAGATTTTAAAATGCTCATGACTGTCAATAGCTTTTCTGAGGATCAAAGAAGGAATTCAAAAGTATTATTATACAAGATTTTTGACTCTACAAAATGAAGACTAGTTAAGATTTAATTCTACACAAAGCAACTAAGTAAGCCACAATATGAAAATATTCTTCACCTCTAATTCATGATGACCCTGAACAGTCACAAAGAACAGAGATTAGATCTGCATTTACCTTGATCGTTGTAATGAGACCATAATAAATCTACTGAGAGATGGGATTAATAACATCTGAAATAAAAATAAGAGTTTAAATTACTGTTGCAACAAGCATTGTCAGCGAATGGGTGTGGGTTAAAGGTAAATAGAAAAATATAGTTTTACTCATCTATAAAAAATGAACAAACTAATTTAAATTTTTCTATAAAGCATGATGCTTTTTATTTCTACTATAACCTCTAATATCTCAGCCTCAAGACACAATTATAATATGTAGAATTGTCGCATTGCTGTAATAGTCTGAGTAAAAGGTTAATATGGATTTTCTATCCACATTTTTGCCAACATTGAAATTAACGGAGCTTCAAGTGCCATCATTATTTCTTACACCTATGTATTGTGCAATTTAGTATTTCGTTTAAATTTAACAGGTCCATGGGTGTGAGTAACAAGCCCTGTTATGAGAACACAGTCAAGGATGCAAAAACTTATCATTTCAGATTATTTAAGGCTCAGTTACAGAGTTTAAATCTGCAACCCAAAACAGGCTAGAGATAACAAAATAGATTAAGGACATTACACGAAGGCAAGAAATTAAGGTCATTAAAAAAAAACAAATGAAGTGTTGAGAAAGAAACCACAAAAACCTAAAACCAAATCTGATAGCATCCTAGACAACAAATGAACAGCTAAACAGGATTGTGTTTCACTAAAAAATCCAGAACCTTCTAAAGCACGTGAAAAAATGAAATAATATTGGCTGATTGTGTTTCGTGTTATGAAAGAAAAACCAGTTGGAGTAGTGTAAGCAAATGATTTAAAGGCCAGGGTGGTGCTATCACGTCCATTAAGTAGAATGCTATGAAATAGGTTAAGTGCGTGGCTTATACGGTTCAACTTTGCAAGTAAAATGAATGTGGGTATCAAAACAAGGAGCTTCAAATGAAATGAATCAGTTTATATGAATCCCAACCATAGAAATGAAGAACTAGGTTTTAGTCTCATTAGAAAAAAGACGTGCACGACAAGGTGGACAATTAATCATTCGGTAAAGGGTATTGTCTTATATAGAAGACAAGAGAAGCAGCTCAACAAACACATTGCTCCTTCTAGTTAGGATGGACACTTGGAAGATATAAAATAGCTCGCCAAAACTGCAACTTTGAAAAAAACAATCATAAGTCTTGATATTACGACGTTTTCTAATTATTTAAGGCTCAGTTACAGAGTTTAAATCTGCAACCCAAAACAGGCTAGAGATAACAAAACAGATTAAGGACATTACATGAAGGACAGAAATTAAGGTCATTAAAAAAAAACAAATGAAGGGTTGAGAAAGAAACCACAAAAACCTAAAACCAAATCTGATAGCATCCCAGACAACAAATGAACAGCTAAATAGGATTCTGTTTCACTAAAAAATCCAGAACCGAACAAGCTTTTACTATAAACCCTAAGAAATCTGAAAGAAACTTGCAATAGAACTGAAAAGAAAAGCTGGTCATTGCCCCAGTAAGGTCAAAAATGACCTTACCTGTTGGTTTTCCTTCAAACCTTGGTAACAAAAAACCCTTGAAATATGTTGTGTCAAAAGACACAATTTCTGTGGCTGAATATGTCTGAGGAGGGGATTATTGTGAGTGACAATCTCTCCATTTGAGGGTGGCTCCCATTTGCAACGATGGTTCACGAAACGCCGCAGGTTTGAAGCTCCCAGATCCATGGTCTGCGAGGATAATGGAAGAAGAATCTGAAGAAGTAGTAGACACTTTTGGGTATCTTCTAGGAAAACATCGACCACGGCTAGATTTCGTTGGAGCCCTACACAGCAAGCAGTGGGAAACGCGGGTTTTTTGTTACGATTGCAAAATATGGACATAGATTGAGCAGCAATTCAAAGATAACTAAAGATTCTATGGGCACTATGGAAGATAGGGCTGAGAAGAGGATACTTTGTTGAGGCAAAACGAAATGGGCACAATAGAAAATGTATCGATCAGTATCAATACCTAGCTTCATCTGAAGAGCCTCCCTCGACCTCCACGTTGGCAACCTCCCTGCTCCCCACATTGGCAACCTCCTGGCGACCTTCATGCTTCCCACGCTTCCATGGATGATGTCCACTGGAGCTACGGCGGTGTCAAGGAAAAGAAGAAATGCGTTCAACTGAGAAATGAGTGTTTCGCTACCCACATTTAGGTTTAGGGTTTTTTAGGAATAGGATATTATATTATTATTTAAGGGTTAAGTGGTATTCAACGTAATATGTTGGAATATTAGGTTTAGGGTTCTTAATATAACATTTTCTGGTTAAAATTATTTAATTAATAATACAATGTTGTTTAGTTTTAGGGTTTTGTATGCACATAAGATGTGAGTATAGATTTGATTTTTACAGGATGATATCACTTATTTGAGTATTAATGTCCATAACATTAGGAAAAATATGTTCAGTTATTGGTGCAAGTGTGTTCAATGATGGGATGTAACAATTGACTATCATAAGGCAGGCGTTCAAAAAGTGTTGTTTTTGACACTTTTTACGACTACGTATAGATTTGGCATCAAAATTGATGTTGTGGACCTGAAACCTTAGGTTTAAGCAGTCGACTAACCAAGGAAGCCGCTATAAAGTTTTTAGACTTCTTCAACATCGACAAGTATGTTTTTGAGAGGCGCAAAGTTAGGGTGCACATGTATTGGGTCCTTTCCCCTAGTTGGTATTGTAGACGATTGTTCAACCATGGTTTTGCTTCCATCTTAACCACAAAATGGTGTGAAAATATCAATCTGTATACAGACGAGTGGGTGGGTCCGTCGTATGTGGTCGTAGATGAGCACCGTGAAATTCTCAGTTGCCTATTAGATTAAAAATGATAGTATTAAGTGAAGTAATTTGAGTAGGATTAGATGTTTATTTAAATCAGTTTGGTAGAGGTTAATTGTTCCTATAATATTGTAATAGAAGTTTTGAAATTCAAGGGTGGATTTGTGGTTAGGGAGGTTGTAATGGTTGTGTAATATATATTGCCAAACAATCAATTATGCCATGTAAGTCTTGTGTTCTATGCATTAAGGGTCAATACATTAGAGGTTATCTCTCGAGTTATATATAGTGGAATGGGCAAAAGTAGGCACACCAGTCAATTGCTTAGGACCATTACATTTATTGCAATAAGTAATTTTAAATTGTGACCCTTAAATGCCTTGGATAAGCTCAATCCTCACTCCAGCATCTATGTCAAATGAATAAGCTTTATGTAACTAGAAAGTGGAAAATAGAGAGATAGAGAAGATTGGGGGGAGGGGTAAAGAGAGGGGAAGAGAGGTAGAGACACAGAGAGAGATATAAAGAGAAATTGAGAGGTAGAGAGATAGAGAGATAGTGAAGCCCATGGACATCCATGTCCTTTAGGAGGGACACTAGAGAATTATTTCCCAATGTCTTGTAGGAGACTTTCTCCTCCCAAGTCCAAGGTGCACACATGACCTCCCTCTTTAGCGATAAACTTTGACGGGCTTAAAAAAATATATATTTGATATAAAATATATTATATCTATATATTTAAGTATATTAATATATTATAAAATTGTATATTTTTTACTATTTGTCTTATGTTCATACATGCAATATGAAGTTTGGGGGAGGGGTAGGGGGATAAAGAGGGGGGAGAGAGGTAGAGACACAAAGAGAGATATAAAGAGAAATTGAGAGGTATAGTGAAGCCCATGGACATCCATGTCCTTTAGGAGGGACACTAGAAAATTATTTCCCAATGTCTCGTAGGGGATTTTCTTCTCCCAAGTCCAAGGTGTGCACATGACGTCTCTCTTTATCGATAAACTTTGATGGGCTTAAAAAAGTATATATTTGATATAAAATATAGTTATATCTATACATTTATGTATATTAATTGTAGACACTTAAAAATGTCTTAACCCTTTGACCACCTTCTGACATCATCCACATCACTAATTTCCCATTCAATCAATTAAATATTTTTTTTATTTAATTAATTAGCCTAACCCATTCCTGAAACATCCATCCATTCAACATTACACCTTTACTAACATCATCCCAATTAATTAAATAAATATGTAAATATTTATTTGGTTAATTTGTCCACTTTCCTAAACCTGATTAATTAGATAAATCACACTTATTTAATTAATCTACCCTACTAATTAGCCTACACCTAGCCTAGTTGATTAAATAGCCAATATTTAATTAGCTACCCTAGCCTACTTAGCCCCTAGACCTGGATTAATTAAATAAATCATTATTTAATTAATCTTAAACCCTGATTAGTCCATCCACTAATTTACTACAGCCATATTAATTAAGTTAATCACCTTGATTAACTTGGTCAAAGCATCATTAACACCTTCTCCCACACCCACAAATACAAAATTCCAAAACATACATAACCCTTCCAACTCACCCTTTCCATTTTCATGCTAAAACATCTTCCATAAAATTAGCTTACAAATGTAAGGCCCCAAAAATGTGCATGTGTCACATGACCTTCACATTCCCACATAAAATAGAATTTTTAATTCCACATCCTCCCAAGGAAATAATTTTTTATTTCCTCACACATCTAAATCACATTAAATGCAAAGTCCTCCCTAAAATGAATTTAAAATTTATTTTTATTCTCCACCCTCCAAATTTGTTGATCAAATCCCAACCCTCCAGCTCTCATTCAATCTCATCCATTGATCTTAACTTTCAATCTCCACTGTTGGATCAAAATCCCTCTAAATTTGTCTATAAATACAAGGCCAACCCAAGCCATTTGAACAACTTCTTAGCATCCTTATGTTGTCCAAATATCTTTCTTATTATCTCATCTTACCCTTACCATGCCAAAATCATAAGCCATCCTTATTTTATCTCTATCCATCCTCCATCCTTATCAAATCTCTACCAAATATTTAGCTTAAATCCTCTACCAAATCTACATTGTGTTGAAATGCAAAGAGCAATCCACATATACAGAAATCATCTATTTGGGTAAAGCTAGGAGCTACTTGGGTGCAAGCTCCTCCACCTTATCAAGGAGAGAAGAGGGTTTGAAGACTCTTGGAAGGTATAAAATCTTTTCTTTTTGAGTTCTTTTCATCTTGTTTATGTCTTCTTATCTTTTTCAATCTTTATTTGGCATGCCCGGTGGGACCCCTAGTCCTTAGCTAACTTTGTTTTGTGAGATTTGTGAATATTTTCTATGTGTAGGTCTACTTTAGCGCCATCTCATTGTGGATTAGCATTATTTTCTCTTGAATTAGCACTATGTGCTTCTCTGTTAGCACCATTTGCACATGCTTTAGCACCATTTTCTCACGGCTTTGTCAAAATTTCTGGCTGTCAAAAGTGTTTGATCTCTATTTTTTAGTGTTAACCATTGTTTGCAAGTTGGAGCTCTCTGATTTTTTATAGGGTTTAGCACTTTAAAGGCCTCCATTATCACTTTGACATCATACTTTGAATGGACCATTTGGAATGATTTTTATGCTTGCATATCTAACCTTGTAGGCTTGTTTTTGAGTGCTAATATGCTATTGAATCTTTTTGGCTAACCTTGAAGGATCCTAGCACTTTTTATTTCATCATTTTGGTAAAGAAAACCTCTGTGTTTGTGCAGGTTTAGCTCCTCTGTGCTGGTTTAGCGCTATCCAAACCCAGAATTGTGCCATCATTATCTACTAGACAGTCAGGTATAAACATTTCCTTGTTTCTATCTTTTAGCACTATTTTCCTCTATTTTAGCGCTATATGCCTCTGCATTAGCACTATTTTCTTCTATTTTAGCGCTATATGCCACTGCATTAGTGTTATTTTCCTCTATTTTAGTGCTATATGCCACAGCTACATTTGCGCTATTTTCATATGTTTTAGCACTATATGCCTTTGCATTAGCGCTATTTCCTCTATTTTAGTGCTATATGCCTATGCATTAGTGCTATTTTCCTCTGTATTAGCACTATTGTCTCTGTATTAGCACTATTGTCTCTGTATTAGTGCTATATTCCTCTATTTTAGCACTATTTTCTGGTCCAAGATTTTTTTGGAGTCTATGCAGGGTCTAATCTGTGTTTGCAGGGGTTATAAACATTTGTAAAAGACTGATTTATCAAACTACTAACTTCTTTGGTGCAGAATCGCTTGTCAAAGCTTGTTTTTATCACTAGTTTAGTTGCACTAAGGTTAAAGTAGTGGGAAATTGGTCTTGTTTTCTTTGTCTTGTTTGCTTGTAGATGTATGCTCTCCCCTCGCACCTTAGGGTGATCTTGGGTGATCAAAAGTCTACTTGCAAACTATCATTGTTTATCTTTGTATCCCTAAGGGGTCATCTTTTTGCATATGCTCTCCCCTTGTGCCTCGTGCGATCTTGGGTGATCGAAAAGCAAGGGTGGTTTCTTCTTAGGAGGCCTACTTGGGGATTTCATCACCCCAAGGGATGACCTCCACCACATGTACTAGCAGGCTATATCAAAGGGGGGAGAGTGAAAGTTGTACCTCAATCTAGTTGCGTTGTCATTAGCACAACCTTCGGGCCCCAAGTAAATCTGGACACAAGGTGAAGTAACGTTTGTTTATGCTTATATTGCATGCCTTCACCAGAGTAGTGTTCACGGTTTGTGCCTCAAGTAGCTTGCATATATCGAGGACTCCCTAGAAGCTTATTCAATCCTAGCTTAAGACCTCTTGGCCATATGAGATTGTGATGCACTAGATACCTATAGGGACCGGGAAGTTACACATTGCACAAGCCACATTGATTTTATTGTTATGTGCAACAAACATGCATGTTGTGTATGCTCTCCCCTTGCGACGTAAGAGAGATCTTGGGTGATAAAAAATGGTTAGCTCCTCCTCATGTGACTTACATGTCACACCTAAATAAAGGCAGCAAGGTGAGCTCATAATCTTGTAAACTCCCACTTGAATAATTTCTAGGATGTTCATGTGATTGGCATGTCTTCTTGCCAAAAACCCATGAAATCAAAAATCAACTTTATGACTTGGAGTCAAGCCATTATGCTTTCTTGTTTGATTTATCTCTTTCCAAGAGTTCAAACCATCAAAAAATCCATATTGCCATCAAAATCCAACAACGTTCAACCTCAGACCATCCATTTAGTGTTATTGGTCCTCTGTTTAGCACCATCCATCCATTTGTTAGCGCTTTCTACTCATTCTTTAGCGCCATCTGTCCATCTGTCAGCACCATTTGCTCATCCTTCGGTATTTGTTTTAGTGCCTTTGGTGACTTTTTAGTGTCTTTTCCTTCGTGTCCAAAAATCAAAATTTCTCATCAAAATCATCAATTTTACAAGCCCATTTTTTAAAAAAATCCAATTAGTGGCTACGCCCCCAAACCCCTGTTAGTGAGGGGTCGCATTCGTCTCCCCACACCCCCCCACATTGGGCTGGGTTTTCCTTCCAACATCGCTAAACCCCTCCCATTGATCAAATCCCATCATTTGAGCTTAATTAATCCCCATCTTTGAGCTTAATCCCATATTTTCATCCTAATCACTTTCTAATCCAATATCCATTATCTTCCCAATCCATATCCTAATCCATTCATCCAATCTTAATCACCTCATAATCCTCTTGACCCAACCCTCTTATTCTCCTAATCACTCATCTAATTATCCAATTTCATCCTAATCATTAGCCTAGTCACCCACATCCTTCTCCTAATCCACCATCATTGGACCCTAATCACAATAAATTTGCTAAGTCAAGACAAGGTCCTAATCCTAACCATCCATCTTATTCATTTCCCAATCATCCAACTTATCCAAATCATATCTCACCCATCATATCTTATTCATCATAATCATCCTCATCATCCTTAATCCAATTCATCACCATCATCTTAATCCAATTCCTTTATCCATTTAATCAATTTCATCCAAATCAAATCCAAAATCCAACCAACATCATCCAACTAGCAACATTATCCAAATCCTCATTCAAAATGAACCCCAAGTCAAAATCATAACATCAATCCAAATCCAAATCAACCCAATAAAAAATCAAGACCTTAGTTGATTATCATCAACCTTTATCTAAACTTTCTTGAGATCATTAGTCTATCTTAAGTGAGTCATCCAATCAAATCAACCCAATCAACTCTATTGCTTAAATGTCATTAGTCTACCTTAATCATATAGAATCATGAATCATCCATCAAATCAAATCAAAATAAATCATCCTAAGGTCTTGAAATTTGATCCCCAATATCACAATCATCCATTATCCTCCATCATCTCATATCCTTCCAACAACATGGATCCTTATGTGGCAATGCAACATTTACAAAGACTTAAATATGCCTATGAGGATTTTGATCCTATCACTAAGGAAAAATGCAAAAATATCATTAGAGATATCCCCTTAGCACACCTCATCATTGGAGATTCTCAAGCTCCTATTTCATTCCCATAAACACCCTACATAACCACCCCATCAACCTCATATCAACCTTCATCATATGAACCTTCAACCTCATATCAATCTTCATCCCCTTATACATCCATACCATTATACTTACCCAACCAATCAATACCTCCAACTTATCCATCCCCCAACCTTTGTTATCCTAACTTTGATCAAGGGAACACCAACCTAGCACACCTTATAGCTATAATCCAAAGCCTACATACACAACCATTATCCTATGTGAATCCCCCATCCTCTAATCCCCATCCTCCAATCCCCCAATCACAATATCCCTCTAATCGTATCAACCTTAATCCATCACCCTATCTACCTTACAATCCATCAATCTCAACCCCCCCACCACAATATCCCTCCAATCCTATCACCTTGAATCCATCAACCTAGATTCCATCTTCCAATATATCAATCCATATCACCCATCCACCATCTAATCCACCATTTAGTCTACTATCAAACCTTCCAAATCCTAAGCCAACAACATCCAAAGAATTGTTGAGGGATTTCCTCCAAAGAACATTAGCAAAAAATGAAAACAAAGCTATGGAATCCCCCATATCCCCCACCCCTCCAACACCACCACCTAATCCAATGCGTATCCTTGAACCCATCCAAGAACCATCACTACCTAATCCCATCACCCACATATCCAATCTCAATCCTAATCCTACACATCCACCCTTATTATCCATCCATTATATTGTTCTTCAACCCATACACTCATGAAGGATGCCATCCATTGGCTATTAGCAAGGAATCAAACACCCTCATGCAATCTAACACCCATCAAACCCTTCAAAAAATCTCCTACCATAAGTGCATCATGTAGCCATGTTGAGGATCCCGTCCAAGTCACTTCCATGCAAACACTCGAGCTATGTTTAGAGTTAAATCCAAGGCATGTCCAGAAACATCAATCTCCTATCCAAATCACGATCTTAGCATCTCATCTAAGCCCATCCCTAATCCCCTCCCATCTAGTGATCACCCTATCCACATCACCCCTATCACTTCTACCACAACCCCCATTGATCCTCCCACACCATCTACCAATCTCATCCCAAATCCATCTTCTTATCCACTTGTAAAAAGCACCTTCATCTGTGGTGACTCCCTCATAGGAGGTGAACAACTTCCATCCACCACCTATCCTCCTCCAACAAATAATGGACTCGCGTCTTGTTTCCAAAGCACTAAACATCCCATTGCATGTCGCATGCTCCAACATATGAAATATCAAGGCAAAGGCTTAGGAATTCATGAACAAGGCATCTTGGAGCCCATCCATACTATATTCCATCCATCCTCTCATGGCCTTAGCTATACATCCCAAGTCAAATAGTCTAAACATGTTGGTAACATCCACGCATCCTCCAAAATCCATTCATCCAATTTCAAACACGGAGCATCTCATCGCACCTCCAAATTATATGTCGCCATTCCCCCTCCATTGTCATATCATTTGCAAAAGCATGTGACTAAACACATCCCTCCATCAACTTTACCTCCACTTCTACCAATTCCTAACATCCCCATCCTCAAATCCCCTTATCCTCCCATCCTTCCAACTCCTAAAATTAAATCCCCTTATCCTCCCATCCTCCCAACTCCTAATATCCCTATCCTCAAATCCCCTCATCCATTTATCCATAAATCCACTTTTAATCCCTCTACCCATAAATCCCTTAAAATCCCAAATCAAGACCAACAAAAGCACACATCATCCAAACTAGAAGCTACCAACACACCCATGGGATTCAAAAATAAAAATTTGGATGCCTCTCTACACAAAGCAAAACATTCACAAAAGCCTAAAGATGCTATCCCTCCCAAGCAAAATAAAAAATCCAAAAGGCTACCAAAGCCCACACCATCAAAAGAAAAAGAAAAAACAAAAATGGTGTGGGTCCTTAAGAACAAAGCAAACAATCCAAATGAGGCATCCACCTCCAACTCTCAAAAATCCCAAACATCTAGCTCCCCATCTAAAAATCCCATAATTCCTAAGTCCATTTGGGTCCCTAAAACTCCAAATTGGCCATCCAAAAATCCCCTATCCCGATCCCCATTACTACCCATCCCCCATCCAAAATATAAGCTTCCAAATGCATCAAAGTGTGTGTAGCCATTAGTCTCGGTTCCCCTCGACCCTAAAACATTCCCACATATATCCATCTCTCCATATTTCATCCACTATCCTACATATCTCCCCCATCACATCCCTATGGTCCATGCTTCTGCATAAACTGTACATAATCCACATCATAATCACTATCCACCATCCATTCCATCTCCTATCTACCAACATCCATGCAATCGTCATCCATAATGCTATCCGACACAGGACCATCTTCCACTTGCTATGGAAACAGACGCTAGAGTCCCCATTCCATAAAAAAATCAAAAAATAGTAAAGAGAAAAATCCGTCTAATGGTGGAAACAACTCCTTGTGGCGCCTTGGATAAGTACCATGATAAAAACCCCTTGTGGGCATCATGTGTAATCCCTTTCCCATCCATTTGTACCCTATACTTGGGGGCAAAATCATATCCTTCATCCTTTGCATATTTTACCCATCATCCATCCTTATCCTATCACATTCCTATCCACCATCCCCCTATTTATCCTATCATTTCCCATCCTATCTACTATATCTTCCTCCTTAGATCTTGATAAAGACAAGGGGCAAAATATCAAAACATGCTTTGGACACCTCTCGACATACATCCCTTTCCAAGCATATCCTCCATACATCCATCTACTACAAAGTCCATTCCCTTCCAAGCATTTGGCCATCACGCAAAATCCTAAGCATCATACCTAGAATGGGGCATATGATTCCTATGCAACAAATCCTTTGGAGATTATCCTAAACCCCTCCATCTATCTATCATGTATCCCCCATCCTATCTCTTATTCCCCTAAATCTATCTATCATGTATCCCCTATCATATCCCTTATCCCCATCTATCCATCCATCTATCATGTATCCCCTATCCTATCCCTTATCCTCATCTATCCATCCATCTATTATGCATCCCCTATCCTATCCCTTATCCCCATCTATCCATCCATCTATCATGAATCTCCTATCTATCACCTTCTACCGCCAATCCATCCATCCAATCCTCACCTTGCTCACTTCACCTCTAGACTTGGTGTTCCCTGATCATTGGTATCTAGAACTTAGGCTATCCAAACACAATCCAATGCAACCATCCCATAATAAAATCATTCCCTATCCAAAAATCACAAAAATCCAAATAAATCAAAATATCCATAAAATCCCAAAAATATCATTCCAAAATCAACAACATACCATCACCAATCTAAAACATCCCATCGCCAATCAACCATCCGACATCATCATAAAAAAATAGAACTACATATCAACACCACCCGCATCTTAATGTGCCTTGATCCCATGGATACAGGGTATGTAGGCAGTCTGGAATATGAAGGAAGTTTCCAGTACTCAGGCACATAAGATGCATCCATCCAACCTGTTTGGATGGTCTCTATCCCCTGAGCTTATACTAGATCCAAATGCAATATCCAAAGCATTGCATCACCTATCAAAGCAATCATCCCTTAACAAAAATCATCAACTATCAAATCAACATCAACCACAACTTGTAACCATCATATCTTGTGCCAATCTTACAACATAAACTATCAAAACCATACCCTAGCATATATCATTCCTACAATGGGCATGATCCAATCATCCATCGATTCCCACCTTAACGGATATAGTGTTCCTACAATAGGCAGAATCTATCAATCATCATCCATCTTGGCAAGAGATACAATGGTTGTTTGTTGGGTCAGTTGGTCTTTTGGTTATTGATTTTTATCTTTTGTCCTATTGGAGGATCACATCAAAACTACCTTGACCTCATTGTATCATGGTATGTGGCGAAAACATCTAGAATGGGGCATAGTCATTGCTTTTGCATGATGTGCTTGTGGGTTGGTCTCATTACTCCAAGCTAGTATTCATATCTTGTGAATTGTAGGGTTGGTTCTAGCATATCGATCTCCTTTTGCATCTAAGGCTCTTCATACCTTTTGTTTATTAAGGACTTATGTTATGAGTCCCCTTCCCTCGTCTAGACAAGGTTGTACTATCTTGGGAATGCATGGGATCACCCTCTTGTTTGTGTGTCTAGTCCATGCAAATGTTGGATAAACATCATCACCCTAGTCTTCTATACCTTGGTGAAAATATCCACTTTTCTATAACAAACCTAGGATTGCTCTAAATCATTTTTAGCACAATAATCATCCATCAACCAATCTACCCAAAATCATCAATCTTTCATCTCACCCCTTATCCTCTAGCCACTTCAACCAATCTATTTCATCCATTTCGAGAGCACACCCATGTTCTTGCAACCCGCCTGTCCTCTCAAGGGGGCATCACCCTTACCAATCACCCCTAAACCTTACCCTATTCTTCTAAACCAAAACCTTTTTCTATCCAATCCAACTCTATATCTTAAAATTTCTTTGAAATAATGTTACTTAGTCACAACATCATTTCAAAGAGGGGCAAAATGTAGACACCTAAAAATGTCTTAACCCTTAGACCATCTTTTGACATCATCCACATCACTAATTTCCCATTCAATTAATTAAATAATTTTTTATTTAATTAATTAGTCTAACTCATCCCTGAAACATCCATCCATTCTTCATAAATTTACCCTTAAAACTGAATTAATTTAATTAATTCAACATTATACCTTTACTAACATCATCCCAATTTATTAAATAATTATGTAAATATTTATTTGGTTAACTTGTCCACTTTCCTAAACCTGATTAATTAGGTAAATCACACTTATTTAATTAATCTACCCTACTAGTTAGCCTACACCTAACTTAGTTGATTAAATAGTCAATATTTAATTAGCTACCCTAGCCTACCTAGCCTCTAGACCTAAATTAATTAAATAAATCATTATTTAATTAATCCTAAACCCTGATTAGCCCATCCACTAATTTACTACAGCCATATTAATTAAGTTAATCACCCTGATTAACTTTGTCAAAGCATCATTAACACCTTCTCCCACACCCACAAATAAAAAATTCCAAAAAATACATAATCCTTCCAACTCACCCTTTCCATTTTCATGCTAAAACATCTTCCATAAAATTAGCTTACAAATGTAAGGGCATGTCCCCATGCAGCTACTTAGCTTATTTTGGCTAGCAGCCACTGCTCAACATTTTTAGGAGCTATTTGTGGAGCTACTGGCCCCATGGATATTTATTTTTTCTGCTTATTTTTAAGTAGTGATTTTAATTTTTTTTTTCCTTCCCTTACAGTCACAGAGGCACCATTCTTTTGCAGAGGTTCCGACCTGGCCTTCCCGATCGTAATATTATTCGTTAAATGAAGCGAATGTGGAGTCTGTAATGTATCGAAAATAAGTTTCATGATATGTAATGTATTGAAAATAATTAGTAAACTAATAATATCACAGAAAAATGTGGACATGTATAGACCTCAATCTCAGATCACAGGCATCCATATCAAATCGGCCATGTCTTGGCTCCCAGCTAGCAAATGTCGCCTGCAATTCAAACCCAATTATTCAAAACCAACACTTTCAGATGGGCGAGTTTCAACAGGCGTTAGAGGATTCCAACAAGAGTCTCCAGATCGATCCCGGGCATCTCAAAACCCGATCTGGAGACTCTGGAGCCAAAACAATGTCCATATTCATATGCTTAACAACTTTAACATACATTTGGAAACTTCTCCTACTATAGAAAGCAATCGTGTGGGCAATCCAGTGTCTTAAAAAACAAAATACTTGAGACAGAGTTTGTCGGCCTACAGCCTGAACTTGGTTGTTTTCTCAATGTCAAGACGGCATTTAACCAGATAAAATGCTCCAGATTTTTTCCACAATTCCAAGTGTTAGCATTTGAATTCATTTGGCTCACACCCATTTCGTTTCATTTCTTCTATCTTTTTTAATCCCTCTAGAGTTTTGAATGCTCTAGATTTTTGCCACAGTTCCAAGTGATAGCTTTTGAATTCATTTGGCTCACACTCATTTCGTTTCATTTCTTCTATCTTTTGAATACCTCTGGAGTTGTGAATGCTCTAGTGGCCCAAATCATGTCATCCCAAGGGGTTAATATCACTTTTCTTGTGTTTTTAGTATTCTTTCTTGTGTGGGTTGAGGCACAAGGAAATGGTAATAGGGTTTCTTTAAGGGATAAATATAATGGAGCTTATTTGAATTACCAAGTGCAGCATCCCTAGAAAACTTATCCCTTCACTGTGAATCAAAAAGAGTAGCCCTATGTCTTTAATTCCACTGCAACTGTCCATAACACTGGTGAAGAAGAAGTTAAAGGGTGGCAGATTTTTGTTGGATTTCAATATGCATCTCAAGAGTCTCCAGATCGATCCCGGGCATCTTCTGACTGAAAGAAAAAGTAATTACAACTATCATTAGCAACCGTGGGCTTCTCAACTTTGGGCAACAATTTAATTACAGCACACAATTTAATTGATGTTGACAGAGCCAGAACTGATACACACAGAGCTAGAAATGATATACACACAAATTGGTGTTGACAGAAATGAGCAAAAATGATACGCACAGAGAGTACATTAAAAGGAAAAATAAATATGAGGGAAAAATATGGAGAGAAAAATTGGGGGGAATTGTGCAAGTAAAATATGGAGGGGAAAATTGGGGGGAATTGTGAAAAAGGAGAGAACCAATTATATGACGCCACATGGCAATTTTCCCAAAATGCAGTTGCTGCTTATTTGCAGCCCCCCCTTTTTTATCTAGCTTGTTTTCAATTTCTAAGTAGCAGCTGCTCCACTAAAATAGGTAAAGATTCTATATTATCCTTTTTCCCATATTTTAAATTCACATGGGGCCACTCAATTGCTTAAATTTAAGTAGAAAACTTACTTAAGCAGATGCATGGGGACATGAAGTAAGGCCCCAAAAATGTGCATGTGTCACATGACCTTCACATTCCCACATAAAATGGAATTTTTAATTCCACATCCTCCCAAGGAAATTATTTTTTATTTCCTCACACATCTAAATCACATTAAATGCAAAGTCCTCCCTAAAATGAATTTAAAATTCATTTTAATTCTCCACCCTTAAAATTTGTTGATCAAATCCCAACCCTCCATCTCTCATTCAATCTCATCCATTGATCTTAACTTTGAAACTCCACCATTGAATCAAAATCCCTCCAAATTTGCCTATAAATACAAGGCCAACCCAAGCCATTTGAACAACTGCTTCTTAACATCCTTATGCTATCCAAATATCTTTCTTATCATCTCATCTTACCCTTACCATGCCAAAATCATAAGCCATCCTTATCTTATCTCTATCCATCCCTCATCCTTATCAAATCTCATTCAAATCTTTAGCCTAAATCCTCTACCAAATCCACATTGTGTTGAAATGCAAAGAGCAATCCACATATACACAAATCATTTATTTGGGTAAAGCTAGGAACTAGTTGGGTGCAATCTCCTCCACCTTATCAAGGAGTGAAGAGGGTTTGAAGACTCTTGGAAGGTATAAAATCTCTTCTTTTTGAGTTCTTTTCATCTTTTTTATGTCTTCTTGTCTTTTTCAATCTTCATTAATATATTATAAAATTGTATATTTTTTACTATTTGTCTTATGTTGATACATGCAATATGAAGGACATGATCTTGGCCAAATGTTAATGAAATATGGATTATGTGATCTTGTTGAACTATGATTAACATTTGATTTTTTTTATATGGATAATGGAGAACTCTCAAAATATTACAATAAGAGAATAATATTGTCTCGTAGAAGAATAATAGTAGAATATTATCATTGTATAGGTTGATTGGATGAAATTATTTGGAGTGGAAGGTGGTCAAAAGAACATCAAAGGATTTCTTTTTACTAAGTGTTGGTATATGTTATTATTTATATAAGATTAATAGAATTATATAATTAATGGTTTCATTTACTTGCTTGTGTTTACCATGATCATTTTAGCTTCTATGTTAATCTTCAATTTTGATTAGGTAATTGTCATTAAAAAATTGCTTGATAGGTAGGGTTGACCATCAAATTTAGGCCTTGGGTGGGATCCAACAAGCTTTAAAGTGACCATGTTGTACATAGTACTATGCATAGTGAGCACTCTTGATAGGGTATGCACATCACCCCTACCTTAAGGATCTAGATCTAGCAATAATCAACCTTAGATAATGGATCTTTAACCCATAATTAAGAGAGAGAGAGAGAGAGAGAGAGAGAGAGAGTTCAGTAGGTAAAAATTTGAGTTGTGGAAATTGAAGATTGAAGATCTTTTAGTGGAGAGAGATCAATGGATCATAATAATTGTTCCACTCAATTTTCTACCATTATCAATGGATCAAGATGAATGTGACAAGTTGGATAGAAGAGATAGATCTACTATTATGTTGTGTCTTTCTAATTCAGTCTTGATGAATGCTTTAGTTCAAAACATTGTTAAGAGTTTATGAGATAAAATTATTACTCGAGGGGCTCATTTTGAGACCAAATTAATAACGTCAAAGCCTGCATACAAATGAAGAGTCCTGCACAAATCTTGGAGGTTGCTCCATGTAGATCTCCTCATGAAGATCACCATGCAAGAAGACACTCTTCACATCCATTTGAAATACCTACCAACTCTGAGATGCAAAAATAGAAAGAACAAGGTGAACAGAATCCATATTGGCTACAGTGGCAGTGGTCTCAAAGTAATCAATACCCTCAACCAGTGAAAAACCCTTAGCAACAAGACGTGCCTTGTATCTTTCAATAGAACCATTAGCTACATACTTGGTGTGGTACACCCACTTGTACCAAACCATCTTTATTCCCTTAGGAAGAGGTACTAAATCCCATGTATTATTCTTCATCAAAGAAGAATACTCCTCTACCATAGTTGAATCCCACTCTGGGACAGCTAAAGCCTCTGAAAAACTCTACAGATCTGGAGATATGGCATGACTTAGAAGACTAGAGCCAGAAGTCTCTGAGCAAGTGCGCCAATAAGTCATAGGATCACTGGCTAAAGATCTAGCCTTTTGAATAGTACTGCATGCCCATTTAGGCAAAATATGAGTGGGTGGAGGTGGAAGTGGTGGTGGAGATGGTGGAAATGGTGGATTAGGACCAACATCTACAGGATCCTCATGTTCTAAGGTATCCTCATGAGATGAAGAGGGTGGAGTAGGTAGTGAGGAAGAAGAAGTGGATGGATGATTCATATGTGGGAAAGACTCATCAAACTGGACATCTTGAGTAATAGGATCAAACAACCTATATGCTTTCACATCCTCACAATAGACAACAAAGATGAATGGCTGACTCTTCTTCTCCATTGCTTTATGTTGACCATCCGGTATGAATGCCTAAGCTTCACTACTAAATACCCTAAAGAAAGAAACATTAGGCTTGATATTTGACCAAGCCTCCTCTGGAGTGATATTCTAAATTGCCTTGTGGGGAGTTGAATATAGTTGGCACAATTGATTGCTTCAACCCAAAAGGCTGGGGCCATAGACCAAGACTGAAGCATACAATTTGCCATTTCCTTGAGTGTTCTATTTTTTTGATTGGCAACACCATTCTACTGAGGAGTGTAGGGAACCAAATACTAATTGTTGTATTTGCACCCTATTGTTGAAGCTTTTGGTAGTTCCAACAAATTTAGTGAAACATGGGATTGGCCAATGTGTGGGACCTTGCAGTTGAGACCAAACCTCTAGAGAAGGATGGTTCCTCTTTTTGGACTTTTAAGGTCCAGAGAATGATGGCTAAATCTAATGCTAATTCTCATAGGGAAAAGGGGAAGGAGAAACTGAAATTAAAAAGAGGTGATGCACCAGATTTAGAGTGTTAACTGGGACTGACATAACACAACAATGATCTCAAATACTGACATAGACTCACACAAACTTACAACTTTTATAGAGGTTCGAATTAGAAAATTGTAACTGCAGGAGGGATCATTTTATCCATAGAATGAGCTTATAGATTTCAAGTAAACATAGAGTATAAGCATATAAGAGAGGTAAAATATCAGTGATTGTATTGATCATGAAGGCTAAATATCCATTACAGAAGAAGAAGAATTATTGCAAAAGAAATAGACACAAAATAACAATTTACACTCATAGGTGAACAATGACTAGAGACATCAAAGGCTCAAAATTGAGCAAAATGTATCAGATCCAGTTGGATCTTGTAAAGAATTACAAGGTTTGAAACTACAACCAATTCCCCTTTCTCATGGAATGACCCAGAAGAACAACTAACATCAATTACATCTCTTTTACATGTATATATAGATTTTTAATCCATCATGCGGCCTTGGGCATTGAAATTCAGTCAACAGCTTATGCCCATCCATCCATGTTGCATTGAATTAAGTTCATGGCCCCATCAAGAAATCCTACAAGGTTGGACGATGCCCATGCCCTAACAGGTCTGCAAAGTCACAAAAGAAGATTTCCTACACACATGGGTGTCAAGTGCATTGAAGAGGGAAGGTCTAAAATCCTTCCATGGTACCTACAAATCCATTGTGTCCCTCATTGGTACTAGAGCATTGAAGAATTTCACCGTGTCAACTACCTGCACTTGGCCTTGACTTGTAACATTGAATGCTGGGTACCTTCTCATCTTGTAATAATGGTATGATTATCGGGATACAATAAATCCTGCCTTGCAAAAGATTTTACAACACTTTAAAAATGTTTATCCTTGTAATTCTACCTTTGGCACATTTGAATTTTCCTCTATCGATGAATTTGCCCTCTGGCAAACTCTTGGTTCATAGCCTATCCACATTATCTTCTTGTCACCTCTATCGATGAAATTGCCCCATGCCGAACTCTTTAGTTTCTACCTCTGGCACATTTGAATTTTCCTCTATCGATGAATTTGCCCTCTAGCAAACTCCTGGTGTAGACACCCAAATTTGTCCCAACTTTGTCCATGTCTAGCAACACCTTGTTAAACATTATCCTAGACATCTTGTAGCATTTTGTCCTAATCTCCCTAATCCATTAAGCCAATTAATTAAATAAATTTGATTTATTTAATTAAAATCCCATTTAATCCCATCTTCATCCTACTTAGCCAATTAATTAAATAAATTTTATTTATTTAATTAATTCCACATGCATAATCCCATTTATCCTATTCTCATCCTAATAATTAAATAAATTTTATTTATTTAATTAATTTCCACATCATATCTTATCCCATCTTATTCATCTACCTAATTAATTAAATAAATTTTATTTATTTAATTAATTTCCACATCATATCCCAATCCTATCCTATTCATTTATCTAATTAATTAAATAAATATTATTTAATTAATTAATTTCCAACTCATATCACAACTAATTCAAATATTTTATTTGAATTAAGTCCTCATCTTTCATCACATTCCAACACTTGTCCAATCAATCATGTGTTACAACTTTTATCTTTCACATGCACAACTAATGGGACCTAATTTTAGTATTTATCCACACAAGCACACCTAAGCCTTATCTTCCCCTGCCACATGTCAATTGACTACAATTTCTTAATGTGCAAGGAAACCTAACTTAATCCTATCCATCCATTTCATCTAAAGCCCTAATTGATCCTAGCCATCCATTTGAACCAAGCCAATTCTATAAATCAACCCCTCACAAGCCATTAGCATGCATTGATCCTCAAGTATCTACATGCTGTTGAAATATCATTAGAGCCTTTGCATCCATCATCTTCAATCCATCTAGCTTGCATCCTTATCAACGTTATGCTGTGGAATCGAGCAATCAACACAACAAATTGATCAATCAATCAAGCTCATCTTGCATCTTCGAGGTTTTCGCTTGTCAAAGATATATCACTTGAAACATTGTACTTGCTTTATCCCGTGGACGTGATTGTGACTTGTGGCGTGTGCCTCATTATAAAATTTGAAAACAACTCTCCAGGTGCACGCGACACAACTTTTGCTTTTTCTAAAACAATTTGTTTGCTATCACACTTGGATTTGGGCTCTTAAAACAACAGCTTGCTTTCTATCACATATCAAAAGTTGGGCTTAAAATGAACCAATGTTTTCTACACATTTGGCTTTGGATCTAAAACGAACAAGTGCTTGAACTGTTTGATCACACATCTCATTTTCTAAAGGGAAAATTAACAACTGTGAGTGTGAATCAAGTGACAACTCACTTGGTTTGCCTTTGTATACCCTATCTAGGAGGCCTGCTTGGAGACAAACCACTCCAAGGGATGACCTCAATCGAGGTTGAATCGAAAGACACCCTCATTGGGAGTTAAAATCTTGTCACTCTTGGCTAAGCCCCAAAGAACTTTATACCTTTGGGAAGTGAAGGTGAAGGGTGGGTTACCCCTTTCTCCCGGCTGTGTGGCAGATTTCACTTTCAATTCCATAGTCAACCTTGTGCAAACATAGCCCTAAGACCTAATTGGACATACCCATTTGACTAGACATTAGACTTGTGATGTGTTTTCAAGTGCTTTCTTAATCATCACATTCTTCATATTTCAAAATTAAACTTGCTTATGTGTCTTGAGTGAGTGATTCATGTGTGTATATGCATAATCATTTGTTTGAACATTGCCAAATCAAGCTATAAACACCAAACACATAAACAATTCATCCTACATTTCATCCACATCACCCAATTTTGTCATTCCACATCATATCCTAATCATACCCAAATCAATTTTATTCTGAACATATCCTAGTCACATCCATACTCATTCCAAATTATCTCCACATCATCGTCAACCTAGTCCTACTCAACACTTGTCAAGATGGTCGTAATCATTCAAGGGGGCTATCCCTCTAATCATGAGACAAATCCCAAGCCTAAGGTGACAATTCAAGGGGGCTATCCCTCTAATCATGAGACAAATCCCAAGCCCAAGGTGACAATTCAAGGGGGTTATCCTTATAATCATGAGACAAGACCTAAGCCTATAATCACAATTCAAGGGGGCTATCCCTCTAATCATGAGACAAATCCCAAGCCTAAGGTGACAATTCAAGGGGGCTATTCCTCTAATCATGAGACAAATCCCAAGCCTAAGGTGACAATTCAAGGGGGTTATCCTTATAATCATGAGACAAGACCTAAGCCTATAATCACAATTCAAGGAGGCTACCCCTCTAATTCAAACAATGAAATAAAACCAAAGCCCAAGGTCACAATTAAAGGTGGCTATCCTCCTAATCCAAATCATGAAAGCAAACCAAAGCCTAAGGTCACAATTAAAGGTGGCTATCTTCCCAATCCAAATCATGAGAAGAAACCAATCACAATTAAAGGTGGCTATCCTCCTAATCCAAGTCATAAAGACAATCCAAAACCAAAGATCACAATTAAAGGAGCCTCTCCTCCTAAGACCAAGTTTATACTTCGAGGAGGATATATCTTTATTGATGAGGATGAGACAAGTCCAAAACCCAATCCATCCACACATCAAATCAATTCCACATCAACTTATCCCACTTCATACCAATCTAATCCATCCACACATCAAATCAATTCTACATCAACTTATCCCACTTCATCTCAACCAAATTCATCCACATGTCATATCAGCCCTTTATCAACCTATTACAACCCTTATCCATATCAATCTATATCACAACAATCATTATCCTATGCAACCCCTCCATCATCATCACATCAACACATTTACCAACATCAACAACAAATCATATCACAACAAGAAGTCCAAACACCATCCCAACCTCAACAAATTCCACCTCAAACTTATGAACATCCACCTCAAGTTTATCCAATCCCTCATGCCACTGTTCCAATGCACTACCAAGCCCATCCACAAAGCAATCAAGTGATATTACAAGAACAACATCCAAGTCCCAATGGCTCTTTGTACATAAATCAAGCAAGTCTAAGTACACCTTTTCAACAAGACCACCAAGCACCATTGATAGATCTAAATCCACCTTTCCAACAAGAAGCACATGCAAGTCCAAGTGGTCCCTTGTACATAAATCAAATGAGTCCAAGTTATCCTATGCAAGATCTAATAACCTTTGACAAGGGAGATACCAATCTAGAGTGGCCACCACCATCCAATCACATGCCAACACATGAGCCAACTAATTCTATCCCAACACCACCATGTGATCCCATTCCTAGTCCATTAATCCCTCTACCTTCCAAACCACCAAGCCCTCCATTACCTTCATCACCATGTCATTCTAATCCTTCACCAAAGGATATGGCTGAGAGAGTTTTACAAAGAATGCTTGAAGCAAAACTCATTGAACTTCCTGAAGTCAAACCATGTGAAGAAAGTCCATATGATGAACATGATTATTGTGCATACCATAGGACCAAAGGCCATGATACAAATACATGCCCCATGTTTTTCCCAATTGTTTACAAGGTGTATCGACATACAATAAGAAATCATGCCACATCATCCCAATCCCATGTGTCACACCCATCTAGTCCGCATCCTAATCCATCAAACTCCATTATCCTTCCATCTAATCAAAATCCTAGTCCTACACTTACAACATCATCTACTATTGTTGCTCATCCTATATATTTCCCATCCACTCATACCCTTGCGAAGGATGTGATCCATTGGCTACTAGCTAGGAATAAACTACCTCCATGTCAAACACCCATTCATGATCGTACCAAAGAACTTCTAAAGGTCATGTCCAATCATATAATCCCATCATGTGGTTCACATATCCTTGAGCCTCTTCAAGAGCCTTCCATTAACATACCTAGCCCTTCAACCCCATCATGTGACCTACAATCCATCAAGCCTATTCACAAATCTTCTATCATTAATCCAAGTCAAGAGTCATCATGTTCTCATGTTGTTGACCAAGAGCCTTCCACTTCCATTCAAGCAACCCAAGAGGTATATCAAAGGTTTACTCCTAAGCATGTGGAAACATTAAGCCCTAGTCCAACTCAAGATCAAAACACTTTCATGCGACCTATCCATAACATTTACCTTCTTTATGATCAAGATGATACCTATAAAGAAGCTATCTATGAGCATCTTGATCCTATCCATAATCTTATATCCATCCATGAGCAAGATATTCACATTGCTCCTAGTCATCTTCCATCTAGCCCTATCCATAATGAGCAAACATCCACTTGTCATGATGAGATACTTGTCCCCCAAGTAAGCACAACAGATCAATCAAACAACTTGGATCTTAGTGAACACAATGCTAATCAAGATCCTAATGATCCTCCTTCCACATCCACCATCGATTCCACTTCAAATCCACTATCATGTCCTATTGGTCTATCCACCCTTATACAGGAGTGTTCTTCCTTAGGACAACAACAACCTTTGTCCTTCACTTCATCTTCTCCATCCAATAAAGAGCTCAAGTCTAGTGTTCAAACCACATCTAGTCCTATAGTCCATCACATCCTCCAAAACATGAACTACAATGGTAAAGGTCTAGGCCTTTATGAACAAGGTATTTTGGAGTCAAACCTTGTCAAGGTCCCCCCACACTCATATGGCCTTGGATACACACCCCAAGGTAAACAAGGCCAAGATGTTGGTAATCCCTTCATGCATCTTAAACCTACCACTTTCCATCACACCCCCCATCATCTACCCAAAACATATGTAGCCATTCCACCTCCATCATCCTATAAATGTCAAAAGCATGTGACCGTACACCTTCCGCCATCTAATTTGCCTCCACTTTTACCAACTCCAAATATCCCTCCATCCACCTTGCCACCATTGCTTCCAACACCTAACATACCTATCATTCATAAGTATCCTTACATCCCTAATCATGGCCAACAAAAGCACACATCGCCTAAACATGAAGCTTCCAATCATTCCATCCACTCCACCCACCCCATGGGATTCAAAAGCAAAAATTTTGAAGCCTCTACTTATAAAGCTAACAATCCTACCAAAAATCCTAAAGGTCTTCATACCTTAGGACATAAACAATCAAACTCAAAGCAAAGTTCATCTAAGAATCCATCTAAACCCTTACCTCCAAATGCAAAGCCCAAAAGCAAAATGGTTTGGGTTCCTAAGCAAATAGCTAGCAAGTCAAATGAGGCATCCTCCTCTACATCTCAAGAATCCCAACCACCTATATCCATCCAAAAGCCTACTTCCATCCAAAACTTCCATTCCCTTCAAAAATCCCACAAGCAAAACAAAAGAACTAAAAATACTAAATCTATGTGGGTCCCAAAATCACTTCATCAACCATCTCGTAAGCAAACAACCCCATTGCTTCCTACACCACCATCCAACCAAAAGCTTCAATATTTATCACGGTGTGTGCAACCATTGGTCATGGTTCCCTTCCATTCCAAAACATTCCCACATGCCTCCATCTCCCCATCCTTCATCCATTATCCTACATACCTCCTTAATCACCTTCCTATGGTCCATGCTTTTGCATAAGCCTACATAATCCACATCATAGTCCACTATCCCCATCCATCTATCCTTGCATGAACCTTTCATAATCCATTTCATCATCCACTATCTACCTACTCCATCTCCCATCCATGCAATCCCTTATCAACATCTATGAGCACACTTGACATGGTCCATGCGAAGACATCATCCATCTCTAACGGGACTACCAACCTTCATAGCACTAAACACTTGAGTCCCTCCTATCCATTACCATGGTGAAAACTTGGCAAACAGGCACCATGTGTAATTGTCAACCCATCTAAAAGCAAGAAAAAAAAAAGCAAAAAAAAAAAAAAAATCAAAAAAAGTAAAGAGAAATCCCTTCATCCAATGGTGAAAACCTGGTAAATAGGGGCCTTGGATAAGTACCATGATGAAAACCTGGCAAACAGGCGTCATGTGTAGGTTAATCTTCCATGTCACTTACACTTGGGGGCACATTGTCTCATCCAACCTATCCATTTCCAAACTATCCATCCCATTATATCATTTACCATCCTACCATCCTTAGCCATTACACCCACATACCTATCATGATCCTACACCCATTTACCCATCCTTCTGCCTTTTGATCTTGATAAAGACATAGGGGTAACATTTTGAATCATGTTTGGATATTTCTTGACATACCTTCTTTCCAAACCAAGTCCTATCCATTGACCATTTATCCATCCCATTCAAACCAATCCAATCATGTTTTCCCTTGGTCATGAACTTTGTTATGTAAAAATCCTAAGCATTACCACCTAGAATGGGGCAAGTTCTTCCTATACAACATAGCCTTTGGAGATCACATCCTAGCTCCCTTATGATCCATCCACTATGGCATATCCTTATCATGAGCTTTTCGTCTTCTAGCTTATCACCATCTATTTATCATGAGCTTTCCACTATAGCCTACCAATCCATTTAATCATGAGGCATACATCCATCCTTTATATGGCCTATCCCTTTATCCACCCATATATCATGAGCCTTCCATCCCATTTACTATCACCCATCATTTATCCATCCAATCCCATTCATCCATCCTTGCACCTAGACTTGGTCTTCCCTTGTCATTGGTATCTAGCACAAAGGCTACCCAAATTGTAAATCCATTGGCATTTTCCAAAACATTTCAAAAAAAAAAACTCTAAAAAAATCAAAATATTTCCCAAAAATTCAAAAAAAATCAAATATTCTCAAAAAAATCCAAAAAATTAAATATCTAATGAAAAATCCAAGCAATAAAACCAATCATATCATCCAAACCAATCAACTCCTTCAACATTCAATCAAAATCAAATCATCATCATCATCAATTCTTCTTATCAATAATATTCATTCATCTATTTCACTTTTTCCAATCATATCAATTAACTCAATCTAAGCAATGATCTTAAATCCAAGCCACACTAATCCATATCAAGAAAGCTAATCAATCAAGGAACATTATCCAATCAAATCAATAGGTTTTTTTGATCCTAATCTTGTCATGAGCCAAATCAAACATCATCAATCATCATCAATGGGATATAGCGTTCCCACATCCTTGTGTTGATCTAGGGATATAGCTTTCCCTGCAATGACAACACTATCATCATCAATCAAACAATCAATCATTGGTTTATGACTCGATAAGGGCAATACCTTGTTTATTTTACATCCTTTGAGCATACTGAGAACACTTGCTTATGCTTAGATTGAATCGACACTCTAATCATCACACCATCATTATCATCATTTGAAACAATCCAAAAAAAATAAATCAACCTAGCAATAACAAACATCAAACCAAAGCACATCAAGACAACCATCAAAACAAATCCAATCACTTTAGCAAATCAAAAGTAGCTCAATCCACCACATATCATCACATCATCAACATTTCATCAAATCAATCTTCATCCATCATTTCATCATCCTCAAAATCATCCTAAGCAATGATCCAAGTGCAAGTCATCATTAAGCTATACCAATCAAGTTAATCAATCAAGCCAAGTTATCCAAACACAATCAATGGTCTTGATCCTAGCCTTGTTGTAAGCCAAATCAATCAACCAATCAGCCAACCAACTCAGCAAACAACCTTGTGTTGATCTAGGGATATAGCTTTCCCCGCAATGACAACACTCTCAACTATCATCAATCAAACTATTAATCATTGGTTTACAGCTTGACAGGGGCAATACCTTGTTTGTTTTTGTATCATTTGTGCATGCTTGCTTGCTTGCTTGTGTGTCTTATCATTTTAACTTGTATTTGTATCAAATCCTTATCATTTCCAGCTAATATTCATATCTTGTGTATGTTGGAATAGCTTTTTGCACTATCCTTTGCATCTAAGGTCATATCATACCTTTTATGCATTAGGACTTCAATGCTCTAAGTTTACTTCCTCATACGTTAGACAAGGTTGTATTATGCTGGGGCACAAGACACATCGTCACCCTGGTTCCTTATACCTTGGTGCATAACGTCTAGTGCTATATCAAACATCATGGTTGCTCACTTTCATTGCAACATAACACATCATTCATTTCTTCTATCTATCCCCTATCTTTCTTTTTACAGCCAAGCCATTTTATTTCGAGAGCCTACCCGTGTTTGTCCAACCCGCCTATCCTCTCGAGGGGGCATCATCACCCCTTTCATCCTCATCCTCATCATATCTTTTTATCATCATCCCTATCGATTATCCATACCTTAGCTTCTTTGAAATGATGTTACTTGACATAAATCTTATCATCTCGAACATCATCTCAAAGAGGGGCAAAATGTAGACACCCAAATTTGTCCCAACTTTGTCCATGTCTAGCAACACCTTGTTAAACATTATCCTAGACATCTTGTAGCATTTTGTCCTAATTTCCCTAATCCATTAAGCCAATTAATTAAATAAATTTGATTTATTTAATTAAAATCCCATTTAATCCCATCCTCATCCTACTTAGTCAATTAATTAAATAAATTTTATTTAATTAATTAATTCCACATGCATAATCCCATTTATCCTATTCTCATCCTAATAATTAAATAAATTTTATTTATTTAATTAATTTCCACATCATATATTATCCCATCTTATTCATCTACCTAATTAATTAAATAAATTTTATTTATTTAATTAATTTCCACATCATATCCCAATCCTATCCTATTCATTTATCTAATTAATTAAATAAATATTATTTATTTAATTAATTTCCAACTCATATCACAACTAATTCAAATATTTTATTTGAATTAAGTCCTCATCTTTAATCACATTCCAACACTTGTCCAATCAATCATGTGTTACAACTTTTATCTTTCACATGCACAACTAATGGGACCTAATTTTAGTATTTATCTACACAAGCACACCTAAGCCTTATCTTCCCTTGCCACATGTCAATTGACTACAATTTCTTAATGTGCAAGGAAACCTAACTTAATCCTATCCATCCATTTCATCTAAAGCCCTAATTGATCCTAGCCATCCATTTGAACCAAGCCAATTCTATAAATCAACTCCTCACAAGCCATTCGAAGGCATTGAGCCTCAAGTACCCTTATTCTACTAGATTTTCTATAATGCATTGATCCTCAAAAGTGAGCACCCAACATTCTTCCAACAATAATCCTTCAAAATCTTGCATGCTCATGCGAGGTGGAGAAGAGCAATGGAGATAAATCGAGCATAGCGTGGAGATCGGTTTGCATTTACATTTGTTATTTTGATTTTCATGTTGTCTTGTGCTTCATTGTGCATTGCTAGGGTTTTTATCATTGCTGTTTATTCATTTGCCCTGATTTACAATTTTACCCTAACTACACCTGGTTCATAGCCTATCCACATTATCTGCTTGTCGCCTCTATCTTGTAATAATGGCATGATTATCGGGATACAATAAATCCCGCCCTGCAAAAGATTTTACAACACTTTAAAAATGTTTATCCTTTTAATTCTACCTCTGGCACATTTGAATTTTCCTCTATCGATGAATTTTCCCTCTGGCAAACTCCTGGTTCATAGCCTATCCACATTATCTGCTTGTCGCCTCTATCGGTGAAATTGCCCCATGCCGAACTCTTCAGTTTTGCTCTTTGTTACTTGTTTCTGTATCGATGAATTGCCCTATTGGCAAACTTGAGAAATCATGAATTGATTTCTCCTTTGCACTTCACTGATTTCCCGATTTCTCCCTCATTCGGTCTTTGGCTTGCTTTATCGCTTCCTTTCCTTAGTCATTTTTCTAACTTTGGCTCCTTTAGTCGGCAAATCACCTTATAGACAAAATTGAGAAACCACGAACTGATCAGTGAGTTTTCCATTTTGTTGATTTCCTAATTTCTCCTGTCTTTATTCTCTTTATCGGAGCCCTTTCTCTTTTGCGTTAGAGAAATCTTCTATCTTATTCCTTTGTGCCTCGGTAGACGAAATTCCTTTACTGTGAACCTTCCATCTCATTGATGACCTATCTTTCTATCCTTCATCTTTCACCACTTGGTCACCTTATCAGTGAATTGACGAAAATAGAAGCTCATAAACTTTGTCAGCAAAATCGATAGTTCACAAACTAGCTGATTCGTCGACAAACATTTAGTTTTTTCTCTTGCTTCCTTAGAAACTTTTTCTTTATTTTTTCCCCTTCCCTTTCGCTTCGCTACTTGGTTCTTCTTCGTTGAAGCCTCCCTATCACCTTATCAGTAAATCTGCAAAACTACAAACTTGTGAACCTAGTCGGCAAGTTTGCTTATTCGTGATTTTGTCAATTTGCCGACACACACTTAACTTGAACAATTTTGCCGAAGAAGACATCAAACCTTCTTTCCTTCAACATTTTCATTTCCTTTTCTGCCCCTATGTCAACAAATTAAAAAACTAGCAAAAACATGAACCCATGAACTTGGTTAGTGAAGTCGGTACTTTGCAAACTAGCTGATTCACCGACAAAAGGCTTCAATCTTCAACTTTTTTTCAATCTTTTACTTTTCCTTCGCCTCATGGTCACCTTATTGGTGAATCGGCAAACCGGCAAAGTCATGGACTTACGAACTTAGTTGGCAAAATTGGCAGCTCATGATTTTGTTGATTTGCCGACAAACACTTCATATGGACAGATTTTTCTAAGGGAAGAAAACATATTGACTTAGGGGGGAATTTTACTTAGAAAATCTTGAAGGAAACCCATTTAAATTGTCTTAGATCAGGTATATGTTAAGGGTTTAAAATGCAAAGGCAAAAGTGGGATTTTTGGGCTATTTTGGCTTGGGCAAAAAATAGGACAACACTGATGACAAATACCATGCTCAATGCAATAGTCCCGAAAGGTTTGATTCACATAATCCCCCCATTATCTATGCATATCTTCTGAATATAAGAATTTGACTACTTCTCCACGAACACCTTGAAAGTGTTAAATACATCACTTATGTACTTGAGAAAGTACACCCATGTGTGGCGAGAGACATCATCAATGAAAGTAAGTACATACTCTGCTCCAGAAAATGAAGGAGTTAGAAATGACATGAGGTCACTATGAACCAAATCAAGTAAGGAAGTAGGACGATGGGCTTTACCCTTAGGAAAGGGTTCCTGATGATGTTTGCCAAGCACACAACCTCGACAAATGCCCTCTATGCATGAAACCTTAGGGATACCAAGTACCATCTCTTGAGTACTCAAATACTAAAGATACCTATAATTGAGGTGTCCGAACCTCTCATGCCAAAGTCACCTCAAAGAGTTTGCATGGGCAATGTGTGATGAACCACTAGATGTCTCAAAACTATGAAACCTGTACAATCTAGACCCATGATCTACTCTACTTGAAGCAATGATCTTCTCTGGATGTTGTAGGTCAGGAACAACAACATCATGTGGAGAAAACTCAATAGTCTTCACATCCCCAATATGACATATCTGATAGACAAAGAGAAGATTCACAAAAAGCTTAGGAACAAAGAGGACATCCTCAAGGCAACCATTTGCTAGTTGAACTGAACTTGACCCCATAAATGGAATCTGTGAAGAGTTTCCCACTAAAATATGAGAAGTGGTGCTATTAGAAAGAGACTAAAGAAGATCAACTAAATGAGTCATGTGATGTGAGGCTCCTAAGTCAACTATCCAATTTCATGTGGATGAATTCAAACCTGTAGCAGTAAGGGCATGACCTTTGCTAGGTTTAGGAGTATCAATGTTGTATTTCTTCATGGCTTCTTCCAAAGCCTCAATCCTTCGATGACAAATCTTAATGTCATGATTCTACATCCCACAAAAAGTACATGGCCCTCTGCTTTTCTTCTTGGAAGAATTTTTACTTGACTTAGAAGATGTGTTTGAAGTATTAGGTTTGGTCTTCTGCTTAGATGATTTCTCATTACTTGAAGATGATTCTGCCTTTGACTATTTTGAATGATTATGAACTTTACCCTTAGATGCATGAACTACTAATGTATGACTTTTGAATAAGTATTAGAATCCATGGAGAGTAACTTAGATTATTCTCTCATAAGTCGATCACAAAACTGTTCAAAAGTAGGCATATTAAATGTTGAACCTGGTGCATCCATTGTAGAGTAAAAGGTAGAAGCAAAGACTTGATAGGGACCTTTTAACTTTGACAAAACCAAGAAGAAACATTCCTTATCTATTTTTGTTTTACCACAACCTTGAAGCCGAGAAAGCAAAGACTTGAACTTGACTAAGTAATCTTCAATTAAAGGGAAGACATCAGGGGACAAAGTTGTTAATTCAACATCCAATTGAAGTATTTCGAACTCATCAACTTTACAAAATAAATCACTAAATTTGTCCCACATTTTCTTAGGAGTTGTACAATTGCTTAGATGAAATTGCAAGTTATCAGATACATGCAGGCCAATGATTCCCATTGCCTCATCTAACTTATTGCAATAGACAAATTGTTCATACTCCCTATTGAAATGTAGTTGTTGATCATTTAGCATTTGCCATAACCCTTTAGATTGAAGTTGTTGTACTTTAGTTTTCCATGTGTGAGAATTATGTGGTGTTAACAGATCAATTTAGGATCCATGCTTGAGAAATATAATGAGGCACATAAATTGTGTTGTACAAAACCCCCCAAGTTTGATTAAAATACTATAAAAGAAGCCCCCCCAGAATTTGGCACTTTAGAACTTAGTGTGGTAAGAAAGTCTAATTGGAATGAAAATGGCACTTTATAACTACAGTGCAAAATTGTTTTCAATAGATTAGTCATGAAAAATTATGCACTTTCTAAAAACGACACTAAATTGCGAGTTGCCAATCGAAAGATATAATAGTTTCAGTGGGTACGAAGCTTGCTTTACAAAGGAAGGAAAAAAAGTGTGAGAAAATGGGACAATTCCTAAATTTTCTCGATGTAGCTTTGTCGGCACCAAAACCAGCTTCCTGTCGACTATAAATATGCCCAATTTCACCTCCATGGGTGAAAGTTATGACAAAATGAAAAAATGCCCTGGTGGTCTACTCTGGCAGAAAATGCTTACTATGGTAGGATTACAAACTGCTAGATGGTTACAAAAGATGTTAATATTACAAAAAATGGCAATGGTAACACAAACGGTTATAGTTAGCATGAAATCTTAACAACAAATGTCAATGATGGCATAAAGTCTTGGTTACACAAACTATTACCAATAGATAGGTGATGTTTTATGTTAGTGGATACAAAAAGGAAGTAAAATTAAATGCTTTTGTTTATATAGAGCACCCTATAGCATAAGATGTAGATACTACAGAGTATGCATGAAATCCTAACATCAAACTATTGTAACATCCAATAGTTACAACAACCAAATCATGATAGGCTTTATCAAAAGCTAATAACCAAACTTGTATGAAAGATAATTGTAAGCGCTGCCTTAGGGCATTCAGCCTCAAGAAACTAAACTATTACCTAAAACAACTAATGAAGATTTTGCTTAGTGGGAAAAAGCATAGACTAGAGTAATGGTGAAGAAGTTGTTTTAGAAATGGCTTGCACTCTGCAAAAATAAGAAAAACAAGACCGCCAGGCTAGATGGCATCCAAAATTAATGTTGATGCCTCTTTCACCCAGATCGGCTTGCACCACAATGTGGATGGAGCTTGGCAGCTTGAAAAAACTGTGGATTCAATAGAGAGTGCAAAATGTGATAGAGAGTTAGCCTCTATTGTAGACAGTGAATAGTTCAATGCCCTAGATACCTATATGTGGGCACTTGGTGCATAGTAGAAACCCTTGACCCCAATGATGTTGGCCTCCAATGTTGAACCAACCCACAAACTAGTGGTAATGGTGACCCAATAGAGATGACGCCTCCAAAAACTTTGATCTGTACAAAACACCTTCTGACACCTTCAAGGTAGGAGTGTTCTCGACAAATAGGGTCAATCCACCTTGATGCTTGGTGACCTCTATAGGCATTGGGATGCTTGACCAAGGTAAAAACCCTTGATGTCAGCTTTGAGGATTGTGACTGTTGTAAATAAGGATTATGGAATCCAACGACCATAACCTTCACCATCCACCTTCATACAAGATGGCAACCATAGAGCTTGGCAACCACATAGTGTGGTTTGTAAACAGGGACCAGGAAATGGAGACCCTACAAAAGATTGTAGCCAGAGATTGCTGGTTTCAAAGCAACAACCTGTAGATGAAATGGCAGCCTCACAAAGCAACCCTGCAAAAAAAGTTTACAATGCAATCATTGAATGTTGAATGGTGGGGTCAATGGCTAGTAGAAATGCAAGATCATCGACATCCTAAAACCAAATGCAGGTCCGTAAAATGCCATGGATGTGAATGAGGGTGGCATTGAAACAACAACATAGGTGGTTATTAGGCTAAGCAAGATGCTTTACAAAAAACTAGAAACTAGACACAAATTCACCCACCATTAGACAGATTGAGAGATAAAAAACTATGAACGATGCTTGCAAATCTTCAATTTGCAAAAAAAATTGCATTTTTGTACGAAAATTTTGCGCAGATCTATGACACACCTATGATAGGGTTGAATGTGTAGGATGAAAATGAAATTGGGAAGGGAATTGCAATTCTAGGCTCTGATACCATATAGGAGCAACAATGAAATGAATCCAATAACCAGAATTTCCACAAGATGAATGAGCACAAAGCAAGAGGCTAAAAACTATCATAAAATGTATGAGAATGTACAATGAACTTCTTGTTTATGTAGGACAAGGAGGAAGTGAGAAGGTGCGAGTCAAACACTGACTAACCCTCCATGATGTGTGACACATGTAGAACACTTGGGACAAGTGTGAGAGCATGTGCCATATGTCTATGAGGTGAGACAACTAAACCATTAAGTAAACTTAAGCTAGTGTGAAACTGGATAGAAGTAAACTAGATGAATAAAGACTCCTTTCACACTAACAGTTACATCATGGATACAAAATATTGATGGAAAAGAAGTGCTTGGTGAGATTCAATATAGGAGCATATTATGATGAGGTGATGTGTGACTTTGTGCCAATGTATGTGTGCCATTTGTTGTTGGGGAGACCTTGGAAGTTTGATAGAAGTGTTGTGTATGATGGAAAAGCTAACACCTACACAATGGGAGGGTGGTCAGAGACAAAATTTGATGCCATTATAGGAAAGCGAGGGACAATTTTACAATAGTGTTGGAGTTTGCATTGGGGAGGAACAATATGCATTGATTCCAAGGATATCTGACATTATTGGAGTGTTAGGCAACACCGCAACTATAAGGGAGATATTGCAAAAGAAGGAATGTGGGAGTAAAGGCCCCCAAAGAGAAGTCACCCAAAGGACACGATAAATGAATGAGAGGATGAGGAGTTGTACCAAGGAACATGCAACAGGGAAGGACATAATACAAGGGTATGTGGTGACAAGAAGGTGGATGGCCGATGTGAGGGATTGGTTGAGGAAGATAGAAAGGGGAAAAAGGTAGCAGTTGATTGTAGGTAAAAGGAAAGTGACATGGAAGATGATTGGTGGAACATAGTACCACAATCGAAAAGGAAGATGGATGAGATGACTAGCAATGTAGGAGAAAGTAGTACACATGATGGATCACTTGAGGCATACCTAAAGAGGTGGACAAAATGAGTTGAGGGAACAGTAGTTTGGAATTCCCATGTAGGGGTAGGTAGTCCTGGAAAATGAGGGACTCATTTTTATCAACATTAGGTGTCTAATGCAAGAGCATCCTTGGGTGTTATGACAATCTTACATCACTGAAAGATAGTTGTTTCTTGGTTTGTTTTAGTTCATTTGTTTATTGGTTGGTTTTCGTTATTAGTTGATTATAGGAGAAACCACCACATTTCACCGTAGTGTGATATCTAGTTTTAGGGTTTTAGAACTATGTTTTATAATGATAAACGAATGTTGTGTCTATTTTTGAGGAGAACTAGATGTACATAATAGCAATATTGGATTGGTGAGTGTGTAATGGGTTGACAATTTTTGCACAGTTGTGTTTGAGTTGGATTATTTAGGGTTTGCATCAGAAGATGAGTATGTGAGGAGGTTTATTGAACCATTGTAGATGCATGTTGAGCACCATAAAAAGAGTTTCCACCATTGTCATTGTTTGGGTTTAGAAGTTTGTTAACACTGGTTGACGACATGTTTCATAAAGCATATAACTTTGTGTCACCTTGTAGTCAATGCAAATCATCATAGAGGTTGGGGAATGTTATTTAAACATGGTTGGTGAATAGATTAAATAAAGAAAAGAAGGAAAAGATCAACAATGAAGGTGAAGAGGAAAGGAGTTGGAGATTTGAGATGGAAAGTATGAGTGGAAGAAAAAGAGTATGATGTGTAGTGCAATCTTGAGGAAACTAATGGAATAACATGTGGAATGTGTTAGTGTTTTGAGTAGTTTCATTTTGTAATAATCAAACGACTATGGTCTAGCATGTAGAAAGCCCATTGCAGCAACTATCCATTTGTGAATCTTAGTTAGAAATCAAATGACTGGGGTTTGGCATGTAGGAAGCTCACTGTGGCAAATTTGTAATCACGGTTGTAATCGTGCAAGTTTGAAAATCAATGAAGTTGTTGTTGTTTTTTGATGTATTGACTGCATGGTTGGACAATCCTTAATTGGATCCTTCATCCATGACTACATCACATTACACTCCAAAATGGATGCCCCACCCCTCTTGGAGCAAGAATGGACAATAGTAAAAAAAAAAAGAAAAAGAAGACACCCTCCTAAAGCAAGATTCTACATCCAATGACACAAAGATCTTATAATCATAAGAGGAATAACTTTGTGCAACAATAATGTATTAATAGTCACATCTACTTATTAGACTACAGTTGAGGCAGTGCTTTGTATTGGTTTTGAGATCTAGTTGTTAAAAGCAAGATGGATAAGTCTTTGTAGAGATTGGATCTGGTGAACCCATGGTTACTAAAATATGCACTTTGACTCTTTTTTTGTGCCTCTTGGGTGCCTAACCTAGGTTACTAACTAAAAAAATAATTTATTTATATATTTATTTTTTAATCAAAACAGAAGAATTAGGAAAAATATAGAAAAGTAAAAAAAACTATAAGTAAAAAATTATTAAAGTCACTATGTAATTCAATAAACAAAATACATATGGGCAGGGGCCCTGGCTCGATTGGCTAAGTATTCCTGCTGTAGGTAAGGTCACGAGTTCTAGTCTCCCCTCGTCCCTGTGAAGTCGAAGGGCGTGTCACACCAGCGTCACCAGTCATGTTAAAAAGTTTACCAGGGGCATTCAAAAAAAATAAAAATAAATAAATAAACAAAATACATATTGAAATTGTTATATTTAAGATAGATAAGCATCTTGAGATTGATACTTAGATAAATGTATTTAAGAGATCTATGTTGGTTAGTTTTCATTTGTTGCAAGCTTAATGACATACCAATCACTTATTATATAAGTTATTAAAATATTTTATAAAACATAATTAAGGAGATCCATAATAACATACATGTATCCATAAATATGACATTTTCATAGTCCATATGAATACATTTGAATGTTTTTGATAGAAAATTGTATAAAAATTTTGTATCAAGTTCTAATTCATCATTAAAAAATTCTCACATTATTTCTATAAAAAATATTTAAATTCATATATACACTAGATTAACTATTACTAAAAACATTATTTCTATTAAAAAAAAAATTTAAATTCATATATAAACTCTTAAATATTACTAAAATAAAAAGTGTTATTTATTTTTCTATTAAAACTATAATATAATACTTAATTACAATTACACCCCCACTTGACAATATTTTGGGATGCATGAAGAAATCCAAGAAAATTGGACCATTCTAATTCATACCATAGATCCAAATAATCTAGATGCATAGCGAGAAGAATTTGAAAGGGAAAACAACTGTAGAGGAAAAACGTTACGGAAAAGTGGAAGAAAAGATGTCCACATGGCTGGCACAATCGAACAAGAAGAAAATGTAACGACTTCTTTCCTCCCAATTTACATATTCCTCATGTTTTTCATTGCATAAGTTCAATAAGAAGGTGGTATGGTGATTAAATTTGGCTAGTGCTAGGGGGACTCATCAAATTTATCTCAGTGGAGTGGAGTATACAAAATTTCAGATTTTATGTTCCTTGGGCAGGAAAAAAACAGAGGAGATTATTCAGAGCAGGGTGGCAGAAGAGAAAAGAGAAGAGGCACTACTAGTGGTGGTGGTGGCGGAGGAATCACGGGTGGTGGCGCTGTAGCCGCCCCCTCCTACAATACCAATGCATGGTCAGTTACTTCATCTTCATCTTCATAGTCATTTTTAATATGTAGGGAACAGTGGTACATTATATCTGTTATGAAGTATTCTTATTTGGAACAAGCCTTTTTTGGTTTTAAACAAAAGTTAACCTCGGTATTTTGAATAAATTTGTTTGAATGGTTAAATGCTTTTGTAGCCTGCTTTCTCGTTACAAAGCAATTTGTACCCTTAGTTTTGCCAGTAAATGTGTGGACATTGATGAACTTCGTTTGGTTTTGAGTCTTTTGACCTTGCCACTTGTTTTGTTCCACAAGCATGAGATGGGGTGGCTGGGTAGAGCTTATATAGCCGGCATTTTATGTTTTTGGCCTTGTTTTCAACTACATGCATGCCTGAGTTAACAGCACAGTCCACAAGGCTGATTACTTGTAAATTGGAGTTTTGGTTGTGGGACTTACATTTTGGGCAGGCTGTTTATGTTGCTGTATCTAATGTTTATGGCCGGCCCCGGGTAGATACCCAATTGAGAATGGGATTGTTACGTGACATCATAAACTCATGATTTCATTTCTACTAGTGCTGTCGGAATTATAAAGTGTGAATAAGGGGTCTGAATTATGTAGGGTAAATAATCTCACTTCCAGTTTCAATGTGAGCCTGGCATGGTACCCTATTAAGTATGCTGTCGTTGCGTGATAATATGAACTTATGATTCTATTACGTGATGTAGGAATGAAGAGTCTGAATTATGAAGTGTGAATATTATCACTTCCAGTTTAGTTCTCTTTGTAGGCATGTGCATCTGTAAGAGGAACCTCAATCTTAACCGTTGATACCACCCTAGTGAGGTTGACCTAGTTTCAAACTAACTTTGAATAAGCTGATAACAAACCAAACAGTTGTACATGCACACAGAAGTTAATAGAAAATTATTGGAAGCAACAATCATCTACTCAAGTTTGTAGCCAAATTGAAATCATTAGACTGTGGCAATTATGCAATTATTATATCTGGGGGTTGTGTAATAGAAATAATCTGGAATTTTGGATTGATTCTTAGCATGTAACGTAGACTGGGAAGATGAAGGGCCTCTGGGGAAATGTAACAAGTTCATGGGTTTAAATTTTCACTATTGGTAGGAGTGGGAAAGGTAGATGTGTATGTTGGCTGCTCTTTGCCATTCTGGCTATGGGATTCAGCACTTCATGGTATTTTATACTTGGTGGAAAATAATAAAGGAGATTTTTACATGGCTGTGTATTTCTATGTGAATCTATGTAATCTGAATATGTATCTTTTATTTTTAAGTTAATATTAGCATTGACAAGGAAAAGGAGTCAAACAGATTTCATGCCAATACTAGGACAACTTGAAAATCTCATTGCAAGGTTGTTATTAATGAAGTCAGTGATCCACCAAAATTTCAACAAATTAATGCTATTGAGTCTTTTAATCTTACATAAGTTATTCATCCCATCACAAATCCATAAGCCATTTTTCCGAGGGAAGAACAACCTGCTCACGCAATTGGTCCCCATGCCAACTGGCCCTCAACAAATTTATTGGCAATGATTCAAATACTCAACCAACTTAAACTGAATGTCGAAATCAGGAAAATCTTACTTTTACACACACGAAACTCATTGATACAGAAAAAGCTAAACCTCCATGGTATGGATGAAAACAAGTTTTGTTGCATGCTAACTATTGCCACACTTTAGAAACTTGCAAAGACTTGAGACATTTTCCCCGTGACTATCTTTATGGAAGAAACTTTGATTATAAAGCCTTAATTGGATAGACAATGAGTCTACGAAAAGACTGTTACAAAAGCAAGACTGAAAAATCATGTCATTTCAAAAGCCAATGCTCAATGCCTTATGTTTTAAAACCATAGTTCCGAGACTCAGACTCGGCAAGGGTCACTCGGCTCGGGACTCGGGACTCGGGACTCGGCGCCCAGACTCGGCAAAGTGAAAAACGCAAGAAATTTAGAGATTTTAAGGATATAAAACTTGTTTCATGCACCCTTTATTAAATAAACCTTAAAGACACAATAACATCATCAAATGGAAGCTAATTGGATCACATACACAAGTATACATCGATCACATAAGTATAAATGCAAATTGTAGCTGAGCTGCTGAAGGAAATAGCACACTTAGATATATAAATATAGTCAAATATATACAAAACTCATGGAATATGAAATCCATGACATCAAAATGATCAAATGTTCCAAGCAAATATGAAGTATCAAAACAATAACTAGAAGTCTATGGCTCAGAGGAGCCTGCATCCTTCGCCTTCCTACGAAGGCGTAAATGTTAGGTCTTCAATGATGCAGCAGCCATAATCTCTGCCTGTGACTCCATGCCACCCTCACCAACATCAGATGTGCCTATGTCTGCTCGTGCTCTATCCTCCTCCTCTGCCATGGCTACAGCCTCAGCCTCTCTATCTGCCTGGTCAACTCAATCAAGGTCCTCATCACTAAAGACAGGATCTGTAGCCTCATTGATCCACTCAGATTGTGGATCGACCTCCTCTAGTGTGATTGGGGTGGAGTCATGGTCAAAAATCTATTTGTGTCTAAGTCGAAGGTTGTAATGAACATACACTAGGTCATTCAACCTCTCCAGGGACAATCTATTGCACCTCTTGGAGTGTGTGTGCTCAAACATACTCCAATTATGCTCACAACCTGAAGCACTGCACGGCTGGCTCAATATGCGAATGGCAATCCTCTGAAGGTTTGGTGTTTTAGCACCAAACATTTGCCACCATACATCTGAGATGAGAAAAAGAAAAAAAATCAATCTCATTTCCAATTTTAAGTCTCAAGTTTCAGCATTTAATAATAATATAAAAAGAGGAAAATTATGCCCTTAAATATATTTTTACCTGGCTGCAATGTTGTCCTACTCTCTTTGCACATTAGACGAGACAAGAGGTCTCCTTGTGCACTAGTAAAGGCCTCTATCTCATGGACTATCTGTCTAGTAATTGCAGGCGCCATCCTCTCTATCACTGAGTAGAGCCCACCAAGAACCTCATCATCCGCTTTGAAATCAGGGCGGAATTGGAATGCCGGATTTAGGAAATACACTGTTGCATGGAGGGGCTTGTGAAGCTGGTGCTGCCATCTCCTATCAATGATCTCCCAAATGGGACGATACTTACCTCAACTCCCCCATAGATGGATCTAATGGCCTCCTTGGCCCTATCCATGCCCTCATATATATAGCCCATTGCGGGCTTCTCCCCATCAGCAACTCGTAGGAGAACTACCAAGGGCTCGGTGAACTGCAAATATTGTGAAACATTAACTTAACATAAGTGTGAATAAAATAAACTATAAAGTTAAACAAATAAAAGAAAAATATGAATAAAAATTAAAAGTAAAACATAATGTAGAATACTAGAATTGAATTTTACGGTTACCTTCACAATCTCTGCAGCAGGTGTCCAAAAGCCTGGCTCATCATAAATGTAACTTGCCACTTCAATCCCTGCGGTGGAAGTACCATAGGATGAGGAATTCCACTCCTCAGCAACAAACATACGTCTCAAAGCTCCCTTTGACCGAATCAAGGATTGTAGTGTGATGAAATTTGTAGCAAATCTGGTGATGCCAGGACGAGCCAACTCCCTTACCCCCATGTATTGCCTCATTAGGCTAAGAACCCATGTGTGATTGTATATAAATTTACAAATATTTTTGGTGATATCCACACATGTTTTGATCCATGGAAGCTTGCCAAAATCCTCCAATATGAGGTCAAGGCAATGTGCGGCACATGGAGTCCAAAATACTGTTGGGTGCCTCTCTATCAGTAGTCTACCTGCAGCAACATAATTTGCTGCATTATCGGTCACTACTTGAACCACATTGTCCTCACCCACCTCAAATAGGACTTCCTCTATAGCCTCACAAAGGTATGTGGCATTTTTTACATGTGTTGAAACATCAATTGACTTGATGAACACGGTGCCACCTGAAAAAAGAAGCAAAATCAATGGTTCAATAAAACATAAATTAAAAATATTAATCGTTAAATCAAATTCAAAATTCAAATTATTCAATGCATTGAGGGAAGTACAATTACTTGAAGAGGAAACAAGAAAATTCAGCAGCGTCCTATTTTTTCTGTCGGTCCAACCATCGGTCATGATGGTGCAACCCTTCTTGCTCCATACCAAGTGCTGCTCCTCTATTTCAGTGTTTACATCAGCCATCTTTTGTGTCAAAAGTGGGCCCCTTAAGTCATCTTCAGTAGGGCCTTTGAACCCCGCCCCACAAATAGTTATGGCATCAACCATATTTTGCCAAAAAGGAGACCTAGCACATGTAAAAAGGAGAGTTTAACTTTAAATTTGAATTCAACATACATCTAAAATTTAAATATAAAAATTCATGAGACAAAGAATCAAACTATAATAGTATAAATTTTAAAACAATCAAACAAAAAAGAATTGCCTGGCTACATGGAATGGAATGGTGCAATAGTACCAAAAGTCACCAATTGCTCATCTAGCTGCGTCATGTGCCTCCTTGTTCCAACCCGTGCTCTCAAGCAACGGTTGGGAACCAAGAGTAGTGTGTGGCACAAAAAATGAATCCAACCTAGATTTACGAATTCTAGGACCAATGCTAATACTCCCACTAGCAGTAGCACTAGCGGCAGCACTAGCACTAGCACCAACAGTAGCACAAGCACTAGCACTAGGACGAAATGGAGACTTGGAAGAAGCCTCTCCAACACCACCAATGCACGCTAACTCCTCCCTTTGCCTCTTTTTCACTTCTTTTTTCATTTCAAATGTTTCTAATTGTACTTGCACCTCACAAACAACCTCAATAGGCGCTTCTTTGCATCCCAAAGCATCATGGACAGGTATGCGTGCAAGATGGTATTTCAATCTATTAATGCCTCCATGAAAAATTGTTTTGCAATAGAAACATTTTGTCTGTCCTTTTTTTTGCCCTAGAAAATTTTCAGCATGTTTCCAAGCTAGGTCCTTTCGAAATGGGTTTGAAGAGTTAGACATTGTGGAAAATACAATTTGAACTTGAAATCAAGGCTGCTGCAATAACACATAAATACAAAAAAAATGAACATTTGTTAATTCATTTATAATTATTAAACTAATGCAAAAAAAAATGTAGGGTTTGTTTCAAAAATATGTAGGGTTTGTTGATTGTTCCAAAACAAAAGGTAGGTTTTTTTGATTTGTTGAATATTCAAACTTCAAACAAAATAAGTAGGGTTTGTAACTTTGTTCCAAATTTTTTTTGAAATTTTACAAAACAATGCAAGCTTACCTCTCTAATGAAACTTGAAATGAAATGCAAACTCCTTCCAATCGCTGGTAGAGAGCTCTCAATGCACCAACTCTAAGTATGAACCTGCTCCAATGCGATTTAATGATGGATTTTTCGTTCTACCTCCTTGCTATTTGCCCTACAATGCACTCTTATTTTTCCTCACAACTCTCTTTTCTCCTCCTATTTTGCCAACAAAATGAAATGAAGTTACTTTTAGTGTAATAGAGGCAATATAGGTAAAAAAAAATCAACTTTTACAATGAGTTTTTATGTTTTTTTTTTTCACTTTTCCGTCATGCCTGCGCCGGCCGGGTTTCAGGCTTGGAACTCGCAAGTTTCCGGCAAGTTTGGCGAGTTTGGGCGAGTTTCTGGCCAAGTCTGGGTCTGAGTCCCTAGGACTCGCCATGTCTTGCTCGGCTCGCGACTCGCCGAGTTCTGGCGAGTTTGGGCAGGTCAGTGATCCACCAAAATTTCAACAAATTAATGCTATTGAGTCTTTTAATCTTACATAAGTTATTCATCCCATCACAAATCCATAAGCCATTTTTCCAAGGGAAGAACAACCTGCTCACGCAATTGGTCCCCATGCCAACTGGCCCTCAACAAAACTTACTGGCAATGATTCAAATACTCAACCAACCTAAACTGAATGTCAAAATCAGGAAAATCTTACTTTTACACACACGAAACTCATTGATACAGAAAAAGCTAAACCTCCATGGTATGGATGAAAATAAGTTTTGTTGCGTGCTAACTATTGCCACACTTTAGAAACTTGCAAAGACTTGAGACATTTTCCCCGTGACTATCTTTATGGAAGAAACTTTGATTATAAAGCCTTAATTGGATAGACAATGAGTCTATAAAAAGACTGTTACAGAAGCAAGAGTAAAAAATCATGTCATTTCAAAAGCCAATGCTCAATGCCTTATGTTTTAAAACCCATTACTCAACTATATGAAGTTTCTATCCATATGCAACCTATGCACAACATCAAATCTAAACACAATCTCAAATAAGATAACACCAACCCAAGATGTTTGAGTTGGAGACTCAGCTTGTGGTGATGAAAGACATATAATTGGTCGCTTTGTAAAAAAACATTCATGACACAACAACACATGTCAATATAGCTAAGATTCAAAACATGAAAAACAAGATGCATTAAAAACTCAAGGACAAACCTTGCAGTCAAAAGTGATGAATTCAGAAGCCCATAAATCTGCACAGGCACATTTGACAGTGGCCAAATCTTCCCAGAATTGGAAAACAGTTACCCAGAATCATATGACTCAAACTAATCAAACATACTCTTTTTATTATTAGTACCTCAGATATAACAATACTCAGCCTAAGTCAAACCCATGAAATATTATTGACGAATTGAATTGGATGCATTGCAAAATATCTTTTAGGGAAATTATTAAGACATCTGTTTATCATAGACAACTAGTTAGTGAATCTCTACATGCCAAACCCTTCCCCTCCTGAATAGGGGTCAGAAATGATTGCACCAACTTCATTTGAAAACAAACAAACATAGCATACATTAATGCAGCAGAAATTAACTGTATTACATTGTGACATTTGAAAATTCAGTTTCCTATGAATCACATGATTCTCAATGGAATATTATTTAAAACCAATGCTAGCCCACTCTTTATTAGTGTCATTATTGGATAGGATAAAATCAAAAGAGCTTTGGTTGATGAAGGATCTGGGACTTTCCTAGCCGCTTTACAATTCACTCAAAGTTTGGGATGATACCGTCAAACACACTAGATAATCTTGTCAAGGATATGAAAGAATCAAAACAAACACCTACCAGTTCCACATTGTAATTCATCAAAAGTGGTCCAAGAAAGTAAGAGTCAAGGTCATTTCTTCGATGTTCCATTGTCATATAACATTCTTCTTGGTTGACCCTGACTTGGATTGGTTGTAGGACGATCATTATGATATGAAGGGTTAGTTTCATTTTATCCCGGATCTATCATGCATTCCGCTTTGCTCAGCTGTTTTGGTATCTTTGACATTTTTTTTCAATCAAAGAGTTCCCACCTTGGTAAGCGATGTTGGAGGACGACAATGTATCCAATTGGTACTAGGTTTGTACTTTAAAAAGAAATCATTTCATTACAAGAATCCTTGATTGGTAACTAGGTAGGTATATCAAAAGAAACAAAATTTGATTGAGCAACAACATAGTGCCTTTTCAAAGTTGTCGCTTACTAGGATTTGATTTCTCTATTAGAGCAATATTTGGAAAGGGTCCAAAAGGCTATTAGCATGAAGTTCCTTCTTTCGTGACTTTGATCACAGATGTCGCTTGTTGGCACCATGTTCGTCCCTTGTGATATGTAATTGTCACACCCTATTGTAAATATGAGCACTTGACTACATTTATGACATCAAATAGCCTCATATGACCTTGTGCCACATAGGGAAAATGTGTTGGGAGGGTAGGTTAGGTTTAGCATCAATTGTGATGATGTGTTAGGTGTATCTACCATGAATGATGTGGTACATAACTACTTCTATACAAACAAGACTATGTGCATGGTAGATTGAGACAAGACAAATATAGTCAAGTTTGTGGCTCAAATTTTGCATCACCATAGTGTGCAAAACTAACAATTGGAATAGAATTTTGACACGATCATAGTTGAAATCCCAAGGCATGGTCTTGATGCTAGTTGATGTGCTTGTAAATGGCATGATCAACAACTGTCTCTTGGAGATTGCTCAATGACCTATACATCAGTGGATGAGGCCTTGATTGAGTTTTTACAATGGCCATGAAAGAAGTTTCTTTGACAAATACTCCTTTCAATCCAAATGTTGATGGTAGAGAAGTAAAAAGGTTCATCATCTTGGTATGTGTTGGTTCCCAAAAACGCAGGTCCAAAATCCTAGAACATTTCTCCTCCTCCCAGGCCAAGGGTGTCGTTAGGAAGGTGAGAAAGAGGCTCATCCCATATTAAGGATGGTTATGGCTAACTGGCTGCATAAACCTTTAATTAAGCATGATGATACATCTTGCACATGTACCCATAGATCACATTTCTTATATCCCCATAAGATACATACATTTGTTATTCCATACACAATGGCAAGATGCAGAGATGCATGACATGATTCACAAATGATTAAAACAATTTTGCATTACTTCAGATTTATCCCTAGTTATCGAACAGAACCATGAACATGTAAAAACTAAACCTAACCCTACTCCTATTCCTAATACTAATAGAACGAGGGTTTGATAAAATAAGAGTGATTGATCCATCCCCAAACTAGACCGATGCCTACTCCAATGGGCAACAGAGTCAAGAACAACAAAGAGGAAGGAGATACTCAGCAGCCATCAACATAAACATGAAATGTATTCAAATACAAATCCAAAATATATGAACATACAATAGACATGCTTAGTCATCCCGAGCAGAACTGCAACAACCTGAATGTAACAAAGAGGAGACCAATACAAAGCCTTTGTATTGCATTAAAATGTTGTCACACATTAATCTAAACTCTATTACAACATACCAACAAATGTAGTACGAGAAAATACATAATTGGGTTCATATATTTCCCTAAATCCTTACAATCTTCCATGGAAACATACCATTGCATGAAGATATTCATTGAAGATCTTTCCTACGAATTGCTAGAAGTATTCCTTCAATTGCAGACCTGACTAGTGTGATTTGATGCCCTAAATCCTCTTGAGGCATTTCTAGATCCAAGATGGCTCAAAGACCAACCATTTGAATGTGTTCTATTTTTGTATATATAGCATTTTAGGTCTTTCCCCAACCCACATAGGATTCCGAGCGGGAAAACAAATTAGGCCAAATATTTATGTTTTGAAATCTGCCACCAACCTCCAACTGTCGATTATGTGCATTAATGATGCTTTGCGGAAGTTTTAGGCTTAGTTGGAAGTTTCTGGGACCTTTTCTCTATTATCGTTTTTGTCTTTTTTGTAGCTTTGCAAAAATTCAAGGGTGGTCGAGATATATGCGGAACTTTGGGGTAGATGTGGAAGTGCGGGGAAATAGGGGGGGTCCAGGATGCGGAGGAAATAGAGAAAGGAGGATGGAGTGGATGTATATGGAGCGTAAATGTTGTGGTAAAGCATTTGTGTCCCTAGCACAAATTTGGGATATCCAGAAATAACCAAAGTTTGTCAATGGGGAGTCAGAGGTACATTTAGTTATTATAGAAAGGGCTACATAGACACTAAAACAACATGACTAGATGGGGAAAACTAAAAGTGGTTTAACCCCAAACTATATGATCTAATGAAAAATACAATAGTCATAAAGGGGAAGGACCTTCAATGAAATGAAATAAGCAGATGAAGAAGATCAAAGTTGGATCTTAAAAACTAGTGTCATCTCTTGTATGTAACAAGGTTTGGGTCAAATGAATCGACAATGTCATCATCCACTACCATGAGATGGCTAATGCTAGATCTAATTCTTTTTGTGGAGGGTGTGCAAGACCAAGGAGAATCAACTAGGCATTCAAATGAACAAATATATTCTCAATGGAATCTCTCCCAACACCCAAGGTCAAGGGGCCTAGAGGTAGAGAAAAAATTAATACTATCTTGTTATCATCATGGCTAGGGATGTGGGCTAGGGGGACTAATAGGATCTCACCATCGAATAAGATCCACAAAACCTAAAATAAGAGTGGGGGTGGAATGCTTTAGTGGGAGCAAGAAAACAAGAATGTTGTTTGAATAGCTTGTATCTATTTGTGTGCAATTTCAAAATATAAAGGGCATGTAGCACATCCAATGTATGTGATGGGCTAGGAGGCAATCACTCTAGTAGTTTTAGGGACCCTTTGCAAGGATTTATGCTTTCACAGTGAGATCTTGTTGAAGAGATAGGGATAGGAAGCTCATATTAGAAGGAAGAAAGTGGATAGAGAATTTATTCTTTAAAGACAATGATATCTCCCTTTGATCTCATAGTAGACACTGCATTTGAAAATATAGTGTTTCTCAAGAGGCAATAGAGATGATAGATCTTGTCACCGCATGAAATATGGTGGTCTATCTTAAGTTTTAACCCATAATTGCTTGGATATTACACTTAGCTGTCCAAGGGGGATCCTCAAAATGTGTCGAATAAAGTTGGAGACAATTTGAAATGCTCAACATAGAAAGCTAGTGTGGGTTTGAGAGGCCATGAGGGAAAGTCTGAGTGACTTAATGCATTTTTGTTATATATATCCTCTTTGAAAACTCTTTTGATGACATCCTTCAAGGGAAGAAGTGAGGAGGATCCTCCAAGAAGTATCTAAATGGAGAAATCTGTCTAAAAGAGATGATGATGAATTAATGGATGATATTGGTCTCAAAATACCAACAACATTGACACCTGTCACCTAGTAGAACCCAAAGAGGTCTTTTGATATTATATTTTAAAACTTCCTTTATATAATTAAAAAATTATGAATTACACTCTCTTTGCCCACCAAAATTTAGAATATCCATTTGGCTTGAAACTCACATTCAAAGAGTATTAACCCATCAATTCTTCTGGGACTGGCCAAATTGATTTGTACAGATTCATCAACTATGGTATCTTTATGTTTTATGAACTAAAGTTGAGTAAAATATTATAACTGAATATAATACTAAATTTAGGCAAATATAGTCAATTTAGGAAAAAATTATATAATTATTTGGCTACATTATTTTGGAAATTTCAACTAACTGCCAAATATAGTTTCAGAAAAATATTGAAAATTTCACTAAATTTCATTATAGTATTTTGGAAAGTTCACTAAATTCAATTGAGTTATATTGGCTATAGTTTCTGTGGTATGACAATTTAATGTCCCATAATTAAACTATGCATGAAGTGATTTAACTGCACAAGACCTGGAATTTGAATGGCTTGTTTTGATGTGACAGAATTGTAATGGATATGTTTGTGCTCAAGTGGCACTAGACATGCAGGATTGATGATAACTTTGCATTGTTTGTAAAATCTTTATGGTGGTTTTCTTCAGTATAAAGAAAATTGTTGCTGGTCTCGTGTATGGCATTGTGAGGGCATATATGGAAAATATATTTTTCAAGACCAGTGTTTGAACCATTAACAAGCTATCTTTTTTTTTTAATTTGTTAATAACAGTTCTATTAGACCAAGTGGAGGTTGGGAGCAACCAATTGTAAGCTCACATGGATATCATGGACCTTATATCAATTACGAGAATCAAAATGGTATTACTTCACAAAGCCTGCATGAACTGGCAATATCATCAGGTCTGAATTAATGCAAACGTTCTATGATATTGAATTTTATAGCTGAACTCTTCTTCATTATTGAGCAGAATGTTAATTGTTAGAGACAATACATTCTTCATAATTATAGAATGGAATGTTTATTGTTAGAGAGGATGTTTTACTCAGGTTGAGTCTTTACTGATAATATGCTATAGATTGACATTTCTGTTGAAACATACAATATCTCAAGAATGAAACTTTTTGTCCTTGTTATCCTCAAAAAAATGCTTTTGTCCTTTAGAGGAGCTTCCTAGTATTTTTACAATTTGTATTATATCTATTCCTCTCTTGTATACATTTCTAGTTTAGGGAAATGTGTATTGGATACTATTCATTGATTGGCTATTCTTTCCAATGAATTTGCAAAACATATTTCTGCCAATTTAATGTGAAGATTTACTTCAATTTCTATAAAATGTATTTCCTTGGAAAATTTGTTAATCTTTATTATAAAATGTATAACCTATTGTTAGTGTTATAATTTGCACCTTTCAATGCAACACAAAACAGAATAGATGTGCAATAAAATTGCTCTTCAAATTAGAAGGGGAAGCTCCCTATAAACAAAGGTAACCTAAAAACTCTAATCTAATTAGTATGTACTTGATATTTACAATCTATACAGGTGTGTTTTCTAGGTTGGTTCACATATAACAAACAAAACAAAAGTGTGTCTTTAAACATGCAATACACACACAATTAAAATGTACCTATTACAGTTACCACACTTACATTGTTCAGCCAAGGGTAGAGACTCACTAGTGTGTAAAGTCGCCTTTTTAAACTGGCAGCATAGGAGTAGTATTGAGTGGGTGGACTAACAATGTAGAGATAGATAGGGTCAGTTAATCATGAAATAAGGCAGATGAGTCAGTTAAATGAGGAGACAGGGTGGATGAGTCAATTAGGGTTAGTTAAATAAGGATGGATTTGTTAGTTAATTGCCATCAACTGAGGAAGGAACTTGTTGGTCATATTGCCATCAATTGAGGACTGGATTGCTTATGATTGGGGAAACGTAGAGTATATAGGTATTGTTGAGAGAAAAAGTGAAACAAACTTCTGAAAATTAAAAACAAAAATCAACTTTATTTTCAGGTTTGTGACACTGTCACAACAGCTAAGACAGAACCCTTCAAGAGTGTCGACCTACTTTCTTGGGGACAAAATGTCAAAAACCCTCAGGAAGCAATTCATGGTCTTGATTTCTTGGGGATAGAAAGCCTCAAGAAGCAATTCATGGTGCAAAGTGACAATGGGATCCTATGAGTCGCATCAATCATCTAGGTGTTCAAATTTACTGCAATGTCTAGGATCATCTAGGTGTTCAGATTTGCATGTTGGGTGCACACAATGAGTCGTGTATCAATCTAGTGTAGTTCAATGCTTTGTGTGTATTTCAATTAAATTAAAAAAAAAAAATTGTTGTTGGAATATTTTTGGGTTTGTTTTGTCTTGTATGCATCTAGTTTGGGTCTTTAAAAGTGCAAGTATACATGAAGCAAGTATTTGATTTTAACAACACAAATGAATTGGCAAATTCAAAGATGTGAATTGCATACAAAGCTACAAGACCCACTTCACTGCAACTTGCAATACAAAGCCTACAATTAATAAAAAAAACATTATTGGAGTATTGGCTAGGATCTCTGGATCAATGGAATGTACCTGTTCAACAAGCAAAGCTAACTAATGAACAAATTGCTGAGAGAGAGAAAATGAGAATAACACTGTAAAATGTATTCAACTCAATTGAGCAAAAAACTTTACAATAGGTGTTATATATAGGAGGAAGGAAGCGTAACTTCCACCTCGAATGATGGAGATAACTGCCACTAATCTAGAGGAGAAAAATAGAATGCAACTACCACTTGGCTAATAAAGGGGTAGTTAACTCTTGAAAACTAAAAATCACCTAAGCAAGCTAAATATGCATGTGTAGAAATAATCTGACTAAATAAATAAATATAATAATAATATTCTACACCAATACCCCCCTTAAGCATAGCTTAGGTGGGTAGAAGAAATGGTGAAGAACACACAATTATACTAAGAGGGGGGGTGAATCAGCATAATACAAACTTTTACTTTTCAAATCTTAACAATCACAACAATATCAATCACACAAGATCTATCAATGATGCACCACAAGAAGAACACAAGATTTACATGGAAACCCTTATGGGAGAAAACCACAACAAAATATTGCTTATATATAAATCTCTTTTACAATCTATGTAGGCTCCAACCTATAGGAGACACCAATCCCCTCTTATACACTTTGTCAGCACCAACCCACTGGAGACACCAATCCCCGCTTGTAGATTTCGTGAGCACTAATCCGTAACTGGGCACCAACCCAATAAGAGACACCAATCTCTTGTTATGGCACCAACCTTCTCCTAATCTGGATCACTATCTTCTTATTACTTTTCTCTTCAAGGATGATGAACAAATATGCAAGAATTCTTCTCTATAATTCTGCCATAGATCTCTTTTACAAATCTGCCATATACTCCTCTTTAAATCTGCCTCAATCTCTTTTAATGATCTTCTTTCAAACTTTCATATGCAGATCTGAAAGTGAATGCTAGATGTCTTCTTTTATTTCCTCACTCTCTTCTTTTTATCTCTGCTCTAACTCATAAATAAATCATTGGAATTGCTTGCTTCAAACTCACCTTTTCTTTCACCATATATATTCTTCCAAAGGAAGTGTCTTTATCAAACAGATATGTCTCTTCATAAATTGCATCTCTTCTAAACACAAATCACAGACATTCAAAACAAATCGTACCTCTTCACATAACAAAACGCACCCCTTAATTAAATCGCTTCTATTAAACAAAATTGCTGCTCTTCTATATTTTAATTCGCCTCATTTCATGGAGCAGATCACTACATATTATCATCTTTAACTAACTCCTCTTTGTCTTATATAAACATAAGACTTTTGTCTTATGCTGCTCATCTTGGGTGAGTCGGCCCTATTAGGGAGTCGGCCACCTTGTATCATATTTAAATTTCTTCCTTTTGAGCGCCAAGGTAAATGGGAGGTCAGCCACTTGGGAGGTTGGTCATACTTTGAAAACATGTTTTAATTTAAGTTTAAACTTCATTCTTTTGGCGCCATTTTCTTATTCTTATTTTGTTTAAATCTTTAATTTAAACAAGCACAAATCGGCCTCCAATTTCACTATCTTTCCAATGGAAATATATAACAGATAAACTCTTATTTGTTTTGACATCAATGACTCCGTGCTTTTGACATCAATGACAACATACTCCAACAAATGGGTCCCAAAAACAAGGCTTGATGAGGTACCCGTGTACTAACAATTCTCTTAGAAAGCAGAGAAAAGGAGAAAACCCGTAGGAAAAAAACTACCTGTTGATGATGTTTTCTTGACAACAACAACATTAGAATAAAACACCAAGTGCTGTATCCGCTCTTGAACAAAGCGTCTCGAATGCTAAACTAAGTGATCAAACAAGAACGCTCCAAGGTTCCTTGTACGTGATTTGCAACGAATAGCCTTGGTGGTGTGATGTGATTTGCTGTGTCACAAAGGACTTACGTAGAATTGTCATCTCTCCATTCAAATAAGTTACTCTTTCCTTGTGAAATGGAACTTCTTCTGATCAACTATGAAAAGAAAAGGCAAAAGGCAAGAGTTAAGAAGGCTAATCTAAAGACATTGACATGATGAACGATGCTATGATAGACAAAATTCCCTTAGAAAACCAAATTTCACTTCGCCATGACAAGCAACAACTACATGAAATAGGTGTGATCTCCAAAGGATAAACCAAGGATTTTCATATTGTTGACACACTCCAAAGTACCCACAGCTAGCGCAACTCGAAGGAGCATCAACAATCGAACTATTTGCAAGATGTGGTTCAGGCTAACTTTACATGATGACTTACTATCGACAAGCCATCAAAAGTATGAACCAACAGGAATTCATCAAATATCATTGCATATATCCATTACATCAATGAACTCTATCTACTTTATCATCTAAACTACTTGGAAACACATCTCCGTCATATTCAAGAACTTGAAACCTTGCTAACATTTCAAAGCCACAAGATCACCATGCAAAACAACAACAATGAGCTTGTATTACTTTTGAAGTGTATCCTTACAACAATCTCATGTCTCTCTTCATGACTTTGAAGAGCTCCCTCTCTACTCTACTCCAACTTGATCTCTACTTCTAATCTCTAATCTCCTCTGTATTGTCCCTTTACAAATGAGAGAAGTGAGCCTTATATAGAACTCAAGAATTACAATGAACGGCTCAGATTGATTTAGCAATCAACGGCCAAGATTGAGACAACAAGGCAGTTTGTTACAAAATTTGCTATTTTTAGAACATGAAAGAGGCAATGAAGGCACGTTTTCCAAAGTGATAAGCATCTTTGGAGTGGGCACTCTTGAATGAATGACATGGCATAATTCGATTGGCCTGATAATGTGTACGTGCCACCTCAGCATCTTCAAACGAACTAGTGTGATTCACTTCATGTTCACTTCACTTAGAATATTTTCTTCTTGTTGTCTTGATGTAACTCATGGATCACTTTGATGATCATGCTCATCTCTCATCTTGTGATGTTGTTGTGCTTGTGCAGGATCATGCCTCTGGACAGTTGCATGGGCTCATGGAGTAGACTAGTGCCTGATGAGAGTTCTTCTTGTAGTAGACTTGCATATGATGGGTGTACATGAAGTAGACAACCCTGGATGATGACTCCTCATGCGTGGCGTTGATGTCTACGAAGTCTTCAAAGTAAGATGAACTTGATGCAGGAGCTCTCCTTCATGTGGTGATGATGACAAACTTGAGCAACTTTCCTCCACCTTCCAAACTTCTCATGTATGAGCTCTCGCTATTCACCTCCTTGGATCCTCCATCACCTACAAGAAGAAACACATCAAATTAAGACTTGATATGAAGGATTTTCAATAACAAATTACATTCAACTTATGCATGTGGGATTAAAAATGACATTCCAAAGCATCCATCACTTGTCAAAATCAAATTTGAAAGTTACACGTTGAATTCACTTGACAACTCACCTCTTTCTCTGGCCTACCTGCCTGAGTGGGTTTAAAGGTCATGTCTGAACTGTGGAACGTGAAATTCCATGCTTGAGTGTCTAGGCCGACCTTCTTGGGCGGGTTTAGAGGCTGCAGGCGGAGAGTGTCTTGTGAAGAGGTGACATTGTCCGGATGAAGGAGTCAAGGCCGCCTAGCATGGGCGGATTTAAGGGATGTGTATGGATTTTATCACTTAGGCACTTTCTAACTTGGTTTTGACAATTTCAAGACATCTTCACTTGCTTCCTTGATGGTTTAAACTCCTTGCATGAGATTTGCATATTAGATGAGTTGAGTTTGAAAGTGATGTTTGGAGTAGTTCGTGTGAAGATCAAGAGAATCCAAGCTCTCATGTTTAGGCCACCCAAGTAGGGCGGATTTGGAAGTGAGGCTTGGATTTTTACTTATTATCCTTCATGTATGTTCCAAACTTGCATGTATTTGTTCAAAACTCAGTGTTATCCATTGCCTTCCTTGCAAATTTTCATGTCATTTCTCTTGGGCGGGTTTGAGGTTAGTGCATGGAGGATGTCATGTGAAGACATGAGATTGTCCGAATGGAGGGTCTAAAGCCGCTTAGGAAGGGCGGGTTTCAAGGGTAGGCTTGGATTTTTTTCATGACTTAGTGATTTTTGCTTAGTTTTGATAGTCTAAAACCTTTTGCACTTGTTTCATTGATAACTTGACCTCTTTGAATGCAATGGAGAGCCATGAGAGGATGGGCGGATTTCAAGGGTCTAGGCGGAGTATTTCATGTGAAGGAGATGACTCTATCCAAATGAAGGTCCTAAAGCCGCCTAGGAAGGGCGGGTTTCAAGGGTAGGCGTGGATTCTTCAACTCTAACCTTCATTTGATGCTTGTTTCCTCGTTATGATTTCTCCTTGTTCTTATCTCCTTGTAAGGTTTCATTTCTATACATTCTTAGGCGAGGTTAGAGGGCAGATTTGAAATGTTTGATGGACTTATCCTTGTGTCATGGTGGAATCCACCTAAGCTAAGCAACTTTGAAGATGTTGTATGGAGTGAATGATGTGAAAGAGGTGAATGAAAGTGAGTCTCTTAACAAGATAGTCTTGAGAGTGTGTATGGATTGCTTCACTTAGCTCATTCATCTCCTCATGAAGACCTCCTCTCCAACACCCTGGGCGGTTTTGAATGTGTTGTGTGGAGAGATGCATGTGACAGTACATGGGAGAATCCAAGACCTCCTCCTGAGGCCGCCCATGCTAGGCGGGTTTGGAGGTAAGGCTTGGATTTTTCTTTAAAATGTGCTTTCTCCCTTCAACTTTGCAAAATTAACTTAGCTTCTAGACTTCATCATTACTCTCCAACCCTTCAACTGGCTAATTCCTCCTAAAATAATCCAACTTTCCCTGGGCGGTCTTAGAGCTTGTGTGTGGAGAGTGCATTGTGCAGGACATGACAAAGTCCATGAACACCTCTTGAGGCCGCCCAGGAAGGGCGGGTTTGAGTGTGTTGTCTGGAGAGTATGATGTGCAGGAGGTGAAACTATCCAAGCATGGAGATGAAGGCCGCCCAGAAAGGGCGGGTTTGGGAGAGGTGCCTAGATTTTGTCACTTAGAGACCTCTCACTCCTTGAACTTGACTTTAACCTTTCCTTGTGATGTCATCTTGAACATTGAAGCCCAACAAACTTTGCTTATTGCATGATTCTTCTCCTTGGGCAGTTTTGAAGCAAGTGTCTGGAGAATTTCTTGTGTCAGGAGACATTGTCCACAAAGGCCTCTTGAGGCCGCCCAGGAAGGGCGGGTTTAAGGGTGACCTTTGGATTTTCATTCCAAACTTACTTAACGCCTTCAAAAACCTTCAAATCTCCATCCAACTTTATCACCTTCTAATGTTTTGTGTTAAAACACTTTAAAATTTGCACGATCTTACCTAGGGTGGGTTTGAAGGCTGTATCTGGACATTGTCATGAGGTATTGAAGATATCATCCATGTCTGCATGCTAAAGCCGCCCAAGTAAGGCGGGTTGGAGAGTGACACTTGGAATATTGCTTATCATCCACTTGACTTCACTCAAACTCATAAATCTTACTTATAGATCACCAAAACCTCAACACTTAACCATTTTTTCTCTAGGGTGGTTTTGGGAGCAGTGTGTGGAGAGATTGATGTGGCAGGGGACATTGTCCATCACTCCCTCATGAGGCCGCCCAACATGGGCGGGTTGAGAAGTGATGCATGGAATTTACTGTCAAAAGCTCTTAAAAACTTGCAACCTCTCTCCTAGGGCGGATTTGGAGACTTAGTCTGGAGAAAGTGCGTGATCACAACCTTGAATCCAAGACCCCATGCCAAGGCCGCCCAGGTAGGGCGGGTTTAGAAGGTGTGCTTGGAATGCAAGTCTTGTCGCCATATCGGAAATGTCCTGAATTGAAGTATATTGAAAATATGTTTAAGTATAAGTTTTATCAATATACTTCCAGGATGTTTGAGATGGGTCTAGGATCCATAGGATTTAACATGTAAATTCTAGATTTTGGAGGATCCACCAAATTTCAGACTTAGCCAATTTTCAGGATTTCAGGACATTAGGACATCAGGCTTAGTGATTTTTTATCATTTTTTCCAATTATTTCATCCTTGTTGTGAGGAGTTTAAGTAATGCTTGGTTTGGAGATGATGCATGGAATGTTGCTTGTGAACTACTTAACTTTCCTCCAACTTGCAAACCTTGCTTGAAATTCATCATTTCTCAGTGCCTTGTGCTTGAAAACCTTCTAAACTTAACCATTTTCTCCTAGGGCGGATTTGATGGTTCTGTTTGGACAAATGCATGTGCAGGAGGCTGAGTCCATGACCTCATGCCAAGGCCGTCCAGTCTGGGCGGGTTTGGAGGTGAGGCATGGAAGTTTCATCAAAATCTTAGTTTTAGACTCCATCATCACTCCCTAACTTCCTTCAGTCAGCAAAAACTCGTGAAAACATCCTAACTTTCCATGGGCGGTTTTGAAGGTGTTGTCTAGACAAGCTCTCCTGATGGTGAAGACACTGTCCAAGAGGACCTTGTGAGGCCACCTAGTCTGGGCGGGTTTGGAGGTGGAGTGAGGAATTTCTTGCCTTAGTCAAATTTTGGATTTCCTGAATGGAATTATATTGAAAATATGTTTAAATATTTATCAATATACTTCCAGGATGTTTGAGATAGGTCCTGGATCCATAGGACTTAGCATGCAGATTCTAGATTTCTGAGGATCCACCAGATTTCAGACTTAGTCATTTTTTCAGGATTTTCAGGATATCAGACTTAGTCATTTTCAGGGTCTCAGTGACATGCATCAGGATGAAGGCATATAGACCTTTAGCAAGAAACTGTCGAGACATGGGCAAAACAACACTACCAAAACCCTACAAGCTCAAAGTAAAACTAAACCTAAAGAAAAACAAGGACAGAAAGCAAGAAAAAAGAGGGGTCCCCATTTGCAATGGGGCGATGTGTGATTACATCACAACACTACCCCCCAAAAGAGAGAAAAGGAGGGCTAGAAGTTCCCCCCTGAAGATGATGTTGCTGATGTAGACCACACCCCAAGAAGAGCTCGAAGATGAAGGAACTCGCTCTCAGTAAAAGGTTTGGTGAAGATATTAGCAACCACTCTGAAGATTGGCAAAATGTCAAGTTGATGATCTACCCATGAATAAGCTCTCGAATAAAATGCATGTGAATCTCTATGTGTTTGGTCCGTTGATGCTAGACTGGATTCCTGCATATTGGTATAGTGATCTAGTTGTCACAATAGATGATTGTTGGATTCCTAAATGAAATGCCAAACTCAGTGAGAATGCCTTGAAGCCAAATAGCCTCAGTAGCTGCATTAACAGCTCCCCTGTACTCTGCCTCTATGGATGATATAACAATAGCATTTTGCTTCTTGTTAGACCAATTGATAGGACCATAACCCAATGAGAAATTGTAACCTGAAGTGGACTTGCGATACTCAATATCACCATCCCAGTCTAAATTTGTGATTTCAACCAAGTCAATATCTATGCCAACTCTGTAAACAATCCCGAATCTATGAGTGCCCTGAATGTAGCGGAGGATCCTCTTAGTTGCTCTCCAGTGTAGCTCATGAGGTTCTTGCATGAATTTGGAAACCTTGCCTACAACATATGAATTATCAGCCTTGGTATGATTCAGATAGATGAAGCTGCCAACAAGTTGTTGCTACAAGGTAGCATTGACCAATGGTGTAGTATAGTTAGCCTCAAGCTTGACTCCGGATAGGAAGGGAGTTAGAAATGGCTTACAATCAACCACGTGAAACCGAGCAAGTAGATCAAGAGCGTACTTGGGTTGTGCAAGTGTAATCCCTGAGTCAGACTGTGAAATCTCAATGCCAAGGAAGTATTGCAGTAAACCCAAGTCTGTCATGGAAAATTTGTCTTGTAGGGCTGGCTTTATTGCTGCAATAGTTGATGAAGACCTCCCAGTGATCAAAAGATCGTCGACATAAAGAACTAGTATCAATAGAGAATCATCTTGCCACAAGAAGTATACATTAGGATTCAAATGGCACCGGGTGAAACCTGAAGCTAGGAGGAAGGAATCCATCTTGGTGTACCAAGCCTGAGGGGCATGTTTGAGTCTTGAGATGGATTTCCTAAGTCTGCATACTCAGGATGAATCCTAAACAAACCCTAGTGGTTGCTCCATGTAGATCTCCTCCTCAAGGTCTCTGTGAAGAAAAGAACTCTTCACATCCATCTGGTGTACATCCCAACCATGTGCTGCAACAATAGCAAGTGTGACTCGGATTGAAGTCATCTTGGCCATGGGAGCAAAGGTCTCTGTGTAGTCAATGCCTATGACTTGTGAAAAACCCTTAGCGACCAATCGAGCCTTGTACTTACCAACTGACCCATCTATTGCAAACTTGGTCCGATATATCCACCTACATTGAACCATCTTCCTTCCCTTAGGAAGTGAAGTCAAGTCCCAAGTGTGATATCTAATTAAGGAATCATATTCCTCTTTCATAGCACTGTCCCACTTAGGTATGCCTGATGCTTCTCGAAATGTTTGTGGATCGGAAGTTGAAGAATAGATAGCATGTGGCCCACTTTGATAATCTAACCGAGTACGTCTGTCATCTGCTAGATCCCCTACCCAAGTGCCTATGCTATGGTGTGTCTTCCTAGCCCAAAGAGGGTCAGATGTGGGTGTGTCGAGTTTTGAATCCTCATCCTTCGAAACATGGCCAAAGTGGATGGAGATGACTCCCCATCACTATGCTCACTTTCAAAACTTGAAGAAGACACTGCCTCAAGAATTTGTTATGGATGATCTGTTTCATCAGAAGGATCATCAAATTCAAGTGAGTCCAAGGAAGAAGGAGAAGTGTCAAGTATAGATTCAATAGGACTCTCTTGAAACTAAACACTCCTCTCAATGAACAATTGATAAGTGGTTGGTTGGAGTAGGCAATAAACCTTTACACCATTTGGATAACCTACAAAGATGCAAGCTTTGGATTGAGGGTCCATTTCCTTGCATTTCTTCTTCAGTATATGTGCCATGGTTGGAGATTTGAAGACCTTGAAGTGCTCTACTAATGGTTTCCGACCCATCCAAGCTTCAAAAGGAGAAATTCCCTTAAAGGATTTGTGAGGAACACGGTTTTGAATGTAACAAGCACAGTTGATTGCTTCTGCCCAGTACTACGATGTAAGGCCCTTGGAGTGTATCATACATTTAGCCATCTCTTTAAGGATCTGTTCTTTCATTCTGCAACACCATTCTGTTGAGGAGTGTATGGAACTGTGCATTGCAAGTCTATCCCCTCTATTGTGCAGAACTGCTCAAACCTATTGTTGACATATTCACCCCCATTGTCGGTCCGAAGGACCTTGATGACTTTCCCTGACTATTTTTTAGAAAGAGCCCTGAAGTCTTGAAAGTTGTCGAAGACTTCAGTTTTCTGCCAAAGGAAGTAGACCCATGTTATCTATAGAAGTCATCTATGAAAGTGAGCATACTTTGCCTTAGTGAAAGATGGATGGGGAAAAGCCCCTGATACATCACTATGAACAAGCTCCAAAGCCTGCGTAGCCCTCCAAGCTTTGCCTTTGTCAAATTTTTCTTCAAGATGTTTCCCAAGGGCACAACCCTCACAAAGCCCCTTAGAAAAATAGACGCTAGGCAACCCTGTGACCATATCCTGCTGACTTAGTTGCTCAAGGTAGTGGTAGTTAAGGTGGCCGAACCACTCATGCCATAATTTGTAAACTCCATTTGAATGAGTAAGCAATGCGGTAGGAGAAACATCTGGTGCAAAATGAGAGAAGGTGTATAACCTAGCTTGGTGATCTGCCCTTCCCACTACTACTATAGTGTCACTATGCAACTCTTTGATTTCAACTGGATCCGGAGAAAACTAAACTCTCATGCCCTTCCCTATATGAGTCATCTGATATATTGATAGGAGATTGGTTGAAAGTGAAGGTACACTTAGAACATTTGTGAATATTCCCCCTTCAACTTCAACAACAGACCCTCTCCCTGCAACTGTCGCAGGTGTGTCATCACCCAAGGTGATGAAAGGCATGTTGTAAGACTCTAAGGAAGAAAATTCAACTTATGAAGAACCCATGTGGTGCGAAGCACCTAATTCAATGACCCAAGATGGAGTAGATTAGGATGCAACTGCTACTAGAGCCTTGTCGTTAGATTTCTCTTTACCTTTATCCTTTACTTTAGAAGATTCTTGGTTTGATGAAGATTGTTTGATACAATCGAGGACCCCTATGTTGTTTTTCTCAAGAAGATGAGTATGGTGGTCAATTTGCTTCTTCATGTATTTGTGCTCATCATGCCCAAGTTTCTTGCAATAGGCACATTTAACTCTTTCTATTTTAGGTTTCCCTTGGTTTGAAAAGTTTAAAGTGTTGTTTTAGGTGTCCATCTATATTAACTTGTCTTGCTCCCTAGTCAAGTTGGCAATAAAGTCATCTAGAGAAGGCATTTTCCACACTGCTCCAAGAGTACTTTTGGTGGAGTAAAAGGTAGAAACAAAGACAATAATCAAGACCTAACTTGGAGAGTACAGAAAGAACAAGTTGATCATCCTTTTTGGTTGTTCCACATTCTTGTAATTGCACCCTTAGTGATTTGTACTTGGTGAAAAAGTCATCTAGGGTGTCAAAGGAACTAGGGCTCAAACTAATGAGCTCATTCTCTAACTCATGACTTCTCATTTCATCTAGCTTCCCAAATAGTTTTTTTAATGCAATTCAAACTTCATTGGGTGAATTCAATTTTTCTATAGGAAAGAGAAGCTCGGGAGACAAAGTAAGACACAAAAAATGGAAGGCTTGATCACATTTGTTAAACCACTTTACTTTAGCATCATCATTAGTAGGTTTAGTCTTAGTGCCCATGTTACCCGATATAGACCTTTGTTCTTTAGCACAAGTTGTACTTTAAGTTTCCAATCATGATAGTTAAAGGGTGTTAGAGGTGTGACTGATTGATGTGAATCCATTGCAAAAAGTAAACATTGTTTGCAAAAAAGAATGGAAATAGAAATGTGGAAGGAAAGTAGAAAGTGAAAAAACACAACACACAACACCCCCTGAATCAAATATTTAGAACTCCCCCAGATTTGGCACTCTATAATTTAGTGTTGTTTACAATACAAGTAGGTCCAATGGATCGGAAATGAAAAAATATGAACTTTTGAAGAAAATGGATTAAAAGTTATTACAATATTGCTTTTCCATCAATAATGGACTATTAAAAACAATTGCACTAAACTTGTCGACAAAAATCCCTCTTAACATTTTTTTTGAGAGTTCTTTATGCCAAATCACAGTCTTGATGTGTCGGGATACTTCTCATGTAGTTTCCGCAGAATTTGGACGTTGCATGCAAAAACTAATTGATACCCACAAAGTTTTTTGACGTTGCGAATAAAACCTAGAAAGTGTTTTCCTTCTTGATGTGCAGAAGATGCAAATCTGATGCAAATTCAAATTCGGCCTCTAAGAAAATAGCCGCGCCCTATTGTTTCAACATCTCTTTCTACAAAATCCGATAGTTGCCTGCAAAAACTAATAGATACCCACAAAGTTTTTTCGACACTGCGAACAAAACCCATAAAGTGTTTTCCTTCCCGATGTGTAGAAGATGCGAAACTAATACAAAAAAAATCTCCACCAACAAAAATGACTACCAAACACAAGTAATTTTGCAAAAGATAAATCCAACATTTTCTAAATAACTAACAACATACCAGAATGATGCTTTGTTACCATATTAGAGTCTTGGCCAGGATATCTGGATCAATGGAAGCAAAGCTAACTAATGAACAAATTGTTGAGAGAGAGAAAATGAGAATAACACTGTAGAATGTATTCAACTCAATTGAGAAAAAAACTTTACAATAGTTGTTATATATAGGAGGAAGGAAGCATAACTTCCACCTCGGATCATGGAGATAACCCAAGTCACAAGGTTCGCCGAATTTCTGGCATGCCGTTCGAAATTCGGTGAACATTTAAGTAGGATATAAAATTTGGCATAAAATTCATTATATTTAAAGGTGCTTTTTTAAAAATAAAATATGTAACTTAATTCATAATGTCAATGTTTTTTAAGGTTGAAAAGTGTTATAGGTTTATTACGGCTGCAAAAAACTCTCGCCAGTCATTTTCTTCTCTCCTGCCACTAGTTTTGTCTCTCACAAGTGGTTTTCTCTCCCTTGAGTGCGAATCATTTGCCTCCTACGGTGCCGACTGAAGGTTAAGGGGTAGTGAAGGTTGAGCAGCTTTGCTTCAGGCTTCTGTGAGCACCGAGCAGGAAAGGAAAGTATCACACCATAGTTTTTAGGGATTTTAATTTGTTTTTAGGTTTTTTTTTTGTTTATATAAAATTTAATGCATTTATATTACATGATATATACTATATAGTATATGATATATCAATGTATCATATATATATTTTAAATTAAATATAATATTTATAATATTTTCATTTTGTTTGTAAATAAGAAATAAAAATATAATATATATTTTTTATGTGTTTTAAAATAAACTTACTATAGGCGAATTTACTTATATTACTTAAAAATATAAAATTAAAGTCACTTGTGGATATATCACTTATATTTTTAAAAAACTCAAATTTATATAGGCAAACGATTTTTTTTTCCCCTTGCCGAACTTCATCCAAATTTTATAGTTTCCGAACATGAACTTGAACCTTGTGACTTAGGAGATAACTACCACTAGTCTAGAGGAGAAAAATAGAATGCAACTGCCACTTGGCTAATAAAGTTGTAGTTAACTCCCGAAGACTAAAGAAAACCTAAGCAAGCTAAATATGCATGTGTAGAAATAATCAGAATAAATAAATAAACGGAATAATAATATTCTACACCAGCAAACACGTCAATTTACTTTATCTACACAAAATGTTATAAGCTATACATAGTAGTTGCATTCAAAGCTACAACAACCAACCTAACATTTGTTGCAATACAAAGCTTTCAGTAAATGCCAAGCAATATTCGACTCATTAAAGCACAACACCACAAAACATCTCAACAACACTTTAGAAGCAAAATAGGCATAATCAAATTCTATCGAATGATATTGGATCATACATATTGAATCTCCAAACTAGTGCCAAGAGCACTTCTTTAATCTATACATAGCTATTGCATGAAAATAATAAAAAAAACTTATAATCTATACAAAGCTATTGCATGAAAATAATAAATAAGAATAGATTGCTTGCATGCAACACAAGCTTATTATAAAAATTTAATCCACTAATACTAAATGTGAACTTAGGGAATCTTCAGTTAGACTTCTAATACAGATTACTACAAACTAACAATAGACCTTCTAGAAGGCTGTCTAAAAATAGTTAGTCTATAAATAGTTTCTAAAAATAGACTTCTCAGAATGTGTTCTCTCCTTGAAAACAATGATGGCTAAAAATAACAAATCTTGTTGGTTGGCTCTAGACAATGATTCTGACAAATTTTGATGAAGTTCTGCTATGACCATGGAAAACCCTCTAAAGATGTCTGAAACACTGACAATTCACCCATCTTGATGACTTGAACCTGATTTTACCTCTACTGTTGACCACTCTCTTCACCAAAACTTGGCTGAAATCCACAACTCTGAATATTCCAAAAACCCTTCTCTATCTTCCGCCATCTCTGCAAACTTGGCAACACCAAACTTCTATGGTAATCCTCTTTTATGAAACATTGAAACTCTGATAATTCACTTTGATGCTTGAATCTGAAAACCTTAATTATGTTGCTCTTGCATCAAACCTTAGAAAATCAGCCAAGTACCTTTAAAAGTAAAACCTCTTTAAACTTTGTCTTGCTGATTTTTGTCTTTGACTCCACTAAACTGATGACAAAGTTAAAGAAGAAAGATGACTAGGTTTTAAGAGTCAACTTAAAAACCTTAACTGCTGTCCTTGAACACTTTGAATTCTCTGAAAAACCTTTGAAGATGATAAAACTCTAGCTGATGATACAAACAATCATCCAATTACTTCAAAAATCTGCTGATCCAAATGCAAAACCACCATGAAATAGATGAAACATCACTAAAATCAGTTACAGTGACTTGGGAATTCACTGATATAGAAACCTTGCTGCTGATATAACTGTTGTAAGTTTGTAACAGAAGTTGATGAAAATACTACTGAAGTCCAATGAGAAATATACTAAATCTCTGCTGGCAAACAACTTTTTTCAAGAGTTTTGATAAAGAACCCAGAACAGAGAAGGAAGAACTAAGATAGTTTAGCAGATCTGATAGGATATCCTTGCCGATTAACAGTAGGATTCTGCTGATAAGAATTTTTGGATGTTCTGCGCTGAAATGAGCTGCTGAGCACTGCTGGTGTGAAAAAGGCTCCTCTGCTGAAATGACTCCAATTTGCTGCTATGGTGAAGGATTTAATGGTGATCTGCTGATGTGAAAACAAGAGGTATAGAGGCTTTATTTAAAGCAAACCCTTTCCTAAATCAGGTGCCAATCTTTGCTAAATATATCCCTTATTTTTCGTTTGGCGAACTCTGTTAATTATATAACTTGAATTTCCTTGTCTGATCACTGCTATTTTAAGGTTTGATTTTCCTTCACTGCTATTTTAAGTATACTTATATTTTGAAAGAATATGATTCTTTTGAAGGGGCGCACTCTTCATAAATAACAAACTGTCACAGCTTTTGAGAAGAATCTGGTCGGTCAGGTGAAGATAACAGGTGTGTGCTTAAACATAGGGTCATGAAAAAGCCAGTTGGTCATTTGCAAGGCAGTATAAATAGAATTCCTGTGGGCCATGTATCCTAGTGCACATCCAAACACTATAAACACGATTTAAGACTTCAAACTCTGCACTGGAAGCGACAGGGGTGCCCCCAGTTATGAAAGTGTGACTTTTGAAATCAAAATTTATATACCAAACCCTCAGGCGTGCTGAAGAGCAGAAAGCAAAATTTTGACTTGTTGACCTTATATGGATATGGATTTGTAATCTTTTTATCATCAAACATTACCTGAGTGTTGACAAGCACACGCCCAATTGCTGTTCTGAAAGGTAAATGATTTTTTGACTTGGAACTCGCACTAACAAGTGCACATGCAGACAGGCAAATGTGATTTTTGATCCTTGACATTGATTTTACCCTAACAGGCACACTTTGAAACATAAAAATGTAAGATTTCTGCCTTTGACAACTTGAATGCAATTTTGATGATTTGACTTTGCTTGTTGAATCTCCATAGGATTTACACCATCTGAAACTGTTCTTCACTCTTTGAAAAGCACTTGACAGTGAAAGACACAGAGACATGGAAGAAAGATGCAGAGAGATGAAAGAAAGAAAGACTGAAACATGACTGTGTTCGAGGAAAAGACAGTTTTGGTTGGAAATTTGACACAATACGAAAATTTTGTATGGGTAGTGGTACAATACCTATCAGTGAAATCAGAAAATATTTGTAGTCTGTCTCTGAAATTACAAATTGACAAATTGGTATTTAAAAGGTTCACAAAGATCTATAAACTTTAAACTTCTAATGATGTATGTCTACTTGATCATGTTCAGACACATAATTTTTTCTGGGAAGAAATGCATCTTAAATTACTCTAGAGAAGTTGGAACTAATTATTTACATCAACTAAGCATCAGCATTACAAGTGAAATCTCTCCTTAAATAGACTAGGAAAGAAATCAGCCAGGCATGTGTCCCATTGGGAAGAGAATTTAAATCCTTCTTAAACCACTCAAGCTTAGACAATTAGAGACACAACTCGTCTAAGAAGCTGCAACTTACCCAAACTGAGTGGGGTGGTAGCTTTCTGAAAAGTAGCTTTGTATATTTATTATTGTCCCACAAAGGAAACTATTGTTGCCAACCAAATTGTATTCCATATACTCATGCAGTTGCCCCAGGCCATCCAAGAATCCCTTGGAAGAGGTTCTCACATAGAGAAAGAGAGTTAGGAAAAGGGAAATCAAATTTGGCTTGTAAGTGACCTCAAAAGTTAAAACCCTCTAGCTATTGAACACTTCTTGAAGATATGGTCAATTGTATCCTCTCTACTTTACACAATGCAAAAACTATCCACAATATTTACATTACCACCTTGAGAGATAAACCTTCACGTATTACTATCCATCCCAACAGCTTTTGTTTGAAGGACGTTTTTCCTTCCAAAGACATTGTTGTGAACATCTCACTTTAGGGTCCTTGACCCACCACAATTTATTCACTTGAGGGGTATCTATGTCAGACTGTCTCACTTGATTATGTATGTACTTTTTTATAATTGAATAAGGATTTTCTAGAGCTCAAATCCCAATCCCTACAATATGGGTGTGCTCTCTCTAATTGCAATCAACAATTTGCAGGGATCGTGATGTGAAAATGGATCTGATTTCTGTACTTGTCATGTTTTGGGATAATGGACTACTTGTTTGACGCTAGAGAATGTTCAAGGTAGAATGTGATATCCAAGAGTAGGCTTCGGTTGACAAGAAAGCATCAAGAAATAATTTTTTTTTCCCATTTTGGTTAAATTTCTGGTTTGCACAGGTTGTGAAAAAGTAAATGCCATGGTGAATGTATCAGCTAACCTAATCATCTCTTAGCTATAGTGGCAAATTCTTTGGGACTGTGGTGACTTCGCAATCGCCCCTGGCAAAAGTGACAAAAACATCATACACAGTCACATATGTCTAGTGACATTCCAGAGCTCTCATTTTTCAACTTCCTCTTCTACATGGCTAGTCGTTTTGGCTTCCATATGATGTATATTTCTGTAAAAGCATGTAGGAATGTGAGAAAAATAAGAGGGGAATCTTGTAAGTGATCTTTGGGAGTTGTAGTTGAGGTTTTGTGTAGGAAACTTCATCATTCTATGATTGTTGTAAGTTTCTAAGGCAGGGGAGTGCATTGTTGAGAAGAGAATTGGAGTGATCAGAGGAGAGTTTCCTAGTGTATGCGAGTTTTGTGATCATCCCAGAGGTTGTAGAATCACTGTTGTAGACATTGGAGTACTTCGAAGTGGATTGTTAGCCACACTTTAGCTGGAGATTTTTACCCACAAGGGGATTCTCTAGGGCATCTCTAGTGTTTATGGTGTCTTTACTCTTTGTTTTGCTTTCCTTGTTCATTTGAATAGCTTACATTTTTGGTCATATTTCACTTGTAGTTGTATAAGACTTAAAAAAGAATCTTTGAGTTGGTGACTAACCTAACGAGTATCCTTGGTAGATTACATATCAGATCATCTTGCACAGGTCTTTAGTTTGTTTGTTGGAATCAACACTAGAGTCCTGTTTAAATCCTCCCAAGAGTGTTACAATCGGCTTAATTGTTCCAAAGATATCCCCATAAAAACAAAGCCTTTCCTTGCTGACCTTTTTCTTGAAAAGAAGGGGAAAATGCCAATTTTTCACATTGTGAGTTGAAAGTCTAGATAGGCTCTTTACCCTTCTATTTGATAAATAAATACTTGAAATAATTAACAAAATTAACAATACATACTAGACAGAGTAGTAAAAGTATATCTTTATTCGCACTTGAAAGTATTACAGAAATAGACCAGAGATGGTTGGCCAGGATCAGATTCAATCAGACTAGATCATAATACCTATCTTTGATGATACAAACACTATTTAAAGGACCCAATGGTTGCCAAGAGGAACACAACCATTGACTAACTGACTCTAACTAACTAACTCTTATAACTACCTGAGAGCTGACAAACAATTAATACATAGTCGGATAACTGATATTATCAAATATAATAATCAGCATTGTACACTACTACATCATCCCCCCAAAAGAAAATGTTGTCTTCTAGATGACGAAAAACCATAAAGCATTAAGTAACATCAAGCAATGTTGTCCAAATTGGTGACTACGTTGTAATTGGAAAAACTGTATACAAACTAGGAGGGACATGCGGAGTAGAAGTAGAATCGACACAGCTCAGATAGTTGCGAGTAGACAAAGAAACAAATAAGGAATCCAATTTGGCTACACCCTGGAGGTTGAGAAGGTTGCACCCAATCGGTCACTGAACCCAGGTAGTATTCCAAGCACTCCAAAAGCATGCTGACCATAAAAATATTGTTCATATCTCCATTTTCTAGGAATGAATTTGCTCCCATTTCAACAACCTGTGGCAATAAGTCCTTGTCTCTGCAAAAATCAAGAGTTGAGAAAATGCCAATTGCAGAAGCATAAGAGCCACTGATGACTACAGCAAAAGGCCATATAATATCATTGGCATTCTGAATATTAGCAAAGTGAACACTAGAGAAAGAAGATTTTAAATAGACTGGACAGAGGATACTACTCTTTGAGTTGGCCATACAAGATACCCTGGAACATACAGGAAGTACACACCTAGGCCATACATAACAAAGATTCTATACATGGAGAAAAATTAAAAACGGAAATGGTATGGCAAGGACAGAAGTATTAAGTCGTACAATGTTGAAAGTGATGTGAGTATGATGTTGAAAGGGATGTGAGTATGATAGAAAGAATGAACATGATTAGTGAGCGTACAGGAAAAGGAAGGCCGCACGTCGGCAGGAAAGAAGTGTACGGTGGTTGAATAAAGTTTCAAACTTTCGAGTCGTTCCTTTTCTGCCATAGGGTCAATATTATGCAATTTGTAATATATTGCTAATGTTTTAACCGTATGGTGACCTTCAAAACTTTTTAAAAAATTTGTAAAGTCTTTTGCCAAAAGGTGGCAATACATCTTTAAAAAAACATTTATTGGTGAATTTTTTAATATTTATTTTTAATATGTACTTGTTTTGAACTTTTATTATTCTTTTTAATTTTGTTTCCTTTTCACCCACTTTAATTTTATTTTTCCTTTTTGTTATTATTTTTTTCCTTTTTTCACGTGGGACCCACTTGGGAAAATTTATTTTTTTCTCTTTTGGTTTGTAACTAGGAACTTTATAATGTAATTTTTTAATTTTTGGTTTTCCCACCCAATGCAAACTGATGTGATTTTTTCCATTTTCCTTAGGTGGGGTCCACCTGTTAGCTGCCGCACAAGATTTTTCCCTTCTCCATAATTTTCCTGTACGATATTTTTCCCTCTAACGAATTTTTTTTGTGAAGTTGATTTGACTTGATGACAAGTATCTATACGCTCCAAATTAAATATTTGAATATTATTACTCTGATACGTACCAGCATGAATTTTGCATTCTTCAATAAAGTCAGGTGCCTCTACTAGAATTGGAACTATCGTCTTTTGCGAACCGTATATTGCATTCCACATACATAAATTGTCCGACTTTTCAAAGTCATTTTTTAGACATTGCTCTTCGTTGATCATTGTTGTTGAGAAAAACAAGTGTGAACAAGGTAAAATTGCAGCTATGTTGCTTTTAAATGTTTTCAAATCTGAAAATTAATCATGTGTGGTGTTGCAAATCTGAAAATTACTTTCAAGATTATCCAAATTATATGTATTAGTGTTTAGCCAATTTAATGAATACTGTATGAAGAATTTAATCAAAGAAGTTGATACAAAATTTATGTGGAGAAACCCTTGCGGGAAAAAAATCCACACCCAAAGAGATATTTATGCTTGTATTAATTATTGTAATCAAGTTTACTTTAACACTGAAATTCTCTCTAAATTCTGGCAGCACTTCGTTTCTCCTTCAACTTCAAAAACCTGTCATAATTTCTACCAACCAAAGGCATCATTATATAGAAGCCATGGATATCAAAATACAATGAATTGTATCCAATAACATGAGAATATTCCTCATGCAAAAACATGGGCACCCAAGAAGTCCCATATTGTGAATTCCAATGCTGTATGGTAGAAATCACCACTTAACTGAAAGTCTCAAACACGGGCACCCAAGAAGTCCCAATCAAACTCAGTGAATAGAAGTGTTAAGTGACAACAAGAAGGTAGAACTAAAAGTCTCAACATGGGTGCCCAAGAAGTCTAAATCAAATTTAGTCAACTGAAGTACTCCAACTCACACCAATATCATGCAAACAACATGCATTACTTGGTTTCTCCAATATGGATCTGTAACAACCTGTTTGTATCATGCAAGAGTCATGTAACAACCTATAACATCATGCAAGAGTCATGCAAAGCTGATCTTGAGTTAGAGTGACATGCAAGACACATGCATCACCATATAAGTACATGCAACTCACATGTAAGTCCATGCAAGCTCATACAAGTGACATGCAAGTAACATGCAACAACATGCAAGTCCATGCAAGTAACATGCAACAACATGCAAGTCCATGCAAGCTCATACAAGCTCATGCAAACAACATGCAAGTATCATGCATCTCTAACTTCAATGTTAATTCCCACATAAGTCTCATGCAAAGTATATGCAACATTATCCACTCATGCAAACAAAAAGCTAACTGCATGTTCACATTAGATTCTCCTCCAAAGTGGGTGCCCCTAATGGGTCCCACATCCTAGGAGGTATCTCCAAGTCAACATGGACTTCAAGAAGTCAACTCCAAGTCTCCATGGACTCCACTTCCAAAGTGGACACCCATATTGGGTCCCATCACATAGAATGTAACTGCAACATGTCCAAGTGAAATAATTAATAAATAATTTATCTCTCAAGTGTCTGTGTTCAAGAACACTTTCCAAGAACTTTGGAGACACATGAAAATTGCTAGGATTGCAAAGTTAATGTCAACTTATCCCAATAGTTGTAGCTTCAATAAAATTACAAGTCGATGAAAATACCTCATAGTCCTCCATTTGCCAATGAAACAGGTCGCAGAGAGAATTTGTTTCATCCTCTGAGCATGATTGTAATTCCAAAATCCCTTCATCGTTTGGCTCCATTGGATCCTAATCATGTTTCTCCGTCCATTCTTCTTCAAAGTATGAATCTGATGAATTTGAAGACGCTGCTTCCACACTGACTGCTTGGTTCTTCAATTCAATTATATATTTTCGACCCTTGTTCTCGATGGAGATTGTGTTCCGTTTCTAGTTGTGGTCAGCTCTGGCTGCTACCAGCCAACCTTGACCGAACAATGCATCGTACGCTTTCTTTTGTAATGAACTGACCACAAAATTCAACAAAAATGCTTGGGTTCTAATAATTACTTTTGGCCCATTAAAACTCCAAGTACTTTAATACCTTGTTGGTATGCACTCACTAGTTGAAAAGTTGGGGGCTAGAGAGTCGGTTTTCTTAGATTTCTCCAAGTATTTTTCGAAAGTACGTTCACACTAGACTTGCCATCAACAATTGTATTGGTGAGATTCCTTCCAAGGATCTCTATATTTATCGCCATTGGTTTCTTTGTCGTGCTAACTGTTAATAACATGGGATCAATAACTTGGTCACCCGATAGTGGAGGTTCGGTTATTGCGGCTTCATTCTCTCCCGATTCCAAATGGACCGTGGCATGCACCATCTCATCCTTCCCCGATACAATAGCATTTCGGAGTTCAGGAATACATTGTAATAAATCCACTACTTTAATTGGTACAGTAGTTTGAAGTACTTGCCTTGCAATATTTTCTCAGATTGTAATTGATTTTTTACCGTACTTGCATTTGCATTTGAGTGGTGTCATTCATTATCCATAGTATGCTCCATTTCGGCTCTTGCTTCATGAAACCTTGTTTGTTTGTACGTGGGTCCGAGTGCATAGCCTTCTTTGCTTGGGCTCGAGTAATGGCCAACACTTCATTTTTCCTTTCAACATCAATCAGGTTGATGTTGCCCTTTTGCTTCAGACATCTAACGTTTTCATGGTCTCCAAGACCACACCATTTGCACAATAATTGCACTTTGTCTTGCTTGTTCTGGCAGTCTCTTGCAAAGTGTCCTCATTTGTTACATTGTCGGCATTGTGAAATAAGGCGTCCTTTGGGGTTGTATTGTATTTGGCTTCGACCTCCTCTTTCATTTCAGTAGCCACTTGGAGATGTGTTTTGTGGCTTCGATGGAGTGGATTGCTCTCCCTGTGTAAAGAGTACTTGTGTTCTCCTAGTCTTCAAATTATATGAGCACTCCTTTATTGAATGACCCATAACCTGGCAAATCTCACAAAACAATTTTTTGGGACAATTACCTTTGGTGTGACCTTCACTTTTGCACTCATTACACCAGCGTTCAGTGGATTCTTTACTAGTTTCTTTCTCCACCTTCAATTCTTTCATCATCCGGAGCATGTCCCTGTGGAGCGCTTGTACCATTCTTGATTCACTATCGTTGTTGTCATCCAAACTTCCATCTTCCTCTGTTTTTATTCTTCTACGGGAGGACATTTTGTCTTCACTTTCTATGTCCATCGCCTGATTATAGGCTTCTACATAAGGGGGTGTTACTACCTTCATCTTTTTTCTTAATGACGGAATTAGACCTTCAATGAGCCACCATTTCTTAAGACCATCAACAGGTTCTATTTCTAACTTCACAAGCAGTTCTTTAAGTCTATGATTGTAAGCTCGTACGTTTTCATGCTTGCCTTGCCTGGTATTGTAAATTTTGGCTACTATTTCATTATCATCTTGAAGCAACTTAAACTGTTATTCAAAGGCCTTCTTTAATCTCTCCCATGTGTTTCGGGATGCTTGTTCAAGTTCAGTATACCAATCAATTGCTACACCTCTCAGGGTGGCTGGAAAAGACCATAGCCAAATTGCTTTATCATCTTGCCCATTTGTTGTCTAGATTGTCTCACAAGTCTTACAGTGCCTAACGAGATCCTTTGATCCATTTCCTGTAAACTTAGGGAACTTTTGCTTTTCTCCACTAGGGCTTACCATGGTTTTGTTCTGATGCAAACCTAGCACCTAGAACTTGCTTGCTAGGGAGTTTTGATTTGACGTTTCGGTGTTTCTCTTGCACTCTTAGCCATGTGAGAATCCTCCACTCTTCTTACAGCTTCAGTGTTCTGTGCACTTGTTTTGCCTTTATACTTTCTTTGATACACCCTTGGCTTGGCTTTTCCTTCTATTGACAACCCTTCGATGCCTCGAAAGTTGCTCTCATATGCTTCTATGAAGGAGTCTGACTTTGACTCCCAACTTCCCTCGTCCAAAGAAGGTTGTCTTGACTTTTTGAACTTGATCGAAAAGATAAATCCAAGTTTCGTCTAGCAGTGGAAGGTGCCTTGCTATCTCCTCCCACTCTGTCCTTGTGTGATTATTTGTAGTGGAAATGTGTTCCCTCTCTCGATTACGACTCCAACTTCTACTTCAGGATTCCCACTCTGTCCTTGTGTGATTATTTGTAGTGGAAATGTGTTCCCTCTCTCGATTACGACTCCAACTTCTACTTCGGGATGGACTTTGGCTTCAGACTTCGGCAATCTCTCTTAGTCTTCTTCTACGTTCTTTTTGTTTTACCAGTCTAAGAGATTGTCTGATCTCTTGATCCTGACCACATGGTCTCTTCCCGCCTTTATTAGGGTCTAAGGGCATGAGTATCTTATATCGGACCCAATTTCTTTTAAGGCAATGATGCCAATGTTTACCCTTCTATCTGTCAAATGAATACTTTAAATAATTAATAAAATTAATAATATATACCAAACAGAGGAGTAAAAGCATATCTTTATTCGCACTTGAATGTATTACAGAAGTAGACTAGAGATGGCCGGCCAAGGATCAAAGTCGATCAGATTAGATCATATTGTCTGTCCTTGACGATACAAAGACTATTTAAAAGACCCGACAATTGCCAAGAGGAACACAACCGCTGACTAACTGACCTCGACTAACTAACTCTTATAACTACCCGAGAGTCGACAAACAATTAATACATAGTCAGATAACCCATATTATCAAATATAATAATCGGCATTGTACACTACTACATAGGCCATGTGGCTAGATCCCAAGCATCTTGTGGGCCCTCAAACAACCAATGAAACGAATTTAGGAGACTCTTTGAAGCAGCTCAAATTCTTCCAAAGTGTTGCTAAATTTGAAGGTACTAATTATCTATCATTACCAATTTTGTGACATAGCTGGAAGTGCCCATTAATTTTTTTTGTGGATGGTGTGAATTAATGATTTTGTGGGCATGTAAGGATCTACGAAGGGGACTCACCTTCCACTACTCTTGCAATCCACTTCCTTGCATGTGCTATTCCTTGTGCTCTTTGAGGAATCCCCAATCCTTCATAATTCCTTGGAAGAGGCAGACATCTCAGATGATAGGAGGGGGTCATTTTGCACCTCCCTTTTTACACCATGGAATAACTTCTAAGAACCTTCTCAAGCATTCTATGACATGCTTTGGAGGGGAACAAACAGGAGTGAAACATATGACCTTCTGACCAAATTATGTCCACAATCATAACCTTATTGACAAGGGTAAGATCAAGCTAATTCCACATTAATATCATCTTTTCAAAATTTTCCAGTATCTAATGCCATTGTTCAGCCATAGAGAGCTGCATGCCAAATGGAATACCTAAATAATGGATAATTTCACTTGGTTTTATGAGTTTCCATTTACATGGTAGGGTCATCTTACCCAATGAGACTTAAGTGCGGAGTCTTTCCATTTTGACAAGCTTTCTTGTTTTAGTTCAATTTAGTTATCACTTGTGTTCATCATACTTGCATTGATGAAATTGTGCAGGGACATCCGAGCTACCATCTTCACCTTCAGAAATGCAGCCTAATGCATTTGGTCTTAGAAGCATTGGCGTTTCCCCAAAACCAGCTTCTTCAAAGACTTCCAGTCCAATTTATAAAGGAGGATCACCTATCTTGATAGGAGGCGAGATATTTACGTTATCACATGATCCTATATTTTAATTAATTGAAATAGTTGGAGATTGGATATCCATCTATAGGATATTTTTATCTGGCCTCATTCCCTAATCTGATGAGATTTTTATTGGAGGCTTTTCTCATAGTAAATCTTCACTTAATATCTATGTTCCACGGTGTTTTGGGGACGGGGACGGGGGGACGGCAGGGGACGCAATATATATATACGAATTTTTCAATATATATATATATATATATAGAGAGAGAGAGAGAGAGAGAGAGAGAGACTCAAATTTCTACAAGTTAATGGACAGCAGTATAAGACTATAAGCTGAATAACAACAATAAATAGTAACAGCATAACAACAATAAAATTAGTCATGATAGTAATATAATGGCAGTAACTTTAACCATGACAGTAGTATAACAACAATAAAATTTAATCATGACAGCAATATAACAACAATTTAATCATGACAGTAGTATAATGGCAATATTTCATTTCCAGTTGTGAGTTTTTTTCTCTAAACATTATAAAATGTATGTTTGATTTTGGGGACGGCGATGGGGACGGGGGGATGGGGACGGGGGTCTCAGGGCAGGGGACGCGTCTCTGTGGAACACAGCTTAATACCATTCTCCTTGATGATAATAAATCAGTTTGAGATTGGTATCCTCGTAAACTGCTAAATTCTGTTTACGAATGCTGCTGGAGTTAATATTCATTGAAAATTCTCTTGTAATTTGTTTAGGGAGAAATATTGACAATATTCAATTTAGAATACAATAACACTTTATTTTTATTTTTAAGGCTAAATTGGATTTTGTGATTGACAATGCCAAATTTTGGTGGAACTTTCTGCAACTAGCTGAAAATTTTGACAGCAATTTGATTTACCAAGTTCAATAAGAAAACTATCACAGTCCTGTGATTAGTGACGTTGTAATACATTTTTCATTATGGTGTTGTTAAATTAGCTGTAAAAATATGAAAGGGTTCTGATTCACCCTAGGAATACTGCTACTAAGTAATTTTTCTCGTTATCATAATACTAAGCTAACAGCACAAATTTATGGTACAGGTGCTTCTCAACAGGTTTACAGAGATGCATATGAACCGCCATTTGCATTTCCGTTTGGTAGCATAACTCCTGCATTTGCAAATGGCATGCAGGTTTGCATATAATTTGCATAAGATTTATTTTTAATCTGTATTATGTGCATAAAATGTATTTTATTTTGTGTTTTCCCTCTCTTGCATTCTAGATAGCCGTAGGAACTAGCTCAACACTTCCTAACTTTTGTGAGTGGAAATATAACTAGGATTTTTAGGTTGCTTGTTTACCAGGCTATTGGTCATTTTCTGTTTCATGTGAGTCCCTTAGTGGTGATGGCTTGTACTATAGGGCTTCAGTTTTTACTGATTGAGAAAGCTAAACTTGGCATTATGTTTTATTGTTTTGTGCCGGCATGGTATGATGCTGAAAATGTTGCAGCCCTGAATAACTTCCATTTGGTCCTCTCTAAACCACAAGTGTAATTTGGAATTGATTTTTGCATTATTTCCTAAGGCTTTAATATCTAATCTTAATGCTTCTCCATTGTTTTACTTGTTCTTCTCCTGTTTGCAGAATCCACTTCAAGAGTCTCAGGTTCGAGGAAGAAGATGTTTACATGCCAGTGGACTTCCTTTCCCTTTGTCGAACCATTGTCTTATTTCTAGAGCTGGAAATCCTGTACAGTTTCAACAGACTCGGCCTCAGTCTATTGCAGTTCAGATGCAATATTCAGCACCTAGCTCACAAGCACAATTGTCAGGTGGATTATTATCATTACAGCCACCTGCCTTGCATTCACAACAGGCAATGATGCTGCAGGGGCAATGTTTAAGATTACAACAGCCTATACTTCCACATGCATCACATGGTGTGCCTCAGCATCTTAATCCCATTGCATTTCGATTACCAATGCAACAATTGTCACATATAGCCCATCCTGTGAGCTCTAGAACGGGTGTTAGTATTGGAAGTAAGCAACCTGGTCAGATCCCTGGTACACAGTTTGGGCCTCTGGTGGAAAATCACTGCATTTCTCCACATCTCAGTAGGGCCATTAAGATCACTCATCCCGAGACTCATGAAGAGTTGAGGTTTGAGTCAAATGGTAAGAAATCTGAGTCATATATGGATACTTGTGGTGTGGTTTCATTCCCAGGTTCCACAATCATGCCACAGAGAACAGCTGCTAACAAGTCTCCTTGGTCATGCCCTCCAGTTGATTCTAAGACTCGGAATTTTCACTTAGCACAGGAAGGATCATATAGGCAAGCCTTGCCAGCATTTTATCAGCTTCCAAAGACTTCTCTTCCTATGGGCTCATTGAGCCCTCTTCCTGCGAAAACTAAGTGTGCTCATCCTGAGCAAAACACAACATTCTCTGAATGGAGTACCCAACCTCTTGTTCTCAGGGCTAGTATTGGGACTCCAAGGATTAGTGCTCATCATGGCCCTGCAGTGCCAATTTCTTTGGCAACAGATAATGAGAGAGTACAATCTACTGTTCCTCTGCCTGCAGAAAAGTGTATAACTACTTCTACATCTTTTATTCAGGTAGAAGATACTTATCTGCCAAACAGTACATCTGTCTCTTGTAGCGGACAATTGGATTCATCAAAAATTCTATCTCCAGGCAATTGCAGTAGTTCAGTTTTTCAAAGTGGTTTATTGTCTTCTTTAGCAAGTGAGACATCAACCCTTAGCTGTGATGTAGTAAGATCTATAGTGGATTCAGCTACTTGTGGCATTAAACAATCAATTCCATGTACATCTGTTTCAGTAAAATTGACTCCATCTGTTGATATGGCTTCAGCTGATGCTTCAGTTTCTACATCAAAAATAGGACCAAAAATCTCTGACCATGGAATTCAGAAAAGAGAATCTGTCAAATCATCAGGCCCAACAACAATGGAGCATCCAAAAAAGAGAAACAAAAAAAAAATTCAGCGGAAGTTATCTTCTTCATCAAAATATGATGACCCAAAGGATGCTTTAGTTACTTCCTCTGCTGTCATTTCCTCACGTTCTTTTGTCAATTATTTACCTGGTGATACAAGACCATTTGTATTACAACAAGTATCAGAGAACTTGAATGAAGTGGAGTCATTTAATGCAGAAGCTTCAAAATTTTCTGCAGAGAGAACTACAGTAACTACAGGACATGTTAATGTCTGTCAAGGTAGTGACGGTAAATTATTTAATGAGTCCATTGAATATCTGAGGCCTATGGATGTGGCACAAATTACAGAAACAAATATTAATTTAGATGAAAGTATCAGAAATTTAAAGATGGAAAAAACAGCTGAGATAGTGAATCTGGATAATTCTTCTGTGAACTCCATAATCAGTGCTAATGATGTTCCGCTAGCTAGAAATCATGTAGTTAATCCATATGAAAGTCAAACCAATGGCATTACAAAGTTTGATTCAACTTCTGCTGCTTTCTCTTTGAATGGAAATTCCAACACCATTACTATATCTAGGGCAGTCTTTAAGTCAAATACTTCCCTTCGAAAATCCCTGCCAGCTGCGGAAACAAAGGCTGAGAAATCATTTCCATCAGTCATCTTAAGTAAAATTCCGGATGAACAAAATTGGAAGCAACTAGGCTCATATGTAACCATGTCTCAAGAGCTTTCTTTGGAAGCTATGGGTGAACAATCAACATTACAAGAGCCTTGTATAAAGGAGAATGAAAATGGTATTGGAACTACTATTCAATTTAGGCAAGGTGATTCTTCTCAGTTCAAAGAAGTTGCAGCACATGATATGGAGACCCACTGTGAATTTGGTCGTGAATCAGGAGAATCAATGCTTATGCATGAGATGTCCTTTGCCACAGAATCAGAAATGAAGAAAGTTTCAGATGGTGCTAATTTGAAAGATAAGCCTATGGACCTTACCCCTACTGCCAAAGAAAAGGTTGAAAATGTCCCACTTATAAGTAATTCTCAGGCTTCACTTGGCTCTGGAATGAAGCATACTGGTAGCAACAAGAAGAAGAAGAAGAAGAAGAAGAAAAAGAAGAAGGAGCATATGGCCAGAGCAGATGCTTCTAGCTCAACTGGTGACTTGTATAATGCATATAAAGCACCAGACGAAAAGAACAATGATGTTAATTGTCCAAACACATCTAATTTTGCTAAGCTTTCTGTTAAGGGAAAACATTCAGTTAGATCTGCCAAGAAAATCCAAATAAAATTAGATGATTGGGAAGGTGTAGCAGAACTTCCAACTGAAAACAATTTGATGGAAAATAGACGCGAGGCTTTTACAAAAACGGTGCGGGATGTCCCAAAAGCTAAAAGTCTGGAATGCAGGAAGTACACAAGAGATTTCTTGTTAACATTTAGGGATCAATTCAGAAATCTTCCTTCTCACTATGGAATTCGAGCTGACATAGCAGAACATCTCTTCAATCCTTCAGGATTTGCTAGTCATTTAGATGAAACACGGACATCTTTAAATATTGGAAGGGCTCTTGATTGGCCGATCAATGGTGGTGATCAATCTGAACATTTAATTAGCAATTTGGGAGCTGATAACAGAAGTATTGGGTCAGGTGGATATTTTTCTTCAGGTCATGATATTCAAATGGAAGCTTGTCCTGGATGGCCTGCTGATGGCTTTCGACCTGGGCATGGTTTGAGTCCTAGACTTATAAGGAATATGCATGGAGCAGCAGTTAATCCATCCATTCCTGCTTCTATTCCTGGAGATCCTTTAAGACAAATGTCTGTTTCTTGGGGTGGCATTCCAAGGAACACATATGATGCTGATAGGTGGCAACATTCTTCTGTTTCTTCCCAGAAGGGCTTTTTTCCTTCTACACGGAATAATTTACCTGCAATGCACAAAGCCAAGAAAAAGTATGAAATTGGCAAAGTTTCTGATGAGGAAAACTCAAAACAAAGACAAATTAAGGCAATTTTGAACAAATTAACACCTCAGAATTTTGACAAACTTTCTTATCAGGTAAAAGAAGTGAATATTGATTGTGCATTTACTCTTACTGGGGTGATATCTCAAATATTTGACAAAGCCCTAATGGAGCCCACATTCTGTGAGATGTATGCAAAGTTTTGTAAAAATCTTGCAGCAGAGCTGCCAGAATTTTATGAAAATAATGAAAAAATAACCTTCAAGCGAGTCCTTCTCAATAAGTGCCAAGAAGAGTTTCAAAGGGGTGAAAGGGAATGGGAAGAAGCTGATAAGCTTGAAGAAGATGGCAAAGTAAAACTATCAAATGAATACAAAGAATATAAGCAAATCAAAGCACGGAGAAGAATGCTAGGAAATATAAGGTTCATTGGTGAGCTATACAAAATAAGCATGTTGAGTGAGCGTATCATGCATGAATGCATTAAGAAGTTACTTGGGCATTACGAGAATCCTGATGAAGAAGATGTTGAAGCATTGTGCAAATTGATGAGCACTATTGGGCACATGATTGATCAGTCAAAGGCCCGAGAGAACATCGATGTTTACTTTGAGATAATGACCAGATTATGCAACAATCAAAAGCTATCTTCTAGGCTGAGGTTCATGTTGAAGGATGTGATTGATCTTAGGAAGAACAGATGGCAACAAAGGAGAAAAGTAGAGGGTCCAAAAAAGATTGAAGAAGTACATAGAGATGCAGTTCAAGAGCATCAAGCACATAGCGTCCGCTCAAATCGTGGACATGCAAGTGGTTCTTCAGGAAAAAGGATCCCTACACCATATGACCATGCTTCACGGAAATCTACATCTGTGAAGTTTTCTTCATGTCAATCAATAGGTTCAGTTCAGCAGATTCGGGAACCCCAGCTGCACATGGGAATGCATGCTTATGGTGGGAAAGATGTAAGATTAGAAGACAGGCTTGTTTCAGAAAGGAAGTCCATGAATATGCAGTTAACACAGAGACCATCTGAAGTTTCTCCAACACTTGGACCTCTGGGAGGTCTTACCATAAATAGGGGGCATCCTGTTCCACTTGAACAGAATAGTGTAGCAGATGTCCCCCAAGTTTTTCTTGTGGATAACAAACAAGCAAACTTGGGCCAAATGATAGGTCAGAGTCATCATATTGGTTGTGAAGGATTGGCTGCAAGGGATGAATATATGTTAAAAACTGTTTCTGTAGCAATAACTCCAAATTCATTTGACCAGTCTTTGCTTGAGATACCATCTGTTCAGGAAAGAAATGCTATCACTCCCTTGAGTAAAAATTTTAGGAAGCAAGAATGTTATGTTGCTAATTCTGAGGTCATGGAGAATAATGGAAGCCAACTGCAGGATTCACTAGATGGGATGCGACTGGTCAAGCACTGCCTGAGGGAAAGGTCAGATTTGGCAATAAAGGAGTATTACAGGTATGCTATTTTAGAAAGAGCACTTACAATTACTGCATTGGTAAGCTTTATTATTTATAATGTTTGTTTGGCATTTGTATGGCCTGCAGCGTGAGAGATATGGATGAAGCTGCTTTGTGTGTGAATGACCTTAAGGCAGAATGGTTTCACTCAGATATGGTGTCCCAGTGGGTGATAGATTCATTTGACAGGAAAGATGTTGAAAGGGATTTGCTTTCAAAGTTACTTGTACACCTGTACAAAACAAAGCCTGCCATACTAAATCATGAGCAACTCATAAGAGGGTCAGTGCTACTTTTTCCCCCAAAGTCTCAGAGAAAATAAGCATTTTTTGTTTTGATGTTCCTGTGAGTTGTTAAGTGATATAATTTTTTACATGAATTGAAACTTCATAATTTAATTCCAGGATAGCAATCTCATTATCCTCCTTGGAAGACAGTATTGTTGATGCACCCAGGGCACCTGACTTCTTTGGTGGGGTTCTTGGCAAAATTGTTGTAGCAGAAATCCTTTCGTTTGCAGAATGTGCAAGGATAATCAAGGGAGGAAGGATAGAACCAGGCAATTTATTAAAACTTGGCCTTGCATTAGATGTGGTTACTAGCATCTTGAATGTTGTAAAGAGGGAATGCGGGGAGGCCGCAATGACTGATATGTATAAAGCATCAGAATTACGATTGGAAGACTTCATGCCTTGCGATAAGAATCGACATAATCTTGAATCTCTTCTTAAGAAAAAGAACTTACAGTGTTTATATCCAGTAAGTATTAGAAGGCATTTGTAGTCAAATAATGTTCAAAAGTCAAATGCACCCCTGTTAATTTTGCAATATTTGTTTATGATGTATCTATCCTATTTTGGTTCATTAAATTTCATTTCTATTTAGTTAATTCCAGTTGTGAACGTAATAAACAAGTTTCTTATGCAACAAAAACCTCTGGAAGAGATACATATATTATCTAGTTAGAGTGCTATCGATGCTAGTTTGTATTTCTTCTGCGTTTTAGTGTATTTTGGTTTTTAGTTATGTTGCCAGTTTGGGTTCAGATTCGGGTTTGGGTATGGTGTTTTTTTTCTCCAGGTTCAGTGTGGCTGGGTTTGGCCGTACAATATATATAAAATATTAAAAATATATAAAGTAATATAAATATAAGTATATTAACAATAAATTTAATACATAAATATATTAGTAAAACAAACAACACATTTTATATCTATTTATATAAATATATGAATATAGATATATAAAAATAATAAGAAACATAAAATATATAAACATAAAATAATATAGATATGGAAGGGAAATACTGTTACAAAATTGCAGCCATCAGAGGTTACAATAAGACATCACTGGCTAATATGAACATTTGATGAACAAAGACTGCTATATATTAATATCCAGAGATTACAAAGGATTCAAAAACGACAGATAGATATGTGATCTGCCCATAATAAAATGAACATTTGATGAACAAAGACTGCTATATATTAATAGCCAGAGATTACAATCTAAACATTGTATATGTTAATAGCAGTCTTTTCCTTGAATTTGAAAGATTCCCGTGATATGGGTCCTTGTTCTGTTTTTGCTCTATTTGTTGCAGGATTTGAGTTTGTTCCTGAACTGTTTCTTCAGCAGGAGCCTCTTGAATGGGTAGGTTCTCCTTGATCTTGTCTAGGATTGTTTTGATTCAATCTTCTCTCACTACGTTTGTTTCTTATGTTTGCATGTTGTTGAACATTGAATTGTTGAATGCCTCGTGATGAGATCAAGGGCTTTCTCTTTGTGTATTTTGTTTTAAGTCTCTAAATGCATGTATATCTAAATGAATGCTTTAAATTAAGCTAATCTACCTTTTTTTGTATTTTCACAAAATTTAAAGATTATGTAATTACTACTTGCTTGAAATAAACTTTTGGGATGGATGCAAATCTATATGGCTTTTCCTAAAATGCAATTTTCTATGTTTTGTGCTTCAATTTTCCGGAATAATCTAATCTAATGAAAATAGATGGAATTAATCTACGATCTAGCAAAACAGGGAAATGTAATCTATGATCTAAATCTAGTAAAGTTGGAAATTCCTAAACTAACCAAGAAGAAATAATGGATTTACTTCCACAAGGGCAAGATAATTTTTTAATTACTAAACCTACAAGAAACTTAAAAGAATCGGTGACAATCAATAGCACTGATGTTGGCTTGTGTCCTTAGGGATCTAACTTTTTCGGTATCCTCCTCTACAACAATTGGAACCTTCACTTGATGATAGGGAAAGAACTAGGATCCTAAGGTAACTTGGGAATTGTATGCAAGATTCAAGAAGCTTTGAAACATTGAAATAAAAATGAAAGAGGCACACGTAGCCTTGTGGAAGCGTAAGATGCTTGGGGAGAATTGCCTCAGTAGAAATGGCAGAGTTCTTAAGGGTGATTCTAGAGAATGAGACCCTTTTGTAGAAGAAATCCAAGTCGCGGTAGTGCACAACCTCTAAATTCAAATGGAGAGGAGGTATTTATAAGATGGAGGTATTTATAATGGGGAAAATGATTAGAAGTTAACTGAAGGACTCTCAGGTCTTCCTCTAGTTGAAGATCTGCAAAAGGGTTCTTGGTGTGTGCGAAGACTTGGAACTTAGTCCAAGGGCTAAATAGGTTGAGGGGTGATGTCATCAAGCATGATTAATGGTGAGAGGATATAATTCACACCTTTATGGGTTGTGAGTTGGATCGTCAAATCATCATCAAACTGCCATGTCGGCCTATGCATTTTTAGGAACTTACAGGGACACACCCCTTCATCCCAATTAGGTAGGCCTAAAGAATTAACTAGAGGTAATAAATTAAAATATTAAGGGTAAGCATGTCGCAAGTGCTTAACCTTATTACACTTAAGAAGATGAATATTAGGGGCATAACATGCCCGTCCGCTTCAAAAAATTATTGTCTTTAATTCTTAGCAACTTTAGATGCTTCTGTATGAATTGCTCATCTTCCCATGTTGCATCTTCAACTAGCATATTCTTCCACTTGATGAGGAATTTATAAATGGCTTGGTTTTGCAGTTGCTTCACTCATTTCTCTGACTCCCTCAGGTTCCAAAATAAACTTCCCTTTTTCATCTAACTCAAGAAATTCTAACTCGATCAAAAGCTCGTTACCTATTTACCTTCTTCAAGCAAGACATGAAATATAGGATGAATTTTGGAAGAGGGTGGAAGTTCCAACTTATAAGCTACACTGCTAATCTGGGAGAACCTTGTAAGGACCATAAAATTTAGGTTCAAGCTTGATGTTCTTATGCTACTTAAGTGACATTTATTTGTAGAGTTGCAATTGAAGGAATACCCAATCTCCATCCTCAGAATGCTTCTCACTATGGTGTTAATTTTCTTGTTTTATCCTATTCTAAGCCACAATTAAATTCTCCTTAAGGATTTGAATTATTTCTTGTTGGTGTTGAATATGATCCTCTACTACACGAGCTTTGGGATGACCCTATAAATAAGCAGTAGATGGTGGAAGGTATCCATAAAGAGCCTCAATGGATTCATCTTTGTTGATTTGTGAAATGATATGTCATACCACCAGTCTGCCAATGAAATCCATTTGGACCGTTGTGTTTATTTGTCGAAGGCAAGGCAATGTAGATAACCTTCCAAACATTTATTCATAATTTATGTCTAACTATTTGATTGTGGATGATAAGATGAGCTATGCGTTGTTTTGTGCCCTATGTTGCAAATAAGTTTGTTTAAAAGATGCTAGTGAAGATAGGGTTATGATCACTCACAATGATTTTGAGAATACCATTGAGTTTTTGTACCTTCGCCATGAATACTTCTACCACAATACTATCTTGAAATGGATGAGAAATTCCATATAAATGTGTATGCTTAGTGAGTCTATCCACAACAACCAAAATCACATCAAGGTTATTTGACTTTGGCAAACTGGTAATGAATTCCATAGATATTTCCTCCCAACATTGTGCTGGTATGCCTAATGGTTGTAAGAGGTCTAGGGTTTTTACTATTTCAACTTTATCCTAGTGGCATATCAAACATTTGGCAACAGATTTCTTTACATCCCCCTTAAGACCTTCCCAAAAGAAATATTTCTTTATACAATGATCTTTAAGAACCTTGAATGTCCTATTGGTGAGTCATGCATTTGAGACTACGCTAGATTTCAACTAAAAATGTTTGCATAAAAAGAGCCTATCTTTGTACCATAAGGAGTCTCCTTTCCAAACATACTTATCTAAACAAGATGGGTCTTGTTGAAGCTGTTGAATGAACTTCTTTGTTAGAGGATCATGTTGCCACTCTTCTCGTGCAACTTCTACTCATTTAGGTTGCAATAAAGAAATGTCACAAATTGTTGCTTGTTTTTCCTGTCAGTAAAGGGCATCAACTGCAATATTCTCCTTACCTTTTTTGTAAATAATTTCAAAGTCATACCCTAGCATCTTAGTGACCCATTTTTGTTGCTCTTCCAAAGACAATTGTTGCTCTAAAATATATTTTAGACTTGTATGATCCATCTTGACTTTGAAATGTCTTCCCATTAGATATTAGCATCATTGTTTGACTGCATGAATTATAGATAATAAAATATTTTATTTCTCATATGTGGGACTTACCAAGTTCTTTCCTTTGAGTTGTCCACTCTCAAATGCCAAGGGATGCCCTTTTTGCATTAGTACTTCCCCAATGTCATGCCCAAAAACATCACATTCTACTATAAATGTCTTAGAGAAGTCTAGGGTAGCTATCATAGGAGTGAAAGTAAGCTTCTTTTAGTTGTTGAAATGCTTGAGTGGCTCCCTCTGACCATGAAAAGGATTCCTTCTTCAACAATGTTATCAAGGGTGCTTGTATGTGAGCATAGTTGCAAACAAATCTTCTATAGTATCCTATTAGACCCAAGAATTCTTTCAAACCTTTGATATTTTTAGGTTTTGGCAACTCTTTTATCGTTGCAATCTTCTTAGGGTCCACCTTAACACCTTCATGTGACACCACATGTCATACATATTCCACTTCACCCCAAAGACACATTTGGATTTTTTTGCATAGAGTTGATTATCTTCCGATACTTGTAATACTTTCTCTACATGTTGCAAATGTTACTTCCCATGTGTTACTATAGATGAGGATGTCATTAAAGAACACCAACACAAATTTATGAAGAATTTGCTAGAACACATAATTCATAGGGCTTTGAAAAGTTGGAATATTAGTGAGACCAAATGGCATAACTAAGAATTCATAATGGCAGTCTTATGTACATTCTTCTTTAGTTGAATTTGATAATAACTTGAATGCAAATCTAACTTAATAAAAAGATATTCACCAGTCAATTCATTTAATAATTCATCAATAACAAGAATAAGAAACTTAACTTTAATAGTGATCTTGTTGAGCTCCTTGTAATATGGGCACGTTCTCCATGATTCATCCTTGTCTTTAACCATAACCATTAGAGATGAATATGCACTTTTTCTAGGAGGAATAGTGATAAGGTTTATTGTTAGGAGGAATACCTCCTAGTATTAATTCAATGGCATGGTCATGGTCTATAACTGGAGGTAGACCCTTGGCTTATTAAGAAACCTGCTAATAGTGTTGAATGGTCTCTTGAGGCTTTGGAGGATCTTGAATTTTCACGTCTTGTGCTTCTAAAAATTCTAGTTGTGCCACTATGTCATAAGATCCTTTTTAAAGTAATTTTTCCATCCTCTAAGAGATAATAATCTAGCTTGGTAGTGATTTTATTCTTAACAAGTTTTTACTTTTGTCTATTTGTATTAAAAATCATGTATAGATCTTGAAAATTGAAGAACATTGTTCCCAATTGTTTAAACCATCACACACCCAAAACTATACTTTCTCCCCTAAAAGGGATGGAAAATATTTTTGAATCTAGTTGATAGTCTCCCATTTGATGGAATTTACCACCACAAGAGAGTTGTTTCCCATCAGCTATCATGACCTAAAAGTTAGAGATTAGATACACAAAGCAATTGAGCTCATTAGTCAAACTTTGATCAATGAAGTTGTCTGTACTATTTGTATCAACCAACACTGTTACCTTTCGCTTTTTTATGTAACCAACAACTTTAAGTGTGTGGTGTGGTTATCCCATTCAATGCATGTGGGGAGATAGTAGGGATTTCTCCCTTAGAATTTACATGCTCAAGTTCCACATTTGGTTCTTTTGTATCTACGTCTTCCTCTTCTTCAACCTCATTCTCAATAATCATTAGTCTTTTCTCACTATTGGCACACTTATGACATCTAGACCATTTGCTATCACAATGCCAACATAAATCATTTTCTCTTTTGTCTTCCTCTGTTGAGGAGAGAGCTTAGTATTTTTTCTTGGGTTAAAGAAGTTTGTCACATTTTTGTCAACAAGATTAGTCACATTTTTACCTCTCCATCATGTGGTTTGACCTTGCATGGATCTTCTCGTGGCAAAGTTTCGTTGCTCAATATGCAGTGCTTCATGCGTAGCTTTACTAAGTGTGCAAGGTCCCAACAAATGGGCATCATGCTTAATTCAGACTTAAGTCCATTGATGTAGAATTATAGTCTTTGATTCGATAATATCATTTGCTCAACCTAAGTTGTTGGTCCTTGTACAAGGATGGGGACAAGTTCGCGATTCACCGGTATGGAATTTTTTTTTCTCTAGGTACAGATATGGATTCGTGTATGTATATATATTAAAAAAATCTAAAACTATTAATACTCATAAATTTAATGTTCATAATTGTCAATCAACAAAATATTTAAAATACCTTATAACTTGCAATAAAGAAAATACTAATGAATTGAAATTCAATTATTCATAATTCAGTGATTTGTTAGACTCAAATGTCAATACAAAATGAAAATTACAATCAATATTCAATAATCTTCATATGGTTCTTCAATGTCTTCATTGAGAGCATGATAGTCAACATTTGGTGCAATTTCATTTGAACCACAATCAACTATAGTACCACTCCCAGTACCTACGTCATCTGTAGAAGTTGCCTCATCGATAGAGACTATGGCAAGCTATGCAATAGTAGCATCTAAGTTAGCACATTCAGGAGTTAGATGCCAATTCCTTGTCACCCCCTCATTGTAATCAGGTCTCTTATGTGACAAGAGATGCAAGTTGGAGTGCACAAAGATCAAATCATCAGCTTGTTTTTGCACCCAATTGGTTGCATTTAACTGAGTGGATAAAGGAGTATGTACTCCAATTCCACTCATTTGAAGAACTTGCAACATGTTGAATTTACTTACAACATTTACAATGAAAAACAATAATATAATGTATAGCAATGAAAGAAAAATGAAGAAGTTAAAATTTTAAATATAAAAAGATGCATACTTGAGATAGAACTTTAATTGCAAGAGGCTATAGGTAAACCAAGCCTTGGCCATGTAGGTACCACCATTCATGAGCATATTTCCTGTACTTGTCTCGAAGAGTGCAAACATCATGATTTTTTGAAGATATGAAGTGGCCAAACTCAGTTAAGAAAACACTTTGTATATCTACATCTAGCAATATTCTTCTGAATACAATCGTGTACCTTGTAGCAACCTCTTCATCTCTATATGGTGCCACCCTTCTTGGCAAGAAAAGTATCTCTTTTCTATAATACTTTTGGGACAAAACAAATGCTCAAAAATCCAAGGACATGGTCATCTTGTTCCAGTGGTCAACAATGATCCTTTGCACTCTTGAAAAATGCTTTTGTTGGGTTATGCTCCTTGGCTTCTATTATAATCCTTATTTTTTTAACCATAGATTCCATGCCATCATAAATTTCACCCAAACATGGTCAATCCCTATCTACATACCTAATCATACTCATGATGGGCTCAGTGAAACTCAAAATATATTCCACACGAGCCTACTACTCATCATCTAGGATCAATGTTTTGACTTTATCAACTTTTTTTTTTATTTGTGATTGTGTCCATACACTCCAAAGAGAGTTGATGACCACGGCACTCAATGCATCTCACACCTTCACAAGTCATTTGAAGATGATTGTGTGTGATGTGAATAGAGTCTCAACAACCATCATGGTCTAAAAAATAAAACAAAATAAAAAATTATAAAGTAGCAACTTAGCAAAAAATTAAAAATAATAAATATATTAAAATTTTAAAAATATTAAAATAAAAATAAAATTACCTTAACAACTCCAAGTTGGAGAAGGCCCTGAAGATGGCTTGTGACATATGATAGTTTGTCACAAACATTTGAATCCCCTGAGCCTCCATGTAGATTTTTGACAATCTGTCACACCCCGGTTTTGGACAAATTTATTTATGTTATCTTTAACTAATTATTAGTTAGATACATTGCTATGCATTTTAAATTATGATTATCAAATTGTGAATTGAGGAAAAATTATGATGAAATAATTTAGTTGTATTCATAATATGCAGAAACAGATATGATTTCTAATATGGATAATGGATTATCTTCACGATTATTGTTTATTGAATTACTCATGATGTTATGGTTAATGGACTAACTACCTTGTTTGGACAATGAGGTGGATGTAGGAAATTATTTCTGCCTCCCAAACGAGGAGGGAGAGCATCACCGGAGAGAGGGAAGCAGATTAGGGAGAATGGGTGAGACATCATGACTCCAAGAACCCGCACACACACATAGTATTGTGTCTATTTGCATGTGATTTTGGATACCTTTCTTATGTCATAAGTATGGTGGTACTTTACATCGTAACATCATCATTGGTATGCCGTTGTGGTCATTCTTGCTTTATCAAGTTGGCATGAAGTATATCAATGTCGACTCCTTGTCTTGTATTTCACCTTGTTGATGTTGTTGATCTTGTCTTTCGTTGTGTCAAGTTGATTTATGGTTGTTTAATGTTAGATGTCATTTTATCTGTTTTGCTTTATCACTAGTAGACTTCGTTGAGAAGTTGACATAATCCTATGTTCAAGTGATTCTAGTATTTACTTATATGGTAAGATTTAAATAGCTATGTATGAATATATGTATGTATGTATGTATGTATGTATGTGTGTATATATATGTATGTATATATGCATATAGATATGTATTTTCATAAAATTTAATTATATAGTTGTTTGTTTGGAAAAGATTTGAATTTCAAATCCGTGGGTCATGAATAGACTCCACGAAGTGGAGTGGAAGGCATTAAAATGCATTAATTGTGAAGAACTACAAAGTGAGGAGTGGAGATAAAACTCTAACAAAACTCATCTTGCATGAACTCTCCAGTTATGGGAAATTAATGTGAAGTGGAATGGAAATTACTCCACTATAATGTTGTCATTCAGAGAGAAATTCCAAGGTTTTCACCACTTGGAATAAAGGATTAAACAAAAGAAGTAGGGAAAGATGGAGGGAAAAACAAAACTGCGGGTGAAGGCGAGAAGAAAAGAAGGAGCTCTACAACTTATCAAAAGGGTTCTTTTTGCTTGAATTATTGGGGATGAATACTTGTTTGTCACAGCCTTATATAGGCTGATTTCTTATGAATCTCTTAATTTATTAATAGTGGTATATATAATTATATCAGGTTTAGAGATATGTACAAAGACATCAGTTGTGTATAGATTTATTCTTTCTCTTCGATACATATTTTTAATGAAAATAAACTATGACTAAATCTCATCTTGGAAGGTGAACATAGTGTGAAAGGATTCTTTATCTATCTAGTTAGCTTTTAGCTTGTTTAGGTGAGTCCTATTCACACTAGTTAAGTCTCAACTTAGGTCTTTCAGATTTTTGTCTCACCTCATGTGGTTGAGACATGTGTACTCATTCTTGTGAGACACCTATTGCATGCAAACTTGCAACTTACTCAAACATGTATCACTTGAGCTAGACAAATGTTGCACCTTTGGAGGATTACTCAATCATTGTGTTCAACCATCTCATCTCCTCATTCTTGCCTATTTAAGCAAGGCTTCTATGTACATTCTATTAATTTTTTGGCAATATTATTTTGGCTTAATGTGTGCTCGTAGCTTGTGGTAGTGTTCTTGCATGTTGATCTTGACTAATTCCAACATGTTTTTAGAGCCATGCTAGCAAAATCCTTTCCTTTATAGCCAATCCTGCACCTAGCCTAGTCAAGAGTCCCTCGTAGAGCGAAACAGACATCATCGAGTTAGAAGGCCCAAGATAGACAAAATACCCTGTTGTTTTGTCAAGCAAAATTTTACAAAAAAAATTACCCCTATCCATGCACCGCACGGCCTATACAATACCGTACGGAATGGTACGGATTTTTTTGGGGTGTGAAATGCATTTTTTTTGGGTGCAAAATCGACATTTCGCAGGTTTTGTGAGTCACTAGTCGTGGTGTTTGGACAAAATTTTTGTTTTTTTTGGCATTTTCTGCCTCTGGTTGAGGGTTTGTTGGCTTGTTTTGTGGGGTCAATCTGTGTCAGACTTCAATCCATTTCCTAGATCTCTTGGACGATGGTTTGAAGGTGGTTTTAGGCAAATTTCCTCTACCCTCGACTCATTTTGCTTCTCCTATTTGCCATCTCAAGCTCCATTTTGGGCCAACAGTGGCCCAGAGTGTTTTAACGAGTGTGAGGGGTCATGTTATTTGGTCGCCATTAGCGGCTTATGATTTCAGAGATCTGGGTTTCACTAATCCAGGGTGCCAATTTCATTTCACCTTTTGTGGCAGGTTGTTTGAAGCTTGGTCGACACCACATCATACATATCGACCCACCTTTGAGAAGTTTCACCACGACCTCATTCAAGATTTGGTCACAGTCACCATTTTATGGTTGCAGTCGTCAAAATTTTGCCCAACATCAAATCACTAGGGATCCTCCAGCATTCACAAGTGTATGGTCGTTGTTTTGATGATGTCTCTGTTTGAAGCTAGGTCGAGTTGCCAACATCACCAGGCGGCAACAATTAGGGTTTACCCCTGAGTTTGATATGCTACAACTTGAAGATTGAGGATTTCTCTTGTTGGATGCCAACATTACCATCACTCACACTATCGGCCTCACATTCCATTGAAGGGTTCCTCTCTGCAGCCGCTAATCTACAGGAGGTTGAACTAGGGTTTACATGTATGTGATCGGCCACCAATGGTCTTCAATGCCCATCAAGTTGCCATTCAACCTAGGTTTTCTGCAGGGTCACGGTCTCTTCTCAAACTCCAATGCTTTCCTTAGACAATGCATTCCATGTTATCTCTAACAATTTTGGTTAACTGCAGAATTTCTTAGTTATTTAACATTTTATGCTCCATAAACCACCAATCACAGGCATAAGCATTTTATGTTAACTACAAACTATATTTTGCACAGTAACATTATGTTACCATTTATTATTAACATCTGTTGAAGGTTTTACAAATGGGGTAGCAAGTTAAGTGGGCTTGATCTTGGGGGAAACTCCATGGTTAAGCGCGCTTGAGTCGGATTAGTACTCGGATGGGTGACCTCCCGGGAAGTCCCAATGCTTCACCCATGTAAGCATCACCTAGATGCAATGAGTGCTAAGTGGACCATTCATTAACATGAGAGATGGGTTCATGTGAACCACTACTCGTGAAATATGGGTCGTGTTTGACTCAAAAACTACGTAGTTAAACTTTGAAATAAAATATTGTAATCTGTTAAATAGTTAACGTTTTATGTTAAGTCTAATAGTTTTTGTAACTGTTAGCATATATTGTAACCATCAACATTAATTGTAACCACTAGTGGTTCAGTAAACTGCCAAGGTTAACTTTTATGTCGGGCTGACCACTAGGCTCTACATAATGCACATTTTCTTTTTGCCATAATTTTCGCTCACGAAGGCAAAATTTGGCAAATGTATAGTCGAAAAGTAGCTGGTTCCAGTGCTAACAAAGCAGCGTCAAGATGATTTGGAAATTGTGTCATTTAAACATATTTTTTACCCTTCCTTTGTAAAGCAAGATAGGCAATCGTTGAAATTATTGTATCTTTTGATTAGCAACTTAAAATTGAGTTTCATTTTTTAACAAAGTGAATAATTTTCTGACCCTGATCTATTGGAAACATTTCACACTATCATTATAAAGTGCTATTTTTCATTTCAATTAGACTTGCTTATGCACTACAATTATAAAGTGCCAAAATTCAGGGGGGATAAAAATATTGAGTTACAGGTAGGTGTCTTGAGTCGTATCTTGTGAACACTTCCATTGCTCCCTCAATATTTTTCTTTTTGCATTTCTAAAATTTTTGCATGCAACAATCTAGTAAAGCATGGAGCCAAATCGTTCTATCAAGCCTTGAACACCCTTTAACTATCATGAGTGAAAACTCAATATTCAACTTATGCTAAAGGATAGAGGGTTGTATAGAGTGACTATGGGCACTGAAAAAGAGACAAATGTTGTCAAAGACAAAGAAAAATGGTTTAATAAGTGTGATCAATCCTTTGGGTTCTTATGTCTAAAGAAAAATGGTTTAATAAGTGTGATCAATCCTTTGGGTTCTTATGTCTAAATCTATCACCTAAGCTTCTATTTCATGTTGAAGCCTTGAAAACACCTAATGAAGTATGGAAAACCTTTGAAAAACTCTTTGGGAAGGTTGATGAATTAAAAAATCATGAGCTATAAATTGAGCTTATTAGTTTGAGCCCTAGAGATTTTGATACCTTAGAAGATTATTTCACAAAATTCAAATCATTGAGATTGCAGTTAAAGGAATGTGGGATAGAAAAAAAAAGGAGGATCAACTCATACTTTATATACTTTCCAAACTAGGTCCTAAATACTCTGTATTTGTATCTAATTTTTAAACCACCAAAAGGGCTTTTGGTGCCTCATGGAAAATGCCTACTTTAGATGAATTCATCATGGACTTAACAAGGGAATAAGATAAGTTGATACAAATGGGCACCATGAAGACTTATAAACCTCGTGCTCTTATTGTTGGAAATGGGAAAAACAATAAAGGAGAAAAACAAATGGACAAAAAAATAAAGGAAGATAAGAAGTTGAATCCTTAAAATCAAACACTCAAAGCTTTTCAGATCAAAGCAATCCTATAAAACAAAAAGCTAAGTGTATATTTTGCAAGAAAACTAGGCACAATGAGCAGAAATGTTTGAAGAAAAAGATTAATCATCTCACAAATCTTTTTGAGAAGGATAATATAAGGGATCTTGAATCTAAACAAGAGTCCTCATCAGTACCAAAAAATTTAAAGGCCATGCTCTTGTTGCATATGTAGTCTTTGAGTCTGGAACATGGATTCTTGATTCCGGAGCCTGACATCGCCTGTTGCTACATCAAAGTTCTAATTACTCTATCGCATACTTGACTAGGAGGGTTTGTAAATGGAATAAACTTTGTAACCATCTAGCCAGACCTGTGATAGGAGGACTATTTACTTGATATAGATATGCTTATGGTGAGAATATTATATTTTTATGTATGCTTGTAAGTGAATTAAATATTTTTTGTTAACAAGTTTGAGATAAAGGTGTGTGAACATACAACACACATCTCCATTCTTTTGAATGATCAAAATTTTGGCTAAAGTAATGCAAAATCATTGCTTGCACTATCGGTTCACACTATCTATTTATTTCCAAACCAATCAGATTGTGTCATACTTAGCTAGAGGGATTCTAGAGTTATATGACAGATTGTTTGTGATTGGACACAACACTTTTTCTTGGATGGCATGATGATTCCCTTTATCTTCTACCCTCATGAAGGGTAGGGCCACTTATTGATGGAAGATGTGCGGAGGACCACTAGTCTGTGGTTGGAGGTAAAGCACTCAGGTGATGGTCTCCTTCTTGCAGCTGAAGAATGCTGAAGACTTGGTTAATCAGAGACATTATTTATATTACACTTGATAAATGTATTATGGAAAACTTGTAAATTTGTTAACATAGCATCATGATGTAGATGTTACCATGTAATAATTATTTTATGAATGATAGTATATTCATTTATTGCAAATGATTTATTGAGAATGATTTATGGTATTCACTTATGGTTTAATTCTATTTGAATCTCCTTAATGTAATTATGAGTTAATTATGTTTTCTTTTTTTTAAAGATGGTATTTTAATTGGTAAAATTTTAGTATGTTTTAGAAAATAGACAAGCATTCATTACACAATATTTTTCAATATCAAGTTGAGTGATGGCAAACTGGTTTCAATGCGCTTAGGACTACAACCCAGTTCCCCACTCTGTCTGAGTGGACACACTGAGATGGAGAACATTGTTCTCTTGAGACAAATGTAGTCTAAAACTGGTTCAAAGTCAGACCAAAACAACTCTTTATTGATACCTTCTTTTAGCCTATCACCTTCCACAATGACCTTTCACTTAATCAATGTCTTTTCTTAATCTAAACAACACAAATTTGAGGAGTTTTTAGAATATAGAGGACATAATAGATAGTCAAAATAGATCAAGCAAATGTGGACAGTCTAGTACGGTACGTGGAGGATCCAGTGCATTCAATGTTTGGCTTCATGCTGCCTATATAAGCTGTGTATCAACTCAGTCCATACTTAGACCAGAACAAATATTGTTTAAACACTTATCTCTGTTATGAAGAGAAAACACAAAACAAAATGATTCTATAATGCAAAATCTACGGCCCGAGTGATTTCAAAACAATAAACAAAACAAAGAACTATCCCCTTATATCCTCGTTTACAGAAACATTACATAGAAAACAAGTCTCTAGAGGTCTCTTAAAAAAAGATCAATCTACACCTTCAGAAACGAGACAAAAGGATGTTAGATGGTGTTTCACCAACCATGAAGGGCAGTTTATTAATCCTACACCCTCGTTGGTTCTTAACACAATCAAGAGAAATTACTACTTATTCAACAATCTCTATTTTATCTTGGCTTCATTCTTCCACTCTATTCTGCAACCACAGTTTTACTTTAACTGTCCTACCTGAACGGCAACACTATTTCTGGTTCACTGTTCTCAATCAAATTCCTCTTGCTGTCATTTTCCAATGTGCTGAAACAGTTCCAATCATACTCGGTATTTTCTTTCTCTATAGATTGCTTCCCAATGTCTGATTTTGAGCTCCAATAACCGCTCTTCACACTTTCTTTCCCAAGGATCACAACCCCTCTCTCCCAGTTGTCCCCCCCTTTTTATTTTTTTCAAAAAACAATCCTGTGGAGACAAAACTCATCTGAAAAGGAGGTATAACTGAATCTTGAATTCGGTATGGGAGTGACTTTGGTTTAACTAGAAATTCAACTACAAGTTACAAAACCCAACATACTACATAGGAGAACTCCTAAACTTCAAGCCCAAAATTTAGGTACAAGGACACATAAACAAACACCAAAACAAAAATAATACACACCAAAATCTCACAAGGATGATGCTCTTGCAAGGCACCAGATGTGTTTGCTTGGTCCTATGTTGATATGCGAGGGTTGGACCCCTCTCTAGTTCTTCACCATGTCTTGTTGTACATCCTGATGCTAAACCAGTCAAACAAAGTTCCATAAGATGCATCCACAAATCACCAAGTACTGGTAAAAAAAGAATTACAAAAACTCTTAGAGGTTGGTTTTATACACCCCATCGAATACCCTGAATGGGTGTCCAATATTGTCCCTGTCAATAAGAAAATAGGGTACATCTGCATCTAAATAGATTTTTGATATCTCAACAAAGCAAGCCCTAAGGATGATTTCCCACTCTTGAACATAGACATCATTTTGGATCTTACAACAAATCATGATGTTACATCTCTAATTTCTGACTTGCTATACTTTTACTTTTTACTTGGGCATAAGTAAAATTTGTTGTGATGTTATAGATTTATGACAGGATATGACATGGATTTATATTGAATATCATTTATGAAATCAAGGAAATGATTATGTTATTGTCGATTTAATATTTATATGATGAGATTTGATTTGTTAGTTGAATTAATTGAATAATGATGCACTGATTACATATTGTTTGATGACAAGTGAAATAGGATTACAAGTTATCGACTCTTAGAGAAGAGAGAGAGAGTATCTTTCCAGAAGAGAGATATAGACCTTAGATTACGAGTGGTCTATTTGCCAAACGAATTTAGTGTTAAACGATAATGTGAACCAATGAGTCGTATGAAGTAAGTCTTGTCTTGCTAGTTACTTTCGAATCTAATCGACAGGTAGTCGATATCTTGATTATCATCTAGTCAAGTCGATGGTGAGTCGACATAGTCGTTTGTAAAGTAAACAATGTCATAGATGTAAAACGGTTGTGTTATTCTTCTTGTGTCGCTTGACGTTTTACTGTCGCTTCTTAAATGTCAAGACGTTCTCATCAAGTTCGATGACGCGAATATTGTCGCCGGATTGTGATGGGGAGGTAAACTCGACCCATTCACATCATCTGAAATCCTTATTGATCAAAATGGGACAAATAGAGGAGCTTTTAATAACTTCGGGTAGAGGTTTTTCACAAGCTATGTGATAACTAAACGAAATCTAAAATCTTGTTTTGCGTTACGCCCAATCTGTCGTGATTGTTGTAAAAACGCCTTGGACATATGTTGTGAACTCTTTCCTTTTTGGAAATCGACGGATGTCAAATTTGAAGCCAAGGTGAGCTATAACCTGCTTTAGTCGTTATTTGGAGGAATATTCCAAAATCGCCTTAGTTATATCTTGGTTAACGTGAGGTATTTTCTTTAGTTTGTTTGATATCGGTTTCCTCGTCAAGTCGAGTAGGTTTACGCCCAAGTTCTGTCGTTTTGGACGTCTTCCATTTCGAATGCGTCTTTTCCCTTCGAGCTTAAGACTTGAGTTATCAATAATCTAACCTATACTTTCTTTATTAAGTCAGTCTTTACTCTTTCTTTCTTTTCGACCTTGGAGACACAATATGCATTTATTATTCACCACCTTGTAAGAATTTAACTCCACTAATCGTGTTAGTTGCTTATTCAGAAGTTAAGAAGCCTTCTTGTGCGAGTAAGTGGATGAGGTTGTTGTGCCACAGCTGCCACGTCGCCATAAAGGAGCCTCCATCATGTTTAGTGGTCGCTGTAGGTTAGGAAGTCGAGAGCATGTAGATAAATCGATTCCTTTTGTTTAGGCATGGAACGACAGAGGTTAAATGCCATTATGCTCCTTTGCCGTGGGGAGTCGGGGGGGCATTATGTTTTTGTTGTTAAGAAATTGAAACCGGGAGAGGGAAGAGAACGGGGAAAAACTGGGAGGAAGGACGCCGCTGATAGAATAGTGAGGTCATGCTTACTGGAGCGAAGTCCTCAGAACAGCGACAGGTTCCCATCTTTCCTCTTTATGCAGACTTTATTCACCGTTTGAGACTTATCTTCTGGCAGTGTATGTGTTATTTCTTACAACGTAGAGGATAATGATAACCATGTTATTTTACTGTATATCCGAGTGAGGTTTGTCTTCTAAGAAAACGTTAGTTTCTTAGTAAAGAGCTTTCCTGTCCTTCGCCACTGTGTAGGATTAATGATAGGTGTAAACCTCAGTTTTCATTCATGATTTGACGTAGTTTATGATTGTTTAGACAGCCTGTGGTGTTATATTACCGGGCTGTGGTGTCGGAGGATTAAACTAGTGTAGGAATGTGATTCGAAAACGTTTTCTCTGCCCAAGCACAATAGAATTTCTAAAACATGATTTGGCAGAATGGTTACACACGGTGTTTTTGTGTTGTTTATGTCTGGACAGTGCGAGTAGGTGGTACACCTTTGTCAGTTAGTGATTAGTCGAAGTTCTAACCAATGTGGCTCCAAAACCCTCCAAGGTTCAACTTCAACAACTTATATGACGTAAGATATAAATTTAAAATTGGCTTGATGTTTTATTTCTATAACCTGTCCCATAGAGTTTTAAATGTATGACAACCTTGGCAGATAAGAAATTGAGATCGGAGTGAATGCCGACAAATGTATTTAACTAGTTTCTTATCCGGTAATAGATCTTCAGTTAGAGGTCGATATATGAGATTGATCATCTCTAGATTCTTAAGATAGATCCCAAGTCTTTTAATATCTTTATTATATAACTCTTACCTCATTGAACCATTTAAAACTATTTGTTTTGGAAGGAGGGTGTAGAGTTGTAGCATAAGTAATTATCCTTGGTCAAAAACCGTCATGCTTACAAAGTGAAAAGATAAGGGTGGGTAACCCACATATTGTGTTTTAGTTAATTAAATTGCATGCAATGTTCCTTGTATCGCTATTACCTAGTACATAGAAGACCTTTAAGAATCCTTAAACTTTAACTCGGGGCCTCCGAGTAATCGTATTCTATGTTTTGGTTTATTGTGAAACCCTTTCAAAATGACAAAGAGGAAGCTATGTCGAAGGATCGACAGTCAAAGTGCGACAGACGAAGAAGATTCCTTAGAATGTTTAATTGTAAACTTAGGGACGTGAATACTTTTGTTCCATAAATTGGTTTGTAGTAACCTCTTTCTGAAAACAACAAGGTTGGGATTAGTGCCCACTCATGAATGGGTGAAATAAACAATGGTATAATTTAGAGATTGTTATAACAAGGTATAGTGTTATTTGAAAATTTTGATATGCTAGGAAACCATTCATTTATCATGTAAATGGAGATGTTTCTATGAGTTTGTAGAAAGATGAGGAAACCTCAACGCCATGTGTTAATGCATGAAGATTTTCAAACACCTTGAGAGTCTCGAGGATGTTTTATAGAGCTTATAAGTGGGTGAACTCATTTCATGAGTAGACATTAATGTGTCGTGAACCCTAATTTAGTAAATGTTCATATCTATCTTGTTGGAATGAGATTTGTTACTAGTCAACAATGATTAACCTTAGGTAGGAAAAACTTCTTGTTGAATTACAAGTCGATTTGAAATACAAGTCGTGAGCCTCAGATTTTGCAAACATGCAAGAGGTACCATTAAATGGTTAAGTCAAACATTAATTCATTATACCTTTTTATCACAACTTCTCTAAGCTATTACTTGTCGACAAGGGGGGATAAATCTCAAACGTTGCAAAGATGCAAAGAGAGATACCTAAGAATGGATAGTCAATCCATAATGATTAATAGAGCAACGATAGTGTCTTGTGAGTTCACCTAAGTTAGAAAGACCAGATTGGAGTTGGATAAAACTCTTTAGTCAAACCTTGACTTAACCTAGATATGGTAATTATTATATTAAGGCATTGAGATCATTATTTAAATCGTGATTGAAGGGTCAAGTGCCCTAACTATGCGTAATTATTCTTACTTGCAAGAAGTGATTTAGATTCCTAGACTATCATGCTTAACCTGGTTAAGGTTATCATCTTAGTCGTAATTAATCTTTATATTTTTCTTATGAGACAATAAGTCGTGGACCTCAGGTTTGCAATGATGCAATGAGTGTCCTTGTAAAGAAAGAAAGTTGAATAGGTCTATGGATTATAGATAGTGAAAGAAATCATGTATGAGTCAGGAAGACAAAATTAATGAAAACGCCATGACTTCATAAGTTGAATGTAGGTCGACCAAGTCGATATGTAGGAATATGATAGTATCCAAGTCAAGCTGGGGTGGGTGAACATTACGACAACGTTCATTGCGAACGTCAATTTATATTGAAAACTATGGCCATAGTAATGCATATGTCTCTGCATGCATTGTCGGTTCACTGTATCTGGATTGCACATCCTATCGGGAATCATACTTAGCTAAAGGGTATCTAGGGTTGTATGATAGATAGAGTTGTGTAAGATACAACACTATGTACTCGGAAAGGCAAATTACCACTGGTCACCTTGGTCTATACTTCTCGTGAAGGGTAGGGCCACTTCTAATTAGGAAGGAGTGCGGGAGACCGACGGTTTGTGGTTGGAGGTAAATCACTGGAAAGATACTCTCTCTCTCTAGCAGAAGACATGCCGAGGCTTGCGATAAAGATGTCAGATTTTCGGATGCAGTATATCTTTGAGACTTGTGTTTTCTTGAAACTAAGTAAAACATTATCTGATTCAGGTATTTATAATTGATTTACTTTTGTAAACATTGTACTTGAGAAAGACAATACAGATTATTGTATTTGTAATGAGAAATCTTGTAATGGTTGTTACTTGATTATATAATAAATAAAAGAAAAAATTTCTCTGTCTCATTTTTACCTTGTAAATTTACTTTATGGTGAATTTTTTTGGTTTTTACTATGTTTATAGAACGTGGATGTTACATATGGTATCAGAGCTATCGGGTTCGACACTAGGGCTTATGAGTCCACTGTGCTAACCTGAAGTCAACATTATGCGGTTAGCTAATGTTCGAATCTTCTTGTGTCAGAATGACGTGGAGAAGAATAAAGAAAACAGCTAGGAAGTCTGTTCCCCAACATTTGCCTAGATTAGTGGTTAAGAAGAAACCTATTGAGGAGGTTGAACTTAAAGAGAATATTACTTACTCTGAAGGTGCATGGCTGGAGGATTCAGAGACTTTTGCTGATGCACTTAAGCGTATTCGGCTAGAAAGAAAACAATGTTTTGAACTGGCCAAGAATCCTACTATTTCTACTGGTGTAGAAAAACCTAGTGAACTGTAGCCAGTACAACATATCACTCGAAGGATGATGTGATACTTCTGTTTTAGGAAAAAGGTGTTGGAGTACTTGTGTGTACATCGACCCTCTATGTTTGTTAAACTGGAAGATTGTAAACCGACAGTGACATATAGTCTTGTCGTATCAATAATATAAATAAGAATGTGGTTACTCCTAAATAAATTATAATAAAGATGACGATGTTTTGTAACAAGCTACTAATTGTTATGAGATAAATATATGTCTTGATGTTTTGAGTCGCTTTAGATTCAGAAAAACTGTTAGATAACTTAATTATCTGGTATGAGGAAAATGAGAGCATGTTTTATTCTAGAACCAAACTAGGGTGAAAGTCTAAAAGAGAATAAACCACTAGTTAATCTCTTGATTAAATTGGAGCAATCCTAACCATGTTTAAAACTAAGGAGATACCTAGTATGTTTTGGAAAAGAAAGTCATACCGCCAAAGTTGATGGAACAGTGATTGAATCAACAGAAAATCTTATTCCTCTTAGAATTCTGGGATGAGTTACCTAGAAAAGCACCTTATCTTACAACAACTATAGGATTAATGGAAACAAAAGCCCCTTTATAAGAATTATTGGCTAAAGGTTTGATTAGATCCAGTATTTTACCATGGGGTACACTAGATATTTTTTGTCAAGAAGAAGGACATAACTCTGCAATTGAGTATTTAGTATCGTATGCTCATTAAAACCACGATAAGGAGAAAATATCTTTCACCACGTAGTGATGACCTCTTTGATTAGATGTGTAGAACTGAAGTGATTGATTTGCAATCAATATGTCATCAATCGAGAATGAAGGATGAGGATACTCTTGAAACAACTTTTGGACAAGAATGGGCACTGTGAGTTTGCAGTGTTGTCCTTTGGACGTACAAATGCCTTGTTGCATTCATGAAAAACATGAACAATGTGTTTAGAGGTTGTTTAGACTTGTTTGTTCCAAGTCTTTAGGAAGATATGCTTATTTATTTTTAGCATGAAGGAGAACTTTATCCGTATGTGCAAGTGATTCTATAATGGTTAAGAGAAATTACAATAGCACGAATGCTATGAAATTCCTATTCCAAAGGACAGTTTGAGGGAAAAATTGATGCCTCAGGAGATGGTTTAAGGGGTGTACCTTTGCATGATGAGTAATTAAGCAAGCTCTTGTGGTAAAATTTTAAAAGATTCAAGGTATGATAGGTTTCATTTTGAGACTCAAAGACTATTGAGTTTTAGAGAAAGAATATGTGTTTCTAATTCTTCTGAAATAAGAAAATTGGTGTGGAAAGAAGTTCATATTCCACCATACCTGGGACATCTAGGGTCAACCAAGTACTAACAAATATAAAACCTCATTAATTCTTGAAAGGAATAAAGAATGATGTTGCGAGATTTGCAACATATTGTCTGGAGTGCCAGAGGGAAAAAGTAGAACATCGACACCTGTAGGATTGTTGTACCCACATGACGTGCCATAGTGGAAATGGCAAGTTATTAGCATGGATTTTGTACAAAGTCTTTCTATGTCTGGGAAGAGACACGATGCCATTTTGAGATGATAAACTCTCAAAGGTAACACATTATATACCAGGGGATTGGACTGATGGAGCATCAGTGTTAGCACACAATTTGTGCAAGATATGTTTAGATTGCATGGTTTCCTGAGAAGGTTATCTTAGATAGAAATGCGCGCATAATAATAAGATTTTTGGCAAACTTGTTCTCTATGCTAAGGATTGAAATTTAAAAGAGTATACTTTATTATCTTGTGAACAAATGGTTAAACTAAGGAAGTTAACCAGGTTTTAGAAGTTTTGTTCCAAACATGTTGCATGGAATAGCAATACAAGTAGGGAGACTACTTATTACGTGAAATTTTTGACAATACCTAACTTTTGCTATTAAGATGGCTTGAATTGAAACATTGGATAGAAAGATGCCGAACTCATATAAGCTGGGTAAGCTAGAAGATAGGATTAGCATTAGTCCGGAAATGTTATCCGAAATGGATGAAAAGATTTAGCTGATAAAAAAAGATCAGTGGAAATTGATAATTGTATACATCTAAAATTGGCTCAGGTTGAATTAAGTAAATATTTTGATATTTATCTTAATTCTTATTTCCTTCTGTCAATTAAATTCCCTAAATTCTTCTAATGTCTCAAGTCCTAAAATCCACCTCACAAAATCCACCTCACCATGTTGCACATGTAATTAAATATTCTTAATATTTAATTAGCTATTATCCTCCATTTTCCAAAATAAATCTTTAAATCAATTTTCCTTCACAAATGGAATATTTAATTCAATGTTCCCCATTATCCTCCACTCTGAATTTTTAATTCAATTGTCATAACCCATTGTCCCCCACTCTGAATTTTTAATTCATCCATTATGAATTAAAGATTCACAAATAATGAGGGCCATTGATCTCATCATTTGATCCTCACCCTCCATTCTATTTTCAGAAATTCTATAAATAGAACCCTCTTCTAAGCCATTTAGGAGGAACTTCATTTGCACAATCACTATGCCCAAATTCCTCTAGGAAATCATTCTAGCCATTCTCATATCATCCTCCATCATTAGTGTGTTGAAGCTCATCTTTAATCACACAAAGTATCATAGCCATTTCTCCTTGTCATCTTGAGGAATCGAAGCAAGGAAGCAAACTCCCTGAGGGCCCATCTTCATCAGTCAAGATTAAGAAAGAATAGGCGAGCAATGGAAGTCGAAAGGTAAAGGTTGTAAGTATCACTTGTCTATTATTTAAATCTCCTTTTCCTTCATATTTCATTGTTGTTTGGGTTTATTATTGTTCTTTATTGATCAATCTCATTTCACTCCTTACATTTTGGCGCCCACCATATCAAATCCAATCGTCAATTTATGCAAGTTTTGTGGTCAAAATCTTCTTTTTCTAACAGTTTTTGCAAGTTTTGGTGATTAAGTGTTGCAGGTGGCATCCTGGGCAAAAATAGATTGCATTTTTGTGCTCAGGACGCTGTTTCTGTGAATTTTGACAGTAAACTCGAGTAGGTTCTGTGAAAATTTTTAGGGTACCGTCCGTACCGTACGGATCCGTACCATACAGAACTGTACCCTGCCATTCTAATCCGTACTGAGGTTTGTGTTTGGTGTCGAAGGCATTTTTTGGGATTTTTGCAGTTGCAGGTTTTCAAAGTTTTTTGTTTGCAGGTGTTGAAACCCTGATAACCGCTTCTGCCGCCACCGCTCCACCACCAGTTCGCCGCCGCCTGCGCATCTTCCGCCATCTCTCCGTAGTCTCCTGACTCCATCCTTCCTTCCCGCCACCGCTGCTACCCCCGTAGCCGCCTCCCCCAACCACCCGCTTCCTCCCCGCAGCACCTAGCCATCTCCTGCTCCTCTCCGCAGAGCCACCGCCAGCAACCAACCACATCCCACACCACTCCTGCACTGCCTCCCACTCGTCGAAACCCCCGACTCCTCCCTTCCCCCGCCTCTTGCACACCTCCCAGCCTCCTCCACCATTTGCCACTCCGTCCAAAACCCCTGCAGATCTCACCTCCCGATCTCATCTTTGCATCAAACCCTATGCTCAGCCCGCCACTAGATTCCTGCACCACCCCCTGCGCAGCACCCCATCCTCCGTCGCCACTACCCTCTACCCTACAATCCTGCGAACCACCCTAAACTCCTTTAGGGCACCGGGTTTCAGCCCTAGCAATCTTACTTTGTTTTATTTTTATTTTTTCCTACTCTTTCGCCCCTAGTCATAACCGCCGGTGAGACAACAGCAGCATGTGACCACATCTTTATAACTGTTAGCGGTTATGTTAAATAGTCAAACCAACCTCTAGTGCCTCCTACATGCCGAAATCGGCTATTTTTTTTCAAATTTTTATAACTTTCGCATACGGAGGCAAAATTTTACAAACAAATAGTCATCGGAAAGAAGACTCTGAGCACTTCGCAGTTGTGAGGTTTTCATCAGGTGACGGTACCTTTTTCCAATGTTTTCTTGCAGTCGAAGTCAAACTTGCATTTAAACTTCAAATCATCATATCTTTTGCATTTTTGATCGAATTTTCGCGAAAGTTTTTTTCAAATCGCATAGAATCTCCTGAAGAATCTGTTTATGCAATCTGATTTCCTGTATCAGTTCTTTTTTCATCAAATTTTCTTAGATTATCAATTTTTGCATCACAATCTATTTGGCTAGTCTACTTGCTTCGTTGTTATTTTTTTGACTTGCAGGTGATCATTCGAGACTGAAGCACCATCAAGAGCAACAAACACATCAATTTGGACAGCAATTTAATCAAGTGCATTCGTTTTCATCCTTTATCTCTCAATCATTGCTTGCAAACATACTTCGGTTTGGGCCTTTAAAACGAACATTGTTTGACCATCACACATTGAAATCAGGCTTAAAACAATTCAGTGTCTTCAATCACACCTTGAAATTGGGCTAAAAAGAATCATTGTTTGACGTGTTTTTCATCACATTTCAATTTCTAGGGGTCAATTAATCAACTGCGAGTGTGAATCAAGTGGGTGTGTGTATGCTCTCTCCTCGCACCGCAAGGTGATCTTGGAGATCAAAAACACCTCACTTGATTTACTTTTGTCAACCCCTTTCCTAGGAGGCCTGCTAGGGGATTTCATCACCCCTAGGGATGACCTCATCCGAGGCTGAATCGAAAGACACCCTCCTTTGAAATCAGAATCCTATCACTCTTAGCTAAGCCCCAAGGAACTTTCTACCTTTGGGAAGTGAAGGTGAAGGGTGGGTTACCCCCTTCTCCCAGCTGTGTGGCAAGATTTCGCTTTCAAATTCCTAGTCAACCTCGTGTAAACATTGTCTAACCCTAATTGGCCATACCTTCCATCAAACTAGACATTAGGGCATGTCAATTTGTTTTGCAAGTGTGCTTGTCTAATCATTATCATCTTCTTCAAATTCAAAATTCAAATTTGCTTGTGTCTTGAGTGAGTGATTCTTGTTTGTACATGTGATCATTTGCTAAACATTGTCAAATCAAACTAAAACATCAAACACATAAGACAAGTCATTCAACTCATTCTTCCAAGCACACTTGTCTCGACTTGTGACGCATTTGTTTTTGCACATCCACACTAGTAAGCTTTTCCAGTCTTGGGTCAATGGAAAACAAATTAAAATATCTTAATAAAAAATTGCAATTTCTGAAATTGCAAATAAACTTAGGTCCCTCGCCCCAAGATTGTATAGCAATTATTCAACAAATCGACATCTTAGGACAAGAATTGACAAGCTTGCAAGCTAAACGTACCAGCACCAGCTATGCCTCGCCACAAACTCCTATGTCTTTTTCCCATACTCATGACAAGTCAACTGCCACCTCAAGAGGGAAATCGTTTACCACTTTGTCTCCTAGTCCTCCTTCACCATATCCTACAACACCTCTCCCAAAGCATATCAGTCCTACAACAACACCACCAACTAGTTCCTCAAACTTCAAATGGTACACTAAAAAAGAATCAGATGAGTGGTGGGAAAAACATTTTCCACATCTATACAACAAAAGCAAAGCTAGGGAAAAAGCAAAATCCACTCATTCATCCCTTCATCCATCTACCCATACACCTACGAAGGATGTGATCCAAGGACTACTAGCTGAGAGTCAACTATGTCCCCAAACTCTGGTCCTTGACCTAACCATCAAGCCTATTCAAGAGTCTCCTATTATGAATCCAAGTCAAGAGTCATGATGTTCTCATGTTGTTGACCAAGAGCCTATTCAAGAGCCTTCCACTTCCATTCAAGCAACCCAAGAGGTATGTCAAGAGTTTAATCATAAGCATGTGGAAACATTAAGCCCTAGTCCAACTCAAGCTCAAATCCCTTTCATGCAACCTATCCACAACCTAGGTCTTTTCTATGATCAATATATCACCGTTGATGAAGAACCTATACAAGAGAATATTAATCCCATCACGCTAAATCCTATCTATGATCAAAATCCCATCTATGATGAAGAACCTATCTATGATCAAGCAGACCATGATGATCCTATTAGCCCACTTTACGTATTCCATGGTCCTGAGCCTAGCACCCCATCTAGTCCTACCCAAGATCCAACAACTTCCACTTCCTTCGATGAGACACTTGCCTCCCAAGCAAGCATAGAAGATCAAACCAGTAATACTCCTCTGCCATCTGTTATGGACCAAGCGGCAAATTCTGCACCATATATCCTGGGTCTTACTACCTTCATGCATGAATGTTATTTCTTAGAACACCAACAACCATTATCCACTATCTCGCCTTCTCCATCCAATAAAGAACTTGTGTCTAGTGTTCCACCTACACATAATCCCACTGTCCACCGCATACCCCAGAAGATGAACTATCAAGGTAAAGGCTTAGGCCTTCATGAACAAGGTATTTTGGAACCTATCCATGTCAATGTTCCTCCACATTCATACGGCCTTGGATACATACCCCAAGTTGCACAAACTCAAGATGTTGGTACTTCCTCCACTCCTCCTAAGTCTACCACTTTCCATCATAAACACTATCATATCCCCAAAACATATGTCGCCATTCCACCTCCATCATCCTACAATTGTCAAAAGCATGTGACCATACACCTCCCACCATCCAATCTCCCTCCGCTACTTCCAACTCCTAATATCTCACCATCCAATCTCCCTCTGCTACTTCCAACTCCTAATATCCCACCATCCACTCTACCTCCACTACTTCCAACACCTTATCCATCCATCTATAAATCCTCTACATATCCCAATCATGGCCGACAAACGCACATATTGTCTCAACAAGGAGCTTTCACCAACCTCACTTCTACCATCCCATGGAGATTCAATAATAAAGATGTGGATGCCTCTACCTATAAAGTCAAAAATCCTAAGAGTCCTCATGACCTAGGATATCAAAGACAAGAATCAAAGCATTATCCATATCAAAAGCTGCATACACCCATACACCTCAATGCTAAATTGAAAAAGGTGTGGGTTCCCAAGCAACAAATGATTAATCCAAAAGTTACACAAAATTTGCATACACCCAAACCCATACCTTCACAAGTACTATCTAAACACAAAATGGTTTGGGTACCTAAGCAAAAAGCCCTAAAGTTACATGAGTCATCCACCTCTCAAGAATCTCAACCATCCATTTTCTCCCATTCCATCCTAGAGTCTCAAATTCTTCCATCCCACATGGCAAACAAAAATCAGAAAAATACTAAGCCTGTGTGGGTCCATAAATTCCTAAATCATTCATCCCCAAGCAAAAGTCTCCGTTGCCTCCTACACTACTTTCCCATCACCAACTTCAATGTTTACCATGGTATGTGCAATCGTTGGTCATGATTCCCTTCCATTCCACAACATTTTCATATACCTCCATCTCCCCTTCCTTCTACTACTATCCTACATATCTTCCTCATCCTATGGTCCATACTTTTGCATAAAACCTTCCTTCCATCTTTGGATAAGTCCTTCTATATGCTGCATCATAATCCACTATCTACCTACGCCATATCACTTTCATACGATCCCCTACCAACATCTGTGAGAACACTTGACATGGTCCATTCGACAGTATCTACCTAGTGGGACTATCACCTTTCAAGGAACTCTATACTTGAGTCCTTCCATATCCACCTTCTCCTATCTAAATATTCAAAAAAACAAAAAAAAAATGAAAAAAGTAAAGAGAAATCCCTTCGTCCAATGGTGAAAACTTGGCAAACAGGCGCCTTGGATAAGTACTGTGATGAAAACCTGGAAAACAGGCGTCATGTGTAAAGTTGATCTTCTATGTCACCTACACTTGGGGGCACCTTGTCTCATCGGCATATCACTCTTCTCCTACCAGTTTCCTTTCATACCATTTCCTATCATGTTGCGTCCATCCATCCAATCTTCCTCTCCTCTATTATTTGGTCTTGATAAAGATTGGGAGCACAATGTTGACAAATGTTCTAGATGTCTCTTGACATACCTTATCCCTCCACACTAGGCAAACCCTTCATTATCCTCTCATCCTCCTATCGTCCTTAGCATTGCCATGAAAAATCCGAAGTCTTCTACCTACAATGGGGCACATTATTCCTATGCGACATAGTCCTTGGAGATCACATCCTTGGTTCCTTCTACCTGACCATCCGTATCTCCTATCACCCATACATCTACATATCCGTGGTGGTTCCTTGTCATCAGTATTGTTTGTTCCATATCTATTCCATGTCATGTCTCTTTTTGTTCCATATCTGATCCATATCGTGTCTTGTCTGATCCATCTTGGTTCCATATCATGTCTTGTCTGATCCATATTTGATCCATATCGTGTCTTATCTAATCCATATCGGTTCCATATCATGTCTCATCCAATCCATATCTTAGGTCCATCAGGGTTCATTCCGAACTACGTTGCCTCTGAGCTATCACATGGGCAAGGCCATTTTCAATGCGCCCCCGAGGCTCCACTGTCCCATCAGTCCCATATCTGGTCTTTCTATCTAAGTCCATACCACTTCTACAGATCCACCATCACCTAGGTCTTAGGTCCATCGAGGTTCATCCTGAACTACGTCGCCTCTGAGCTATCACGTAGGCAAGGCCATTTTCAATGCGCCCCCGAGGCTCCACTTTCCCATCCATTCCATGTCTAGTCCTTCTATCTATCGGAGTCCACTCCACTTTCCCGTTCATCCCATGTCTTGTCGTACGTCCCTCTACCCGTCCGTGTCTGCACTTTTCGCTAGACAAACAAGAGCAGCAAAGCAAGCTACCAAAAAAAACAAAAATCTTGGCGCAAAAACATCAACCTGTCCTAAACAAAGTAGAGCACCATACCGAAACACCCAAGCTAAATCTCATATCAATTATGACAAAAAGACACATCTAAATGCAAGAATGTTTTGTGTTGGTTAGATTAAGAGTCTTGATTTATGCTATCATGCCTTTCTATGCTACTCGAGGATGCCAAAAGCTAGAGATGCTATGATGGGGGCATGATTATTTTCTTTGTCTGCTGCTTGTGGATTAAACTTTAGTAATGTGATGACTTCTGTCTAACGACATGATCGGTAAAAGATCATCGAGGACTCTGAGATCTAAACATGAAAAGGGGCAATCCTTGTCTGTTGAAAAATGCAAGAAGTACTCAGGTCATCTAGATTCATTTTTGACTAGATGCTTGTATTAATTTGCTATATCAAAATCCACGTAAGTAATACTCAGGTCATCTAGGTTCAATTATACCTGGATGCTTATATTTTCTTACAACATAATAAAGCCCAATGATGAAAGCGCTTCAAAATACTTGCTATATCAAGATGACAAATATCCATATCCATATCTATACCATATCAAATTGCGTCTCATATCCGTATCCATATCCATATCCATACCATATCCAATTGCAAGTCTATCCTTAATCCATGCCAATCAAGTCAAGTCAATCTTGTCAAATGATCTGATCACAATCAGTGGTCTTGATCCTTGTCCGGTCATAAACTATATCAATCAGTCATAATTATCCTTCATGTTGCTCTAGGGATACATCACTCCCTGCCATAACAACACTGTCGTATATCGTTATCATATGTCTTAGACAGGATGTCGCATTGTCAAAACCAGACCCGGAGTCTTATACGACATATCTCATTCCTGAAACCAGACATCATCAACCTCTATCGTTGGTTTACCGCTCGACAGGGGCAATACCTTGGTTGTTCCTGTATCATTTGTGCATACTTGCTTACTTGCTTGTGTGTGTCATCTTTTTATCTTGCATTCCATATCATTCATCCATTCCTTCTGCATCCAACCATTTCATCTCTTGTCAACATATCTTATCGTGAGATTGTCCGTCTCACGCCGGCCACCTTCTCCTCGTCCAATCTCCCGAGGGGGCATCCTATCATCATAACCTGTACCAGGGCCAAATTGGGGCATGTATCACTATCGAAAATTCTTATTCTTTGAAACAACGCGATAAAACACATTGCTTCAAAGAGGGGCAAAATGTATACACCTAAAATTGGCTCATGTTGAATTAAGTAAATATTTTGATATTTATCTTAATTCTTATTTGCTTCTGTCAATTAAATTCTCTAAATTCTTCTAATGTCTCAAGTCCTAAAATCCACCTCATCAATCCACCTCATCTCTTCCACCTCACCATGTTGCACATGTAATTAAATATTCCTAATATTTAATTAGCTATTATCCACCATTTTCCAAAATAAATCTTTAAATCAATTTTCCTTCACAAATGGAATATTTAATTCAATGTTCCTCATTATCCTCCACTCTGAATTTTTAATTCATCCATTATGAATTAAAGATTCACAAATAATGAGGGCCATTGATCTCATCATTTGATCCTCACCCTCCATTCTATTTTCAGAAATTCTATAAATAGAACCCTCTTCTAAGCCATTTAGGAGGAACTTCATTTGCACAATCACAATGCCCAAATTCCTCTAGGAAATCATTCTAGCCATTCTCATATCATCCTCCATCATTAGTGTATTAAAGCTCATCTTTAATCACACAAAGTATCATAGCCATTTCTCCTTGTTATCTTGAGGAATTGAAGCAAGGAAGCAAGCTCCCTGAGAGCCCATCTTCATCATTCAAGATCAAGAAAGAATAAGCGAGCAATGGAAGTCAAAAGGTAAAGGTTGTAAGTATCACTTGTCTGTTATTTAAATCTCTTTTTCCTTCATATTTCATTATTGTTTGGGTTTATTATTGTTCTTTATTGATCAATCTCATTTCACCCCTTACATTTTGAAAGGTTGTAAGTATCACATCATTCAAGATCAAGAAAGAATAGGCGAGCAATGGAAGTCGAAAGGTAAAGGTTGTAAGTATCACTTGTCTGTTATTTAAATCTCCTTTTCCTTCATATTTTATTGTTGTTTGGGTTTATTATTGTTCTTTATTGATCAATCTCATTTCACCCCTTACATTTTGAAAGGTTGTAAGTATCACTTGTCTGTTATTTAAATCTCCTTTTCCTTCATATTTCATTGTTGTTTGGGTTTATTATTGTTCTTTATTGATCAATCTCATTTCACCCCTTACATTTTGAATGGGCGCCAAAATGTAAGGGGTGAAATGAGATTGATCAATAAAGAACAATAATAAACCCAAACAACAATGAAATATGAAGGAAAAGGATATTTAAATAACAGACAAGTGATACTTACAACCTTTACCTTTCGACTTCCATTGCTCGCCTATTCTTTCTTGATCTTGAATGATGAAGATGGGCCCTCAGGGAGCTTGCTTCCTTGCTTCAATTCCTCAAGATGACAAGGAGAAATGGCTATGATACTTTGTGTGATTAAAGATGAGCTTCAACACACTAATGATGGAGGATGATATGAGAATGGCTAGAATGATTTCCTAGAGGAATTTGGGCATAGTGATTGTGCAATTGAAGTTCCTCCTAAATGGTTTAGTAGAGGGTTCTATTTATAGAATTTCTAAAAATAGAATGGAGGGTGAGGATCAAATGATGAGATCAATGGCCCTCATTATTTGTGAATCTTTAATTCATAATGGATGAATTAAAAATTCAAAGTGGGGGACAATGGGTTATGACAATTGAATTAAAAATTCAGAGTGGAGGATAATGGGGAACATTGAATTAAATATTTCATTTGTGAAGGAAAATTGATTTAAGATTTATTTTGGAAAATGGAGGATAATAGCTAATTAAATATTAAGAATATTTAATTACATATGCAACATGGTGAGGTGGAAGAGATGAGGTGGATTGATGAGGTGGATTTTAAGACTTGAGACATTAGAAGAATTTAGGGAATTTAATTGACAGAAGGAAATAAAAATTAAGATAAATATCAAAATATTTACTTAATTCAACTTGAGCCAATTTTAGGTGTATACAATAATAAATAGAAAAGCTACGTTAATGATTAAGCATACACCAAGACAATTCTCGGTTAGAGAAGGAAAAATTCTTTTAAGGGTTAAACCCCTGAAAACGTTTCCTAAAGAATGGAATGTATTCTAAACCAGTTCCTAAGTATAAAGGACCTTTCTAAACTTTAAGGTTAGAAATTTTATTGATATCTAGGATCAATCTATTACCACCTATTGCCAGGAGGCATCATGCTTTTTGTGATTTATATATGAGAAATATATTTATGTAATGTATGAATACTATAATCTATGACCGATTTAAAAGTACAAGAACCTAGGAAAGGTTAAGATCAAGTTTCTGAAATACTTGAAGATCATAAGCAATGCTTGTGTAGCGTAGAGGTTATGAAGTGTAAGGTCCAGTGGGACCGGTATGCATAGAATAGTTTTACATGGGGGAAAGAGTTACCATGAATTCTAGCAGAAATTTCCTCATTTACTTTATGCTGATAGCAGTTAAACAATGAATATGCTTTTAAGTTGCGTTTTGATGCTTTATATCATCGAGGACGATGAATCTTTAGGGGAAGGATATGTTACATCCCTAATTTCTGACTTACTATACTTTTACTTTTTACTTGGGCATAAGTAAAGTTTGTTGTGATGTTATAGATTTATAACAGGATATGACATGGATTTATATTGAATATCATTTATGAAATCAAGGAAATGATTATGTTTTTGTCGATTTAATATCTATATGATGAGATTTGATTTGTTAATTGAATTAATTGAATAATGATGCACTGATTACATATTGTTTGATGACAAGTGAAACAGGATTACAAGTTATCGACTCTTAGAGAAGAGAGAGTATCTTTCCAGAAGAGAGATATAGACCTTGGATTACGAGTGGTCTATTTGCCAAACGAGTTTAGTGTTAAATGATAATGTGAACCAATGAGTCGTATGAGGTAAGTCTTGTCTTGCTAGTTACTTTCGAATCTAATCGACAGGTAGTCGATATCTTGATTATCATCTAGTCAAGTCGATGGTGAGTCGACATAGTCGTTTGTAAAGTAAACAATGTCATAGACGTAAAACGGTTGTGTTATTCTTCTTGTGTCGCTTGACGTTTTACTGTCGCTTCTTAAATGTCAAGACGTTCTCATCAAGTTCGATGACGCGAATATTGTCGCCGGATTGTGATGGGGAGGTAAACTCGACCCATTCACATCATCTGAAATCCTTATTGATCAAAATGGGACAAATAGAGGAGGATTTAATAACTTCGGGTAGAGGTTTTTCACAAGCTATGTGATAACTAAATGAAATCTAAAATCTTGTTTTGCGTTATGCCCAATCCGTCGTGATTGTCGTAAAAACGCCTTGGACATATGTTGTGAACTCTTTCCTTTTTGGAAATCGACGGATGTCGAATTTCAAGCCAAGGTGAGCTATAACCTGCTTTAGTCGTTATTTGGAGGAATATTCCAAAATCACCTTAGTTATATCTTGGTTAACGTGAGGTATTTTCTTTAGTTTGTTTGATGTCGGTTTCCTCATCAAGTCGAGTAGGTTTACGCCCAAGTTCTATTGTTTTGGACATCTTCCATTTCGAATGCGTCTTTTCCGTTTGAGCTTAAGACTTGAGTTATCAATAATCTAACCTATACTTTCTTTATTAAGTCAGTCTTTACTCTTTCTCTCTTTTTGACCTTGGAGACACAATATGCATTTATTATTCACCACCTTGTAAGAATTTAACTCCACTAATCGTGTTAGTTGCTTATTCGGAAGTTAAGAAGCCTTCTTGTGTGAGTAAGTGGACGAGGTTGTTGTGCCATAGCTACCACATCACCATAAAGGAGCCTCCATCATGTTTAGTGGTCAATGTAGGTTAGGAAGTTGAGAGCATGCAGATAAATTGATTCCTTTTGTTTAGGCATGGAACGACAGAGGTTAAATGCCATTATGCTCCTTCGCCATGGGGAGTCGGGGGGGCATTATGTTTCTATTGTTAAGAAATTGAAACCGGGAGAGGGGAGAGAATGGGGAAAAACTAGGAGGAAGGACGCCGCTGATAGAATAGTGAGGTCGTGCTTACTGGAGCGAAGTCCTCAGAACAGCGACAGGTTCCCATCTTTCCTCTTTATGCAGACTTTATTCACCGTTTGAGACTTATCTTCTGGCAGTGTATGTGTTATTTCTTACAACGTAGAGGATAATGATAACCATGTTATTTTACTGTATATCCGAGTGAGGTTTGTCTTCTAAGAAAACGTTAGTTTCTTAGTAAAGAGCTTTCCTGTCCTTCGCCACTGTGTAGGATTAATGATAGGTGTAAACCTCAGTTTTCATTCATGATTTCGATGTAGTTTATGATTGTTTAGATAGCATGTGGTGTTATATTACCGGGCTGTGGTGTCGGAGGATTAAACTAGTGTAGGAATGTGATTCGAAAATGTTTTCTCTGCCCAAGCACAATAGAATTTCTAAAACATGATTTGGCAGGATGGTTACACACGGTGTTTTTGTGTTGTTTATGTCTGGACAGTGCGAGTAGGTGGTACACCTTTGTCAGTTAGTGATTAGTCGAAGTTCTAACCAATGTGGTTCCAAAACCCTCCAAGGTTCAACTTCGACGACTTATATGACGTAAGATATAAATTTAAAATTGGCTTGACGTTTTATTTATATAACCTGTCCCATAGAGTTTTAAATGTATGACAACCTTGGCAGATAAGAAATTGAGATCGGAGTGAATGTCGAAAATGGTATTTAACTAGTTTCTTATCCGATAATAGATCTTCAGTTAGAGGTCGATATATGAGATTGATCATCTCTAGATTCTTAAGATAGATCCCAAGTCTTTTAATATCTTTATTATATAACTCTTACCTCATTGAACCATTTAAAACTATTTGTTTTGGAAGGAGGGTGTAGAGTTGTAGCATAAGTAATTATCCTTGGTCAAAAACCATCATGCTTACAAAGTGAAAAGATAAGGGTGGGTAACCCACATATTGTGTTTTAGTTAATTAAATTGCATGCAATGTTCCTTGTATCGCTATTACCTAGTACATAGAAGACCTTTAAGATTCCTTAAAATTTAACTCAGGGCCTCCGAGTAATCGTATTCTATGTTTTGGTTTATTGTGAAACCCTTTCAAAATGACAAAGAGGAAGCTATGTCAAAGGATCGACAGTCGATGAATCGACAGTCGAAGGATCGATAGTCGATGGATCAACAGTCAAAGAGCGACAGACGAAGAAGATTCCTTAGAATGTTTAATTGTAAACTTAGGGACGTGAATACTTTTGTTCCATAAATTGGTTTGTAGTAACCTCTTTCTGAAAACAACAAGGTTGGGATTAGTGCCCACTCATGAATGGGTGAAATAAACAATGGTATAATTTAGAGATTGTTATAACAAGGTATAGCGTTATTTGAAAATTTTGATATGCTAGGAAACCATTCATTTATCATGTAAATGGAGATGTTTCTATGAGCTTGTAGAAAGATGAGTAAACCTCAACGCCATGTGTTAATGCATAAGATTTTCAAACACCTTGAGGGTATCAAGGATGTTTTATAGAGCTTATAAGTGGGTGAACTCATTTCGTGAGTAGACATTAATGTGTCGTGAACCCTAATTTAGTAAATGTTCATATCTATCTTGTTGGAATGAGATTTGTTACTAGTCAACAATGATTAACCTTAGGTAGGAAAAACTTCTTGTTGAGTTACAAGTCGATTTGAAATACAAGTCGTGAGCCTCAGATTTTGCAAACATGCAAGAGGTACCATTAAATGGTTAAGTCAAACATTAATTCATTATACCTTTTTATCACAACTTCTCTAAGCTATCACTTGTCGACAAGGGGGGGTAAATCGCAAACGTTGCAAAGATGCAAAGAGAGATACCTAAGAATGGATAGTCAATCCATAATGATTAATAGAGCAACGATAGTGTCTTGTGAATTCACCTAAGTTAGAAAGACCATATTGGAGTTGGATAAAACTCTTTAGTCAAACCTTGACTTAACCTAGATATGGTAATTATTATATTAAGGCATTGAGATCATTATTTAAATCTTGATTGAAGGGTCAAGTGCCCTGACTATGCGTAATTATTCTTACTTGCAAGAAGTGATTTAGATTCCTAGACTATCATGCTTAACCTGGTTAAGGTTATCATCTTAGTCGTAATTAATCTTTATATTTTTCTTATGAGACAATAAGTCGTGGACCTCAGGATTGCAATGATGCAATGAGTGTCCTTGTAAAGAAAGAAAGTTGAATAGGTCTATGGATTATAGACAGTGAAAGAAATCATGTATGAGTCAGGAAGACGAAATTAATGAAAACGCCATGACTTCATAAGTTGAATGTAGGTTGACCAAGTCGATCTGTAGGAATATGATAGTATCCAAGTCGAGTTGGGGTGGGTTAACATTACGACAACATTCATTGCGAATGTCAATTTATATTGAAAACTATGGCCATAGTAATGCATATGTCTCTGCATGCATTGTCGGTTCACTGTATCTGGATTGCACATCCTATCGGGAATCATACTTAGCTAGAGGGTATCTAGGGTTGTATGATAGATAGAGTTGTGTAAGATACAACACTATGTACTCGGAAAGGCAAATTACCACTGGTCACCTTGGTCTATACTTCTCGTGAAGGGTAGGGCCACTTCCGGTTAGGAAGGAGTGTGGGAGACCGCCAGTCTGTGGTTGGAGGTAAATCACTGGAAAGATACTCTCTCCCTCTAGCAGAAGACATGTCGAGGCTTGCGATAAAGATGTTAGATTTCCGGATGCAGTATATCTTTGAGACTTGTGTTTTCTTGAAACTAAGTAAAACATTATCTGATTCAGGTATTATAACTGATTTACTTTTGTAAACATTGTACTTGAGAAAGACAATACAGATTATTGTATTTGTAATGAGAAATCTTGTAATGGTTGTTACTTGATTATATAATAAATAAAAGAAAAATTTTCTCTGTCTCATTTTTACCTTGTAAATTTACTTTATGGTGAATTTTTTTGGTTTTTACTATGTTTATAGAACGTGGATGTTACACATGAGATGTTATCACTCATGGACATTTTTTAGGATACAGTCAGATCTGAATAGAGTCTAAAGACCAACACAAGACAACATCCACATGTCCTTGGGGTACTTATTGCTATCAAGTGATGCCTTTTGGGCTTAAAAATGCATTGGCAACATATCAATGATCTATGACGGTTATCTTCCATGACATGCTGCATGATATTATGGAATATTATGTCAGTGATCTCCTAGGAAAATCAAATACAACAGACGGGTATCCTGAGGTTGTCCAATGCATCTTTGAGTGTATCAGAGAATATAAGGTGCAACTAAATCCATAGAAATGTGTATTCAAGGTTACATCAAGAAAACTGTTGGGATTCATCATTTCTAGAAGAGGTATTGAAGTAGATCTTGTCAAGGTAACTGCTATCACATAAATTCCTCCACGTAAGAACCTCAAGGAGCTTCATATCCATCAAGGAAAACTCCAAGCCATCCTGATGATTCATTACATAATTAGTAGATAAATGCCAACCCTTCTCCCGCCTCCTATGAAAGAATGTTCACTTTAAGTGAAATCAGACATGTCAATAGGCATTCAATAAAATCAAATAATTTTTGGCATCATCCCTAGTCCTTATAGCACTGGGGGCATTATTGGTACAACAAAATGAAACCGATCATGAAAGAGCAATATACTACATCAGGATGAACTTAGTCGGCTATGAGATAAATTATACACCAATGGAATCAGCATGTTTGGTTGTCATCTTTAGTTATCAAAAGATTTGACACTACATGCTAAGCCATCTAATAAAGATCATATCTAATGTGGATCCACTCAAATATTTGCTCTCTAAGGCTTCCCTCATAGGATGAATGGAAAAATAGGTCATGCTACTCAGTGAGTTTGACATTGAGTATGTAGATCAAAAATATATAAAAGGATATGTCATCATAGCTCAGCTAGAAGAGGCTCCTTTAATCGACCATCAACCATTATTTGTTGACTTTCTAGATGAGTCCATCTTCACACTAACAAAACAAGCATCTTGTAAATTATATTTTGATGGTTCATTTACTAGCCATGGTGTATCTATAAGCATCCTCTTCATCAAGTCTTAGGGGGATTTCATACCAAAATCCTTTTGATTAGGATTCCCTTGTACAAATAACATGGAAAAATATGAATATTTGATCACAAGCCTCAAAACAGTTATTTAGTGGAATATCCAATAACTTCAAGTTTATGAAGACTCACAGCTAGTCATCAAGTAGGTCAATGATGAATATCACACAGGATGATAAATTGGCACCCTAAAAACAAATGGTTGACAAATTTAAACAATACTTTGCACACATCTACTTTGAGCAATTCCCTCATCTTCATAAGAAGGCCGTAGATGCTATGGCTACCATGGGACCTTGCTGGGTATGCCACATGATAGTCAACATTGTGAGTTCCTTATCAAACAACTCCTTGTTCCTACATATAATGTCCCAGAATCAGAATTTGTTTGTGATATTACTAGTCCCACTTCCCCTAGTACTAGGATATTTACACCTACCTTCATGACCACACCCTTTTGTCTAACCTGTCTAGTAACCAATGCAAGACCTTCATTCATCACACTCCTCACTTCACTATCCTCACTAACACTCTTTATTGCCAAAGCTATGATGGTTCCCTATTGTGATGCCTAAATATAGAAGAGGTTGATATTGTGTTACGGGAGGTACATAAAAGTATCTGTGGTTCTCACATTAGTGGTATAGTCCTAGCCAAGAAACTCCTTAGAATAAGGTACTATTGGCCTACTATGGAACATGATGCCTATGAATATTTTAACAAGTGTAGGTCATGTCAGCAACATGCAGATCTCATTCACACACCAATACAAGTGTTGCATCCCATCACCACACCACGACCCTTTTCATAGTGGGGCCTCGATCTTGTTGGAAAGATTCACCCCTCCTCTAATGTCCATAAATTCATCATCACTGCCACTCAGTACTTTACAAAGTGGGTCAAATCCATACCACTCACCTTCACCATTGGATCTTAATAGCCAAATTCACTCTTTACCATATCATCTATCATTATGGTATCCCATCCACCATTATTACAAATAATGGAAAACCATTTAAAAATCATGAGGTTCACGCTCTTTGCGAACACTTTTATAACCAACACCATTGCTCTACCCCATACTACCCTCAAGGCAACGGTCAAGCAGAGGCGACAAATAAAACCTTGCTCAAATTTCTCAAGAAGGTCGTCAATGAAACTAGTCATGACTGGCATCTCCATATCCATCCCACCCTTTGGGCCTATCATACAAGCATATGCACCCCTATAGGTGCTACACCATATTCTCTAATATTCAACACCAAGGTTATCCTTCCAATTGAGATTGAACTCTCATCCTTGTGCATTTCATTGTATCACATCATTGATGAGGAAGAATATCGTGTTGCATGCCTCCAAGAGTTGGAACTACTTGATGAGAGGTACCTCAATGCCTTGACTCACCTTTTGGATTATCAAAAATGACTTCACAGAAACTACAACAAGAAGATCAAATCGTGTGAATTTGAAGTCGACGACTTGGTCCTCAAAGAAAATCAAAGGAATCTCTAGGGTCATGAAAAGAAAGGAAAATTTGAACCCAATTGGTTGGGTCCCTATGTTTTCACTGCTAAACATGGCTCTAGGGCATATCAATTGGCTACACTAGATGGACAAGAGTTAGAAGAGCCCCTTAAGATCATTCATCTCAAAAGGTTCTATGCCTAGCCTGCTAGATATCCCATCAAAATACAAAAAAATCCAAAAATCCAAAAATAGTAAAGACAAATAGTATGTCCTATGGTGAAAACCACCTTCGGTGATGCCTTAAACAAGTAACATGATGAAAACCTACTCACAAGAATCATGTGTATAAGCTAGACCCATTATCCTTAAGGTCGTCTTCTCTCACTCACTCACTTGATCCCTACCATGTATTTCACTACCCTTCCACCAACCCTATCCCATTTATTTTATACAGAGGTTAAATCTAGAAGCAAACATTCCCACTCCAAACCACCATCGCCACCATGTCCTACTTCAACCTAGTCATGCTATCCTTCCATTAAACTCTCTCCCATTGGTTTTGTAAGGATTTTAAATATGAAGGCAAATTTCCTCACCCCATGTGCTCACCCCATCACTCAACCTACGTGATCCAAACTCGACCATGTCACATCTTAATACCCTAGTTTGTGTTTCTAATAGAAATGATTACAAGCTACATCATCCTTAAGACCCATCATCACCCTAAGTTTCATCCATTACCCTCAATCCTTGCCACCGTCCTACCATATAGCCTACCCCAATATGTATTTTTTGTATAATTATAGACTGTGCCATCTTTCAGACAACTCACCTCACCTTCCCCATCCACCTATCCTAAAGAGTTTCTAACAAGCGCCTCGTCGTTCATATCTCACCGATTCATCCCAAATGATGAGCTTCATGCACCTACACCTTGTGCTCCTTATGATTTCCATACCATCATCGATCCCAAGATAACCCTAGACAACCTCAACCACATACATTTATCACATCCTTTTGGCGTATCACTCACCCATCAACCTTCATGAGATACATCAGGCATCCTCTGTCCCACTTTGGGAAAAGGTATCATCATGTATGGTTAATTGATTATTGTTTCAATTTGACTTGATTATCTCTTTGGCTAAACTTGTTCTATCTCTAAGGGACCTCCATGATCATTCTTATCATGGTGCACTTTTGGAGGTATGTAACAGAGACATGATCTTTTTGTTTTCTGAGTGATGTGTTTGCATTGTTGTCCTAGTATCAGTACCACCAAGTTCATCATATGCCTTGTATGGTGCTAGGAAATCCTTCTATCTATTGGTTGTGTTACCACATTACCCACCAAGGTCATCACATGCCCTATGTTGTGGTAAGGCAACCTCTTGTATGCTTATTTTTGTGTCAGTCCTACACAAGAGATACATTGTCACCTTGGTCTTTATCCTCTAGTACATAATATATCCTACTATATTAAAATGAGTTCCCTCTATATCCCAATTTAACGAATGTATTCAAGATTACCCTATCCATTATCCTATGTGCAAATCTATCCCATGTGCAAATCCTTTCAAAGCCTCGATTAGTCATGATTACATTTGTGCAAGTTATTAATTAGGGTTCTTCATCATATTCTCTCCTACATCATCGCTTTCCTCTATTGTTATACCATGAACAACAATAGTTGCATCACCCATTTCATGTTCTATTCGCACCTGCACACACAACACATTATTTTTCTAGAGATATCATGACATTTTCCAACACATACCAAATCTCATACCATCACTCGCCCATCCCTACACTTGCACATACAAATCAAGTTATTTATATAGGACTTGTGTGACATTTTCCACCATATCCTAGCTCTCATATCATGCCCACCTACATAATGCATCCTTATATCATATATAATTTAACACATACATTTACATACATAAACAAGATCATTATATCATATAACCATCATCATCATGTAAATTATAAACATAACCATAATATATTGCACCCATAATAACAAATAACACATAAGATCATGGTATAACAACCAAATCTCTATATATCTCAAAAATCAGAGCAATGTTTGTACAAAATGTTTCATGATACAACATGCTCCAAAAAGCATGATCAATCATAATATACAAAATATATGTACATATACATCAAAATCCACTAGGCATGGCTAGCGCTATCCTCATGCGACCCTATTGGTCCCTCACCCTGTGTCTATGATCCTTGTGGAGGTGGTTGCATCCCCACAGACTCTGACTAACTTGATCTCCTTGATCATGTGACCCTGCTCTGACTCTTCTTTGCATAGGAGGGGGCCCTCTACTTTGTTAGCACGGTCACCTCATATAGCTTGTGATAGTATGTGGTCTCCCTCTGTCACAACCCTAAATTTCTTAATACTTATTTAAGTTATTGCAAGTTATTATTAGAAATAATTCATCAATGTGAATTTCAATCTTTTAAAATTGAAATAAGCAATGTTTATAAAATGACTGACAAGGAATAATTATCTTATGATGTTTCATTGAGTGATACAAGAAAATTGACACTCTCTCACAGAGAGAGTGTATCATTGAGGAGAGGGAGTCTAGCCATCGAGAAGCGAATTGTTGTGATGGGATCTCGCACACACTCACTTAGGAATTATTTAATTTGATGTCTTGTGTGTTTGAAAGAATTAAATTAATTATTAGATAAATATTTGTGTTAGTTTTATAATTAATTGCTTCTTTATTTATGAATTTAAATATTAATTTTGCATGATTTCATGTTTTGTTACTAAAAAGAATCTTCTCTGAGTGGGAACCAAAAATAGGAAGAAATTGAAAAGCATTTATTATTCCACTATTCATTTGGAAGGAAAAAGATAATTTTTTTCCTTTAAAAAGGGGAGAGAGGGAAAAAGGTGTATGCCCCAAAAAATTAGTATCTTTCGAAAAAGCAAACAAACAGAAAGCAAGAGGAAAATCAGGAAAAGCAAGGCAAGGCAAGATAAATTTAGGAAAAAGCTTTGGACTTCAGGTAAGCAAATTCTGTATAGTTTTATTCCGATGTAGAACATGCTTGCATCTGGAAATGGGTTGTGTCGAAATCTTTTATAAAAATCATTTTATTGTTGGGTTTGGTTTCAATCCAGTTATCATCTTGGCTCAAAGGAAATTAGTTATTCTTCTCTTGTCAATATGTATCAAATATACATGCCTTATTTACGTTTACTTCAATATTGATATAATGAAATATCTTTGTCCAGCATATTAATTTGGATCGACTTGATCAATCAGATTAGCCTTGCTATAGTCGCCACGTATACTTCATCTACATCAGTCTGAGTCTTCTTAAATCTACCTATAGATTTACTCATGTCGCCTTGTTAATCTTTATGGATAGTTTGTTAATCTATTAGATTAAGGTATTATAATACGCTTTGTTTTAACTTCTATGGTGAGTTGTAATGATACATTCCGGTCATAATGATACATTAACCTTATTGCCTAATCTATTACATTTTAATATCATCTTTTCTCTTCTAATGAATTCCTAAAATAGTTGAATCAAACCATTCATGTTGAATGATATTGTTACGGTGTCATTTCTCTTTTACCATGCTTTGAATGACTTATTCTATCAAACCTTATGGCATGTTTTGTTTCCTTGATTCAACCTGTAAAAGAAAAAATAGATTAGCAGCTTGTATGAGTGGCCTGTTATCTTTCAATCGACCATGCATACCTTGTCAAAGTATATCGTATTGGTCTTCTCTTGATTTCTTAATGACCTACAAGCAACATGTAAAACCTTTATTCGGGCATGAAATTATTGTTACATGTTTCAACATATTGCTCATCAATGATTCTCCCTTTAGCATGTGTTATCACTTTAATCGGCCTTGCTTATTTTTGTTTCAGCCTGCAAATCATATTCTTTATATCTTATCGGCCTTTGCTATATTCAAATCAGCCTGTGTTGGTCCTATATCCCTTCAACCTGTGTGGAACCTCATTTCGGTCTGCATGTGCAATCTTTGTATGTGGCCTTTCTCAGGGCCTGTAGCTAAGAATAGACTTGTTATTTTGCTCTCTCTTAATCATACCATCAATGGTGACTTTAACCAGTTCCTTACCTACCTCTACAAACAACAACATTTCTATTCTTGGAAATCAACAACTATCGTAGCCTTTTGGAAAAACATTATCATTGCGTAGCCTGTGGCACTTAGTATTTGTATGAGTTTATTGATTTCATTTTAAATCAAACCTATCCAATTATTTATTAAAATAGTATTCAAGATGATATCAGCTATGTGTCTAGAGTTCTTTTGTTTTATGAAATTATTTCTTGTTTTTAATGAATTTGTCTTGTATATATAGAAAGATTCTATCTTGTTTATATAAAAAGAATATGACTTTATCTTGCATATTTGAATATGAATATATCTTATAGAAAGAATTTAGATGTTATTTGAAATTGTTGAAAACAAGAAATAGTTTTGGAAAAATTAAAGTTATGCTTTTATTTGTTTATCACTGTCAACATTTACTTTGATTATGAAATTAAAGATTTTCTTTTTTTATCTTTGAATCAATTAGGATTGAAATTAGAAATTAGGTTAAGTTTTATATTTTGGATAAATGAGAATGTTTTAGTAGAGATTTTGATTTACAACATTGATTGATTTATAACCCTAGTTAAGTAATAACTTCATAGTTGGAAAACAAAGTCTACTTCAATCTCCTTGATACATAAGAGCTTTGATAGTAAATAGTTTTATTCCTAAAACCGTGTGGTTGGGTAGACCTAGATAGAGGCAAACCTGTTATAATTTTAGCACTTGGAAAGAATAGGAAGGGAGTGATGGCTTAAAGGAACGGGTTTAATATTCTTAACCTATATTGGATAATTGTGCTTTGCATCTTAATTCTGGATGAGTTAAAATTCTTGTTGATGTGAACTCTTATGCTCTTCAAAATTTTATCATTCGATAATTGGTAATTTTGTTTCTACTTGGGTTGAATGGTTTAGATAGAATGATTATGTATTTCTAGAGTAATAGAATTATTTTTATTGGGTCTTGGATGGGTGCCGAATATGGGGTCACAGAGAAGGGTAGGTTAGGTTTACTAACCTATCTAGCTATCATTATCATCTTAAAAATATGCTTTGGCCAGAGCTTTGAAATCAAATTCAGTATTTGCACTGGTTTGGGTTTTTTCACTTTATGTCATATCATGATATAAGTTCATTTGCTATAGTTTGTACTATTTGTTGAATGTTACATATATCATGCTACACCAAATTCCATCACGCTTGTCGGTTCTGATTGCTAAACCTCTCGTGAAGGATCAGGGTTCTCCTCTTTGGAGTAAGGTCAGGGAAGCGTAAGCTTCATGGATGGGCAGTAAATTGCTCCAATGATGCTCTCTATCTCTCTTCTTGCATTCACAGATGATGATATCTAGAGGATAACAATTTATGTTATGTCAAAGGTTGGTGTATTAATGCATTAATGGCCATGATGATGTAAAGGAGTTTACCCTTATGTTATATTAATCTATGTTCTCTAGCTTATTGTATATTCATGTTGGAATATTGTTGTGGAATAAATTTATTTTGAGATAAAATTTCAATTTTACTCTTTTGTGTAATATTTTATTATAATAGTATGAGTGGTCTTTACACCTTCATTGCCACCATGACCTGATCCATCGCCCTCCTACTATCGGCATACATCTGGCCCATACCTATTGCTCCAATGCCCCCCTAGCATAAGTGTGCTCCTATTGGAGCCTCTGTATCTAACCTTGTGCTCTCTACACATCACCCTGTAACTATTATAACTACACATGTACCTCATCATAAGCCACTTGCACCCCATCATGTTGTGTCTAAAGGCTATCTAACCTCACCTGCAACCTTTCCCTCTCCACCTCCATCATAGCTAGCTAATCCTCTAGTGCCTATCATTTAGGTGATACCTACCCCCAACCACCATCTCCTCCTCTTTTCAAAAATTCTCATCCATCTCCTCCTCTCAGGGATCCTAATCCATCACCTTCTCCATCTACACTCATCCTATCTCCATCACCCCTAGATGCGTGTGTGTGCGATGATCTTAGCACATGTACTTGCAATGCATGTGGTTGAACTCTTGGTACCTATACCTATGCTAGTACATGTGTTTGTTGTATCTATGGGCCCTTATGCCCTTGCACTCCTCCTCTCCTAGACCTACCTCAGTCCCTCATTTATCTGCGCCTCCCTCTCTAACCTACCACTACTACCTGCCATCATTGTGCTACTGCATGTGCTCTATGTATCACTCCCTGCATACCTACCATCAATGGTCACATCAATCTCACAAGCTACCTCTGTGCCCACTATATCTTATAATCACGGGTGACCCCACATCCTGCACATCTACTCTTGGTACTGCCCATATACATGGCATCACATGAGCCCATTCTATCCGTACAACCCACAAATCCACCCATGTCAGCCAATCTGCTAACTCCTCCTAAGAATCATGCACAAACCAATGTGGCCCCTACATCAAAATCCCTTGTCTCAATCCAAACTAGCATTGTACTCTATCTGGTTGGTATCTCTGAATGATATATCTCCTCTGCCCAATGTTGTAGTTAGGTGTTACCACCCATAATATTGTATGTCCATCCTCTGGCCACATCTCACACTCTCTATACATCCTCCATATAACCACATCAATGTCATCTACCACTTGTATCCAATAACTCACATCCTACACATATGAATATCTCAACCATCCCCTCCATCTGCATATGTAACACTCAAATGCATGCCACCCTACTCCTCTCGCATTGGTCTCAACACTACAATGTGCTCCCATGTCCACAGCTACAGCAGCATCACATGCACTAGGCTCTGTCCATCCCTATAAATAATCAGGTACATATCCTATAGAGCATCACCCACACACATGGTTCCCATGCAAACAACTCCTCGCAAAACATGTCTCCTAGATCATGTGCCAATCCAATAGGGAAAACATATCAATCTTTTCGAGAGGCAATAAGCCCCTGACAACAACTACCATCACAAGTTGTTACATCCCTAATTTCTGACTTGCTATACTTTTACTTTTTACTTGGGCACAAGTAAAATTTGTTGTGATGTTATAGATTTATGACAGGATATGACATGGATTTATATTGAATATCATTTATGAAATCAAGGAAATGATTATGATATTTTCGATTTAATATCTATATGATGAGATTTGATTTACTAGTTGAATTTATTGAATAATGATGCACTGATTTCTTATTGTTTAATGACAAGTGAAACAGGATTACAAGTTATCGACTCTCAGAGAAGAGAGAGAGAGTATCTTTCGAGAAGAGAGATATAGACCTTGGAATACAAGTGGTCTATTTGCCAAACGAGTTTAGTGTTAAACGATAATGTGAACCAATGAGTTGTATGAGGTAAGTCTTGTCTTGCTAGTTACTTTCGAATCTAATCGACAGGTAGTCGATATCTTGATTATTATCTAGTCAGGTCGATGGTGAGTCGACATAGTCATTTGTAAAGTAAACAACGTCATAGATGTAAAATGGTTGTGTTATTCTTCTTGTGTCACTTGAGGTTTTACTGTCGCTTCTTAAACGTCAAGATGTTCTCATCAAGTTCGATGACACGAATATTGTCGCCAGATTGTGATGGGGAGGTAAACTCGACCCATTCACATCATTTGAAATCCTTAGTGATCAAAATGGGACAAATAGAGGAGTTTTTAACAATTTCGGGTAGAGGTTTTTCACAACTATGTGATAACTAAACGAAATCTAAAATCTTGTTTTGCATTACGCCCAATTCGTCGTGATTGTTGTAAAAATGCCTTGGACATATGTTGTGAACTCATTCCTTTTTGGAAATCGACGGATGTCGAATTTGAAGCCAAGGTGAGCTATAACCTGCTTTAGTCGTTATTAGGGGGAATATGCCAAATCACATTTTGGTAAACGTGAGGTATTTCCTTTAATTTGTTTGATGTCAGTTTTCTCGTCGAAGTTGAGTAGGTTTACGCCCAAGTTCTGTTGTTTTTGGACGTCTTCCATTTCGAATGCGTCTTCTATCTTTGAGCTTAAGACTTTGAGATATCATTAATCTAACCGTTATTCTCTTTATTAAGTTGACCCTTACTCATTCTCTTTTTTGACCTTGGAGACACTCTATGCATTTATTATTCACCACCTTGTATGAGCATTCGGTTATTAGTGCAAACTTAAAGGTTTAAAAGCCATGATGCTCGAGCAAGTGGACGAGGTTGTTGTGTCACAGCTGCCACGTCGCCATAAAGGAGCCTCCATCATGTTTAGTGGTCACTGTAGGATAGGGAGTCAGGTGGCATGCAGAAATTGATCTCCTTTTGTTTAGGATGGTCGGCGGAGGTAAAGGCCATTATTCTCCTTCACCGTGGGAGTTTTTGGGGGGTATTTTCTTTTGGAGGGAGGAAACGGATAGGGAGAGTGCTGTGGGTTTAAGTCTGAGGAAGGAACTTGAGGACGTCGCTAAGAGATCAGCAAGGACGAGCTAGCAACAGCGAAACTCTGAGTATTACGATAGGTTCTCACCCTTCCCCTCTGCGCAGTCTATGATTATTGTTTGTATCTTATTCTGCAGTGTTAGTGTTGAATCTTCGAACTTAAAGGATAATGCAAGTATTGCTTTTAACTATAAGCGCTGTGTGAAGATGGTTTTCTATGAAAACATTAGTTCTGAGTGAAGTGCCACCCTGCACCACGCCACTGTGAAGGAATTTATACCTCAGTTTTTAATGCATGTTAAATGCTAGACTTTGTAGTAATTGTGAGTCGATGCTTTATGTCTACAAGGTCATCATCTTTGGATGATAATATTGCTCGATTCTAGTTGGTGAGGATTGTTTTTATCTCTGTATAAAACTTAGACAAAGATTTAAGGAATGCTTACGTTGAGATTTTATCTCTAATGTATATATATTAAAAGTATACTCTCTTCAGATCATTTAAATCGTATGACTCTGTCAGAAACAGTTATAACATCAATTTGCTTTGCTCACGTCTTTGATTGCAATATGGAAATAGTTCAAGAAATTTCTATGGATATTAGAAAGACTTAGGATTCGTGTTTTTGTAATCTTAAGTTCTTTTTAAACCTTGACTCTAATATACTCGGTACGTGATTGAATCTCCCTGTAATTTTGTGGAATCTGTATGAGAGTAATGCAAATTGCTAGTGAGAATCATAGCTTAGGTTGCTCAAAAGGATTTAGTCTTTAATATTGATCTAAAGGCTTCTTCAGATATATTTATGTTTATGAGAAGCAACTCAGATAGTAAAACATAGTTTGACAATAGTATAAACTAGTCTTTTTGCATTATTTGATATCAAGTCAATCAAAGACAATATTTTAAACTTATATGGAACCACAAGGATGGTTATGAATATGATTTCAATGTAAAGGGAGAATAACTTTGTTATAAAGGATTGGACAACCTCTTAGTGGTTAAAACCTTGGAAAACAATCTTCTTTCTAGTCAAGAGTGGTGAAAACCTAGAAATGACCTTGTAGTCAACATAAGACCTAGAGGTTAATCCTTTTGCTCACTAAATTGTTACTTTATGGGAATATACGGTTGTTCTTCCATTATGATGGTATGAGAAGGATAAGACCTATAAATTGACCCGATAGGGAGATTTTATATTCTATACCTACGTGATCACTAGAAAGATTGACAATGAAAAGGAGCAAATACTCTATATATGGATGTTTATTCTTACTTGGCAGAGAAGAATTTGCAAGTCTTGAGAAGTCTTGAAAATAGTATTCTCTTATACTTTTAATGTCATTGGGAGAATACTTTGCTCTAGGGATGTTCAAAGAGAATGGATTTCCCCTACATCAATTAGAATAAAAACACTCATTTATATTTGACTCTATATAGTTCAATATGAAAAAGGAGAAGAACTTTAAATATGTTTTCAATGGATAACAAATGGGATTAGATTGCCAACTAGTTACAGTCCAACTAAACTTGGGAGAAGCTTAGACTTGGAGTTAAACCATTTGGCATTATTGTTAGGCTTATTTGGAAATGACCTTTAGGTCAAAAGAAGACTAAAGGAAAGTTTTTTACTTAAACTCTATTCTTGATCTTCCATTATCATGGAAAAGGAAATACAAAACCCTAGAGTGACCCAGTAGGGTAAGGTTATAAATTATACCTTTTGGGATTACAACTTGTTTTAGTTGATTATATATGGGTCAACAAAGAAGGTCGAGTTCCCTAAATAATAATGTTCATTTTAAATACTTGTGCAAAGGAAGACGTGTCCTTATCGATAATTTTTATCTTTGGTTTGATAACCTATTAGATTGTTTACGAATTGACTTAAGTGTAATTAAGTGTCGATAAGTCATGGAACCTGGGTTATGCAAGGATACAAAGAGATATCCTTGTATAAAAGTAAATCCATGAGATTTATGGACTAATGATAGTTCTTATGAAATTCACCTAAGTCAGAAAGACTAGGTTTGAGTTAGGCAAAACTCATCAATTGAATCAAAATTTAACCTAGATATGGTAATTATTATATTAAGACATCATGATCATTATTTAGATCGTGATTGAAGGGTCAAGTGTCCTAACTATGTGTAATTATTCTTACTTACAAGAAGGGAATTAGATTCCTAGACTATAATGCTTAACCTGGGTAAGGTTATCATCTTAGTCGTAATTAATCTATATATTTTTCTTATAAGACAATAAGTCATGGACCTCAGGTATTGCAAGGATGCAATGAGAGTCCTTGTAAAGAAAGAAAGTTGAATAGGTCTATGGATTATAGACAGTGAAAGAAATCATGTATGAGTCGGGAAGACTAAATTAATGAAAATGCCATGACTTCATAAGTTGAATGTAGGTTGACCAAGTTGATCTGTAGGAATATGATAGTATCCAAGTCGAGTTGGGGTGGGTGAACATTACGACAACGTTCATTGCGAACGTCAATTTATATTGAAAACTATGGCCATAGTAATGCATATGTCTCTGCATGCATTGTCGGTTCACTATATCTAGATTGCACATCCTATCGGGAATCATACTTAGCTAGAGGGTATCTAGGGTTGTATGATAGATAGAGTTGTGTAAGATACAACACTATGTACTTGAAAAGGCAAATTACCACTGGTCACCTTGGTCTATACTTCTCGTGAAGGGTAGGGCCACTTCCTATGTGGAAGATGTGTGGGAGACCGCCGGTCTGTGGTTGGAGGTAAATCACTGGAAAGATACTCTCTCTTGCAGAAGACATGCCGAGGCTTGCGATAAAGATGTCAGATTTCTGGATGCAATATATCTTTGAGACTTGTGTTTATTGAGACTAAGTAAAACATTATCTGATTCAGGTATTTATAATTGATTTATTTTTGTAAACATTGTACTTGAGAAAGACAATAAGGTTGATTGTATTTGTAATGAGATATCTTGTAATTGTAGTTACTCGACTATATGTTGAATAAAAGAAAAATTTTCTCTGTCTCATTTTTACCTTGTAAATTTAATTTAAAGGGAATTTTTGGTTTTTACTATGTTTTAGAACGTGGATGTTACACAAGTGGTATATCATCCACCATCCCCATACATTCATCTAGGTCCAATCACATGCCCTCCTGAGGAAAATTTGACCTCTTGAACACCCTCTATAGTGTAATATCATCATGCCACTCTGAATAGTATACTCTCCACCCATGCAGTAGCAATCACAGAATCTAGTAAACATCCTCCAATGTCATTGTCATATGCCCTGTCAGGAGGTGGAATGTGCTAGTCTTTGAGTGCCATCTCTCAATCAGCACTATCAACATAGCCCTATGAGACCTCAGTCATGGCATCCTCACCATGTTCCATATCCTTGCCATCTCCAAGTATCCCCACTCCCCCTCCTATCAACCCTCTATCAACTCTAACGCAGTTGATCTCCACTCTTGAGTCACTATCGACCCTAATCGCTCCTACATACAGCCAACCAAACTGTCAAACATCCACATGCATAATTTTGTCTACATAAGTGCTTCAATTTTCCACACCCATGTTTATTCCCCTACTTAGGTGCTTGTCCATGCTCACATCCCATTTCTATACAAATGCACTTCATTTTCATACAAAGGTACTCATCTTTGATAGAGGTGCTCATTTATGAGCGTGCTCTAAAACCCTATGTACACGCTTCAAAACCCTGCATATGTGCTCGTCCAAGGATGGTTGTGCTTATTCATGCATGCGCTTAATGTTTAAATGTATGCGCTTCATTTTCCCATGCCCACGCTTAGATTACCTACACACGTGCTCTTTTTCATTTAACCTCATTTAACCCTACCCAAAAACATGCAATAAATGCACCTAACCTAGGGTTTCGATATACATAACGGTAAGCCCTATCCCAATGGTCATTGATGCTCCCTAACACACTCTACTTGATGTTTATGAACATGTATTTGCTCCATTTCAATTTGTTCTCCTTCACTTTTATTCTTCTATTCATGAGGGTAACAATGAACTATTCACCCTCCCTTTTCCTCTATTTATAACTTACCATGCCCTAATTTTTCATATTTTGCCCTAATTGCTCTTTTTTTATTCCATTTATTTATTGCTATTTCATTTTCAATTCTTTTCGCCCCATTTTTCCCCATTTATCTTTCGAGAGCCCAGCCACTCTCTTTTTCTCCTACCTGCCCTCTCAATGGGGCATCACTTCAGTATCACATTTCTTCTACTCTGACCTCAAATGGGGCATCATTATTATCGATTTCTTCACTATATTTTATATTTCTTTAAAATGATGCTACTTTGCAACACCGTCTCAAAGAGAGGAAAACATAGACACCTAAAATTGTCCACTTCATCTATTTATTAATGAAATAACATTTAATTAATAAATTCATCATTTGTCATAATTAATTGAATAATCTAGACTATTTATTCAATTAATTAGCACTCTTCCTATAGTCCAACCTTAGGTGAATAAATATAAATATTTATGCACCTAAGCCCATTTCTCATCTCAAAAGGAATTAAATAATTTTTTATATTTATTTAATTTGGCATTTTGTGCAATTTTGATAAAAGGACTAAATTATGATTTGTACCCTCACTAATCATTTGCACACACTTAAAAATGATTAATCAAGCTTTATTTGGTCAAGTCTTCATGGTTGCACTTGTCAATCAAAAGATACTCAAGGGCATACTCGGAAGCATGGGAGAAGATTTACACAACATTCTAAAAGTTTCATTTTTCATCTCCACCCTCCAATCTTTCCAAGGCATCATATCCACCCTTGATTCTCCTTGAATCAAGGGAACACCTTTGACCACCTCTCATTGATTTCCACTCGAAGGTGTCTCATGCCTCCAATCCTCTCAAGCAATGAGAGTATTTGATCCATTAAAGCAATCTTGGCCCTCCATCATCCATCCCCAAATCCTATAAATAGAACATCTTGGAGGTCATTTTCACACAATTCTTGGATGCAAGGTTATGCTACCACTTTGAGCACTCAACATTTCAATTCTCTCCAACTCTATCCTTGGACATGTCCATCAACTTGCTTGGTGAATCAAGGAGACATTGGTGAGGCTTGAGGTATATGAATTTTAGTATGTTTTTAAGTTTCCTTTGTCTAATCTTGAGGTGTTTATGCTAATGAATTGAGTAGATTAGAATGTTTGTTTCCCTCACTTTGCAATTTAATTTCATAGGTACACAATAGGTTTTGAGATTCATCATGACAATTGTATGGATTTGTATTACCGTACAAACAAGTACAATGACTTCATATTCAATCCCCAAAAAAGCTCATTTTTTTGTTGCCAAACCCTATCATGCCTTGTATGAAATCTCTTGACTGAAACTCTCTAAAAAAGGGAATGGAATTATAGATTTGAAAGCTATGATACCATGTAAGAGTTGATGAGTAATCCCATAGGAGCCAAGGATCACTTGCAACCAAAACAACCTTACACACAAGAGAGAAGTAATGGAACTGTTATGAAGCTAGAGAATTAATTAGATACATATAAAATGGTACAATAATACAATGATGAAACCCTTGTTATAAAGAGAAGGGTTAAACCCTAATTCATACTAAGTGTTGGTTTTTTCCCAAACTGGATGCTTACTCCCAAATTTCCCTACAAGGTAGCCATCAATGATCAACAGGATCTCTGGGCCAGGGGCCAACAGTATAGGAGATAGACTCTATTTTTATCTCCTCTTCTTCTTCAGGCTCTGCAAAACCTAGGGGGGTATTCCCTACTCAACATCCATGAGAATATGCATACAAAGGCTGGGATGCTGACATGAAGCAGATAAGTCCTCCTGTAAGTAGACCAAAACTGCAAGATAAGAGCAAAGGGGCTAGCTTTGGGCCTATTTTCAGTTGTAGACAGAGGACTTGGGATCCTAAAACTAATTCTACTGTCCTAATGGTTATTTTGGAGTTTGAATTTGATTTATGTGTTTGGATGCAAAACTAGGACCTGGTATGTAATCTCAATGCAGAGCTAGATTGGTGCCTATCCAGGGCTTGGAGTCAGTAGACATACACATGTGAATGATCAGCATGAACACACTAAAACTAGATTTCAAGGGGATTTGTGTGATACCTGCCTTACAGATACCTCCCAATATAGAGTGTTAAGCTATCTCTACTTATGGCATCCCTATTGCAGTATACCCTTCCCAATACTCAATCTGAAAACACTTTAATCTACCCTTTGAGCAACAGTTGAAAGATCAAGCATTCAATACAAGAATTCTATATTCTAGAATACCAGACACCCCTTAGATATCTAGATTCAGAAGAAGAACACATGCAATACTGGAGACAGAATTAACAAAACACATGCAAATATAGCATTACTCATATAAAACCAATCATGAAATCAGTAGATTCATGCATGAGACATACAACAAGAGATACATAAACTCACAAGACCTCCTGTACAGAGCAACCAAAACCAGTCGTATCTTATTACAAAGCCAAAATGTCCAGTTTTCAACAACCTGAAAAGAGTGACACAGTCTGCCCTTTATAGCAAAACTGTGTACTCAGCAAATTAATTACATGGTACATCAAAAATTTGCCAGATACATTCATGAGAAAAATGGCGCTTAAACATAAATGCAGTCGGTGGAGGAGAAGACAGGAAGGGGCCTCAAGCCATGCGCCACTGCCCATACCTCTGCAACAATCGCCATTACTGGCACACCAACCCGCGGCCTTGGGATGCAACAGTTGCGTGCCTAAGAAGTTTCTCCCACCAAAAATGGCCACAGAGTCTCAGGAAAACCCGCGCTGAAACATTAAAACCTGGTCGTCGATCAAAAACCCATCGCTGAGATCCAATAGCCCCAAAAATGCTGAAAAGTTGCCCACCAGCCAAATCGTGCCACATAGGCACTTCAAGTTTCCAACGCTGATTCGCTTTACTTAATTTTCCCCACCGAGAGCCTTTGTCAGAAACATGCACGGTAGCCGCCACGTGGCATGCTCCGCGGCACCCTTGAAACATTAGAGACCCTTCAGAAGCTTGGCGAAGATAGACACATAGTGGGCTCCGCACTCTCTTGAAACACAAAAGAGTCTTCTTTGAAACATTGCGGAATGCGACACTTGGCACCTTCCGTGCTGCTCAGAAACTTTAAGGGGCCACTTTGAAACTTATGCGGAAGGTGACATTTGTCATCACCCGCAACACTTGAGACACTCACTGGGACCCACTATCATCATTACTTGCATTGCAAGAAACAAAATAAAAAATTACGTGGAAACCAGCACGTGGCAGGTTCCGCGTCGCTGCCGAGGGACACAAAAGAGACCTATTGAAACTTGGCGGAAGCTGACACTTGGCGGGTTCCGCGTTAACCATGAAACATATAGAAACTTGAGAGAAACAGGCCATAAGTCCCGAGACCCTCCGCCACGCGTCACTTTCTGACACATTTGATACATATGCTAGGGCCCACCTCAGTGTTTCGTTTATCGTTGCAATAAAAAGAAACAGACCTGCGGAAGCTGACACATGTCACGCTCCGCAGCAACCATAAGGGACAGATGGCGCATTTTGCGCGTCTGTTGCAACATACAGAAAGTGCCCCCGTCGTTTGACACTTGGCGCCCTCCGCGCACCTGTTGAAACATTATAAAAGGGGCTCACGATACCTCAAACGGAGGCCGCCACATGGCACCACCCGCAGCAAGGACTCACCAAACCAGGACCCACCATGTCTTCACCAAACTTTGAAGCAAACAAAAACAAACGCGGAGGCAGACACGTGTCGACTTCCGCAGTAACCACAAGGGGCACGTGGCATCTTCCGCCCCAACTTAGAAACTCAGAAGAAACTTTTTGAAACATGGGCGGAGTCTGACACGTGGCACGTTTCACGGGAAGCATTCAAAAGCGAAGGCGCGGCAATAAACTGGGGCTTAAACTTGGCGGTCCCACGACTGGCATAATTAGACCCATCTAGCCACAATTAGAAACAATTAAGAGTCTGAAGCAGTGACCCGATATGCATTTTTATGCATTTGACCCAATTTTAACATTTCAGGGACCGATGGAGATTTCTGACCCGCCACTACATATTTTGACCCTGAGCATACAAGGTGAGATGCATTTTTGATAGTTGCAGTGACCAAAACATTAGAACTTTTTGGATTTTTAGGGAAGAGACCTGACTCAAAACCCCAAACATAAATTATTTACTAACATAGGCTCCGATTGGGGATGTGCAGGTGCAAGACTGCAGCAAGAACCTCAGATCTTTGGGATGCAGACCAGTCCCTTATCCATTGGGCACAGAGTCAAACACTGCACCAGCCTGCATCAAAAGCACATTATTTTCAAATATTATTTTGGCGGCCCTGGGCAGCCAAAAAGGAAGAACCATAACTTTATTCTGTCAAATGCCTGATTCCACACTGAAAGATCCCAATCCCAACTGAAAAGATTTGCATAATCTGCCCATAATGTCATCTGCTCAATTAGATATTCCACCACTTTTGAAAGCTTGCCACTATCATTTTCACCTCTGTCATTTTGGATTTCAAAATTAGACATATAACCATACACATAATATTCTTCAATATTAGGTAACACATGTATGTTATATCCCTTAGACAGTACATCATACTGCTCTTGGCATTCTTCATCATTTATTTGGCTGTTGTACACCATCAGACACTCATCCAGCTGATCCAAAAACTGAAAACACTCAGAAAATATGAGACCCCTAATATCTACTGATATTGAAAATAAATCCTGATCCACACACCCAATGTTGCACATGTCTGAATCAGGTGATGATGAACATTCATTATTCAGAGTTTGTAAATCAGCATCATCATCCTCAAACAAAGGGTTAATCCTGCACCAATGAAGGTCATGACTCACAATATCATATGCATCCAGAGGCTCATCATAAAGGGGATTCACATTCACTGCGAAGGCCTCTGCTTCTTCTTCATGACAATCCAATTCTTCTTCATTATTGTCAGATCCAGAGTCATAAGAAGAACAAACCTGATCCATGCACTGGTCATGGATATCATTTTTATCATCTGATTGCCCCACATACAAGATTGCTGCTGTTTCAATGCACTCTGAAGTTGAACAATCTACATCATTTTCTAGCCCTCTAATGCTTCCTGATGAAACTGATATTGATTCTTGATCCATATGATCACAACTTAGCACAACTGGATCATTTAAACATGAAGGCTCTTTGATGAGGACTGGCATGTAAATATCACTTGAAAAATCATTACTTTCAACTTCATTTGTTGGGCAAAAAAGGACATCCTCCTCTATAATAGAAACATCATCAACTTGGGATGATGCAAAAACTGGGACAACAGGGGTGTGAGCACTTTGACATTCATTGCCAACTCCTGAATTAAAATTTTCATTAACATTGGGGGCTGCAAGACAACAAAATTTTTTAGAAAAATAACCCCTTTGTATACCATATCTTCAATTGTTTTCAATATCAATTGCAAACTGTTGTGCTTGATGCAATGTGGTGGGCTTTTTATCTCTCAATCTATAACTCATTTTCTTATCAAATGCTCCCAAATAGACAACTAAGCACAATGCATCATTAGGTCTCATGCATTCTGGTATTCTATTCAATGCCTTCATAAATCTGAGGTTAAAGGCTGGGATCAACTCATCTTCTTCAATATGGATGTACATAAAGTCACTAATGACTGCATATTCAGAAATTCTTTCACCATATTGTACTAGAAATGCAGATTTGAAACCATGCCAAGAGCTGATAGAGTAAGCTGGAAGATAGGAGAACCAGTCCCTTACATCTTCATCTAGAGATTGAACAAATAATCTCATAACCACATCTTCATGGTCAATCTCAACATCATCTATCACATTTAGGAACTGCTGCAAGTGTCTCTCAGCTGATTCATCCTTTATACCATTGAATTTAGGTAAATACTTTCTGATTTTAGGTGGAAGAGCATTTGGATAACCACAAATGCCACTAAAATTTATGGGCTTATATCTATCTATGTTGAAACTTCTTTTATTACATGGTTGGGACTAACTACTATACATTTTTGCACTTGACACTTCACAAGGGTGCATGGGCTGACAATACATCTTTTTATGCTTTTACAACCCTCTTCTCTACTCATATTTTCAGTCACAATATGACCTTAGGCCCTTAAAATACAAACTGCTATTTCAACCTGCCTAAAGTCCTCTATATGAGTCTCTTAAACAACATTGCATGCCCTTTTCAAATACAGAGTAGGTTCTAACAAAAGCATGCAAGCTCTGCTTTCACCAATGTTTCCCTTTTAACCAGTGCTATTTCACCAAATAGGGAACTTTTCAAAAACTTGTACAAATACATGGATATGTTGCAGCTCCTGATAGTTTCATTCAACAGAGTCGCCACCTCCTTAGCAGAGGAATGAGCTTCAAATAGGCTGAAGCTGAAAATTGATTTCTTTCTTTCTGGGTCATCCACCAGCAGAGCACCACATGGTTCCTTCTTTGGTTATGTTGCAACAACTTCACTGGAAACTAGATTTTCCAGCCTTCAGGTTACTTGACTCTTTTACTGCAATGTTCCCCAGCGGAGTCGCCAAAATCTATTGGTTTTTTCCCAGACTGGATGCTTACTCCCAGATTTCCCCACAAGGTAGCCATCAATGATCAACAGAATCTCTGGGCCAGGGGCCAACAGTATAGGAGATAGACTCTATTTTTATCTCCTCTTCTTCTTCAGGCTCTGCAAAACCTAGGGGGGTATTCCCTACTCAACATCCATGAGAATATGCATACAAAGGCTGGGATGCTGACATGAAGCAGATAAGTCCTCCTGTAAGTAGACCAAAACTGCAAGATAAGAGCAAAGGGGCTAGCTTTGGGCCTATTTTCAGTTGTAGACAGAGGACTTGGGATCCTAAAACTAATTCTACTGTCCTAATGGTTGTTTTAGAGTTTGAATTTGATTTATGTGTTTAGATGCAAAACTAGGACCTGGTATGTAATCTCAATGCAGAGCTAGATTGGTGCCTATCCAGGGCTTGGAGTCAGTAGACATACACCTGTGAATGATTAGCATGAACACACTAAAACTGGATTTCAAGGGGATTTGTGTGATACCTACCTTACAAATACCTCCCAATACAGAGTGTTAAGCTATCTCTACTTATGGCATCCCTATTGCAGTATACCCTTCCCAATACTCAATCTGAAAACACTTTAATCTACCCTTTGAGCAGAAGTTGAAAGATCAAGCATTCAATATAGGAATTCTATATTCTAGAATACCAGACACCCCTTAGATATCTAGATTCAGAAGAAGAACACATGCAATACTGGAGACAGAATTAACAAAACACATGCAAATATAGCATTACTCATATAAAACCAATCATGAAATTAGTAGATTCATGCATGAGACATACAACAAGAGATACATAAACTCACAAGACCTCCTGTACAAAGCAACCAAAACCAGTTGTATCTTATTAAAGAGCCAAAATGTCCAGTTTTCAACAACCTGAAAAGAGTGACACAGTCTGCCCTTTATAGCAAAACTGTGTACTCAGCAAATTAATTACATGGTACATCAAAAATTTGCCAAATACATTCATGAGAAAAATGGCGCTCAAACATAAATGTAGCTGGTGGAGGAGAAGACAGGAAGGGGCCTCGAGCCATGCGCCACCACCCATACCTCTACAACAATCGCCATTACTAGTGCACCAACCCGCGGCCTTGGGATGCAACAGTTGCGGCCTAAGAAGTTTCTCCTGCCAAAAACGGCCACAGAGTCTCGGGAAAAACTCGCGCTGAAACATTAAAACCTGGCCGTCGATCAAAAACCCATCGTTGAGATTCAATGGCCCCAAAAATGCTGAAAAGTTGCCCACCAGCCAAATCGTGCCACGTAGGCACTTCAAGTTTCCAACGTTGATTCGCTTTACTTAATTTTCCCCACCGAGAGCCTTTGTCAGAAACATGCAAAGTAGCCGCCATGTGGCGTGCTCCGCGGCACCCTTGAAACATTAGAGACCCTTTGGAAGCTTGGCGGAGACAGACACATGGCGAGCTCCGCGCTCTCTTGAAACACAAAAGAGTCTTCTTTGAAACATTGCGGATTGCGACACTTGGCACCTTCCGTGCTGCTTAGAAACTTTAAGGGGCCGCTTTGAAACTTATGCGGAAGGTGACATTTGTCATCACCTGCGACACTTGAGACACTCACTGGGACCCACCATCGTCATTACTTGCATTACAGGAAACAAAATAGAAACTTACGTGGAAACCAGCACGTGGCAGGTTCCGCGTCACTGCCAAGGGACACAAAAGAGACCTATTGAAACTTGGCAGAAGCTGACACTTGGCGGGTTCCGCGTTAACCATGAAACATATAGAAACTTGAGAGAAACAGGCCATAAGTCCCGAGACCCTCCGCCACGCGTCACTTTCTGACACATTTGATACATATGCTAGGGCCCACCTCAGTGTTTCATTTATCGTTGCAATAAAAAGAAACAGACTTGTGGAAGCTGACACATGTCACGCTCCGCAACAACCATAAGGGACAGATGGCGCATTCCGCGCGCCTGTTGCAACATATAGAAAGTGCCCTTGCCGTTTGACACTTGGCACCCTCCACACACCTATTGAAACATTATAAAAGGGGCTCACGATACCTCAAATGGAGGCCGCCACATGGCACCACCCGCAGCATGGCACCACCCGCAGCAAGGACTCACCAAACCAGGACCCACCATGTCTTTGCCAAACTTTGAAGCAAACAGAAACAAACGCGAAGGCCGACACGTGTCGGCTTCCGCAGTAACCACAAGGGGCACGTGACATCTTCCGCCCCAACTTAGAAACTCAGAAGAAACTTTTTGAAACATGGGCGGAGTTCGACACGTGGCACGTTCCACAGGAAGCATTCAAAAGCGAAGGCACGGCAATAAACTGGGGCTTAAACTTGGCGGTCCCGCGGCTGGCATAATTAAACCCATCTAGCCACACTTAGAAACAATTAAGAGTCTGAAGCAGTGACCCGATATGGATTTTTATGCATTTGACCCAATTTTAACATTTCAGGGGCTGATGGAGATTTCTGACCCGCCACTACATATTTTGACCCTGAGCATACAAGGTGAGATGCATTTTTGATAGTTGCAGTGACCAAAACATTAGAACTTTTTTGGATTTTTAGGGAAGAGACCTGACTCAAAACCCCAAACATAAATTATTACTAACACTAAGATCATGACAAGTGTTTTAATCCTATGACATGAGACACAATTAATAATTGACCTATGTAACCTTTAGTATGCAAGTGTGAATAGGACCTAATAGGAAACTAGATAGGTAATACACTTTGTTATTTTACTGTATATCCGAGTGAGGTTTGTCTTCTAAGAAAACGTTAGTTTCTTAGTAAAGAGCTTTCCTGTCCTTCGCCACTGTGTAGGATTAATGATAGGTGTAAACCTCAGTTTTCATTCATGATTTCGATGTAGTTTATGATTGTTTAGATAGCATGTGGTGTTATATTACCGGGCTGTGGTGTCGGAGGATTAAACTAGTGTAGGAATGTGATTCGAAAACGTTCTCTCTGCCCAAGCACAATAGAATTTCTAAAACATGATTTGGCAGGATGGTTACACACGGTGTTTTTGTGTTGTTTATGTCTGGACAGTGCGAGTAGGTGGTACACCTTTGTCAGTTAGTGATTAGTCGAAGTTCTAACCAATGTGGTTCCAAAACCCTCCAAGGTTCAACTTCGACGACTTATATGACGTAAGATATAAATTTAAAATTGGCTTGACGTTTTATTTATATAACCTGTCCCATAGAGTTTTAAATGTATGACAACCTTGGCAGATAAGAAATTGAGATCGGAGTGAATGTCGACAAATGTATTTAACTAGTTTCTTATCCGATAATAGATCTTCAGTTAGAGGTCGATATATGAGATTGATCATCTCTAGATTCTTAAGATAGATCCCAAGTCTTTTAATATCTTTATTATATAACTCTTACCTCATTGAACCATTTAAAACTATTTGTTTTGGAAGGAGGGTGTAGAGTTGTAGCATAAGTAATTATCCTTGGTCAAAAACCATCATGCTTACAAAGTGAAAAGATAAGGGTGGGTAACCCACATATTGTGTTTTAGTTAATTAAATTGCATGCAATGTTCCTTGTATCGCTATTACCTAGTACATAGAAGACCTTTAAGATTCCTTAAACTTTAACTCAGGGCCTCCGAGTAATCGTATTCTATGTTTTGGTTTATTGTGAAACCCTTTCAAAATGACAAAGAGGAAGCTATGTCAAAGGATCGACAGTCGATGAATCGACAGTCGAAGGATCGATAGTCGATGGATCAACAGTCAAAGAGCGACAGACGAAGAAGATTCCTTAGAATGTTTAATTGTAAACTTAGGGACGTGAATACTTTTGTTCCATAAATTGGTTTGTAGTAACCTCTTTCTGAAAACAACAAGGTTGGGATTAGTGCCCACTCATGAATGGGTGAAATAAACAATGGTATAATTTAGAGATTGTTATAACAAGGTATAGCGTTATTTGAAAATTTTGATATGCTAGGAAACCATTCATTTATCATGTAAATGGAGATGTTTCTATGAGCTTGTAGAAAGATGAGTAAACCTCAACGCCATGTGTTAATGCATAAGATTTTCAAACACCTTGAGGGTATCAAGGATGTTTTATAGAGCTTATAAGTGGGTGAACTCATTTCGTGAGTAGACATTAATGTGTCGTGAACCCTAATTTAGTAAATGTTCATATCTATCTTGTTGGAATGAGATTTGTTACTAGTCAACAATGATTAACCTTAGGTAGGAAAAACTTCTTGTTGAGTTACAAGTCGATTTGAAATACAAGTCGTGAGCCTCAGATTTTGCAAACATGCAAGAGGTACCATTAAATGGTTAAGTCAAACATTAATTCATTATACCTTTTTATCACAACTTCTCTAAGCTATCACTTGTCGACAAGGGGGGGTAAATCGCAAACGTTGCAAAGATGCAAAGAGAGATACCTAAGAATGGATAGTCAATCCATAATGATTAATAGAGCAACGATAGTGTCTTGTGAATTCACCTAAGTTAGAAAGACCATATTGGAGTTGGATAAAACTCTTTAGTCAAACCTTGACTTAACCTAGATATGGTAATTATTATATTAAGGCATTGAGATCATTATTTAAATCTTGATTGAAGGGTCAAGTGCCCTGACTATGCGTAATTATTCTTACTTGCAAGAAGTGATTTAGATTCCTAGACTATCATGCTTAACCTGGTTAAGGTTATCATCTTAGTCGTAATTAATCTTTATATTTTTCTTATGAGACAATAAGTCGTGGACCTCAGGATTGCAATGATGCAATGAGTGTCCTTGTAAAGAAAGAAAGTTGAATAGGTCTATGGATTATAGACAGTGAAAGAAATCATGTATGAGTCAGGAAGACGAAATTAATGAAAACGCCATGACTTCATAAGTTGAATGTAGGTTGACCAAGTCGATCTGTAGGAATATGATAGTATCCAAGTTGAGTTGGGGTGGGTTAACATTACGACAACATTCATTGCGAATGTCAATTTATATTGAAAACTATGGCCATAGTAATGCATATGTCTCTGCATGCATTGTCGGTTCACTGTATCTGGATTGCACATCCTATCGGGAATCATACTTAGCTAGAGGGTATCTAGGGTTGTATGATAGATAGAGTTGTGTAAGATACAACACTATGTACTCGGAAAGGCAAATTACCACTGGTCACCTTGGTCTATACTTCTCGTGAAGGGTAGGGCCACTTCCGGTTAGGAAGGAGTGTGGGAGACCGCCAGTCTGTGGTTGGAGGTAAATCACTGGAAAGATACTCTCTCCCTCTAGCAGAAGACATGTCGAGGCTTGCGATAAAGATGTTAGATTTCCGGATGCAGTATATCTTTGAGACTTGTGTTTTCTTGAAACTAAGTAAAACATTATCTGATTCAGGTATTATAACTGATTTACTTTTGTAAACATTGTACTTGAGAAAGACAATACAGATTATTGTATTTGTAATGAGAAATCTTGTAATGGTTGTTACTTGATTATATAATAAATAAAAGAAAAATTTTCTCTGTCTCATTTTTACCTTGTAAATTTACTTTATGGTGAATTTTTTTGGTTTTTACTATGTTTATAGAACGTGGATGTTACACATGAGATGTTATCACTCATGGACATTTTTTAGGATACAGTCAGATCTGAATAGAGTCTAAAGACCAACACAAGACAACATCCACATGTCCTTGGGGTACTTATTGCTATCAAGTGATGCCTTTTGGGCTTAAAAATGCATTGGCAACATATCAATGATCTATGACGGTTATCTTCCATGACATGCTGCATGATATTATGGAATATTATGTCAGTGATCTCCTAGGAAAATCAAATACAACAGACGGGTATCCTGAGGTTGTCCAATGCATCTTTGAGTGTATCAGAGAATATAAGGTGCAACTAAATCCATAGAAATGTGTATTCAAGGTTACATCAAGAAAACTGTTGGGATTCATCATTTCTAGAAGAGGTATTGAAGTAGATCTTGTCAAGGTAACTGCTATCACATAAATTCCTCCACGTAAGAACCTCAAGGAGCTTCATATCCATCAAGGAAAACTCCAAGCCATCCTGATGATTCATTACATAATTAGTAGATAAATGCCAACCCTTCTCCCGCCTCCTATGAAAGAATGTTCACTTTAAGTGAAATCAGACATGTCAATAGGCATTCAATAAAATCAAATAATTTTTGGCATCATCCCTAGTCCTTATAGCACTGGGGGCATTATTGGTACAACAAAATGAAACCGATCATGAAAGAGCAATATACTACATCAGGATGAACTTAGTCGGCTATGAGATAAATTATACACCAATGGAATCAGCATGTTTGGTTGTCATCTTTAGTTATCAAAAGATTTGACACTACATGCTAAGCCATCTAATAAAGATCATATCTAATGTGGATCCACTCAAATATTTGCTCTCTAAGGCTTCCCTCATAGGATGAATGGAAAAATAGGTCATGCTACTCAGTGAGTTTGACATTGAGTATGTAGATCAAAAATATATAAAAGGATATGTCATCATAGCTCAGCTAGAAGAGGCTCCTTTAATCGACCATCAACCATTATTTGTTGACTTTCTAGATGAGTCCATCTTCACACTAACAAAACAAGCATCTTGTAAATTATATTTTGATGGTTCATTTACTAGCCATGGTGTATCTATAAGCATCCTCTTCATCAAGTCTCAGGGGGATTTCATACCAAAATCCTTTTGATTAGGATTCCCTTGTACAAATAACATGGAAAAATATGAATATTTGATCACAAGCCTCAAAACAGTTATTTAGTGGAATATCCAATAACTTCAAGTTTATGAAGACTCACAGCTAGTCATCAAGTAGGTCAATGATGAATATCACACAGGATGATAAATTGGCACCCTAAAAACAAATGGTTGACAAATTTAAACAATACTTTGCACACATCTACTTTGAGCAATTCCCTCATCTTCATAAGAAGGCCGTAGATGCTATGGCTACCATGGGACCTTGCTGGGTATGCCACATGATAGTCAACATTGTGAGTTCCTTATCAAACAACTCCTTGTTCCTACATATAATGTCCCAGAATCAGAATTTGTTTGTGATATTACTAGTCCCACTTCCCCTAGTACTAGGATATTTACACCTACCTTCATGACCACACCCTTTTGTCTAACCTGTCTAGTAACCAATGCAAGACCTTCATTCATCACACTCCTCACTTCACTATCCTCACTAACACTCTTTATTGCCAAAGCTATGATGGTTCCCTATTGTGATGCCTAAATATAGAAGAGGTTGATATTGTGTTACGGGAGGTACATAAAAGTATCTGTGGTTCTCACATTAGTGGTATAGTCCTAGCCAAGAAACTCCTTAGAATAAGGTACTATTGGCCTACTATGGAACATGATGCCTATGAATATTTTAACAAGTGTAGGTCATGTCAGCAACATGCAGATCTCATTCACACACCAATACAAGTGTTGCATCCCATCACCACACCACGACCCTTTTCATAGTGGGGCCTCGATCTTGTTGGAAAGATTCACCCCTCCTCTAATGTCCATAAATTCATCATCACTGCCACTCAGTACTTTACAAAGTGGGTCAAATCCATACCACTCACCTTCAACATTGGATCTTAATAGCCAAATTCACTCTTTACCATATCATCTATCATTATGGTATCCCATCCACCATTATTACAAATAATGGAAAACCATTTAAAAATCATGAGGTTCACGCTCTTTGCGAACACTTTTATAACCAACACCATTGCTCTACCCCATACTACCCTCAAGGCAACGGTCAAGCAGAGGCGACAAATAAAACCTTGCTCAAATTTCTCAAGAAGGTCGTCAATGAAACTAGTCATGACTGGCATCTCCATATCCATCCCACCCTTTGGGCCTATCATACAAGCATATGCACCCCTATAGGTGCTACACCATATTCTCTAATATTCAACACCAAGGTTATCCTTCCAATTGAGATTGAACTCTCATCCTTGTGCATTTCATTGTATCACATCATTGATGAGGAAGAATATCGTGTTGCATGCCTCCAAGAGTTGGAACTACTTGATGAGAGGTACCTCAATGCCTTGACTCACCTTTTGGATTATCAAAAATGACTTCACAGAAACTACAACAAGAAGATCAAATCGTGTGAATTTGAAGTCGACGACTTGGTCCTCAAAGAAAATCAAAGGAATCTCTAGGGTCATGAAAAGAAAGGAAAATTTGAACCCAATTGGTTGGGTCCCTATGTTTTCACTGCTAAACATGGCTCTAGGGCATATCAATTGGCTACACTAGATGGACAAGAGTTAGAAGAGCCCCTTAAGATCATTCATCTCAAAAGGTTCTATGCCTAGCCTGCTAGATATCCCATCAAAATACAAAAAAATCCAAAAATCCAAAAATAGTAAAGACAAATAGTATGTCCTATGGTGAAAACCACCTTCGGTGATGCCTTAAACAAGTAACATGATGAAAACCTACTCACAAGAATCATGTGTATAAGCTAGACCCATTATCCTTAAGGTCGTCTTCTCTCACTCACTCACTTGATCCCTACCATGTATTTCACTACCCTTCCACCAACCCTATCCCATTTATTTTATACAGAGGTTAAATCTAGAAGCAAACATTCCCACTCCAAACCACCATCGCCACCATGTCCTACTTCAACCTAGTCATGCTATCCTTCCATTAAACTCTCTCCCATTGGTTTTGTAAGGATTTTAAATATGAAGGCAAATTTCCTCACCCCATGTGCTCACCCCATCACTCAACCTACGTGATCCAAACTCGACCATGTCACATCTTAATACCCTAGTTTGTGTTTCTAATAGAAATGATTACAAGCTACATCATCCTTAAGACCCATCATCACCCTAAGTTTCATCCATTACCCTCAATCCTTGCCACCGTCCTACCATATAGCCTACCCCAATATGTATTTTTTGTATAATTATAGACTGTGCCATCTTTCAGACAACTCACCTCACCTTCCCCATCCACCTATCCTAAAGAGTTTCTAACAAGCGCCTCGTCGTTCATATCTCACCGATTCATCCCAAATGATGAGCTTCATGCACCTACACCTTGTGCTCCTTATGATTTCCATACCATCATCGATCCCAAGATAACCCTAGACAACCTCAACCACATACATTTATCACATCCTTTTGGCGTATCACTCACCCATCAACCTTCATGAGATACATCAGGCATCCTCTGTCCCACTTTGGGAAAAGGTATCATCATGTATGGTTAATTGATTATTGTTTCAATTTGACTTGATTATCTCTTTGGCTAAACTTGTTCTATCTCTAAGGGACCTCCATGATCATTCTTATCATGGTGCACTTTTGGAGGTATGTAACAGAGACATGATCTTTTTGTTTTCTGAGTGATGTGTTTGCATTGTTGTCCTAGTATCAGTACCACCAAGTTCATCATATGCCTTGTATGGTGCTAGGAAATCCTTCTATCTATTGGTTGTGTTACCACATTACCCACCAAGGTCATCACATGCCCTATGTTGTGGTAAGGCAACCTCTTGTATGCTTATTTTTGTGTCAGTCCTACACAAGAGATACATTGTCACCTTGGTCTTTATCCTCTAGTACATAATATATCCTACTATATTAAAATGAGTTCCCTCTATATCCCAATTTAACGAATGTATTCAAGATTACCCTATCCATTATCCTATGTGCAAATCTATCCCATGTGCAAATCCTTTCAAAGCCTCGATTAGTCATGATTACATTTGTGCAAGTTATTAATTAGGGTTCTTCATCATATTCTCTCCTACATCATCGCTTTCCTCTATTGTTATACCATGAACAACAATAGTTGCATCACCCATTTCATGTTCTATTCGCACCTGCACACACAACACATTATTTTTCTAGAGATATCATGACATTTTCCAACACATACCAAATCTCATACCATCACTCGCCCATCCCTACACTTGCACATACAAATCAAGTTATTTATATAGGACTTGTGTGACATTTTCCACCATATCCTAGCTCTCATATCATGCCCACCTACATAATGCATCCTTATATCATATATAATTTAACACATACATTTACATACATAAACAAGATCATTATATCATATAACCATCATCATCATGTAAATTATAAACATAACCATAATATATTGCACCCATAATAACAAATAACACATAAGATCATGGTATAACAACCAAATCTCTATATATCTCAAAAATCAGAGCAATGTTTGTACAAAATGTTTCATGATACAACATGCTCCAAAAAGCATGATCAATCATAATATACAAAATATATGTACATATACATCAAAATCCACTAGGCATGGCTAGCGCTATCCTCATGCGACCCTATTGGTCCCTCACCCTGTGTCTATGATCCTTGTGGAGGTGGTTGCATCCCCACAGACTCTGACTAACTTGATCTCCTTGATCATGTGACCCTGCTCTGACTCTTCTTTGCATAGGAGGGGGCCCTCTACTTTGTTAGCACGGTCACCTCATATAGCTTGTGATAGTATGTGGTCTCCCTCTGTCACAACCCTAAATTTCTTAATACTTATTTAAGTTATTGCAAGTTATTATTAGAAATAATTCATCAATGTGAATTTCAATCTTTTAAAATTGAAATAAGCAATGTTTATAAAATGACTGACAAGGAATAATTATCTTATGATGTTTCATTGAGTGATACAAGAAAATTGACACTCTCTCACAGAGAGAGTGTATCATTGAGGAGAGGGAGTCTAGCCATCGAGAAGCGAATTGTTGTGATGGGATCTCGCACACACTCACTTAGGAATTATTTAATTTGATGTCTTGTGTGTTTGAAAGAATTAAATTAATTATTAGATAAATATTTGTGTTAGTTTTATAATTAATTGCTTCTTTATTTATGAATTTAAATATTAATTTTGCATGATTTCATGTTTTGTTACTAAAAAGAATCTTCTCTGAGTGGGAACCAAAAATAGGAAGAAATTGAAAAGCATTTATTATTCCACTATTCATTTGGAAGGAAAAAGATAATTTTTTTCCTTTAAAAAGGGGAGAGAGGGAAAAAGGTGTATGCCCCAAAAAATTAGTATCTTTCGAAAAAGCAAACAAACAGAAAGCAAGAGGAAAATCAGGAAAAGCAAGGCAAGGCAAGATAAATTTAGGAAAAAGCTTTGGACTTCAGGTAAGCAAATTCTGTATAGTTTTATTCCGATGTAGAACATGCTTGCATCTGGAAATGGGTTGTGTCGAAATCTTTTATAAAAATCATTTTATTGTTGGGTTTGGTTTCAATCCAGTTATCATCTTGGCTCAAAGGAAATTAGTTATTCTTCTCTTGTCAATATGTATCAAATATACATGCCTTATTTACGTTTACTTCAATATTGATATAATGAAATATCTTTGTCCAGCATATTAATTTGGATCGACTTGATCAATCAGATTAGCCTTGCTATAGTCGCCACGTATACTTCATCTACATCAGTCTGAGTCTTCTTAAATCTACCTGTAGATTTACTCATGTCGCCTTGTTAATCTTTATGGATAGTTTGTTAATCTATTAGATTAAGGTATTATAATACGCTTTGTTTTAACTTCTATGGTGAGTTGTAATGATACATTCCGGTCATAATGATACATTAACCTTATTGCCTAATCTATTACATTTTAATATCATCTTTTCTCTTCTAATGAATTCCTAAAATAGTTGAATCAAACCATTCATGTTGAATGATATTGTTACGGTGTCATTTCTCTTTTACCATGCTTTGAATGACTTATTCTATCAAACCTTATGGCATGTTTTGTTTCCTTGATTCAACCTGTAAAAGAAAAAATAGATTAGCAGCTTGTATGAGTGGCCTGTTATCTTTCAATCGACCATGCATACCTTGTCAAAGTATATCGTATTGGTCTTCTCTTGATTTCTTAATGACCTACAAGCAACATGTAAAACCTTTATTCGGGCATGAAATTATTGTTACATGTTTCAACATATTGCTCATCAATGATTCTCCCTTTAGCATGTGTTATCACTTTAATCGGCCTTGCTTATTTTTGTTTCAGCCTGCAAATCATATTCTTTATATCTTATCGGCCTTTGCTATATTCAAATCAGCCTGTGTTGGTCCTATATCCCTTCAACCTGTGTGGAACCTCATTTCGGTCTGCATGTGCAATCTTTGTATGTGGCCTTTCTCAGGGCCTGTAGCTAAGAATAGACTTGTTATTTTGCTCTCTCTTAATCATACCATCAATGGTGACTTTAACCAGTTCCTTACCTACCTCTACAAACAACAACATTTCTATTCTTGGAAATCAACAACTATCGTAGCCTTTTGGAAAAACATTATCATTGCGTAGCCTGTGGCACTTAGTATTTGTATGAGTTTATTGATTTCATTTTAAATCAAACCTATCCAATTATTTATTAAAATAGTATTCAAGATGATATCAGCTATGTGTCTAGAGTTCTTTTGTTTTATGAAATTATTTCTTGTTTTTAATGAATTTGTCTTGTATATATAGAAAGATTCTATCTTGTTTATATAAAAAGAATATGACTTTATCTTGCATATTTGAATATGAATATATCTTATAGAAAGAATTTAGATGTTATTTGAAATTGTTGAAAACAAGAAATAGTTTTGGAAAAATTAAAGTTATGCTTTTATTTGTTTATCACTGTCAACATTTACTATCTTTGATTATGAAATTAAAGATTTTCTTTTTTTATCTTTGAATCAATTAGGATTGAAATTAGAAATTAGGTTAAGTTTTATATTTTGGATAAATGAGAATGTTTTAGTAGAGATTTTGATTTACAACATTGATTGATTTATAACCCTAGTTAAGTAATAACTTCATAGTTGGAAAACAAAGTCTACTTCAATCTCCTTGATACATAAGAGCTTTGATAGTAAATAGTTTTATTCCTAAAACCGTGTGGTTGGGTAGACCTAGATAGAGGCAAACCTGTTATAATTTTAGCACTTGGAAAGAATAGGAAGGGAGTGATGGCTTAAAGGAACGGGTTTAATATTCTTAACCTATATTGGATAATTGTGCTTTGCATCTTAATTCTGGATGAGTTAAAATTCTTGTTGATGTGAACTCTTATGCTCTTCAAAATTTTATCATTCGATAATTGGTAATTTTGTTTCTACTTGGGTTGAATGGTTTAGATAGAATGATTATGTATTTCTAGAGTAATAGAATTATTTTTATTGGGTCTTGGATGGGTGCCGAATATGGGGTCACAGAGAAGGGTAGGTTAGGTTTACTAACCTATCTAGCTATCATTATCATCTTAAAAATATGCTTTGGCCAGAGCTTTGAAATCAAATTCAGTATTTGCACTGGTTTGGGTTTTTTCACTTTATGTCATATCATGATATAAGTTCATTTGCTATAGTTTGTACTATTTGTTGAATGTTACATATATCATGCTACACCAAATTCCATCACGCTTGTCGGTTCTGATTGCTAAACCTCTCGTGAAGGATCAGGGTTCTCCTCTTTGGAGTAAGGTCAGGGAAGCGTAAGCTTCATGGATGGGCAGTAAATTGCTCCAATGATGCTCTCTATCTCTCTTCTTGCATTCACAGATGATGATATCTAGAGGATAACAATTTATGTTATGTCAAAGGTTGGTGTATTAATGCATTAATGGCCATGATGATGTAAAGGAGTTTACCCTTATGTTATATTAATCTATGTTCTCTAGCTTATTGTATATTCATGTTGGAATATTGTTGTGGAATAAATTTATTTTGAGATAAAATTTCAATTTTACTCTTTTGTGTAATATTTTATTGTAATAGTATGAGTGGTCTTTACACCTTCATTGCCACCATGACCTGATCCATCGCCCTCCTACTATCGGCATACATCTGGCCCATACCTATTGCTCCAATGCCCCCCTAGCATAATTGTGCTCCTATTGGAGCCTCTGTATCTAACCTTGTGCTCTCTACACATCACCCTGTAACTATTATAACTACACATGTACCTCATCATAAGCCACTTGCACCCCATCATGTTGTGTCTAAAGGCTATCTAACCTCACCTGCAACCTTTCCCTCTCCACCTCCATCATAGCTAGCTAATCCTCTAGTGCCTATCATTTAGGTGATACCTACCCCCAACCACCATCTCCTCCTCTTTTCAAAAATTCTCATCCATCTCCTCCTCTCAGGGATCCTAATCCATCACCTTCTCCATCTACACTCATCCTATCTCCATCACCCCTAGATGCGTGTGTGTGCGGTGATCTTAGCACATGTACTTGCAATGCATGTGGTTGAACTCTTGGTACCTATACCTATGCTAGTACATGTGTTTGTTGTATCTATGGGCCCTTATGCCCTTGCACTCCTCCTCTCCTAGACCTACCTCAGTCCCTCATTTATCTGCGCCTCCCTCTCTAACCTACCACTACTACCTGCCATCATTGTGCTACTGCATGTGCTCTATGTATCACTCCCTGCATACCTACCATCAATGGTCACATCAATCTCACAAGCTACCTTTGTGCCCACTATATCTTATAATCACGGGTGACCCCACATCCTGCACATCTACTCTTGGTACTGCCCATATACATGGCATCACATGAGCCCATTCTATCCGTACAACCCACAAATCCACCCATGTCAGCCAATCTGCTAACTCCTCCTAAGAATCATGCACAAACCAATGTGGCCCCTACATCAAAATCCCTTGTCTCAATCCAAACTAGCATTGTACTCTATCTGGTTGGTATCTCTGAATGATATATCTCCTCTGCCCAATGTTGTAGTTAGGTGTTACCACCCATAATATTGTATGTCCATCCTCTGGCCACATCTCACACTCTCTATACATCCTCCATATAACCACATCAATGTCATCTACCACTTGTATCCAATAACTCACATCCTACACATATGAATATCTCAACCATCCCCTCCATCTGCATATGTAACACTCAAATGCATGCCACCCTACTCCTCTCGCATTGGTCTCAACACTACAATGTGCTCCCATGTCCACAGCTACAGCAGCATCACATGCACTAGGCTCTGTCCATCCCTATAAATAATCAGGTACATATCCTATAGAGCATCACCAACACACATGGTTCCCATGCAAACAACTCCTCGCAAAACATGTCTCCTAGATCATGTGCCAATCCAATAGGGAAAACATATCAATCTTTTCGAGAGGCAATAAGCCCCTGACAACAACTACCATCACAAGTTGTTACATCCCTAATTTCTGACTTGCTATACTTTTACTTTTTACTTGGGCACAAGTAAAATTTGTTGTGATGTTATAGATTTATGACAGGATATGACATGGATTTATATTGAATATCATTTATGAAATCAAGGAAATGATTATGATATTGTCGATTTAATATCTATATGATGAGATTTGATTTACTAGTTGAATTTATTGAATAATGATGCACTGATTTCTTATTGTTTAATGACAAGTGAAACAGGATTACAAGTTATCGACTCTCAGAGAAGAGAGAGAGAGTATCTTTCGAGAAGAGAGATATAGACCTTGGAATACAAGTGGTCTATTTGCCAAACGAGTTTAGTGTTAAACGATAATGTGAACCAATGAGTTGTATGAGGTAAGTCTTGTCTTGCTAGTTACTTTCGAATCTAATCGACAGGTAGTCGATATCTTGATTATTATCTAGTCAGGTCGATGGTGAGTCGACATAGTCATTTGTAAAGTAAACAACGTCATAGATGTAAAATGGTTGTGTTATTCTTCTTGTGTCACTTGAGGTTTTACTGTCGCTTCTTAAACGTCAAGATGTTCTCATCAAGTTCGATGACACGAATATTGTCGCCAGATTGTGATGGGGAGGTAAACTCGACCCATTCACATCATTTGAAATCCTTAGTGATCAAAATGGGACAAATAGAGGAGTTTTTAACAATTTCGGGTAGAGGTTTTTCACAACTATGTGATAACTAAACGAAATCTAAAATCTTGTTTTGCATTACGCCCAATTCGTCGTGATTGTTGTAAAAATGCCTTGGACATATGTTGTGAACTCATTCCTTTTTGGAAATCGACGGATGTCGAATTTGAAGCCAAGGTGAGCTATAACCTGCTTTAGTCGTTATTAGGGGGAATATGCCAAATCACATTTTGGTAAACGTGAGGTATTTCCTTTAATTTGTTTGATGTCAGTTTTCTCGTCGAAGTTGAGTAGGTTTACGCCCAAGTTCTGTTGTTTTTGGACGTCTTCCATTTCGAATGCGTCTTCTATCTTTGAGCTTAAGACTTTGAGATATCATTAATCTAACCGTTATTCTCTTTATTAAGTTGACCCTTACTCATTCTCTTTTTTGACCTTGGAGACACTCTATGCATTTATTATTCACCACCTTGTATGAGCATTCGGTTATTAGTGCAAACTTAAAGGTTTAAAAGCCATGATGCTCGAGCAAGTGGACGAGGTTGTTGTGTCACAGCTGCCACGTCGCCATAAAGGAGCCTCCATCATGTTTAGTGGTCACTGTAGGATAGGGAGTCAGGTGGCATGCAGAAATTGATCTCCTTTTGTTTAGGATGGTCGGCGGAGGTAAAGGCCATTATTCTCCTTCACCGTGGGAGTTTTTGGGGGGTATTTTCTTTTGGAGGGAGGAAACGGATAGGGAGAGTGCTGTGGGTTTAAGTCTGAGGAAGGAACTTGAGGACGTCGCTAAGAGATCAGCAAGGACGAGCTAGCAACAGCGAAACTCTGAGTATTACGATAGGTTCTCACCCTTCCCCTCTGCGCAGTCTATGATTATTGTTTGTATCTTATTCTGCAGTGTTAGTGTTGAATCTTCAAACTTAAAGGATAATGCAAGTATTGCTTTTAACTATAAGCGCTGTGTGAAGATGGTTTTCTATGAAAACATTAGTTCTGAGTGAAGTGCCACCCTGCACCACGCCACTGTGAAGGAATTTATACCTCAGTTTTTAATGCATGTTAAATGCTAGACTTTGTAGTAATTGTGAGTCGATGCTTTATGTCTACAAGGTCATCATCTTTGGATGATAATATTGCTCGATTCTAGTTGGTGAGGATTGTTTTTATCTCTGTATAAAACTTAGACAAAGATTTAAGGAATGCTTACGTTGAGATTTTATCTCTAATGTATATATATTAAAAGTATACTCTCTTCAGATCATTTAAATCGTATGACTCTGTCAGAAACAGTTATAACATCAATTTGCTTTGCTCACGTCTTTGATTGCAATATGGAAATAGTTCAAGAAATTTCTATGGATATTAGAAAGACTTAGGATTCGTGTTTTTGTAATCTTAAGTTCTTTTTAAACCTTGACTCTAATATACTCGGTACGTGATTGAATCTCCCTGTAATTTTGTGGAATCTGTATGAGAGTAATGCAAATTGCTAGTGAGAATCATAGCTTAGGTTGCTCAAAAGGATTTAGTCTTTAATATTGATCTAAAGGCTTCTTCAGATATATTTATGTTTATGAGAAGCAACTCAGATAGTAAAACATAGTTTGACAATAGTATAAACTAGTCTTTTTGCATTATTTGATATCAAGTCAATCAAAGACAATATTTTAAACTTATATGGAACCACAAGGATGGTTATGAATATGATTTCAATGTAAAGGGAGAATAACTTCGTTATAAAGGATTGGACAACCTCTTAGTGGTTAAAACCTTGGAAAACAATCTTCTTTCTAGTCAAGAGTGGTGAAAACCTAGAAATGACCTTGTAGTCAACATAAGACCTAGAGGTTAATCCTTTTGCTCACTAAATTGTTACTTTATGGGAATATACGGTTGTTCTTCCATTATGATGGTATGAGAAGGATAAGACCTATAAATTGACCCGATAGGGAGATTTTATATTCTATACCTACGTGATCACTAGAAAGATTGACAATGAAAAGGAGCAAATACTCTATATATGGATGTTTATTCTTACTTGGCAGAGAAGAATTTGCAAGTCTTGAGAAGTCTTGAAAATAGTATTCTCTTATACTTTTAATGTCATTGGGAGAATACTTTGCTCTAGGGATGTTCAAAGAGAATGGATTTCCCCTACATCAATTAGAATAAAAACACTCATTTATATTTGACTCTATATAGTTCAATATGAAAAAGGAGAAGAACTTTAAATATGTTTTCAATGGATAACAAATGGGATTAGATTGCCAACTAGTTACAGTCCAACTAAACTTGGGAGAAGCTTAGACTTGGAGTTAAACCATTTGGCATTATTGTTAGGCTTATTTGGAAATGACCTTTAGGTCAAAAGAAGACTAAAGGAAAGTTTTTTACTTAAACTCTATTCTTGATCTTCCATTATCATGGAAAAGGAAATACAAAACCCTAGAGTGACCCAGTAGGGTAAGGTTATAAATTATACCTTTTGGGATTACAACTTGTTTTAGTTGATTATATATGGGTCAACAAAGAAGGTCGAGTTCCCTAAATAATAATGTTCATTTTAAATACTTGTGCAAAGGAAGACGTGTCCTTATCGATAATTTTTATCTTTGGTTTGATAACCTATTAGATTGTTTACGAATTGACTTAAGTGTAATTAAGTGTCGATAAGTCATGGAACCTGGGTTATGCAAGGATACAAAGAGATATCCTTGTATAAAAGTAAATCCATGAGATTTATGGACTAATGATAGTTCTTATGAAATTCACCTAAGTCAGAAAGACTAGGTTTGAGTTAGGCAAAACTCATCAATTGAATCAAAATTTAACCTAGATATGGTAATTATTATATTAAGACATCATGATCATTATTTAGATCGTGATTGAAGGGTCAAGTGTCCTAACTATGTGTAATTATTCTTACTTACAAGAAGGGAATTAGATTCCTAGACTATAATGCTTAACCTGGGTAAGGTTATCATCTTAGTCGTAATTAATCTATATATTTTTCTTATAAGACAATAAGTCATGGACCTCAGGTATTGCAAGGATGCAATGAGAGTCCTTGTAAAGAAAGAAAGTTGAATAGGTCTATGGATTATAGACAGTGAAAGAAATCATGTATGAGTCGGGAAGACTAAATTAATGAAAATGCCATGACTTCATAAGTTGAATGTAGGTTGACCAAGTTGATCTGTAGGAATATGATAGTATCCAAGTCGAGTTGGGGTGGGTGAACATTACGACAACGTTCATTGCGAACGTCAATTTATATTGAAAACTATGGCCATAGTAATGCATATGTCTCTGCATGCATTGTCGGTTCACTATATCTAGATTGCACATCCTATCGGGAATCATACTTAGCTAGAGGGTATCTAGGGTTGTATGATAGATAGAGTTGTGTAAGATACAACACTATGTACTTGAAAAGGCAAATTACCACTGGTCACCTTGGTCTATACTTCTCGTGAAGGGTAGGGCCACTTCCTATGTGGAAGATGTGTGGGAGACCGCCGGTCTGTGGTTGGAGGTAAATCACTGGAAAGATACTCTCTCTTGCAGAAGACATGCCGAGGCTTGCGATAAAGATGTCAGATTTCTGGATGCAATATATCTTTGAGACTTGTGTTTATTGAGACTAAGTAAAACATTATCTGATTCAGGTATTTATAATTGATTTATTTTTGTAAACATTGTACTTGAGAAAGACAATAAGGTTGATTGTATTTGTAATGAGATATCTTGTAATTGTAGTTACTCGACTATATGTTGAATAAAAGAAAAATTTTCTCTGTCTCATTTTTACCTTGTAAATTTAATTTAAAGGGAATTTTTGGTTTTTACTATGTTTTAGAACGTGGATGTTACACAAGTGGTATATCATCCACCATCCCCATACATTCATCTAGGTCCAATCACATGCCCTCCTGAGGAAAATTTGACCTCTTGAACACCCTCTATAGTGTAATATCATCATGCCACTCTGAATAGTATACTCTCCACCCATGCAGTAGCAATCACAGAATCTAGTAAACATCCTCCAATGTCATTGTCATATGCCCTGTCAGGAGGTGGAATGTGCTAGTCTTTGAGTGCCATCTCTCAATCAGCACTATCAACATAGCCCTATGAGACCTCAGTCATGGCATCCTCACCATGTTCCATATCCTTGCCATCTCCAAGTATCCCCACTCCCCCTCCTATCAACCCTCTATCAACTCTAACGCAGTTGATCTCCACTCTTGAGTCACTATCGACCCTAATCGCTCCTACATACAGCCAACCAAACTGTCAAACATCCACATGCATAATTTTGTCTACATAAGTGCTTCAATTTTCCACACCCATGTTTATTCCCCTACTTAGGTGCTTGTCCATGCTCACATCCCATTTCTATACAAATGCACTTCATTTTCATACAAAGGTACTCATCTTTGATAGAGGTGCTCATTTATGAGCGTGCTCTAAAACCCTATGTACACGCTTCAAAACCCTGCATATGTGCTCGTCCAAGGATGGTTGTGCTTATTCATGCATGCGCTTAATGTTTAAATGTATGCGCTTCATTTTCCCATGCCCACGCTTAGATTACCTACACACGTGCTCTTTTTCATTTAACCTCATTTAACCCTACCCAAAAACATGCAATAAATGCACCTAACCTAGGGTTTCGATATACATATCGGTAAGCCCTATCCCAATGGTCATTGATGCTCCCTAACACACTCTACTTGATGTTTATGAACATGTATTTGCTCCATTTCAATTTGTTCTCCTTCACTTTTATTCTTCTATTCATGAGGGTAACAATGAACTATTCACCCTCCCTTTTCCTCTATTTATAACTTACCATGCCCTAATTTTTCATATTTTGCCCTAATTGCTCTTTTTTTATTCCATTTATTTATTGCTATTTCATTTTCAATTCTTTTCGCCCCATTTTTCCCCATTTATCTTTCGAGAGCCCAGCCACTCTCTTTTTCTCCTACCTGCCCTCTCAATGGGGCATCACTTCAGTATCACATTTCTTCTACTCTGACCTCAAATGGGGCATCATTATTATCGATTTCTTCACTATATTTTATATTTCTTTAAAATGATGCTACTTTGCAACACCGTCTCAAAGAGAGGAAAACATAGACACCTAAAATTGTCCACTTCATCTATTTATTAATGAAATAACATTTAATTAATAAATTCATCATTTGTCATAATTAATTGAATAATCTAGACTATTTATTCAATTAATTAGCACTCTTCCTATAGTCCAACCTTAGGTGAATAAATATAAATATTTATGCACCTAAGCCCATTTCTCATCTCAAAAGGAATTAAATAATTTTTTATATTTATTTAATTTGGCATTTTGTGCAATTTTGATAAAAGGACTAAATTATGATTTGTACCCTCACTAATCATTTGCACACACTTAAAAATGATTAATCAAGCTTTATTTGGTCAAGTCTTCATGGTTGCACTTGTCAATCAAAAGATACTCAAGGGCATACTCGGAAGCATGGGAGAAGATTTACACAACATTCTAAAAGTTTCATTTTTCATCTCCACCCTCCAATCTTTCCAAGGCATCATATCCACCCTTGATTCTCCTTGAATCAAGGGAACACCTTTGACCACCTCTCATTGATTTCCACTCGAAGGTGTCTCATGCCTCCAATCCTCTCAAGCAATGAGAGTATTTGATCCATTAAAGCAATCTTGGCCCTCCATCATCCATCCCCAAATCCTATAAATAGAACATCTTGGAGGTCATTTTCACACAATTCTTGGATGCAAGGTTATGCTACCACTTTGAGCACTCAACATTTCAATTCTCTCCAACTCTATCCTTGGACATGTCCATCAACTTGCTTGGTGAATCAAGGAGACATTGGTGAGGCTTGAGGTATATGAATTTTAGTATGTTTTTAAGTTTCCTTTGTCTAATCTTGAGGTGTTTATGCTAATGAATTGAGTAGATTAGAATGTTTGTTTCCCTCACTTTGCAATTTAATTTCATAGGTACACAATAGGTTTTGAGATTCATCATGACAATTGTATGGATTTGTATTACCGTACAAACAAGTACAATGACTTCATATTCAATCCCCAAAAAAGCTCATTTTTTTGTTGCCAAACCCTATCATGCCTTGTATGAAATCTCTTGACTGAAACTCTCTAAAAAAGGGAATGGAATTATAGATTTGAAAGCTATGATACCATGTAAGAGTTGATGAGTAATCCCATAGGAGCCAAGGATCACTTGCAACCAAAACAACCTTACACACAAGAGAGAAGTAATGGAACTGTTATGAAGCTAGAGAATTAATTAGATACATATAAAATGGTACAATAATACAATGATGAAACCCTTGTTATAAAGAGAAGGGTTAAACCCTAATTCATACTAAGTGTTGGTTTTTTCCCAAACTGGATGCTTACTCCCAAATTTCCCTACAAGGTAGCCATCAATGATCAACAGGATCTCTGGGCCAGGGGCCAACAGTATAGGAGATAGACTCTATTTTTATCTCCTCTTCTTCTTCAGGCTCTGCAAAACCTAGGGGGGTATTCCCTACTCAACATCCATGAGAATATGCATACAAAGGCTGGGATGCTGACATGAAGCAGATAAGTCCTCCTGTAAGTAGACCAAAACTGCAAGATAAGAGCAAAGGGGCTAGCTTTGGGCCTATTTTCAGTTGTAGACAGAGGACTTGGGATCCTAAAACTAATTCTACTGTCCTAATGGTTATTTTGGAGTTTGAATTTGATTTATGTGTTTGGATGCAAAACTAGGACCTGGTATGTAATCTCAATGCAGAGCTAGATTGGTGCCTATCCAGGGCTTGGAGTCAGTAGACATACACATGTGAATGATCAGCATGAACACACTAAAACTAGATTTCAAGGGGATTTGTGTGATACCTGCCTTACAGATACCTCCCAATATAGAGTGTTAAGCTATCTCTACTTATGGCATCCCTATTGCAGTATACCCTTCCCAATACTCAATCTGAAAACACTTTAATCTACCCTTTGAGCAACAGTTGAAAGATCAAGCATTCAATACAAGAATTCTATATTCTAGAATACCAGACACCCCTTAGATATCTAGATTCAGAAGAAGAACACATGCAATACTGGAGACAGAATTAACAAAACACATGCAAATATAGCATTACTCATATAAAACCAATCATGAAATCAGTAGATTCATGCATGAGACATACAACAAGAGATACATAAACTCACAAGACCTCCTGTACAGAGCAACCAAAACCAGTCGTATCTTATTACAAAGCCAAAATGTCCAGTTTTCAACAACCTGAAAAGAGTGACACAGTCTGCCCTTTATAGCAAAACTGTGTACTCAGCAAATTAATTACATGGTACATCAAAAATTTGCCAGATACATTCATGAGAAAAATGGCGCTTAAACATAAATGCAGTCGGTGGAGGAGAAGACAGGAAGGGGCCTCAAGCCATGCGCCACTGCCCATACCTCTGCAACAATCGCCATTACTGGCACACCAACCCGCGGCCTTGGGATGCAACAGTTGCGTGCCTAAGAAGTTTCTCCCACCAAAAATGGCCACAGAGTCTCAGGAAAACCCGCGCTGAAACATTAAAACCTGGTCGTCGATCAAAAACCCATCGCTGAGATCCAATAGCCCCAAAAATGCTGAAAAGTTGCCCACCAGCCAAATCGTGCCACATAGGCACTTCAAGTTTCCAACGCTGATTCGCTTTACTTAATTTTCCCCACCGAGAGCCTTTGTCAGAAACATGCACGGTAGCCGCCACGTGGCATGCTCCGCGGCACCCTTGAAACATTAGAGACCCTTCAGAAGCTTGGCGAAGATAGACACATAGTGGGCTCCGCACTCTCTTGAAACACAAAAGAGTCTTCTTTGAAACATTGCGGAATGCGACACTTGGCACCTTCCGTGCTGCTCAGAAACTTTAAGGGGCCACTTTGAAACTTATGCGGAAGGTGACATTTGTCATCACCCGCAACACTTGAGACACTCACTGGGACCCACTATCATCATTACTTGCATTGCAAGAAACAAAATAAAAAATTACGTGGAAACCAGCACGTGGCAGGTTCCGCGTCGCTGCCGAGGGACACAAAAGAGACCTATTGAAACTTGGCGGAAGCTGACACTTGGCGGGTTCCGCGTTAACCATGAAACATATAGAAACTTGAGAGAAACAGGCCATAAGTCCCGAGACCCTCCGCCACGCGTCACTTTCTGACACATTTGATACATATGCTAGGGCCCACCTCAGTGTTTCGTTTATCGTTGCAATAAAAAGAAACAGACCTGCGGAAGCTGACACATGTCACGCTCCGCAGCAACCATAAGGGACAGATGGCGCATTTTGCGCGTCTGTTGCAACATACAGAAAGTGCCCCCGTCGTTTGACACTTGGCGCCCTCCGCGCACCTGTTGAAACATTATAAAAGGGGCTCACGATACCTCAAACGGAGGCCGCCACATGGCACCACCCGCAGCAAGGACTCACCAAACCAGGACCCACCATGTCTTCACCAAACTTTGAAGCAAACAAAAACAAACGCGGAGGCAGACACGTGTCGACTTCCGCAGTAACCACAAGGGGCACGTGGCATCTTCCGCCCCAACTTAGAAACTCAGAAGAAACTTTTTGAAACATGGGCGGAGTCTGACACGTGGCACGTTTCACGGGAAGCATTCAAAAGCGAAGGCGCGGCAATAAACTGGGGCTTAAACTTGGCGGTCCCACGACTGGCATAATTAGACCCATCTAGCCACAATTAGAAACAATTAAGAGTCTGAAGCAGTGACCCGATATGCATTTTTATGCATTTGACCCAATTTTAACATTTCAGGGACCGATGGAGATTTCTGACCCGCCACTACATATTTTGACCCTGAGCATACAAGGTGAGATGCATTTTTGATAGTTGCAGTGACCAAAACATTAGAACTTTTTGGATTTTTAGGGAAGAGACCTGACTCAAAACCCCAAACATAAATTATTTACTAACATAGGCTCCGATTGGGGATGTGCAGGTGCAAGACTGCAGCAAGAACCTCAGATCTTTGGGATGCAGACCAGTCCCTTATCCATTGGGCACAGAGTCAAACACTGCACCAGCCTGCATCAAAAGCACATTATTTTCAAATATTATTTTGGCGGCCCTGGGCAGCCAAAAAGGAAGAACCATAACTTTATTCTGTCAAATGCCTGATTCCACACTGAAAGATCCCAATCCCAACTGAAAAGATTTGCATAATCTGCCCATAATGTCATCTGCTCAATTAGATATTCCACCACTTTTGAAAGCTTGCCACTATCATTTTCACCTCTGTCATTTTGGATTTCAAAATTAGACATATAACCATACACATAATATTCTTCAATATTAGGTAACACATGTATGTTATATCCCTTAGACAGTACATCATACTGCTCTTGGCATTCTTCATCATTTATTTGGCTGTTGTACACCATCAGACACTCATCCAGCTGATCCAAAAACTGAAAACACTCAGAAAATATGAGACCCCTAATATCTACTGATATTGAAAATAAATCCTGATCCACACACCCAATGTTGCACATGTCTGAATCAGGTGATGATGAACATTCATTATTCAGAGTTTGTAAATCAGCATCATCATCCTCAAACAAAGGGTTAATCCTGCACCAATGAAGGTCATGACTCACAATATCATATGCATCCAGAGGCTCATCATAAAGGGGATTCACATTCACTGCGAAGGCCTCTGCTTCTTCTTCATGACAATCCAATTCTTCTTCATTATTGTCAGATCCAGAGTCATAAGAAGAACAAACCTGATCCATGCACTGGTCATGGATATCATTTTTATCATCTGATTGCCCCACATACAAGATTGCTGCTGTTTCAATGCACTCTGAAGTTGAACAATCTACATCATTTTCTAGCCCTCTAATGCTTCCTGATGAAACTGATATTGATTCTTGATCCATATGATCACAACTTAGCACAACTGGATCATTTAAACATGAAGGCTCTTTGATGAGGACTGGCATGTAAATATCACTTGAAAAATCATTACTTTCAACTTCATTTGTTGGGCAAAAAAGGACATCCTCCTCTATAATAGAAACATCATCAACTTGGGATGATGCAAAAACTGGGACAACAGGGGTGTGAGCACTTTGACATTCATTGCCAACTCCTGAATTAAAATTTTCATTAACATTGGGGGCTGCAAGACAACAAAATTTTTTAGAAAAATAACCCCTTTGTATACCATATCTCCAATTGTTTTCAATATCAATTGCAAACTGTTGTGCTTGATGCAATGTGGTGGGCTTTTTATCTCTCAATCTATAACTCATTTTCTTATCAAATGCTCCCAAATAGACAACTAAGCACAATGCATCATTAGGTCTCATGCATTCTGGTATTCTATTCAATGCCTTCATAAATCTGAGGTTAAAGGCTGGGATCAACTCATCTTCTTCAATATGGATGTACATAAAGTCACTAATGACTGCATATTCAGAAATTCTTTCACCATATTGTACTAGAAATGCAGATTTGAAACCATGCCAAGAGCTGATAGAGTAAGCTGGAAGATAGGAGAACCAGTCCCTTACATCTTCATCTAGAGATTGAACAAATAATCTCATAACCACATCTTCATGGTCAATCTCAACATCATCTATCACATTTAGGAACTGCTGCAAGTGTCTCTCAGCTGATTCATCCTTTATACCATTGAATTTAGGTAAATACTTTCTGATTTTAGGTGGAAGAGCATTTGGATAACCACAAATGCCACTAAAATTTATGGGCTTATATCTATCTATGTTGAAACTTCTTTTATTACATGGTTGGGACTAACTACTATACATTTTTGCACTTGACACTTCACAAGGGTGCATGGGCTGACAATACATCTTTTTATGCTTTTACAACCCTCTTCTCTACTCATATTTTCAGTCACAATATGACCTTAGGCCCTTAAAATACAAACTGCTATTTCAACCTGCCTAAAGTCCTCTATATGAGTCTCTTAAACAACATTGCATGCCCTTTTCAAATACAGAGTAGGTTCTAACAAAAGCATGCAAGCTCTGCTTTCACCAATGTTTCCCTTTTAACCAGTGCTATTTCACCAAATAGGGAACTTTTCAAAAACTTGTACAAATACATGGATATGTTGCAGCTCCTGATAGTTTCATTCAACAGAGTCGCCACCTCCTTAGCAGAGGAATGAGCTTCAAATAGGCTGAAGCTGAAAATTGATTTCTTTCTTTCTGGGTCATCCACCAGCAGAGCACCACATGGTTCCTTCTTTGGTTATGTTGCAACAACTTCACTGGAAACTAGATTTTCCAGCCTTCAGGTTACTTGACTCTTTTACTGCAATGTTCCCCAGCGGAGTCGCCAAAATCTATTGGTTTTTTCCCAGACTGGATGCTTACTCCCAGATTTCCCCACAAGGTAGCCATCAATGATCAACAGAATCTCTGGGCCAGGGGCCAACAGTATAGGAGATAGACTCTATTTTTATCTCCTCTTCTTCTTCAGGCTCTGCAAAACCTAGGGGGGTATTCCCTACTCAACATCCATGAGAATATGCATACAAAGGCTGGGATGCTGACATGAAGCAGATAAGTCCTCCTGTAAGTAGACCAAAACTGCAAGATAAGAGCAAAGGGGCTAGCTTTGGGCCTATTTTCAGTTGTAGACAGAGGACTTGGGATCCTAAAACTAATTCTACTGTCCTAATGGTTGTTTTAGAGTTTGAATTTGATTTATGTGTTTAGATGCAAAACTAGGACCTGGTATGTAATCTCAATGCAGAGCTAGATTGGTGCCTATCCAGGGCTTGGAGTCAGTAGACATACACCTGTGAATGATTAGCATGAACACACTAAAACTGGATTTCAAGGGGATTTGTGTGATACCTACCTTACAAATACCTCCCAATACAGAGTGTTAAGCTATCTCTACTTATGGCATCCCTATTGCAGTATACCCTTCCCAATACTCAATCTGAAAACACTTTAATCTACCCTTTGAGCAGAAGTTGAAAGATCAAGCATTCAATATAGGAATTCTATATTCTAGAATACCAGACACCCCTTAGATATCTAGATTCAGAAGAAGAACACATGCAATACTGGAGACAGAATTAACAAAACACATGCAAATATAGCATTACTCATATAAAACCAATCATGAAATTAGTAGATTCATGCATGAGACATACAACAAGAGATACATAAACTCACAAGACCTCCTGTACAAAGCAACCAAAACCAGTTGTATCTTATTAAAGAGCCAAAATGTCCAGTTTTCAACAACCTGAAAAGAGTGACACAGTCTGCCCTTTATAGCAAAACTGTGTACTCAGCAAATTAATTACATGGTACATCAAAAATTTGCCAAATACATTCATGAGAAAAATGGCGCTCAAACATAAATGTAGCTGGTGGAGGAGAAGACAGGAAGGGGCCTCGAGCCATGCGCCACCACCCATACCTCTACAACAATCGCCATTACTAGTGCACCAACCCGCGGCCTTGGGATGCAACAGTTGCGGCCTAAGAAGTTTCTCCTGCCAAAAACGGCCACAGAGTCTCGGGAAAAACTCGCGCTGAAACATTAAAACCTGGCCGTCGATCAAAAACCCATCGTTGAGATTCAATGGCCCCAAAAATGCTGAAAAGTTGCCCACCAGCCAAATCGTGCCACGTAGGCACTTCAAGTTTCCAACGTTGATTCGCTTTACTTAATTTTCCCCACCGAGAGCCTTTGTCAGAAACATGCAAAGTAGCCGCCATGTGGCGTGCTCCGCGGCACCCTTGAAACATTAGAGACCCTTTGGAAGCTTGGCGGAGACAGACACATGGCGAGCTCCGCGCTCTCTTGAAACACAAAAGAGTCTTCTTTGAAACATTGCGGATTGCGACACTTGGCACCTTCCGTGCTGCTTAGAAACTTTAAGGGGCCGCTTTGAAACTTATGCGGAAGGTGACATTTGTCATCACCTGCGACACTTGAGACACTCACTGGGACCCACCATCGTCATTACTTGCATTACAGGAAACAAAATAGAAACTTACGTGGAAACCAGCACGTGGCAGGTTCCGCGTCACTGCCAAGGGACACAAAAGAGACCTATTGAAACTTGGCAGAAGCTGACACTTGGCGGGTTCCGCGTTAACCATGAAACATATAGAAACTTGAGAGAAACAGGCCATAAGTCCCGAGACCCTCCGCCACGCGTCACTTTCTGACACATTTGATACATATGCTAGGGCCCACCTCAGTGTTTCATTTATCGTTGCAATAAAAAGAAACAGACTTGTGGAAGCTGACACATGTCACGCTCCGCAACAACCATAAGGGACAGATGGCGCATTCCGCGCGCCTGTTGCAACATATAGAAAGTGCCCTTGCCGTTTGACACTTGGCACCCTCCACACACCTATTGAAACATTATAAAAGGGGCTCACGATACCTCAAATGGAGGCCGCCACATGGCACCACCCGCAGCATGGCACCACCCGCAGCAAGGACTCACCAAACCAGGACCCACCATGTCTTTGCCAAACTTTGAAGCAAACAGAAACAAACGCGAAGGCCGACACGTGTCGGCTTCCGCAGTAACCACAAGGGGCACGTGACATCTTCCGCCCCAACTTAGAAACTCAGAAGAAACTTTTTGAAACATGGGCGGAGTTCGACACGTGGCACGTTCCACAGGAAGCATTCAAAAGCGAAGGCACGGCAATAAACTGGGGCTTAAACTTGGCGGTCCCGCGGCTGGCATAATTAAACCCATCTAGCCACACTTAGAAACAATTAAGAGTCTGAAGCAGTGACCCGATATGGATTTTTATGCATTTGACCCAATTTTAACATTTCAGGGGCTGATGGAGATTTCTGACCCGCCACTACATATTTTGACCCTGAGCATACAAGGTGAGATGCATTTTTGATAGTTGCAGTGACCAAAACATTAGAACTTTTTTGGATTTTTAGGGAAGAGACCTGACTCAAAACCCCAAACATAAATTATTACTAACACTAAGATCATGACAAGTGTTTTAATCCTATGACATGAGACACAATTAATAATTGACCTATGTAACCTTTAGTATGCAAGTGTGAATAGGACCTAATAGGAAACTAGATAGGTAATACACTTTGTTATTTTACTGTATATCCGAGTGAGGTTTGTCTTCTAAGAAAACGTTAGTTTCTTAGTAAAGAGCTTTCCTGTCCTTCGCCACTGTGTAGGATTAATGATAGGTGTAAACCTCAGTTTTCATTCATGATTTCGATGTAGTTTATGATTGTTTAGATAGCATGTGGTGTTATATTACCGGGCTGTGGTGTCGGAGGATTAAACTAGTGTAGGAATGTGATTCGAAAACGTTCTCTCTGCCCAAGCACAATAGAATTTCTAAAACATGATTTGGCAGGATGGTTACACACGGTGTTTTTGTGTTGTTTATGTCTGGACAGTGCGAGTAGGTGGTACACCTTTGTCAGTTAGTGATTAGTCGAAGTTCTAACCAATGTGGTTCCAAAACCCTCCAAGGTTCAACTTCGACGACTTATATGACGTAAGATATAAATTTAAAATTGGCTTGACGTTTTATTTATATAACCTGTCCCATAGAGTTTTAAATGTATGACAACCTTGGCAGATAAGAAATTGAGATCGGAGTGAATGTCGACAAATGTATTTAACTAGTTTCTTATCCGATAATAGATCTTCAGTTAGAGGTCGATATATGAGATTGATCATCTCTAGATTCTTAAGATAGATCCCAAGTCTTTTAATATCTTTATTATATAACTCTTACCTCATTGAACCATTTAAAACTATTTGTTTTGGAAGGAGGGTGTAGAGTTGTAGCATAAGTAATTATCCTTGGTCAAAAACCATCATGCTTACAAAGTGAAAAGATAAGGGTGGGTAACCCACATATTGTGTTTTAGTTAATTAAATTGCATGCAATGTTCCTTGTATCGCTATTACCTAGTACATAGAAGACCTTTAAGATTCCTTAAACTTTAACTCAGGGCCTCCGAGTAATCGTATTCTATGTTTTGGTTTATTGTGAAACCCTTTCAAAATGACAAAGAGGAAGCTATGTCAAAGGATCGACAGTCGATGAATCGACAGTCGAAGGATCGATAGTCGATGGATCAACAGTCAAAGAGCGACAGACGAAGAAGATTCCTTAGAATGTTTAATTGTAAACTTAGGGACGTGAATACTTTTGTTCCATAAATTGGTTTGTAGTAACCTCTTTCTGAAAACAACAAGGTTGGGATTAGTGCCCACTCATGAATGGGTGAAATAAACAATGGTATAATTTAGAGATTGTTATAACAAGGTATAGCGTTATTTGAAAATTTTGATATGCTAGGAAACCATTCATTTATCATGTAAATGGAGATGTTTCTATGAGCTTGTAGAAAGATGAGTAAACCTCAACGCCATGTGTTAATGCATAAGATTTTCAAACACCTTGAGGGTATCAAGGATGTTTTATAGAGCTTATAAGTGGGTGAACTCATTTCGTGAGTAGACATTAATGTGTCGTGAACCCTAATTTAGTAAATGTTCATATCTATCTTGTTGGAATGAGATTTGTTACTAGTCAACAATGATTAACCTTAGGTAGGAAAAACTTCTTGTTGAGTTACAAGTCGATTTGAAATACAAGTCGTGAGCCTCAGATTTTGCAAACATGCAAGAGGTACCATTAAATGGTTAAGTCAAACATTAATTCATTATACCTTTTTATCACAACTTCTCTAAGCTATCACTTGTCGACAAGGGGGGGTAAATCGCAAACGTTGCAAAGATGCAAAGAGAGATACCTAAGAATGGATAGTCAATCCATAATGATTAATAGAGCAACGATAGTGTCTTGTGAATTCACCTAAGTTAGAAAGACCATATTGGAGTTGGATAAAACTCTTTAGTCAAACCTTGACTTAACCTAGATATGGTAATTATTATATTAAGGCATTGAGATCATTATTTAAATCTTGATTGAAGGGTCAAGTGCCCTGACTATGCGTAATTATTCTTACTTGCAAGAAGTGATTTAGATTCCTAGACTATCATGCTTAACCTGGTTAAGGTTATCATCTTAGTCGTAATTAATCTTTATATTTTTCTTATGAGACAATAAGTCGTGGACCTCAGGATTGCAATGATGCAATGAGTGTCCTTGTAAAGAAAGAAAGTTGAATAGGTCTATGGATTATAGACAGTGAAAGAAATCATGTATGAGTCAGGAAGACGAAATTAATGAAAACGCCATGACTTCATAAGTTGAATGTAGGTTGACCAAGTCGATCTGTAGGAATATGATAGTATCCAAGTCGAGTTGGGGTGGGTTAACATTACGACAACATTCATTGCGAATGTCAATTTATATTGAAAACTATGGCCATAGTAATGCATATGTCTCTGCATGCATTGTCGGTTCACTGTATCTGGATTGCACATCCTATCGGGAATCATACTTAGCTAGAGGGTATCTAGGGTTGTATGATAGATAGAGTTGTGTAAGATACAACACTATGTACTCGGAAAGGCAAATTACCACTGGTCACCTTGGTCTATACTTCTCGTGAAGGGTAGGGCCACTTCCGGTTAGGAAGGAGTGTGGGAGACCGCCAGTCTGTGGTTGGAGGTAAATCACTGGAAAGATACTCTCTCCCTCTAGCAGAAGACATGTCGAGGCTTGCGATAAAGATGTTAGATTTCCGGATGCAGTATATCTTTGAGACTTGTGTTTTCTTGAAACTAAGTAAAACATTATCTGATTCAGGTATTATAACTGATTTACTTTTGTAAACATTGTACTTGAGAAAGACAATACAGATTATTGTATTTGTAATGAGAAATCTTGTAATGGTTGTTACTTGATTATATAATAAATAAAAGAAAAATTTTCTCTGTCTCATTTTTACCTTGTAAATTTACTTTATGGTGAATTTTTTTGGTTTTTACTATGTTTATAGAACGTGGATGTTACACATGAGATGTTATCACTCATGGACATTTTTTAGGATACAGTCAGATCTGAATAGAGTCTAAAGACCAACACAAGACAACATCCACATGTCCTTGGGGTACTTATTGCTATCAAGTGATGCCTTTTGGGCTTAAAAATGCATTGGCAACATATCAATGATCTATGACGGTTATCTTCCATGACATGCTGCATGATATTATGGAATATTATGTCAGTGATCTCCTAGGAAAATCAAATACAACAGACGGGTATCCTGAGGTTGTCCAATGCATCTTTGAGTGTATCAGAGAATATAAGGTGCAACTAAATCCATAGAAATGTGTATTCAAGGTTACATCAAGAAAACTGTTGGGATTCATCATTTCTAGAAGAGGTATTGAAGTAGATCTTGTCAAGGTAACTGCTATCACATAAATTCCTCCACGTAAGAACCTCAAGGAGCTTCATATCCATCAAGGAAAACTCCAAGCCATCCTGATGATTCATTACATAATTAGTAGATAAATGCCAACCCTTCTCCCGCCTCCTATGAAAGAATGTTCACTTTAAGTGAAATCAGACATGTCAATAGGCATTCAATAAAATCAAATAATTTTTGGCATCATCCCTAGTCCTTATAGCACTGGGGGCATTATTGGTACAACAAAATGAAACCGATCATGAAAGAGCAATATACTACATCAGGATGAACTTAGTCGGCTATGAGATAAATTATACACCAATGGAATCAGCATGTTTGGTTGTCATCTTTAGTTATCAAAAGATTTGACACTACATGCTAAGCCATCTAATAAAGATCATATCTAATGTGGATCCACTCAAATATTTGCTCTCTAAGGCTTCCCTCATAGGATGAATGGAAAAATAGGTCATGCTACTCAGTGAGTTTGACATTGAGTATGTAGATCAAAAATATATAAAAGGATATGTCATCATAGCTCAGCTAGAAGAGGCTCCTTTAATCGACCATCAACCATTATTTGTTGACTTTCTAGATGAGTCCATCTTCACACTAACAAAACAAGCATCTTGTAAATTATATTTTGATGGTTCATTTACTAGCCATGGTGTATCTATAAGCATCCTCTTCATCAAGTCTTAGGGGGATTTCATACCAAAATCCTTTTGATTAGGATTCCCTTGTACAAATAACATGGAAAAATATGAATATTTGATCACAAGCCTCAAAACAGTTATTTAGTGGAATATCCAATAACTTCAAGTTTATGAAGACTCACAGCTAGTCATCAAGTAGGTCAATGATGAATATCACACAGGATGATAAATTGGCACCCTAAAAACAAATGGTTGACAAATTTAAACAATACTTTGCACACATCTACTTTGAGCAATTCCCTCATCTTCATAAGAAGGCCGTAGATGCTATGGCTACCATGGGACCTTGCTGGGTATGCCACATGATAGTCAACATTGTGAGTTCCTTATCAAACAACTCCTTGTTCCTACATATAATGTCCCAGAATCAGAATTTGTTTGTGATATTACTAGTCCCACTTCCCCTAGTACTAGGATATTTACACCTACCTTCATGACCACACCCTTTTGTCTAACCTGTCTAGTAACCAATGCAAGACCTTCATTCATCACACTCCTCACTTCACTATCCTCACTAACACTCTTTATTGCCAAAGCTATGATGGTTCCCTATTGTGATGCCTAAATATAGAAGAGGTTGATATTGTGTTACGGGAGGTACATAAAAGTATCTGTGGTTCTCACATTAGTGGTATAGTCCTAGCCAAGAAACTCCTTAGAATAAGGTACTATTGGCCTACTATGGAACATGATGCCTATGAATATTTTAACAAGTGTAGGTCATGTCAGCAACATGCAGATCTCATTCACACACCAATACAAGTGTTGCATCCCATCACCACACCACGACCCTTTTCATAGTGGGGCCTCGATCTTGTTGGAAAGATTCACCCCTCCTCTAATGTCCATAAATTCATCATCACTGCCACTCAGTACTTTACAAAGTGGGTCAAATCCATACCACTCACCTTCACCATTGGATCTTAATAGCCAAATTCACTCTTTACCATATCATCTATCATTATGGTATCCCATCCACCATTATTACAAATAATGGAAAACCATTTAAAAATCATGAGGTTCACGCTCTTTGCGAACACTTTTATAACCAACACCATTGCTCTACCCCATACTACCCTCAAGGCAACGGTCAAGCAGAGGCGACAAATAAAACCTTGCTCAAATTTCTCAAGAAGGTCGTCAATGAAACTAGTCATGACTGGCATCTCCATATCCATCCCACCCTTTGGGCCTATCATACAAGCATATGCACCCCTATAGGTGCTACACCATATTCTCTAATATTCAACACCAAGGTTATCCTTCCAATTGAGATTGAACTCTCATCCTTGTGCATTTCATTGTATCACATCATTGATGAGGAAGAATATCGTGTTGCATGCCTCCAAGAGTTGGAACTACTTGATGAGAGGTACCTCAATGCCTTGACTCACCTTTTGGATTATCAAAAATGACTTCACAGAAACTACAACAAGAAGATCAAATCGTGTGAATTTGAAGTCGACGACTTGGTCCTCAAAGAAAATCAAAGGAATCTCTAGGGTCATGAAAAGAAAGGAAAATTTGAACCCAATTGGTTGGGTCCCTATGTTTTCACTGCTAAACATGGCTCTAGGGCATATCAATTGGCTACACTAGATGGACAAGAGTTAGAAGAGCCCCTTAAGATCATTCATCTCAAAAGGTTCTATGCCTAGCCTGCTAGATATCCCATCAAAATACAAAAAAATCCAAAAATCCAAAAATAGTAAAGACAAATAGTATGTCCTATGGTGAAAACCACCTTCGGTGATGCCTTAAACAAGTAACATGATGAAAACCTACTCACAAGAATCATGTGTATAAGCTAGACCCATTATCCTTAAGGTCGTCTTCTCTCACTCACTCACTTGATCCCTACCATGTATTTCACTACCCTTCCACCAACCCTATCCCATTTATTTTATACAGAGGTTAAATCTAGAAGCAAACATTCCCACTCCAAACCACCATCGCCACCATGTCCTACTTCAACCTAGTCATGCTATCCTTCCATTAAACTCTCTCCCATTGGTTTTGTAAGGATTTTAAATATGAAGGCAAATTTCCTCACCCCATGTGCTCACCCCATCACTCAACCTACGTGATCCAAACTCGACCATGTCACATCTTAATACCCTAGTTTGTGTTTCTAATAGAAATGATTACAAGCTACATCATCCTTAAGACCCATCATCACCCTAAGTTTCATCCATTACCCTCAATCCTTGCCACCGTCCTACCATATAGCCTACCCCAATATGTATTTTTTGTATAATTATAGACTGTGCCATCTTTCAGACAACTCACCTCACCTTCCCCATCCACCTATCCTAAAGAGTTTCTAACAAGCGCCTCGTCGTTCATATCTCACCGATTCATCCCAAATGATGAGCTTCATGCACCTACACCTTGTGCTCCTTATGATTTCCATACCATCATCGATCCCAAGATAACCCTAGACAACCTCAACCACATACATTTATCACATCCTTTTGGCGTATCACTCACCCATCAACCTTCATGAGATACATCAGGCATCCTCTGTCCCACTTTGGGAAAAGGTATCATCATGTATGGTTAATTGATTATTGTTTCAATTTGACTTGATTATCTCTTTGGCTAAACTTGTTCTATCTCTAAGGGACCTCCATGATCATTCTTATCATGGTGCACTTTTGGAGGTATGTAACAGAGACATGATCTTTTTGTTTTCTGAGTGATGTGTTTGCATTGTTGTCCTAGTATCAGTACCACCAAGTTCATCATATGCCTTGTATGGTGCTAGGAAATCCTTCTATCTATTGGTTGTGTTACCACATTACCCACCAAGGTCATCACATGCCCTATGTTGTGGTAAGGCAACCTCTTGTATGCTTATTTTTGTGTCAGTCCTACACAAGAGATACATTGTCACCTTGGTCTTTATCCTCTAGTACATAATATATCCTACTATATTAAAATGAGTTCCCTCTATATCCCAATTTAACGAATGTATTCAAGATTACCCTATCCATTATCCTATGTGCAAATCTATCCCATGTGCAAATCCTTTCAAAGCCTCGATTAGTCATGATTACATTTGTGCAAGTTATTAATTAGGGTTCTTCATCATATTCTCTCCTACATCATCGCTTTCCTCTATTGTTATACCATGAACAACAATAGTTGCATCACCCATTTCATGTTCTATTCGCACCTGCACACACAACACATTATTTTTCTAGAGATATCATGACATTTTCCAACACATACCAAATCTCATACCATCACTCGCCCATCCCTACACTTGCACATACAAATCAAGTTATTTATATAGGACTTGTGTGACATTTTCCACCATATCCTAGCTCTCATATCATGCCCACCTACATAATGCATCCTTATATCATATATAATTTAACACATACATTTACATACATAAACAAGATCATTATATCATATAACCATCATCATCATGTAAATTATAAACATAACCATAATATATTGCACCCATAATAACAAATAACACATAAGATCATGGTATAACAACCAAATCTCTATATATCTCAAAAATCAGAGCAATGTTTGTACAAAATGTTTCATGATACAACATGCTCCAAAAAGCATGATCAATCATAATATACAAAATATATGTACATATACATCAAAATCCACTAGGCATGGCTAGCGCTATCCTCATGCGACCCTATTGGTCCCTCACCCTGTGTCTATGATCCTTGTGGAGGTGGTTGCATCCCCACAGACTCTGACTAACTTGATCTCCTTGATCATGTGACCCTGCTCTGACTCTTCTTTGCATAGGAGGGGGCCCTCTACTTTGTTAGCACGGTCACCTCATATAGCTTGTGATAGTATGTGGTCTCCCTCTGTCACAACCCTAAATTTCTTAATACTTATTTAAGTTATTGCAAGTTATTATTAGAAATAATTCATCAATGTGAATTTCAATCTTTTAAAATTGAAATAAGCAATGTTTATAAAATGACTGACAAGGAATAATTATCTTATGATGTTTCATTGAGTGATACAAGAAAATTGACACTCTCTCACAGAGAGAGTGTATCATTGAGGAGAGGGAGTCTAGCCATCGAGAAGCGAATTGTTGTGATGGGATCTCGCACACACTCACTTAGGAATTATTTAATTTGATGTCTTGTGTGTTTGAAAGAATTAAATTAATTATTAGATAAATATTTGTGTTAGTTTTATAATTAATTGCTTCTTTATTTATGAATTTAAATATTAATTTTGCATGATTTCATGTTTTGTTACTAAAAAGAATCTTCTCTGAGTGGGAACCAAAAATAGGAAGAAATTGAAAAGCATTTATTATTCCACTATTCATTTGGAAGGAAAAAGATAATTTTTTTCCTTTAAAAAGGGGAGAGAGGGAAAAAGGTGTATGCCCCAAAAAATTAGTATCTTTCGAAAAAGCAAACAAACAGAAAGCAAGAGGAAAATCAGGAAAAGCAAGGCAAGGCAAGATAAATTTAGGAAAAAGCTTTGGACTTCAGGTAAGCAAATTCTGTATAGTTTTATTCCGATGTAGAACATGCTTGCATCTGGAAATGGGTTGTGTCGAAATCTTTTATAAAAATCATTTTATTGTTGGGTTTGGTTTCAATCCAGTTATCATCTTGGCTCAAAGGAAATTAGTTATTCTTCTCTTGTCAATATGTATCAAATATACATGCCTTATTTACGTTTACTTCAATATTGATATAATGAAATATCTTTGTCCAGCATATTAATTTGGATCGACTTGATCAATCAGATTAGCCTTGCTATAGTCGCCACGTATACTTCATCTACATCAGTCTGAGTCTTCTTAAATCTACCTGTAGATTTACTCATGTCGCCTTGTTAATCTTTATGGATAGTTTGTTAATCTATTAGATTAAGGTATTATAATACGCTTTGTTTTAACTTCTATGGTGAGTTGTAATGATACATTCCGGTCATAATGATACATTAACCTTATTGCCTAATCTATTACATTTTAATATCATCTTTTCTCTTCTAATGAATTCCTAAAATAGTTGAATCAAACCATTCATGTTGAATGATATTGTTACGGTGTCATTTCTCTTTTACCATGCTTTGAATGACTTATTCTATCAAACCTTATGGCATGTTTTGTTTCCTTGATTCAACCTGTAAAAGAAAAAATAGATTAGCAGCTTGTATGAGTGGCCTGTTATCTTTCAATCGACCATGCATACCTTGTCAAAGTATATCGTATTGGTCTTCTCTTGATTTCTTAATGACCTACAAGCAACATGTAAAACCTTTATTCGGGCATGAAATTATTGTTACATGTTTCAACATATTGCTCATCAATGATTCTCCCTTTAGCATGTGTTATCACTTTAATCGGCCTTGCTTATTTTTGTTTCAGCCTGCAAATCATATTCTTTATATCTTATCGGCCTTTGCTATATTCAAATCAGCCTGTGTTGGTCCTATATCCCTTCAACCTGTGTGGAACCTCATTTCGGTCTGCATGTGCAATCTTTGTATGTGGCCTTTCTCAGGGCCTGTAGCTAAGAATAGACTTGTTATTTTGCTCTCTCTTAATCATACCATCAATGGTGACTTTAACCAGTTCCTTACCTACCTCTACAAACAACAACATTTCTATTCTTGGAAATCAACAACTATCGTAGCCTTTTGGAAAAACATTATCATTGCGTAGCCTGTGGCACTTAGTATTTGTATGAGTTTATTGATTTCATTTTAAATCAAACCTATCCAATTATTTATTAAAATAGTATTCAAGATGATATCAGCTATGTGTCTAGAGTTCTTTTGTTTTATGAAATTATTTCTTGTTTTTAATGAATTTGTCTTGTATATATAGAAAGATTCTATCTTGTTTATATAAAAAGAATATGACTTTATCTTGCATATTTGAATATGAATATATCTTATAGAAAGAATTTAGATGTTATTTGAAATTGTTGAAAACAAGAAATAGTTTTGGAAAAATTAAAGTTATGCTTTTATTTGTTTATCACTGTCAACATTTACTATCTTTGATTATGAAATTAAAGATTTTCTTTTTTTATCTTTGAATCAATTAGGATTGAAATTAGAAATTAGGTTAAGTTTTATATTTTGGATAAATGAGAATGTTTTAGTAGAGATTTTGATTTACAACATTGATTGATTTATAACCCTAGTTAAGTAATAACTTCATAGTTGGAAAACAAAGTCTACTTCAATCTCCTTGATACATAAGAGCTTTGATAGTAAATAGTTTTATTCCTAAAACCGTGTGGTTGGGTAGACCTAGATAGAGGCAAACCTGTTATAATTTTAGCACTTGGAAAGAATAGGAAGGGAGTGATGGCTTAAAGGAACGGGTTTAATATTCTTAACCTATATTGGATAATTGTGCTTTGCATCTTAATTCTGGATGAGTTAAAATTCTTGTTGATGTGAACTCTTATGCTCTTCAAAATTTTATCATTCGATAATTGGTAATTTTGTTTCTACTTGGGTTGAATGGTTTAGATAGAATGATTATGTATTTCTAGAGTAATAGAATTATTTTTATTGGGTCTTGGATGGGTGCCGAATATGGGGTCACAGAGAAGGGTAGGTTAGGTTTACTAACCTATCTAGCTATCATTATCATCTTAAAAATATGCTTTGGCCAGAGCTTTGAAATCAAATTCAGTATTTGCACTGGTTTGGGTTTTTTCACTTTATGTCATATCATGATATAAGTTCATTTGCTATAGTTTGTACTATTTGTTGAATGTTACATATATCATGCTACACCAAATTCCATCACGCTTGTCGGTTCTGATTGCTAAACCTCTCGTGAAGGATCAGGGTTCTCCTCTTTGGAGTAAGGTCAGGGAAGCGTAAGCTTCATGGATGGGCAGTAAATTGCTCCAATGATGCTCTCTATCTCTCTTCTTGCATTCACAGATGATGATATCTAGAGGATAACAATTTATGTTATGTCAAAGGTTGGTGTATTAATGCATTAATGGCCATGATGATGTAAAGGAGTTTACCCTTATGTTATATTAATCTATGTTCTCTAGCTTATTGTATATTCATGTTGGAATATTGTTGTGGAATAAATTTATTTTGAGATAAAATTTCAATTTTACTCTTTTGTGTAATATTTTATTGTAATAGTATGAGTGGTCTTTACACCTTCATTGCCACCATGACCTGATCCATCGCCCTCCTACTATCGGCATACATCTGGCCCATACCTATTGCTCCAATGCCCCCCTAGCATAATTGTGCTCCTATTGGAGCCTCTGTATCTAACCTTGTGCTCTCTACACATCACCCTGTAACTATTATAACTACACATGTACCTCATCATAAGCCACTTGCACCCCATCATGTTGTGTCTAAAGGCTATCTAACCTCACCTGCAACCTTTCCCTCTCCACCTCCATCATAGCTAGCTAATCCTCTAGTGCCTATCATTTAGGTGATACCTACCCCCAACCACCATCTCCTCCTCTTTTCAAAAATTCTCATCCATCTCCTCCTCTCAGGGATCCTAATCCATCACCTTCTCCATCTACACTCATCCTATCTCCATCACCCCTAGATGCGTGTGTGTGCGGTGATCTTAGCACATGTACTTGCAATGCATGTGGTTGAACTCTTGGTACCTATACCTATGCTAGTACATGTGTTTGTTGTATCTATGGGCCCTTATGCCCTTGCACTCCTCCTCTCCTAGACCTACCTCAGTCCCTCATTTATCTGCGCCTCCCTCTCTAACCTACCACTACTACCTGCCATCATTGTGCTACTGCATGTGCTCTATGTATCACTCCCTGCATACCTACCATCAATGGTCACATCAATCTCACAAGCTACCTCTGTGCCCACTATATCTTATAATCACGGGTGACCCCACATCCTGCACATCTACTCTTGGTACTGCCCATATACATGGCATCACATGAGCCCATTCTATCCGTACAACCCACAAATCCACCCATGTCAGCCAATCTGCTAACTCCTCCTAAGAATCATGCACAAACCAATGTGGCCCCTACATCAAAATCCCTTGTCTCAATCCAAACTAGCATTGTACTCTATCTGGTTGGTATCTCTGAATGATATATCTCCTCTGCCCAATGTTGTAGTTAGGTGTTACCACCCATAATATTGTATGTCCATCCTCTGGCCACATCTCACACTCTCTATACATCCTCCATATAACCACATCAATGTCATCTACCACTTGTATCCAATAACTCACATCCTACACATATGAATATCTCAACCATCCCCTCCATCTGCATATGTAACACTCAAATGCATGCCACCCTACTCCTCTCGCATTGGTCTCAACACTACAATGTGCTCCCATGTCCACAGCTACAGCAGCATCACATGCACTAGGCTCTGTCCATCCCTATAAATAATCAGGTACATATCCTATAGAGCATCACCAACACACATGGTTCCCATGCAAACAACTCCTCGCAAAACATGTCTCCTAGATCATGTGCCAATCCAATAGGGAAAACATATCAATCTTTTCGAGAGGCAATAAGCCCCTGACAACAACTACCATCACAAGTTGTTACATCCCTAATTTCTGACTTGCTATACTTTTACTTTTTACTTGGGCACAAGTAAAATTTGTTGTGATGTTATAGATTTATGACAGGATATGACATGGATTTATATTGAATATCATTTATGAAATCAAGGAAATGATTATGATATTGTCGATTTAATATCTATATGATGAGATTTGATTTACTAGTTGAATTTATTGAATAATGATGCACTGATTTCTTATTGTTTAATGACAAGTGAAACAGGATTACAAGTTATCGACTCTCAGAGAAGAGAGAGAGAGTATCTTTCGAGAAGAGAGATATAGACCTTGGAATACAAGTGGTCTATTTGCCAAACGAGTTTAGTGTTAAACGATAATGTGAACCAATGAGTTGTATGAGGTAAGTCTTGTCTTGCTAGTTACTTTCGAATCTAATCGACAGGTAGTCGATATCTTGATTATTATCTAGTCAGGTCGATGGTGAGTCGACATAGTCATTTGTAAAGTAAACAACGTCATAGATGTAAAATGGTTGTGTTATTCTTCTTGTGTCACTTGAGGTTTTACTGTCGCTTCTTAAACGTCAAGATGTTCTCATCAAGTTCGATGACACGAATATTGTCGCCAGATTGTGATGGGGAGGTAAACTCGACCCATTCACATCATTTGAAATCCTTAGTGATCAAAATGGGACAAATAGAGGAGTTTTTAACAATTTCGGGTAGAGGTTTTTCACAACTATGTGATAACTAAACGAAATCTAAAATCTTGTTTTGCATTACGCCCAATTCGTCGTGATTGTTGTAAAAATGCCTTGGACATATGTTGTGAACTCATTCCTTTTTGGAAATCGACGGATGTCGAATTTGAAGCCAAGGTGAGCTATAACCTGCTTTAGTCGTTATTAGGGGGAATATGCCAAATCACATTTTGGTAAACGTGAGGTATTTCCTTTAATTTGTTTGATGTCAGTTTTCTCGTCAAAGTTGAGTAGGTTTACGCCCAAGTTCTGTTGTTTTTGGACGTCTTCCATTTCGAATGCGTCTTCTATCTTTGAGCTTAAGACTTTGAGATATCATTAATCTAACCGTTATTCTCTTTATTAAGTTGACCCTTACTCATTCTCTTTTTTGACCTTGGAGACACTCTATGCATTTATTATTCACCACCTTGTATGAGCATTCGGTTATTAGTGCAAACTTAAAGGTTTAAAAGCCATGATGCTCGAGCAAGTGGACGAGGTTGTTGTGTCACAGCTGCCACGTCGCCATAAAGGAGCCTCCATCATGTTTAGTGGTCACTGTAGGATAGGGAGTCAGGTGGCATGCAGAAATTGATCTCCTTTTGTTTAGGATGGTCGGCGGAGGTAAAGGCCATTATTCTCCTTCACCGTGGGAGTTTTTGGGGGGTATTTTCTTTTGGAGGGAGGAAACGGATAGGGAGAGTGCTGTGGGTTTAAGTCTGAGGAAGGAACTTGAGGACGTCGCTAAGAGATCAGCAAGGACGAGCTAGCAACAGCGAAACTCTGAGTATTACGATAGGTTCTCACCCTTCCCCTCTGCGCAGTCTATGATTATTGTTTGTATCTTATTCTGCAGTGTTAGTGTTGAATCTTCGAACTTAAAGGATAATGCAAGTATTGCTTTTAACTATAAGCGCTGTGTGAAGATGGTTTTCTATGAAAACATTAGTTCTGAGTGAAGTGCCACCCTGCACCACGCCACTGTGAAGGAATTTATACCTCAGTTTTTAATGCATGTTAAATGCTAGACTTTGTAGTAATTGTGAGTCGATGCTTTATGTCTACAAGGTCATCATCTTTGGATGATAATATTGCTCGATTCTAGTTGGTGAGGATTGTTTTTATCTCTGTATAAAACTTAGACAAAGATTTAAGGAATGCTTACGTTGAGATTTTATCTCTAATGTATATATATTAAAAGTATACTCTCTTCAGATCATTTAAATCGTATGACTCTGTCAGAAACAGTTATAACATCAATTTGCTTTGCTCACGTCTTTGATTGCAATATGGAAATAGTTCAAGAAATTTCTATGGATATTAGAAAGACTTAGGATTCGTGTTTTTGTAATCTTAAGTTCTTTTTAAACCTTGACTCTAATATACTCGGTACGTGATTGAATCTCCCTGTAATTTTGTGGAATCTGTATGAGAGTAATGCAAATTGCTAGTGAGAATCATAGCTTAGGTTGCTCAAAAGGATTTAGTCTTTAATATTGATCTAAAGGCTTCTTCAGATATATTTATGTTTATGAGAAGCAACTCAGATAGTAAAACATAGTTTGACAATAGTATAAACTAGTCTTTTTGCATTATTTGATATCAAGTCAATCAAAGACAATATTTTAAACTTATATGGAACCACAAGGATGGTTATGAATATGATTTCAATGTAAAGGGAGAATAACTTTGTTATAAAGGATTGGACAACCTCTTAGTGGTTAAAACCTTGGAAAACAATCTTCTTTCTAGTCAAGAGTGGTGAAAACCTAGAAATGACCTTGTAGTCAACATAAGACCTAGAGGTTAATCCTTTTGCTCACTAAATTGTTACTTTATGGGAATATACGGTTGTTCTTCCATTATGATGGTATGAGAAGGATAAGACCTATAAATTGACCCGATAGGGAGATTTTATATTCTATACCTACGTGATCACTAGAAAGATTGACAATGAAAAGGAGCAAATACTCTATATATGGATGTTTATTCTTACTTGGCAGAGAAGAATTTGCAAGTCTTGAGAAGTCTTGAAAATAGTATTCTCTTATACTTTTAATGTCATTGGGAGAATACTTTGCTCTAGGGATGTTCAAAGAGAATGGATTTCCCCTACATCAATTAGAATAAAAACACTCATTTATATTTGACTCTATATAGTTCAATATGAAAAAGGAGAAGAACTTTAAATATGTTTTCAATGGATAACAAATGGGATTAGATTGCCAACTAGTTACAGTCCAACTAAACTTGGGAGAAGCTTAGACTTGGAGTTAAACCATTTGGCATTATTGTTAGGCTTATTTGGAAATGACCTTTAGGTCAAAAGAAGACTAAAGGAAAGTTTTTTACTTAAACTCTATTCTTGATCTTCCATTATCATGGAAAAGGAAATACAAAACCCTAGAGTGACCCAGTAGGGTAAGGTTATAAATTATACCTTTTGGGATTACAACTTGTTTTAGTTGATTATATATGGGTCAACAAAGAAGGTCGAGTTCCCTAAATAATAATGTTCATTTTAAATACTTGTGCAAAGGAAGACGTGTCCTTATCGATAATTTTTATCTTTGGTTTGATAACCTATTAGATTGTTTACGAATTGACTTAAGTGTAATTAAGTGTCGATAAGTCATGGAACCTGGGTTATGCAAGGATACAAAGAGATATCCTTGTATAAAAGTAAATCCATGAGATTTATGGACTAATGATAGTTCTTATGAAATTCACCTAAGTCAGAAAGACTAGGTTTGAGTTAGGCAAAACTCATCAATTGAATCAAAATTTAACCTAGATATGGTAATTATTATATTAAGACATCATGATCATTATTTAGATCGTGATTGAAGGGTCAAGTGTCCTAACTATGTGTAATTATTCTTACTTACAAGAAGGGAATTAGATTCCTAGACTATAATGCTTAACCTGGGTAAGGTTATCATCTTAGTCGTAATTAATCTATATATTTTTCTTATAAGACAATAAGTCATGGACCTCAGGTATTGCAAGGATGCAATGAGAGTCCTTGTAAAGAAAGAAAGTTGAATAGGTCTATGGATTATAGACAGTGAAAGAAATCATGTATGAGTCGGGAAGACTAAATTAATGAAAATGCCATGACTTCATAAGTTGAATGTAGGTTGACCAAGTTGATCTGTAGGAATATGATAGTATCCAAGTCGAGTTGGGGTGGGTGAACATTACGACAACGTTCATTGCGAACGTCAATTTATATTGAAAACTATGGCCATAGTAATGCATATGTCTCTGCATGCATTGTCGGTTCACTATATCTAGATTGCACATCCTATCGGGAATCATACTTAGCTAGAGGGTATCTAGGGTTGTATGATAGATAGAGTTGTGTAAGATACAACACTATGTACTTGAAAAGGCAAATTACCACTGGTCACCTTGGTCTATACTTCTCGTGAAGGGTAGGGCCACTTCCTATGTGGAAGATGTGTGGGAGACCGCCGGTCTGTGGTTGGAGGTAAATCACTGGAAAGATACTCTCTCTTGCAGAAGACATGCCGAGGCTTGCGATAAAGATGTCAGATTTCTGGATGCAATATATCTTTGAGACTTGTGTTTATTGAGACTAAGTAAAACATTATCTGATTCAGGTATTTATAATTGATTTATTTTTGTAAACATTGTACTTGAGAAAGACAATAAGGTTGATTGTATTTGTAATGAGATATCTTGTAATTGTAGTTACTCGACTATATGTTGAATAAAAGAAAAATTTTCTCTGTCTCATTTTTACCTTGTAAATTTAATTTAAAGGGAATTTTTGGTTTTTACTATGTTTTAGAACGTGGATGTTACACAAGTGGTATATCATCCACCATCCCCATACATTCATCTAGGTCCAATCACATGCCCTCCTGAGGAAAATTTGACCTCTTGAACACCCTCTATAGTGTAATATCATCATGCCACTCTGAATAGTATACTCTCCACCCATGCAGTAGCAATCACAGAATCTAGTAAACATCCTCCAATGTCATTGTCATATGCCCTGTCAGGAGGTGGAATGTGCTAGTCTTTGAGTGCCATCTCTCAATCAGCACTATCAACATAGCCCTATGAGACCTCAGTCATGGCATCCTCACCATGTTCCATATCCTTGCCATCTCCAAGTATCCCCACTCCCCCTCCTATCAACCCTCTATCAACTCTAACGCAGTTGATCTCCACTCTTGAGTCACTATCGACCCTAATCGCTCCTACATACAGCCAACCAAACTGTCAAACATCCACATGCATAATTTTGTCTACATAAGTGCTTCAATTTTCCACACCCATGTTTATTCCCCTACTTAGGTGCTTGTCCATGCTCACATCCCATTTCTATACAAATGCACTTCATTTTCATACAAAGGTACTCATCTTTGATAGAGGTGCTCATTTATGAGCGTGCTCTAAAACCCTATGTACACGCTTCAAAACCCTGCATATGTGCTCGTCCAAGGATGGTTGTGCTTATTCATGCATGCGCTTAATGTTTAAATGTATGCGCTTCATTTTCCCATGCCCACGCTTAGATTACCTACACACGTGCTCTTTTTCATTTAACCTCATTTAACCCTACCCAAAAACATGCAATAAATGCACCTAACCTAGGGTTTCGATATACATAACGGTAAGCCCTATCCCAATGGTCATTGATGCTCCCTAACACACTCTACTTGATGTTTATGAACATGTATTTGCTCCATTTCAATTTGTTCTCCTTCACTTTTATTCTTCTATTCATGAGGGTAACAATGAACTATTCACCCTCCCTTTTCCTCTATTTATAACTTACCATGCCCTAATTTTTCATATTTTGCCCTAATTGCTCTTTTTTTATTCCATTTATTTATTGCTATTTCATTTTCAATTCTTTTCGCCCCATTTTTCCCCATTTATCTTTCGAGAGCCCAGCCACTCTCTTTTTCTCCTACCTGCCCTCTCAATGGGGCATCACTTCAGTATCACATTTCTTCTACTCTGACCTCAAATGGGGCATCATTATTATCGATTTCTTCACTATATTTTATATTTCTTTAAAATGATGCTACTTTGCAACACCGTCTCAAAGAGAGGAAAACATAGACACCTAAAATTGTCCACTTCATCTATTTATTAATGAAATAACATTTAATTAATAAATTCATCATTTGTCATAATTAATTGAATAATCTAGACTATTTATTCAATTAATTAGCACTCTTCCTATAGTCCAACCTTAGGTGAATAAATATAAATATTTATGCACCTAAGCCCATTTCTCATCTCAAAAGGAATTAAATAATTTTTTATATTTATTTAATTTGGCATTTTGTGCAATTTTGATAAAAGGACTAAATTATGATTTGTACCCTCACTAATCATTTGCACACACTTAAAAATGATTAATCAAGCTTTATTTGGTCAAGTCTTCATGGTTGCACTTGTCAATCAAAAGATACTCAAGGGCATACTCGGAAGCATGGGAGAAGATTTACACAACATTCTAAAAGTTTCATTTTTCATCTCCACCCTCCAATCTTTCCAAGGCATCATATCCACCCTTGATTCTCCTTGAATCAAGGGAACACCTTTGACCACCTCTCATTGATTTCCACTCGAAGGTGTCTCATGCCTCCAATCCTCTCAAGCAATGAGAGTATTTGATCCATTAAAGCAATCTTGGCCCTCCATCATCCATCCCCAAATCCTATAAATAGAACATCTTGGAGGTCATTTTCACACAATTCTTGGATGCAAGGTTATGCTACCACTTTGAGCACTCAACATTTCAATTCTCTCCAACTCTATCCTTGGACATGTCCATCAACTTGCTTGGTGAATCAAGGAGACATTGGTGAGGCTTGAGGTATATGAATTTTAGTATGTTTTTAAGTTTCCTTTGTCTAATCTTGAGGTGTTTATGCTAATGAATTGAGTAGATTAGAATGTTTGTTTCCCTCACTTTGCAATTTAATTTCATAGGTACACAATAGGTTTTGAGATTCATCATGACAATTGTATGGATTTGTATTACCGTACAAACAAGTACAATGACTTCATATTCAATCCCCAAAAAAGCTCATTTTTTTGTTGCCAAACCCTATCATGCCTTGTATGAAATCTCTTGACTGAAACTCTCTAAAAAAGGGAATGGAATTATAGATTTGAAAGCTATGATACCATGTAAGAGTTGATGAGTAATCCCATAGGAGCCAAGGATCACTTGCAACCAAAACAACCTTACACACAAGAGAGAAGTAATGGAACTGTTATGAAGCTAGAGAATTAATTAGATACATATAAAATGGTACAATAATACAATGATGAAACCCTTGTTATAAAGAGAAGGGTTAAACCCTAATTCATACTAAGTGTTGGTTTTTTCCCAAACTGGATGCTTACTCCCAAATTTCCCTACAAGGTAGCCATCAATGATCAACAGGATCTCTGGGCCAGGGGCCAACAGTATAGGAGATAGACTCTATTTTTATCTCCTCTTCTTCTTCAGGCTCTGCAAAACCTAGGGGGGTATTCCCTACTCAACATCCATGAGAATATGCATACAAAGGCTGGGATGCTGACATGAAGCAGATAAGTCCTCCTGTAAGTAGACCAAAACTGCAAGATAAGAGCAAAGGGGCTAGCTTTGGGCCTATTTTCAGTTGTAGACAGAGGACTTGGGATCCTAAAACTAATTCTACTGTCCTAATGGTTATTTTGGAGTTTGAATTTGATTTATGTGTTTGGATGCAAAACTAGGACCTGGTATGTAATCTCAATGCAGAGCTAGATTGGTGCCTATCCAGGGCTTGGAGTCAGTAGACATACACATGTGAATGATCAGCATGAACACACTAAAACTAGATTTCAAGGGGATTTGTGTGATACCTGCCTTACAGATACCTCCCAATATAGAGTGTTAAGCTATCTCTACTTATGGCATCCCTATTGCAGTATACCCTTCCCAATACTCAATCTGAAAACACTTTAATCTACCCTTTGAGCAACAGTTGAAAGATCAAGCATTCAATACAAGAATTCTATATTCTAGAATACCAGACACCCCTTAGATATCTAGATTCAGAAGAAGAACACATGCAATACTGGAGACAGAATTAACAAAACACATGCAAATATAGCATTACTCATATAAAACCAATCATGAAATCAGTAGATTCATGCATGAGACATACAACAAGAGATACATAAACTCACAAGACCTCCTGTACAGAGCAACCAAAACCAGTCGTATCTTATTACAAAGCCAAAATGTCCAGTTTTCAACAACCTGAAAAGAGTGACACAGTCTGCCCTTTATAGCAAAACTGTGTACTCAGCAAATTAATTACATGGTACATCAAAAATTTGCCAGATACATTCATGAGAAAAATGGCGCTTAAACATAAATGCAGTCGGTGGAGGAGAAGACAGGAAGGGGCCTCAAGCCATGCGCCACTGCCCATACCTCTGCAACAATCGCCATTACTGGCACACCAACCCGCGGCCTTGGGATGCAACAGTTGCGTGCCTAAGAAGTTTCTCCCACCAAAAATGGCCACAGAGTCTCAGGAAAACCCGCGCTGAAACATTAAAACCTGGTCGTCGATCAAAAACCCATCGCTGAGATCCAATAGCCCCAAAAATGCTGAAAAGTTGCCCACCAGCCAAATCGTGCCACATAGGCACTTCAAGTTTCCAACGCTGATTCGCTTTACTTAATTTTCCCCACCGAGAGCCTTTGTCAGAAACATGCACGGTAGCCGCCACGTGGCATGCTCCGCGGCACCCTTGAAACATTAGAGACCCTTCAGAAGCTTGGCGAAGATAGACACATAGTGGGCTCCGCACTCTCTTGAAACACAAAAGAGTCTTCTTTGAAACATTGCGGAATGCGACACTTGGCACCTTCCGTGCTGCTCAGAAACTTTAAGGGGCCACTTTGAAACTTATGCGGAAGGTGACATTTGTCATCACCCGCAACACTTGAGACACTCACTGGGACCCACTATCATCATTACTTGCATTGCAAGAAACAAAATAAAAAATTACGTGGAAACCAGCACGTGGCAGGTTCCGCGTCGCTGCCGAGGGACACAAAAGAGACCTATTGAAACTTGGCGGAAGCTGACACTTGGCGGGTTCCGCGTTAACCATGAAACATATAGAAACTTGAGAGAAACAGGCCATAAGTCCCGAGACCCTCCGCCACGCGTCACTTTCTGACACATTTGATACATATGCTAGGGCCCACCTCAGTGTTTCGTTTATCGTTGCAATAAAAAGAAACAGACCTGCGGAAGCTGACACATGTCACGCTCCGCAGCAACCATAAGGGACAGATGGCGCATTTTGCGCGTCTGTTGCAACATACAGAAAGTGCCCCCGTCATTTGACACTTGGCGCCCTCCGCGCACCTGTTGAAACATTATAAAAGGGGCTCACGATACCTCAAACGGAGGCCGCCACATGGCACCACCCGCAGCAAGGACTCACCAAACCAGGACCCACCATGTCTTCACCAAACTTTGAAGCAAACAAAAACAAACGCGGAGGCAGACACGTGTCGACTTCCGCAGTAACCACAAGGGGCACGTGGCATCTTCCGCCCCAACTTAGAAACTCAGAAGAAACTTTTTGAAACATGGGCGGAGTCTGACACGTGGCACGTTTCACGGGAAGCATTCAAAAGCGAAGGCGCGGCAATAAACTGGGGCTTAAACTTGGCGGTCCCACGACTGGCATAATTAGACCCATCTAGCCACAATTAGAAACAATTAAGAGTCTGAAGCAGTGACCCGATATGCATTTTTATGCATTTGACCCAATTTTAACATTTCAGGGACCGATGGAGATTTCTGACCCGCCACTACATATTTTGACCCTGAGCATACAAGGTGAGATGCATTTTTGATAGTTGCAGTGACCAAAACATTAGAACTTTTTGGATTTTTAGGGAAGAGACCTGACTCAAAACCCCAAACATAAATTATTTACTAACATAGGCTCCGATTGGGGATGTGCAGGTGCAAGACTGCAGCAAGAACCTCAGATCTTTGGGATGCAGACCAGTCCCTTATCCATTGGGCACAGAGTCAAACACTGCACCAGCCTGCATCAAAAGCACATTATTTTCAAATATTATTTTGGCGGCCCTGGGCAGCCAAAAAGGAAGAACCATAACTTTATTCTGTCAAATGCCTGATTCCACACTGAAAGATCCCAATCCCAACTGAAAAGATTTGCATAATCTGCCCATAATGTCATCTGCTCAATTAGATATTCCACCACTTTTGAAAGCTTGCCACTATCATTTTCACCTCTGTCATTTTGGATTTCAAAATTAGACATATAACCATACACATAATATTCTTCAATATTAGGTAACACATGTATGTTATATCCCTTAGACAGTACATCATACTGCTCTTGGCATTCTTCATCATTTATTTGGCTGTTGTACACCATCAGACACTCATCCAGCTGATCCAAAAACTGAAAACACTCAGAAAATATGAGACCCCTAATATCTACTGATATTGAAAATAAATCCTGATCCACACACCCAATGTTGCACATGTCTGAATCAGGTGATGATGAACATTCATTATTCAGAGTTTGTAAATCAGCATCATCATCCTCAAACAAAGGGTTAATCCTGCACCAATGAAGGTCATGACTCACAATATCATATGCATCCAGAGGCTCATCATAAAGGGGATTCACATTCACTGCGAAGGCCTCTGCTTCTTCTTCATGACAATCCAATTCTTCTTCATTATTGTCAGATCCAGAGTCATAAGAAGAACAAACCTGATCCATGCACTGGTCATGGATATCATTTTTATCATCTGATTGCCCCACATACAAGATTGCTGCTGTTTCAATGCACTCTGAAGTTGAACAATCTACATCATTTTCTAGCCCTCTAATGCTTCCTGATGAAACTGATATTGATTCTTGATCCATATGATCACAACTTAGCACAACTGGATCATTTAAACATGAAGGCTCTTTGATGAGGACTGGCATGTAAATATCACTTGAAAAATCATTACTTTCAACTTCATTTGTTGGGCAAAAAAGGACATCCTCCTCTATAATAGAAACATCATCAACTTGGGATGATGCAAAAACTGGGACAACAGGGGTGTGAGCACTTTGACATTCATTGCCAACTCCTGAATTAAAATTTTCATTAACATTGGGGGCTGCAAGACAACAAAATTTTTTAGAAAAATAACCCCTTTGTATACCATATCTCCAATTGTTTTCAATATCAATTGCAAACTGTTGTGCTTGATGCAATGTGGTGGGCTTTTTATCTCTCAATCTATAACTCATTTTCTTATCAAATGCTCCCAAATAGACAACTAAGCACAATGCATCATTAGGTCTCATGCATTCTGGTATTCTATTCAATGCCTTCATAAATCTGAGGTTAAAGGCTGGGATCAACTCATCTTCTTCAATATGGATGTACATAAAGTCACTAATGACTGCATATTCAGAAATTCTTTCACCATATTGTACTAGAAATGCAGATTTGAAACCATGCCAAGAGCTGATAGAGTAAGCTGGAAGATAGGAGAACCAGTCCCTTACATCTTCATCTAGAGATTGAACAAATAATCTCATAACCACATCTTCATGGTCAATCTCAACATCATCTATCACATTTAGGAACTGCTGCAAGTGTCTCTCAGCTGATTCATCCTTTATACCATTGAATTTAGGTAAATACTTTCTGATTTTAGGTGGAAGAGCATTTGGATAACCACAAATGCCACTAAAATTTATGGGCTTATATCTATCTATGTTGAAACTTCTTTTATTACATGGTTGGGACTAACTACTATACATTTTTGCACTTGACACTTCACAAGGGTGCATGGGCTGACAATACATCTTTTTATGCTTTTACAACCCTCTTCTCTACTCATATTTTCAGTCACAATATGACCTTAGGCCCTTAAAATACAAACTGCTATTTCAACCTGCCTAAAGTCCTCTATATGAGTCTCTTAAACAACATTGCATGCCCTTTTCAAATACAGAGTAGGTTCTAACAAAAGCATGCAAGCTCTGCTTTCACCAATGTTTCCCTTTTAACCAGTGCTATTTCACCAAATAGGGAACTTTTCAAAAACTTGTACAAATACATGGATATGTTGCAGCTCCTGATAGTTTCATTCAACAGAGTCGCCACCTCCTTAGCAGAGGAATGAGCTTCAAATAGGCTGAAGCTGAAAATTGATTTCTTTCTTTCTGGGTCATCCACCAGCAGAGCACCACATGGTTCCTTCTTTGGTTATGTTGCAACAACTTCACTGGAAACTAGATTTTCCAGCCTTCAGGTTACTTGACTCTTTTACTGCAATGTTCCCCAGCGGAGTCGCCAAAATCTATTGGTTTTTTCCCAGACTGGATGCTTACTCCCAGATTTCCCCACAAGGTAGCCATCAATGATCAACAGAATCTCTGGGCCAGGGGCCAACAGTATAGGAGATAGACTCTATTTTTATCTCCTCTTCTTCTTCAGGCTCTGCAAAACCTAGGGGGGTATTCCCTACTCAACATCCATGAGAATATGCATACAAAGGCTGGGATGCTGACATGAAGCAGATAAGTCCTCCTGTAAGTAGACCAAAACTGCAAGATAAGAGCAAAGGGGCTAGCTTTGGGCCTATTTTCAGTTGTAGACAGAGGACTTGGGATCCTAAAACTAATTCTACTGTCCTAATGGTTGTTTTAGAGTTTGAATTTGATTTATGTGTTTAGATGCAAAACTAGGACCTGGTATGTAATCTCAATGCAGAGCTAGATTGGTGCCTATCCAGGGCTTGGAGTCAGTAGACATACACCTGTGAATGATTAGCATGAACACACTAAAACTGGATTTCAAGGGGATTTGTGTGATACCTACCTTACAAATACCTCCCAATACAGAGTGTTAAGCTATCTCTACTTATGGCATCCCTATTGCAGTATACCCTTCCCAATACTCAATCTGAAAACACTTTAATCTACCCTTTGAGCAGAAGTTGAAAGATCAAGCATTCAATATAGGAATTCTATATTCTAGAATACCAGACACCCCTTAGATATCTAGATTCAGAAGAAGAACACATGCAATACTGGAGACAGAATTAACAAAACACATGCAAATATAGCATTACTCATATAAAACCAATCATGAAATTAGTAGATTCATGCATGAGACATACAACAAGAGATACATAAACTCACAAGACCTCCTGTACAAAGCAACCAAAACCAGTTGTATCTTATTAAAGAGCCAAAATGTCCAGTTTTCAACAACCTGAAAAGAGTGACACAGTCTGCCCTTTATAGCAAAACTGTGTACTCAGCAAATTAATTACATGGTACATCAAAAATTTGCCAAATACATTCATGAGAAAAATGGCGCTCAAACATAAATGTAGCTGGTGGAGGAGAAGACAGGAAGGGGCCTCGAGCCATGCGCCACCACCCATACCTCTACAACAATCGCCATTACTAGTGCACCAACCCGCGGCCTTGGGATGCAACAGTTGCGGCCTAAGAAGTTTCTCCTGCCAAAAACGGCCACAGAGTCTCGGGAAAAACTCGCGCTGAAACATTAAAACCTGGCCGTCGATCAAAAACCCATCGTTGAGATTCAATGGCCCCAAAAATGCTGAAAAGTTGCCCACCAGCCAAATCGTGCCACGTAGGCACTTCAAGTTTCCAACGTTGATTCGCTTTACTTAATTTTCCCCACCGAGAGCCTTTGTCAGAAACATGCAAAGTAGCCGCCATGTGGCGTGCTCCGCGGCACCCTTGAAACATTAGAGACCCTTTGGAAGCTTGGCGGAGACAGACACATGGCGAGCTCCGCGCTCTCTTGAAACACAAAAGAGTCTTCTTTGAAACATTGCGGATTGCGACACTTGGCACCTTCCGTGCTGCTTAGAAACTTTAAGGGGCCGCTTTGAAACTTATGCGGAAGGTGACATTTGTCATCACCTGCGACACTTGAGACACTCACTGGGACCCACCATCGTCATTACTTGCATTACAGGAAACAAAATAGAAACTTACGTGGAAACCAGCACGTGGCAGGTTCCGCGTCACTGCCAAGGGACACAAAAGAGACCTATTGAAACTTGGCAGAAGCTGACACTTGGCGGGTTCCGCGTTAACCATGAAACATATAGAAACTTGAGAGAAACAGGCCATAAGTCCCGAGACCCTCCGCCACGCGTCACTTTCTGACACATTTGATACATATGCTAGGGCCCACCTCAGTGTTTCATTTATCGTTGCAATAAAAAGAAACAGACTTGTGGAAGCTGACACATGTCACGCTCCGCAACAACCATAAGGGACAGATGGCGCATTCCGCGCGCCTGTTGCAACATATAGAAAGTGCCCTTGCCGTTTGACACTTGGCACCCTCCACACACCTATTGAAACATTATAAAAGGGGCTCACGATACCTCAAATGGAGGCCGCCACATGGCACCACCCGCAGCATGGCACCACCCGCAGCAAGGACTCACCAAACCAGGACCCACCATGTCTTTGCCAAACTTTGAAGCAAACAGAAACAAACGCGAAGGCCGACACGTGTCGGCTTCCGCAGTAACCACAAGGGGCACGTGACATCTTCCGCCCCAACTTAGAAACTCAGAAGAAACTTTTTGAAACATGGGCGGAGTTCGACACGTGGCACGTTCCACAGGAAGCATTCAAAAGCGAAGGCACGGCAATAAACTGGGGCTTAAACTTGGCGGTCCCGCGGCTGGCATAATTAAACCCATCTAGCCACACTTAGAAACAATTAAGAGTCTGAAGCAGTGACCCGATATGGATTTTTATGCATTTGACCCAATTTTAACATTTCAGGGGCTGATGGAGATTTCTGACCCGCCACTACATATTTTGACCCTGAGCATACAAGGTGAGATGCATTTTTGATAGTTGCAGTGACCAAAACATTAGAACTTTTTTGGATTTTTAGGGAAGAGACCTGACTCAAAACCCCAAACATAAATTATTACTAACACTAAGATCATGACAAGTGTTTTAATCCTATGACATGAGACACAATTAATAATTGACCTATGTAACCTTTAGTATGCAAGTGTGAATAGGACCTAATAGGAAACTAGATAGGTAATACACTTTGTTCACACCAACATAATGTTCTCACCATATCTCATGAAAACACACTTGTTAGCCCTAAAATCAAGCTTAGAATATTTCTCTTTAGGAACATGAACGTATGACTTACTTCTAAATAATCTAAAAGAAGAAACCAATGGTCTTTTACCCATCCATACCTCGTAGGTTATTTTGTCAACTAGAGTAGAAGTGGAGATCTATTAAATGGGTAATAAGCAATATGCATAGCTTCATCCCAAAAACATTTTTCAAGATTAGCACTACTTAGCATGCTTCTAGCTTGGTCCATCAAAGTTTTATTCATTCATTCTACTACTCCATTTTGTTGCAGAGTATATGGAGTTATTTTCTATCTAATAATCCTTGCATGCCTGCAATAATCATCAGAATCTCTAGAAAAATACTCACCACCATTATTTGATCTCAAAACCTTTACTTCCCTATCTTTCAATCTCTTAATGAGAGATTTAAGCTCTTTAAATGTAGAAAATACAATAGATTTGTGCTTCAAAAAGTAAATCCATGTATATCTGGAGAAATCATTGAATAATGTAATATAGTAGTGAGACTTACCAATAGAAGGAACTTCCATAGGACCAAATACATCACTATGAATTACATCTAAAACATGGTTAGCTTTAGTACTACTATATTTAAGACAAACTCTATGTTTTCCATACACATAATGTTCACAAAAATCAGTCAATAGAATAACTAGATAAAACATCAACCATATTTTTATTAATGAGGATTTTAAGACCCTTCTCACTAATGTGACCCAAATTGTGGTGCCACAGTTTACAAGAAATGGAGTTATCAATTACATTCATAGAGTTACAAAAATTGTATGCTTCCAGCTTAAATAGGGTGCTACACTATGTGCCCCTAGCCAACACCAAATTCCCTCTTCTCAACCTGGAATTACTCTTCTCAGAAGTCATATGTACCCTTGAATCTTTCATTATAGATACAAAAAACAAATTTCTAGCTAAACTAAGGATATGCAATATATTTGTGAGCGTTTTCACCCTCCTTTCACTGAAATTCACTCTTACCTCCCCTTGGCCCACAATATTTTGACTGTTGTTATTCTCGAGGAAGACTTCCTCACCATCATATGTTGTATGTGTTGAAAACCACTCCTTGTTAGGAATCATGGTAGGATGCATTGGATCTATCAACCACGAGTCATCAAAAATCAAGTTAATAGAAATAATAAAAGCATCAGTAGCTTCATCATCAGAGGATTTATCAGTAGAGAAATCTTCATCTTTCTTTTTTCTTATTTCACCATTACTTTTTGAGATGCACCCATTTGTCACAATTCAAAAATCTCAATCTACTCTTACTAGGTGTTTTGGATATACCCTTGGACTTGGATATGTTCTTAGACTTATCCTTACCACCTTTATATTTGTCCTTACCCTTCTCTTTGGATCTACCCCACACATGCAATGCATCTTTAGACCCAGTCTCCATAGACTTTCTCCTCATTTCCTCTATGAGCAAGGTAGCAAATGAGAACATCCATCTTTGGATCTATCATAGAATCACCAAGAATTAGATTATCTCAAGATTCATGCAATGAACATAATAGTAAAATACATTTATCCTCTTCCTCTATCTTCACATCTATTGATTTTAACTAACACAAGATTAGATGAAATACATTCAAGTGTTCTACAATCAAGTCTCCATCTTTCATTTTTAGAGAATATAGTTTTATTTTAAAAAACAAATTATTAACAAGATTCTTAGTTTGGAAAATTTCTCATATTTTTTTCCACAAGTTATAGGCAATATTTTCGTTAGAAATATTCCAAAGAATAGAATTAGATAAACACGACTGTATAGTGTCATGATCCTTTTTGTCAAGTTTTTCCAATCTTCATGTCACAACTTTTCCAATTTGCTTTCATTTTTCATGGCAATCCACTTATCTCTTTCATTGAAGAGATCCTCCATCTTTAGCTTCCAATGTTCAAAACTTGAGCCATTGAACTTTTTAATCTTCAAATGGGAAGAGCTAGCCATGATCTCTATCACCCAAAATCTAAATTTGCAAGAAAAAAAATAACAAACCCACACTATAGTGAAAAAAATACCCAATCAAACACTTTGAAAGAGGCATCCTCTCTCTAATCAAGACAACTATGGATTTGACACCAAATGTTGAAAACAAGGTGAAATGATACAAAAAGAAATGTTGTTCTTTAGTGCATCCAAATTGTTAAACAATTATTGGTTATAAGATGAAATAAAATCAACAATGAAACATAAATACAAACCACAATAAAGTATTTATGTGGAGAAGATCTTTTGGGAGAAAACTCCACACCCAAAGAGATCGAAGATTATATTAATCCTAAAAATAGTTACATCAATACAATCTTCTTATCCCTCTAAATTCTGGTGACATAACGATTGTCAAATGACTTGCAAAACAATCTCACATTACCACTATTTCAAGGGACCAATATATAGAAGATATAGATACAAGATTACATGAATAGTATTCCAAAAAAGTGGTAAAAATTAGTCTCCCAAATCTAGGCATCTACCTCCATCATTGGGAATCTCACAAATCACTACACATGGTCAACCACCTTGAATAGTATGTAACTTCTCTTACACCATTTACACAACACAAATATCGTTATAACAGTCAGATTATTTCATTATGGCCACTTTTCCATTACTAGGACTCCATGGGAAGATTGGCCAAATTTGTCATAAAATCTATGTGTAGAAGATCTTCGTACATCCTCTTACATCTCACAATCTTGATTGAGTTCCAAGACCCTAACTTAAATGCCATTACAAATACTTGTGAGAGATAAATAATAACAAATAATTTTTCCTACCACCTAAGAGGGGCAATCATGTCTACCCTCTTCATGATCCATGGAGACAACATTATTTATTGACAATAATAATTAAATACAATTAAACATGTCTAGGGATTTATAAGGTGAATGGCATCTAATCCCAACAATCTCCACTAGAATTTATTGATGCCAAAATCTTCTACAAAATCTTAATAAATTGATCCACCTTGACTTCTCTTGGCATTGACACCAAATTTAGTTACACAATTTGGGTTTGAAGAACAAATGTAACTTCAAAAATCAAATGTCAAGTCCTCTGATTCTATTTTTCCTTCTAACAGTGAACTATAATAGTCACCAAGATATAGATTTTGTCCACTTTCTAGTCCTTGCCAAATTTTTCCCTTATTATCTATTGGAATTCCCCTTGATCCTCATCAAGTCATGGATGACTCCATCATCAATATATTTAAATCGAATTTGTGTGACGAATTGATAAATAAAATTTTCCACTTGAAATAACTTGCTTTTTTGCTCCATAAATATGGATGAAGCTTCATTCAAGATTCTCCTAACTGGGACAAATATTGCCCTTTCCACATAAACTTTGTCCTTTTACTTTTTATTCAATTTTAGAGCCTCCACCTACTTGATTTTTTTGGCAATTTTCTCATATGATGGAAGTGTCTCTATCATGCACTTTTTAATATCCTCAATCCCTGAGATAATCCTTTTGCATTCACAATCAATTGGTACAAACTCTCCAATACTTTGCTCCCTTGATCACAAATGTCCTCAAGCCATTTCTCTAAATTCTTCATGTGCATGACTAGATGATCTAGCCACTTCTTGCACTCTTTGGTAGAGTCCAAAACTTGGGGCATAAACACTTGTGGGATCCCAAGTAGATTGTAGAAGATGATAAATGTACTCTAAGTTTCTTAACTTCATCCTTCAAGGTTGCCTTATCTTTTCCATCTTTGATGACTCTTTCCTTAATGTTACTTGTGGCCACCTCTAACATGTTCACATCCTTGTGATGAGTACTCAATGTTTTAACAATGTAAAAATTAGAGATTTCTAAAACTTGGAAGGGTTTATCCTCTCATGAAATGGTCAGTTCAATAATCAAATTTCCTTTTGCAATCTTGGTCATCTTGGATTAGCTCTTGGGTTTCTTGATAACTAGGTCTCCAACCACTCTATCAAGACTGCTAAAGTTAATTTGGTACAAAGACACTTTTCCTTTCCTTACAACCATCTCTTTTACCCAAGTGCGAACTTCTTCCCTTCTTATACACTATCAATCTCTAGAGGACATTGGGGTGGAGAAATATCTTACACTAGAGACGTACCTAAGGCTTCAACTGAATGGGTGTGAATAAAACCGCCTTGGGGGAAGGTTCTCTAACTAGTGATGGAGGAATAGGAGTTAATATTGGTTGCTCACGTTGAATAGGCATGGAAATATTGATTCTCTTCTTTTGGCTCTCCTTTAAAATCCCTTCTTTCAGATTATTTTCTCCTTCTCTTTTGAATCATTTTCATTCCTTTTTATTTTTATCAATGGTTTTGAAGGAGGAAGTGTTCTTCCTACTAGCAACTCTACAATTGGGGTTTTCTCCTTTGGAACCATTAATTTTCTTGTCATTTTTGAACTCAAGAACTTGTTGTGTTTCAAAACAATTTATTGGCCCTTTCTTGATTTGAATGAATCTCTTTGATAAACAAATTAACCATAGGATAGGGTTGTTGATCCGTCTTATTCTATACAAACTATGGTGATAATACATCATCTTCATCATCTAAATTCCACTCTACATCCTCTACTAGAAAATCAACAAATTGATGAACCATCAAACAACTGAAATCTCTTCTTCACACCTCAAACTCTTCTACACAATTAATCAAATAGTCTTTAATTTTAGGAACATACATATATTTGGTTCCCAACCTTGATTGCATGATGCCCTTTGTGTTGTAAGTGTGTTTTTTGTAGAGGAATTTGAAGTTGAACCTAACCATTTTCTCATTAATGAATTTGGAATCTGCTATCATCTTGCACTTGTATATTCCTAGATGAATTGGAAAACCTGCCCCTCTCAAGAGAAATTGTATCTTGGAAATTTTATGAAGATACTCCATGAAAACTACTTCATCACTTGGGTATCTCGGCAACATGTATGTGTAGGTTGTGAATCCAAATACATAAATGTTGAGAACTAAATATACCAATCCACCCAATCAGATCTCTTTCTCTTTCTAAAATCTTTATGTGCCTTTGTTTCTTCATCTCCCTTATTGAATGCATAAGGAAAGTGGCATTCACCTTCTTGTAGTACGTAAGAGAATCAATACACTCCAACTATAGGAAATGCCTATATATATGTGTGTGTTGATGTGACCCTATGATGTTCAATCCTATGAACATGCCATGACGAGCCATCAAATACACAAGATAAGACATAATCTAGAATTTGTGTGCCTGTCCAAATTACATCAACTATTTGTGTAAGAAATCACTAATCAAAGTGGACAAGTCAAAATGTTCACTACCATTACATATAGTGCTCATGAGATAGAACATCCATGGATTGAAATTTCTAGCTTCCTCTTGACCTGTGATTTTATTGAGAAGAGTGATCATAATTACAAATTCATCTCTCAACTCACCTCAACCCAAATTTTTGAGAAATTTTGATTTCTTTTCTTTTAACCAACACTTGGTGTCCTATTTTTGACATTCTGCTAAATGATTCAACAAAGCCTTTTTGCATTCCTCCAAATCCACTTTTAAGTGATTCCTCATATGCGGGTATGGAAAAAGTTAACTCAATGTCATCTAACTTGATGTTACATAAAACACATTCATCCAAAGATTTTATCTCCCTGCTTTAAGGATCATAGTGCTTTACATAAGCTAGAATGAATTCTATGCTTTGTACAACAATTGGAAATGATCTCGCTTGAACAAAGAAAATGTGATATAAGTCAGTTTCTCGCACCTTAGGGTATCCATGAACAAGGACCAAGGACACCTCCGAAGAAAGAGATGAATATTGCATCTTGTGAGTGTAAATTTAACAACTCAACCTCCTTATTGGATGCTTTATGTTTCTAATTATGATGATTTATGCTATCTTTAACTTGAATTTTGTAAATTTCAAAATGAAAAATAGAAAAAATTGTAATACAAATGACTTCTATATCTATTATTATGACATTTTTTCTTCAAAAATGACCTACAATTGTTGTTTCTACTGATATATACCTGCAAAAACATAATTTTACAATATTAAGTTTGCTATAGTACTTTCTAATTTTGCTTAAACTTCTATATGAAAAATTAGGCACTCTGCTACTGTTGTTTGTGATTTGAATTATATATCAAAACCATCTAAATTTTAATAGTTAAAAGTCTATTTTTGTTGTCTCTAATATTGGTACTATTGGTTATTAATAGTTTCTTATGCTTTTTGTGAGGCACTTTACCTTATATAAATAATTGCATTTATTTTTAAAAAGAGACAACCTTTTTCAAAAGAGGTACCTCTTAAAATAGGTGAATCGCCTAAAAATAAAAATAGACTAAATAATTTTTAGTTTTACGTGGTTGCTATCAATGCCTGTTAAATAGGAACATTGTTGCAAGTATGTGCCTAACCGGTGTTGTCATTGATGTCAACATATTTGTGTTGTCATTGGTGTCAATTTTATTCTTATTTTGTTGCTTTCTTGTAATGAGTTAGATGCTTTGTATTTGCCTATGTAAGTGTTGAAGATAATAAGTAAGTGATCCTGATGATGAGGATATTGAGAAAATTAGTTCCTCCAGTGAAAACAGTGAGTTGCAGTGGAAACAGTGTATCTTTGTTTACAGAAGACCAGTCCAACAATTTGCTCCACATTTCCTACAGAATAAATATCTTTGTCTGCGGATTGGAAGTTATTTAGAGGCATGACTAAAGATGTTATGTTCCAAGTTTGAGCCTCCGATATAAAGATTTGAGTGAGTTATGTTCACAAGAGTAAAAGCTACTTTTTTTCGGTATTCACTAGTGACAGAGAGATTGTATTCTACTCAACATTCCTCTACATTGAAGTTTCATAGTCTACAGTTTTGGAATCAAGTTGGTAATGATGTTAAGTGCCTTCAAGTCCAATGGTTCATGATTTTGTGGTCTGCAAGCTATCTTTTCCTTATGACAGTAGTTGGCAGTGTTGTTTATGTGCTCTGGTTTGAAGAATCTTCTTGATAGAGTGGTTAGAGATTGTGCAGTTGTTTCTGGTGATTACAATGTGCTTGTGGATGTCTCCTGATCGTGTTCCTACATTTGGATTGGTCCGCAAAGAGAAATTTGGATCGTGGATGAAGATTGTTCTTAGAAGACTTAATGATAAAACCAGTCTTGGTTGACCTGGTTGTTTTCACTACTTGCGGAGATGCATTGAAGATTGTAGAAGCGTGTTGTAGCGTGGAAGATTGTTTTTGAGTCCCAGCTAAGGTGTTACGTGATCTACGTACATCTTTCCCTTAGCTAATCTTGCTTAGGTCCAGACCTATTTTCTATGTATGTTTGTAATGCCAACCTTGGAGATTGCTCCAACGGTTGATGAATGTAATGTCAATCTTGATGTACATTCCAAGGTTGATGAGTTGTATAAAAACATGTAATGTAGTTGTGAAAAAGGTGTGGAAGTGTGAAAATGAAAAGATAAGTGCGAAGGTGTAAGAAGGGTAGAGTAGAGGTGATATATTGTGCTTCAATAGAACTGAACTTAGGCATGAAGTAGATGCTATCAAATCAGTTCACCAATCCCTGGCAGTGAGCCTTTCTTGGCAGTGAGCCCTAATATTTGCCGTGAGCATTTTGGGTAGTGAGCCTCTAATTTTTGGTATTGCTATATCATATATATCTTTGTGGGCTAACACCCACAGTGGTTTTTCCCTTATAGGGTTTTCCACGTAAAAAATCTAGTGTTGATTGTGTTATTGAGTTGATCTTCTTATCTCATGATTTCATGGTTAAATGTGAATAACAATAAATAAGTGTTTGATGTGTTGATGTTCATAAGTGTTCAAATTTTTAGGGACAACTAATTCACCCCCCCTCTCTCAGTTGTCCGGTGTATTTCAACAATTGGTATCAAAGCCAAGTTCCTCAGAAGAAAGCCTAACCACTTGAGGAAGATCCATGATGTCTTATAGGAAGGAAGCTCCACAATTTGATGGAATGAATTATGTTTTTTGGAAGGTATGAATGAAAATCCACCTCCTTTGTCTTGGTTATAAAGTATGGAAAGCGACAGAGACAAAGTATACCTTGCCTCAGAATGGTTTGCAAACTGAAGATGAAATCAAAGAATATGAGTTAAACATAAAAGCTAGAGATGCTCTGTTGAGTGCCTTGTCTAACATTGAATTAATAAAAGTCATGGATCTAGAATATGGTCATGAAGTCTGGGAAAAGCTAGAAAATTTGTATGAAGGAGATGATTCTGTAAAGAGTGCCAAATTGCAGGGCTTGAAAGTGAAATATGAAGATCTAAAAATGAACGAAGATGAAAACATAACTGCCTTCATGCAAAAGGTTGATGAGATTGTCAATGGAATAAAAGATATGGGAGGAACTATTGATGAGAAGGAAGTTGTGATGAAAATTCTTAGATCACTACCCAAATCCTACAGTCACAAGGTAGCTGCAATTAAAGAAGTAATGGTAGTACAAGATGTCACTAAGGATCAGCTACTTGGAAAGCTTACAGACTTTGAGATGAGAGATTTTGGTGATGTCCTACTGAAGGTTGAAACTGCTTTCAAAGCCAGTACTTCAAAGAAGATTTCCAGAGCTGAAAAATACAAGGTAGAACTTGATGATGAGTTTGATGAAATTGAAGAAAATTTTGTTGACAAACTGCATAGAGATTCTGGTAAGTTCAAAGGCAAATTACCTTTCAAATATTTTTCATGTGGTAAGATTGATCACTATGCTTCTAGATGTCCTGAGAGAATTGAAAGAAATAGAAAAAGATTTGAGAGTAAAGCTAATGTTCCAAAGAAATGCTACTATGTTAGAGATCTTGATGATGAAGGTGTGATAGATGATGAATCTGATGATGCTAGTACCAGTGCAAATGAGTGATTGTTTATTGCAATTAAAGAAGAACCTATATCTACTAATCCTGCTAGTTGTGTGAAGGAAGAAAAACCAATGGAAGAAAGTGCTTTAGCTGCTCAGGTTGAGAAAGATAAGGATGAATGGATTATTGACAGTGGATGCTCTCATCACATGACCAATGACAAAAGTAAGTTTGTGAGTTCAGAAAAGTATGATGGAGGACTGGTTAGGTTTGGAGATAATGCAGCTGGTAAGATTTGTGGAAAAGGATCTATTTCTTTTTATGGAAAGCACAATATTGATAATGTCCTATATGTGAAGGGTTTGAAGCATAATCTTTTGAGTGTTGGTCAGATGTGTGACAAAGCTTATGATCTAAGAATCAAAGACAATGGGTGCAAGATCATGGAAAGCTTTGAAACAGTGATTGCTACTGGTAAGAAGACTAGAGGTAACATTTACCAATTAAGAGGAACTAATGATTATTATTTATTGGCTCAGACAAATGAGAGTTGGTTGTGACATCTAGAAGGATGTGTCATATCAATTTTGACAATTTGATGAAGATAAATTCTGCACAAGCTGTAAGAGATCTGCCTAAACTTGTGAAGCCAACCAACACCATTTGCAAGGAGTGTCAATTTGGGAAACAAAAAAAAACAGTTTCAAAAGCAAAGAACAATTCTTTGCTGGATTGCTGGAGCTAGTACATACAGATTTGTGTGGTCCCACAAGAACAAGAAGTCTACAAGGTGACATGTACTTTATGTTGCTTATTGATGACTATTCTAGAATGACTTGGGTCACTTTTCTAAAAGAAAAATATGAGCTCTAGACAAGTTCAAAATTTTCAAAGCAATGGTTGAGAATGATCTAGAATTGAGGATCAAATGCTTGAGGTTTGATAGAGGAGGTGAGTTCACATCAAATGAATTCAATATTTTCTGTGAAGAACAAGGGATAAAGAGACAGTTGTCTGCACCTAGGACTCCTCAGTAGAATGGAGTTGTTGAAAGAAAAAATAGGACAGTTCAAGAAGCTGCCAAGACCATGTTAAAAGAAGCTGACCTACCGGAAGTATACTGGAGAGAAGCCATACATGCAACTGTGTACATCCTAAACAAAGTTCAAGTCAAAGGTAACAGCTCTAAAACTCCTTTTGAGATATGGTATGGAAGAATTCCTACAGTGAAGTATTTCAAAGTTTTTGGAAGCAAATGTTATATCAGAAGAGATGAAGAACTAGGCAAGTTTGATGCTAGATGTGATGAAGGAATTTTTCTTGGTTACTCTACCAAGAGCAAGGCCTACCAGTGCTACAATAAGAGACTAAATAAGATTGTTGAGAGTGCTAATGTGAAAGTGGATGAAGGCAAGGAGAGAATATCAAATCTAAGTTGCTATGAACCAGATGAACCTGTGATTATAGCAAATAAAGAAAAAATTGATCAAGAAGACAGTCAGGATGAAGAAGAGGCTCCGAAAAATGTTGGTAAGACTCCCAGGTATGTAAGGATTAATCATTCTAAAGATCATATTATAGGTGACAAAAACAAAGGTGTGCTGACAAGAAAAAAAAGTTGTAGAAGAACAAGTGAATTAATGTTTGCTTTCAAAAGTTGAACCAAAAACTGTGAATGAAGCTTGCAATGATGAAATTGGGTAAAAGCCATGAAAGAAGAACTGATGCAAATTGAGAAGAATCAAACTTGGTAATTGGTTCCTAGACCTACTGATAAGAATGTCATTAGAACTGCCGATGAGGGCGAGGTTCGGTGGTTAAGTCACTCGATTGTAGTGGCAGCCACCAGAGTTCAAACACCCGCTGGGCCAACGAGCTCGCAGGCTTTACGCCTTTGTTGGGCCAACGAGCTCGCAAATTTGAAGTGTTCTTTCTAGGGGATGAGGTCCCCCATGTTGTGGCCTCACCGGTTCATTTCTCTGGGTAAAAGCATTCGCGTGGAGCCAGAGGGCGTGTCACACCAATGTTGTCGGTCATGTTAAAAAGTTTACCAGGCGCATTATTTTAAAAAAAAAAGAATGTCATTGGAACTAAATGGGTTTTTAGAAACAAGCTGAATGAAAATGGAGTTGTAAGAAACAAGGCAAGGCTTGTGTGCAAAGGATATTCTCAAATTGAAGGAATAGATTTTGAAGAGACTTTTGCTCCAGTGGCTAGGATAGAAGCAATCAGAATATTTTTGGCATTTGCAACTCACAAAGATTTCAAAGTGTATCAGATGGATGTGAAGTCTGCATTCTTGAATGGTGAATTGGAAGAGGAATCTTATATTGAGCAACTAGAAGGATTTCAGTTATCAAACCAAGGTGATATGGTATGTAGATTGAAAAAGGCATTGTATGGATTGAAGCAAGCCCCCAGAGCATGGTATGCAAGGTTAGACAAGTATCTGCTGCAATTAGGGTTCAATAAAGGTATTGCTGATAGCAATCTCTATTTCAAAATCAATGATAATTAAATTATGATAGTTGAAGTCTTTGTTGATGACATTATCTTTAGAGTAAATGAAGGTATGTGCATGAAATTTGCAGGAGAAATGCAAAAATAATTTCAGATGTCTATGTTTGGTGAAATGAATTTCTTTTTAGGTCTACAAATTACTCAATCAGATAAAGGAATCTTTATTTCTTAGTCTAAGTATGTGAATGAGTTGTTGAAGAAGTTTGGGATGAAGGACTCCAAACCAGTATGTACTCCAAACCAGTATGTACTCCCATGGTGATTGGTTGTAAATTAAGCAAAAATGATGAATCACCTAATACTGATCAGAAGAGGTACATATCTATGATTGGTGGATTACTTTATCTAACTCAAAGTAGACCTGATATAATGCATGCAATATGTCTTGTGGCAAGATTTCAAGAAGATCCTAGAGAATTACATGTGATGGCAGTCAAAAGAATTCTAAGATATTTGAAAGGCACATCAGATCATGGCTTATGGTATCCAATAGACAATAATTTCACTCTCAGTGCCTATATAGATGCAGATTGGGCCGGAGATGTTGATGACAGAAAGAGTACAAGTGGAGGTGCTTTCTTCTTGGGAAATAGATTGGTTTCATGTCTAAGCAAAAAGCAAGACTCAATCTCCCTATCTACTACAGAAGCATAGTATATTGCAGTAGCATGTTGTTGCACTCAAGTGTTACGGATGGAGCACAAGGACATAAGAGTTGTGTATGAAGATCCAATTGCAATCTTTTGTGACAATATAAGTGCCATAAACATTTTAAAGAATCCAATGATGCACTCAAGAACAAAGCACATATCAATAAGGTATCATTTTTTGAGAGAGAAGGTGACAAAGAATGAAGTAAAGATGGAATATGTGTCCACAAAGGATCAGATTGTAGATATCTTCACTAAGCCTCTGCTTAAAGATAACTTTGAGTAGCGTAAGAATGCATCAGTCTAGTGGTGTCTAAAGACTCATTTTTTTATCTAGATTGATGTTTTGAGTACTACCTCTTAGGGGGAGTAGAAAGTGTTCCTGATATGTGTTCTTGACAAAGAGTAGCAAGTGTTACAGTATTCATGAAAGAACAATTTAATTAGAGCAGCTGAGTGCAATTATGTGCTCTTTTCCATTGATGTCAAAGGGGGAGAGAAATCATGTGAAAAACTCAGGGGGAGAAAGAGTGCAGATGTGTAAAAAGAAAGTGGGAGTATCTTGTCTTGATGGTCATTATAATTTTTCATGTCATATGTTTCCATCAATGACAAAGGGGGAGATTGTTGCAAGTATGTGCCTAACTGGTGTTGTCATTGATGTAAACATATATGTGTTGTCATTGGTGTCAACTGTGTTCTTATTTTGATGCTTGCTTGTAATGATTTAAATGCTTTGTATTTTCCTATGTAAGTGTTGAAGATAATAAGTGATCTTGATGATGAGGATATTGCAAAAATTAGTTCCTCCGGTGGAAACAGTGAGTTGCAGTGGAAATAATGTATCTTTGTTTACAGAAGAGCAGTCCAACAGTTTTCTTTGCATTTCCTGTAGAATGAATATCTTTGTCTGTGGATTGGAATTTATTTAGAGGCATGACTAAAGATGTTATGTTCCAAGTTTGAGCCTCCGGTATAAAGATTTGAGTGAGTTATGTTCACCAGAGTAAAAGCTACTTTTTTTGGGTATTCACTAGTGACAGAGAGATTGTATTTTGCTCCGCATTCCTCTGCATTGAAGTTTCACAGTCTGTGGTTCTGGAATCAAATTGGTAATGATGTTAAGTGCCTTCAACTCCAATGGTTCATGATTTGGTGGTTCATTGTTTATGTGCTCTGGTTTGAAGAATCTTCTTGACAGAGTGGTTAGAGATTGTGCAGTTGTTTCTGGTGATTACAATGTGCTTGTGGATGTCTCCTGATCGTGTTCCTACATTTGGATTGGTCTGCAAAGAGAAATTTGGATCGTGGATGAAGATTGTTCTTAGAAGACTTAATGATAAAACCAGTCTTGGTTGACCTAGTTGTTTTCACTACTTGGGGAGATGCATTGAAGAATGTGGAAGCATGTTGTAGCGTGGAAGATTATTTTTGAGTCCTAGCTAAGGTGTTACGTGATCTGCATACATCTTTCCCTTAGCTAATCTTGCTTAGGTTCAAACCTATTTTCTATGTATGTTTGTAATGCCAACCTTGGAGATTGCTCCAACAGTTGATGAATGTAATGTCAACCTTGATGTACATTCCAAGGTTGATGAGTTGTATAAAAACATGTAATGTAGTTGCAATAAAGGTGTGGAAGTGCGAAATTGAAAAGATAAGTGCGAAGGTATAAGAAGGGTAGAGCAAAGGTAATATATTGTGCTTTAATAGAACTGAACTCAGGCATGAAGTAGATGCTATCAAATCAGTTCACCAATCCCTGGCAGTGAGCCTTTCTTGGCAATGAACATTTCTTGGCAGTGAGCCCTAATATTTTCCGTGAGCATTTTGGGTAGTGAGCCCTAAGGCAGTGAGCCTCTGATTTTTGGTATTGTTATATCATATATATCTTTGTGGGCTAACACCCACCATTGTTTTTCCCTTATAGGGTTTTCCACCTAAAAAATCTAGTGTCTCATGTGTTGATTGTGTTATTGAGTTGATCTTCTTATCTCATGCTTTCATGGTTAAATCTAAATAACAGTAAATAAGTGTTTGATGTGTTGATGTTCATAAGTGTTCAAAGTTTTAGGGACAATTGATTCAACCCCCCCTTCTCAGTTGTCTAGTGTATTTCAACAATTGGTATCAGAGCCAGGTTCCTCAAAAGAAAGCCTAACCACTTGAGGAAGATCCATGATGTCTTATAGGAAGGAAGCTCCACAATTTGATGGAATGAATTATGCTCTCTGGAAGGTACGAATGAAAATTCACCTCCTTTTTCTTGGTTATAAAGTATGGAAAGCAACAAATACAAAGTATACCTTGCCTCATATTGGTTTGCAAACTAAAGATGAAATCAAAGAATATGAATTAAACATAAAAGCTAGAGATGCTCTGTTGAGTGCTTTGTCTAACATTGAATTAATAAAAGTCATGGATCTGGAATATGCTACCTCCCAGGGGGAGTAGCAAGTGTTCCTGATATGTGTTCTTGACAAAGAGCAGCAAGTGTTACAGTATTCATGAAAGAACAATTTGATTAGAGTAGCTGAGTGCAATTATGTGCTCTTTGCCATTGATGTCAAAGGGGGAGAGAAATCATGTGAAAAACTCAGGGGGAGAAAGAGTGCAGATGTGTAAAAAGAAAGGGGAAATATCTTGTCTTGATGGTCATTATAGTTTTTCACATCATATGTTGTCATCAATGACAAAGGGGGAGATTGTTGCAAGTATGTGCCTAACTAGTGTTGTCATTGATATCAACATATCTATGTTGTCATTGGTGTCAACTGTTTTCTTATTTTGTTGCTTGCTTGTAATGAGTTAGATGCTTTGTATTTTCCTATGTAAGTGTTGAAGATAATAAGTGATCCTGATGATGAGGATATTTAGAAAATTAGTTCCTCCGGTGGAAACAGTGAGTTGCAGTGGAAATAGTGTATCTTTGTTTACAGAAGAGCGGTCCAACAGTTTTCTCTGCATTTCCTGTAGAATGAATATCTTTGTCTGTGGATTGGAAGTTATTTAATGGCATGACTAAAGATGTTATGTTCCAAGTTTGAGCCTCCGATATAAAGATTTGAGTGAGTTATGTTCACCAGAGTAAAAGCTACTTTTTTTGGGTATTCACTAGTGACAGAGACATTGTATTCTACTCTACATTGAAGTTTCATAGTCTGCGGTTCTGGAATCAAGTTGGTAATGATGTTAAGTGCCTTCAATTCCAATGGTTCATGATTTGGTGGTCCGCAAGCAATATTTTCCTTATGACAGTAGCCGGCAGTGTTGTTTATGTGCTCTGGTTTGAAGAATCTTCTTGATAGAGTGGTTAGAGATTGTGTGGTTGTTCCTGGTGATTACAATGTGCTTATGGATGTCTCCTGATCATGTTCCTACATTTGGATTAGTCTACAAAGAGAGATTTGGATCGTGGATGAAGACTGTTCTTAGAAGACTTAATGATAAAACCAGTCTTGGCCGACCTAGTTGTTTTCACTACTTGCAGAGATGCATTGAAGATTGTGGAAGCATGTTGTACCATGGAAGATTGTTTTTGAGTCCCATCTAAGCTGTTACGTGATCCACATACATCTTTCCTTTAGCTAATCTTGCTTAGGTCCAGACCTATTTTCTATGTATGTTTGTAATGTCAACCTTGGAGATTGCTCCAACGGTTGATGAATGTAATGTCGACCTTGATGTACATTCCAAGGTTGATGAGTTGTATAAAAACATGTAATGTAGTTACAAAAAATGTGTGGAAGTGCAAAAATGAAAAGATAAGTGTGAAGGTGTAAGAAGAGTAGAGTAGAGGTGATATATTGTGCTTCATTGGAACTGAACTCAAGCATGAAGTAGATGCTATCAAATTAGTTCACCAATCCCTAGTAGTGAGCCTTTCTTGGCAGTGAGCCCTAACATTTGCAGTGAGCATTTTGGGCAGTGATCCCTAAGGCAGTGAGCCTCTGATTTTTGGTATTGCTATAACATATATAGCTTTGTGGGCTAACAGCCACCATGGTTTTTCCCTTATAGGGTTTTCCACGTAAAAAATTAGGTGTCTCATGTGTTGATTGTGTTATTGAGTTTATCTTCTTATCTCATGCTTTCATGGTTAAATCTGAATAACAGTGAATAAGTGTTTGATGTGTTGATGTTCATAAGTGTTCAAATTTTTAGGGACAACTGATTCACCCCCCCTCCTTAGTTGTCTAGTGCATTTCAACAAACATCTATAATCTTTGGTGTGCACTTTTTCTTTTAGAGGTAATTTAAACAAGAAATAGGTTCTTTTATGAGGTATGTGCCCATACACCAGACTTTATATTTTCAAAACTCCACTTTCTTTGTGCCAAAATGCCTAATCCTCCACACACATGCCAGTTCTTAGACATCTTTTAAAAACAAAATTCTCCTCCAATGCATGCCTCTAAAAACCCTATGTCTGTTTCAATATTATGATCCTACACACAACTATGCTCCAGACCCTTAATGTTGACATAGAAAAAGAAATAGAACCATACAAACACATACAAAGAAGTATTTAGTACAAGTATTTCACTTTCATGAGAAATGTTTTCATCATTGGAAGTGTATTCTTTTTCTTCAGTTATCATGGCCATGTCTTACAACTTTCCATTGAGAAAGTCTCATGCTCTCCATTGAGAAAGATCTCTCAATTTTATTCTCAGAATAAAATTTGCAGTTACAAAAACTTTTCTCATACCTTGGCATTCAAGCTTGACTAACTTAAATAACCATGAAAAATACATGCAAAATATAAATCAAATCTAAAGATATATTTTCATGCATAAAAGTGTAAGTGGCACTTATGCATGCAATTTTGCATGGTGTACCGTGGTACTCATTGTGAACTACTCGTTACTGTTGGAATAAGTAAAACTAACTTCACATTCCAACGGGAAATGCCTTGGCTTTTTATGGTAGAAAAATATGCCATTTTCTTTTTATACTTTCTCACATGTTTATATTTATTGTAAGAAATGTTGGGCTTGTTTGTGCAACTAACACCTCATCTTCTTCTAAAACATTATGTTTGTTTCCTCATCTAGCAATGTGGATATAATATTCTCCAAACTTGGATTTAGTTTTCTTAGTGTAAACACCTTATTGGACATACTATTGGGCATGCTATTTAGTAGTATGGATTTTGAGTCATTTTCCTTTACTGTTTCATTTATGCTAACCAACTAATTTATCTAAGAATGGAACTTGTTGATGTGAGATATTATATCTCTTCCTTCTATTTTCAACCCATACAATTTTTTTAATGGTTATTTCAAAACTTTATCTTTAGATACAAATAGTGTTTTTAATTATTCCCAAATTTCTTTAGAGGATTTTTTGAGGTCCACATGATGCATGTAGGGTTTTGATAAACTAAGACCACTAATGGCCAAGGCTTTCTTATCTTTGACCTTCCATTTTTGGAGTTCATTAGCATCTATTGGTTTGGCCACAATGTCGTCTACAATATCCCAAAGATATCTTTCAATCAATAACAACTATATCGAAATTTTCCATGTATGGAAGTCCTTTCCTTCAAACTTGTCAATTGGACTTAGTGGATATCGACTTCAATCGAAAACATATTCTTACAATAATATTAACTTGTGTGCTAAAATATGACACACGATGACTTTGTTTGACACTTAAAGACAAAGAACTTTAATTTAACAAAATATAAATTAAAGATGACACTACACCCTTAATCTCTAATTGAAAAATTTTATAACTCCTATAAAATCTTAAAACTTTACTTAGAGCCCACCCTATTGCATCTGATATGGAAATCCATTATCACCCAAACCCCCTTTTACTATTCGATGACATGCACTAAAATATAAATGTGAACCATTATAAATCAATTATCTTTACCATGAAACATACTTTATCATGCTTGTGGAAACTATGTTGCACGTAGCCTTCAAGACTAATGAATGGTAGTTGTGGCAACACAAACTTCCTTTTGTTTTGTTTTATTTTATTTAATTGCCAACATTGCTTCTTGAGCAATGAATTGACACCTTTCAGTGACTGGACATGACATTATACGTAGTGTAGGCCTTCATAAATAATATTCATTCAAAATTGTAAAATATGAATTGCTCACTTATCTTTAAATTGGAAATGATGTTGTGTCCAACTGGAAGAAAATAGACACCAAGTATATTCTTGGAGTCTCTCTAAATCCCACAAATCTTCCACAACTAACAATTTGTCACATCCTTCAGGAAAATAGCACATGAATAAATCATAAACACAAATTAAAATGGTTGTTCATCCCATCCCATAGAAACTTGTACTCACACAACTGATAGTAGGATTGCACATGGTCTACACTACTCTTCTATGAGAAAGAGTGAATAGCCTATCAAATGAAAAGACTACCACACATAGTATACACTGCTCAATCTTGTTATGAGCAAGGCCAAATTTGTAGAGAGGTCTCACAAGAAACCTACTATGATACCACTTATCAAAGTGATTTGATATTATACTCAAAAATAAATTAATCAGTCATGATCGCACTATTTTTAATCAATAAAATACCTTACATATAAATAATCTTATAAAGACTTCCTTTCTCTTACAAAAATACCCAAACATTTTTTATGGGAAAATAACTCCCAAAACTAATATTATTAAATATGAAACCTACTAAGTATAGATGTAACATTCCCTATAACCACTCCTTTAGTCTCTCTCACAATCTACCTACATGAGTTGTTAATCAAACTCACATATAAGTATTATCTCACACATGAATACTAAACTATGACATGCACTAATTCCTAACATAGACTTGGACATTTTTTAGCTTTCTAATGTGTGTGCCCATGACTAGATGCATGCCTATACACTAGACAAAATAAAAAACAAAATTTTTCCCCTTTGAAATGGTGCACCCTTGCAACCATATGAATGCCTACAAATGAATGGGAAAATTTAAAATTGAAGACCTATTTGCATTGGTGTGCACCTATGCTTAGGTGCATGCCTAAATAAAAACTCAAAAAAAATCAAAAATTATCCTCCTTTGTTGGAATGTGCATCCTCTCTTCCATACGTGTTTGAACACAAGATTACAATTTGAATATACCTTCTTTGTATTGGTGTACACTTGATCACTAACTTAAACATTTTAAAACCTAGTTTCCTTCCATGTGCATCTTAGACATTTATCATATATTTGTCTATTGTCACTTTTACATAGGTGCATTTCACTCTTGCCACATGTGCTTGAGTATTTCTCTTTAAAATTTTATGAAATCAGACACTTTTACTTAGGCATGCACCTTCCTTGGATGAAGCATTTTTCCTCTATATTTAAAGTTGTGTTATGATATTTCTTGGAAATAAATGTAAAAATAAAAAAAATAGCAAACCACTTCGAGGGGGTGACCTCCAATAATTAGAAAATAATAGGTGAATTCAATATTAGATGATATGATGGTTTGGGAGAGTCTTCTCTCTTCCTTATTTATATGCATAAGTATGTAGGAACACACCCTTTCACTCTAACTAAGCTATCTTAAGGAATAACTAAGACTAATACATGAACCTATTAAGGTTAAGCATGCCACAAGTGCTTAGCTTATTATAATAGAAGGATAGAATATTAGGAACATAACATGCCCATCCCCTTAATAAAAGCAATGTCCTCAATTCTTAGCAAATTTGGATGTTTTTATATGAATTGTTCATCTTCCCATGTTGCATCCTCCGTTGGTAGATTCTTTCACTTAATTAAGAATTCTGAGATGGCTCTATTTTGCAATTATTTTACTCTTTTTTCAATAATTACCTCAGGTTCCAAAATAAACTTCCCTTCTTCATCTAGCTCAAGTAACTCTGTTTGGATTGGAATATTATTACCTATTACTTTCTTTAGATGTGAGACATGAAAAATAGGGTGAATTTTAGAAGAAGGTGGAAGTTCCAACTTATAAGCTACACTTCCTATTCGATGTATGACCTTATAGGGACCATAAAATTTGGGTGCAAGCTTAATGTTCTTATGTTGCTTAAGTGATATTTGTTTATAAGGTTGCAACCGAAGGAATACCTAATCTCCTTCCTCAAAATGCCTCTCACTACGATGTTGATTTGCTTTTTGTTTCATCCTATTTTGTACCATAACTAAATTCTCCTTTAGGATTTGTAATATTTCTTGTTGGTGTTGAATATGATCCTCTACTACATAAGCTCTGGCATGAGATTGTAAATAAGAAGTCGTAGATGGTGGTGGGTAGCCATAAAGAGCCTCAAATGGAGTCATCTTTGTTGATGTGTGGAATGATGTGTTATACCACCACTCTACTAGTGGTATCCATTTAGACCATTGTGTTTGTCTGTCGAGGTGAAACAACGTAAATATCCATCCAAACATTTATTCACAATTTTTGTTTAGCCATCTGATTGTGGATGATAGGATGAACTATGTGCTAGTTTTGTGCCCCATGCTACAAACGAGTTTGTCCAAAAGATGCTGGTGAAGATAGGGTCACAATCACTCAGTATTATTTTGGGAATGCCAAGAAGCTTTTGTACATTTTCCATGAATACTTTAGCCATAGTACTAGCATGAAATGGGTGAGAGAGTCCACAAAAATGTGCATACTTAGTGAGTCTATCCACAACCACTAAAATTGCATCAAGATTATTTGACTTTGGCGACCCTGTAATGAAGTCCATTGATATTTCCTCCCAACGTTGTGTTGGAATGTCTAATGGTTGTAAGAGGCATGGAGTCTTTATTGTTTCACCTTTATTTTGTTGGCATATCAAACATTCAGCCACAAATTTCTTTACATCGCCCTTAAGGCCTTCCCAAAAGAAATCTTTCTTTATATGATGATAGGTATTTAAAAACCCTAAATATCCTCCTATTGGTGAGTCATGCATTGGAGACAATATGCTATCTTTCAACTAAGAATTTTTGCACAAAAAGAGCCTATCTTTGTACCATAAGGAATCTCCTTTCCAAACATACTTATCTAAAGAAGATGAGTCATTTTGAAGTTTTTGAATCATCTTCTTTATTAGAGGATCATGTTGCCACTATTCCCATGCAACTTCTAACCATTTAGGTTGCAATAAAGAAATGGCACAAATCTTTGCTTCCTCTACTTCTTGTCGAGAAAGGGCATCAGCTACAATATTATCCTTACCTTTTTTGCATATAATTTCAAAGTCACACCCTAACATCTTGGTGACCCATTTTGTTGCTCTTTTGAAGATAGTCGTTGCTCCAAAAAGTATTTTAGACTTTCATGATCTGTCTTGACTTTGAAATGCCTTCCTATTAAATATTGATGCCATTGTTTTACGTCATGAATGATAACTAGTATTTCTTTCTCATATGTGGGCCTTACCAAGTTTTTTCTTTTGAGTTGTTAACTTACAAATGCTAAGGGATACCCTTCTTGCATTAATACTACCCCAATACCATGCCCAGAAGCATCACATTCTACCTCAAATGTCTTAGAGAAGTCTGGGGTAGCCAAAATAAGAGTGGAAATAAGAGCTTCTTTTAGTTGTTGAAATGTGTGGGTGGCTAGTTCTGACCATGAAAAAGAGTCCTTCAATAATTTTGTTAGAGGTGTTGCTATATGACCATAGTTATGTACAAATCTTCTATAGTATCTTGTTAGACCCAAAAATCCTCTCAAACCTTTGATATTTTTAGGTTTTGGCCATTCTTTTATAGCTACAATCTTCTTAGGGTCCACCTTAACACCCTCATGTGACACCACATGTCCTAACTATTCTACTTCTTTCACCCCAAAGACACATTTGGATTATTTTGCATATAGTTGATTATCTTCCAATAACTTCAATACCTTTTGTACATGTTTCAAATGTTCTTCCCATGTTTTTCTATAGATGAGAATGTCATCAAAGAATACCAACACAAATTTTCAAAGAAATGGGTAGAACATAGAATTCATGAGGATTTGAAAAGTTGATGGGGTATTTGTAAGGCCAAATGGCATCACTAAGAATTCATAATGACCCTCATGTGTTCTAAAGGCAATCTTAGGTATATCTTCTTCCTTTATTCAAATTTGGTGAAATCCTGAATGTAAATCTAACTTGGTAAAGAAAACTGCACCATTCAATTCATCTAATAATTCATCAATAACAGGAATAGGAAACTTGTCCTTAAGAGTGAACTTATTGAGCTCCCTATAATCTGGACACATTCTCCATGACTCATCCTTTCTTTTAACCATAACCACTGGAGCTGAATAAGCACTTTTACTAGGACGAACAATTCCTGAATCCAGCATTTCATTAGCTAGTTTTTCAATTTCTGTCTTCTGTTCATATGGATAGTGATAAGGTCTAATGTTAGGAGGGATACTTCCTAGTATTAATTCAATGGCATGATCATGTTCTCTAATTAGAGGTAGACGCTTGGGTTCTTGAAAAACTTGTTGATGGTGTTGAATGATCTTTTGAAGTTCTATTGGATGTTGAGTTTTCAATTCTTGTGCTTCTACAAAATGTAGTTGTGCTATTATGCCATAAGAACTTTTCTTAAGTAATTTTTCCATCCTATGGGAGATAATGATTTGACTTTGTGGTGATTTTACTCCTATAAGTTTATATTTTTGTCCATTTTCACTAAAATTCATGAATAATTCTTGAAAATTAAAGGATATTGTTCCTAACTGTTTAAGCCATTGCACTCCTAAAACTACATCTACTCCTCCAATTGGGATAGTAAACATTTCTGAATCTAGATGATAATCTCCCATTGAGAGTTTTATGTGGTGATATTTACCACCACAAGAGAGTTTTTTCCCATCTACTACCATGACATGGAAATTAGAGATTGGATACACAAAACAATTGAGCTCATTAGCCACTCTTCTATCAATAAAATTATGTGTACTACCTGTATCAACTAACACTGTCACTTTTCTCTTTTTTATATAACCAAATACCTTGAGTGTTTGTGGTGTGCTTGTTCCATTCAATGCATGTAGGGAGATAGTGGCACTTTCTTCCTCCTTTAAATGTGCATGTTCAAGTTCCATATTTGGTTCCTATATAGCTACTTCTCCTTCTTCTTCAATATCATTCTCAATAATCATTAATCTCTTCTCATTATTACCACACTTGTGACCCCTAGACCATTTGCTATCACAATGCCAACATAGACCTTTTTCTCTTTTCTCTGCCTCTTGTTGAGGAGAGAGCTTAGTAATTTGTCTTGGGTTAAAGAAATTGGCTCTTTTTTTGTTAATAGGATTAGTTGTATTTCTATCTTTCCATCCTATAGTTTTGCCTTGTGAGGATTTTTTGATAGTGTGGTTTTGTTGTTCAGTGTGTAATGCTTGTTGCATAGCTTTTCTAACTATAAGAGGTTCCAACAAACAAACATCATGTTTAATTTGGTCCTTAAGTCCATTGATGTATAGTTGTAGCCTCTGATAAGGTGTCACATCTTGAGTTCGAATTGTTAATATCATATGCTCAACATTATATTCAGCTATAGACCCTATTTGTTTTAAATTCATTAGTTGGGTAAAATAGCTTCCCTTCCATGGTTGCTCATAATGGGCTACTAAGTCATTTGTAAATTCTTTCCAACTAAGCATTTTCCCTTGCTTTTCACTCATCATCCATTGGTACCATTGGTAAGTTTCAGATTCTAAATGAAGTGAGGTTATGTCAACCATCGCATTATCTATTATATTATGAAGTTTAAAATATTGTTCCATGAGACTTATACGTGAAGTTACATCTGTACCATCAAACTTATGAATGTCAATTTTGGGTAGGTTTAATTTTGGACTTTGAAAAGGTTGTCCTATCCCTTGGTTTTGTCTATTAGGGTTGTACCCACCTTGAGGGTTTTGTTGGGGCTTTAATTCTAACAATAAGTCTTCTTTAAACTTTTGAAAACCCTCATTTAAGGATGTTACAAGTGGGTAATATAAATTATCCTTAATATAATTTACTACTGTTTCACATCTTGGTGGAATTGCTTCTATGATTTTAGGTGGTGGACAATATTCTTTAGATTCAAAAAAATCCTCTGATCCTAAAGATGACATGGTTTCTGATGTGTTTGTATCTTGAATTCTAGATTTTTCTTTATTAGGTAATGGAGGATAGTATCTAGTGCGATTTGTAACCATAAAATGTTAGAACATGGGCTATGACTAAATTTGATGTTTGTCTTAAATTATCCAAAATTTTGTCCACTAAATTATCGGTTTTTTTTAATAATAATTTATAAATAAATAAAATTGCCTAATTTAAAAAAAAATCAAAAATTATGGCATATAAAGAAGAATAATACAATATTTTGACCTAACTTTGACCACTAAATTACTAACTATATTTTATCTTTAATAATAAAATTCAAAGAACTGACCCAAGCTAATTTTTTATAATCTTTTCAAAAATGTAAATTTAAAAAAAAAAATCTGAAATTTGCAGCCTATAGAGCTAAATAATGAAAAAAATTACAATAACTTGCGTAAAATGTATGATATAAGTCTAAGTTTTTACCTGGAAACTTACCTACCACATACCTAAAAACCCAAAAAAAATCAGGTCCAAATTCGCAATGCCTTGAAAGTTATGGTGGAAACAAAAATCTTGGCCCAAATCGTACCTCTAATACCACTTGTTATGATATTTCTTGGAAATAAATGTAAAAATCAGAAAAATAGCATACCACTTCGAGGGGGTGACCTCCAATAATCAAAAAATAATAGGTGAATTCAATATTAGATGATATGATGGTTTGGGACAATCTTCTCTCTTCCTTATTTATATGCATAAGTATGTAGGGACACATCATTTCACCCTAACTAAGCTATCTTAAGGAATAACTAAGACTAATACATGAATCTATTAAGGTTAAGCATGCCACAAGTGCTTAACTTATTATAATAGAAGGATAGAATATTAGGAACCTAACATGTTGAAACTTGACCTTTTCTTTTTGAGGTTATTTCTATTATAAATTGTGTTTTTTAATCTTCACATGCACCTCTCTATACCTTATGAGATGCATGTGTGGACCTCTGCATGCATCTGTCTTCGTGACTTAGCTAACTTTTGGATTGAAAGCCTCCTTTCTTCCATCAAGATGGATGTCTTCAAGAGCCTTATTCTATGATCTTGTAAACACTCAAAAAGGACAAAAAGATGATAAGACTATGTAGACTACATAAGACTTGATCATGACTTTGGTGAGAAAGAAATAGACTTTAGTTTAAAAACTTGATACAATATGAAAGTTTTGTATAGGTACAACACTTCAAAGCTTTGTTTGAATTTTAACATATATATTTTGGTATTCACAACAAGATTTATATTTTTGAAGATTCAAAATATTGTGGAAGCATATATTTTGTAATCACTAAAGAAACATTTTATTGTGGAGTAAACTTTATTCATATTTGTGTGTTATCATTTGAAGCTTCAGTATATTTATGTTATTTTTACAATCCATTGTCACATCTTTCTAGTCATTGTTCTTATTGGAAATAATATATAAAAAAAATTATTATTCATCCACTATATTCTCTCAACTTGCCCTCATAGGATCCGGGCAATCATAAAGTGGTGAATAAGAATATTTACTCATTGTATGCTCTCACCCCACCTTTACAGGATCTTGTTTATTAGAAACTAGTAAATATTTTATATTAAATTTGTTGAGGATTTTAGGGGGAGGTATTGAACAAGCAAATATTGGACAACTTGGATACCACTATAAAGGTTGGGAACACATTTAAATGGGGACTATTTGTTGCCCACTCCCTCCACAATTGGTGTCCATCTGACCTCTAACCAATCTTTCTTAGCTATTGGTACTTTGATTCTCTATTGGTCTAATCAATTTAGTAACCATCTATCCTACTCCTTGATCATCCAATTAGTGTAGTATCTAACCTACACCCCTCCCACTCTATAATGGTTCACTGAATAAAACCAAAATATCAATCCAACAGAAAACATCTATAGTAGGGGTGGGGCCTCGACTTCCCACATGAACCAAACAATAGAAGGCATCCCATTGTGATCTTGATAGATTTATTTTCTTCTAGATCAAGTGGCTACATGGATTTGCCCTCAATTAGAAACTAGCATGAAGGGATGAATGAAACTAGCAACTAGTGACTATGACCCTAGAGTTGCAACCCTATTATGGATAGTGCCCTTGACCACATGGGAATAAGATGACTCAAATAGTGATTTATTTCATTGTGGTGTATCAACACTAACATCCCACCAACCTATGGATTATGACAAGAAATGAAAGACCCATAATGGAGGAGGAAAGATTAGAGTTTCTTTAGGAGAACCTAATAGGCCTCTAGATGAGGCAAGACAAAATGATAGAAGTTAAAAATAAAAAATAAAAAGCAAGCCAAAAGAGAATGAATGAATTATTGACAAGAATGTTGTAGATCTGGGTGAATACACCCACTGCCATCCCTTGGCATGATCAAGGCCACACTAGAACACTAAAAAGAGGGGAAAGTTCATCTATAAATAATCGACCAGTGGGTAGTTTCATTCTAAAATCTTCTAGACCCATTTTCTACAAAGTAGAAGAAAGAGTGGAGCCTAAAACTTCTTTTGTAGAAGACCTTAATAGATTGTTTGGAGAATATTAGGGGAAGACCAAAGATTTCAAGGCAACCATACCCTTTAACAGATACTTGGAGTTTCTAGAAAAAATATTTAGCATAGAAGAGGTCAAGGAAGTAACCAGAATAATAGTGGGAAATAATTAAAGCATAAGATGAACAAACTAACTACAAATTTTGATGGTACCAACAAGATATCTACTCAAGCTTGGTTGCAAAAATTGTAATCTTAATTCACACTTAACCCCATGATGGAAGAAGATGCAATCCAATTTGCCACATTACACTTGGAGGGTACTGCCTACGATTCATGGAACCATGGTCTAATCACACAAGGGCATGACCTTGTGTAAAGTTTTGATGATTTCAGCTAGAGGTTGCTAGATATATTTGAGTAAAAGGATAAAGAAAAATATATTAGAGAAAATTCCAAAATCAAGCAACATACTTTGGTGGATGCATATATCAGAAAAGAGGGTGACTTTCCTCTTTGTTGAGGCTTCATATGAGCCTCTCAAAGGTCTAGTTAATGCCTTTGCACCATCATCACTACAAAATTATATCAAGAGAGCATTGATACTTGATCCATCCATGCTAAGGAACAATTTTTCATTGCAGCTAAAATCACCCATTTTAAAAAGGCAACTTTTACAAAGGAGGATTCAATTCACATCCTCAAAAGACTACACCGCAACCATTTGTAGGAAAGAAGATGGATGATAAACAAGGAATGAACTTCAAAGGAATAAATTATGTTTCTCTTGTAGAGAACCATGGAAACTTGGTCACAAACGTCTTGGCAAGAACTAAGTCCATTATATTGAGATAATGATTGATGAAGAAGATGAACTCGAAGAACTATAGCTACTGCAACCCACAAAGGAGAAAATTATTGAGCATGAACCTAAGAGATTCATGGATGATAGAAACAACACTCTTTTAGCTCTTTTAGGAGCACCATAATAGCACCCATTTAGGGTTCAGGAGGTGTTATCTGGGCAATAGATTACAATATTGATTGATAGTGGGGCCATCCATAACTTTATTAATGAAGGCCTAGTGGCTAAGAGAGGGTTGAAAGATAAAAAACTTTGCTAGGTTCAATGTCATTGTGGCTAATGGATTCACGATTCCATGCACAAAAATTATGCATCAACTCAAACAATCCCTTGGGGAAGTTACAAGGCATGTGATGATTTCTACGTTGTGGGGTTAGGAGATAAAGATATGGTTTTGGGAGTACAATGGTTGCATTCCCTTGGAGGATTTTCTCATAGTTATCAGTCCATGGAATTAGAATTTACATCACAAAGGAATGATATGGTGCTTAGAGGTGTTCCTAGTTGGTCACCACAGGTGATCACAACTAAGAGTATAGAGAGGACCATCCACAAAGTTTAAGTTGTGTGGGTATCCAGTTATTTTGTGATGAAAGGCATGCACACCACTTCATCTTCCAGTAAGAACCACAATTATCATGTTGATATTCAAACCATTTGTATGGTGTTTGGTGATATGCCTACAGGTTTGCCACTAGATAGGGGATTCCAACACATCATAGAGTTGGAATAAGGTTGTAAGCCTATTATGATCACCCCTTATTGCCACCCATGGACATACAAAGAGGAGATAGAGAAGGCCATCAAGGAGTTATTGGAAATGGGTCACATTAGACCCAATTCTATCCTATTTACATCATTAGTGGTCCTTGTGAAGAAAAATGATATCACAATGAGGATGTGCATCAACAACAAAGCATTGAAGAAAAACACTATCAAAAATAGATATCTTATTCTTAGGATCAATGAGCTCATTGATGAGTTGCATGGGGCAGTATATTTCTCAATAATTAATTTCAGATTGGGTTGGGCCACCATTAGATCTATGTCTGCAAGAGGATGTGTACAAGATAACTTTTGGATGCCATTATAGACACTTTGAATTTCTGGTCATGCCATTTATTTTGAATAATGCACTAGCCACTTTCTACTATGCAATGAATTAGGTATTTAGTAGATAGTTGAGGAAATTTGTTTTAGTATTTTTTATGATATTTTGATGTATAACAAAATATGGGAGTATCATCTAAGGTGCCTAGATATGGTCCTTGGAACTTTAGAGAAACAGGGTCTATTATCAAAAGAATCTAAGTGTGAGTTAGAGGTTACAAATATTTTGTATTTGATCCATGTCAATAGTGCTCAATGTGTTTAGTAGGATCAATAAAAGATCCAAGCCATTTTGGATTGGCCACCCCTACTTCTCTAACATAGTTGAGAGGATCTTTTGGCCTTTGAAGCTACTACCAAAGGTATGTTAGGGGATTCTCATAGTTGGAGACACCACTAATCATCATGACAAAAAAAAAGATCCTTTTATTGGAAGGATACAACTCAAGAAGCTTTTGAGAAGATTAAGGAGATAATAAGCTCATGGCATGTACTTGCTATTCCAAACTTCTTAGAACTATTTGTTGTAGAATATGATTCTTTAGGAGAGAGAGTTGGAGTAGTACTTGGTAAGCCTTGCATACACGCCCCATGTTTTTCTTAGTAATCAGGACCCCCCTCTCTTATGTTTTCTTTTTCTTTTCATATTAATCCTTGATGTTTTTTTTTGTGATTTTGATCCCTTTTAGGATCTTTGATTTTATTAATTTAAATTTTGGGTTTTTTTTCCCTTTTGTTTAAATTTTTTTTGAAGAGTTCCATTGTTTTCAAAAACCTCAAGTGTTGGAGTACAATCAATACTGAGAGGGGGTGTGAATCAGTGATGTATCAAAAACAAGTTATTTACTTCTTATCAAACTTGAAAAGAGAAAGTGAAGGAATCAAACTTGATAATATGCTTTATCAAATGAAGGAGTCAAATACTAAATGTTCAAGCAAGCATGTAGGACAAATGAATCACACAAAAATTGAAACCATGACACAATAGATTTCATGAATCGAAAACCCTCATAGGGATGAAAAAACACTCAAAACTGCCTCACTAGCTTAATCATGAAAATCATCAATTACATAGGCTCACTGGCTGATGAATGCCTCACTAGAAAAAAGAAGCCTCACTAGCTGATCAGAAATGTCTCACTGACTACAAACTGCCTCACTGGAAACACAAGCCTCACTAGCTACAAAATGTGAACATATGAAAGAAAAGATAATTTCAAGGGATTACCCTATTACAATACAATCCATTGGTCAAATGATTTAACTTTGCAACTCCATAAACACCAACCTCATATTCACACCGTATATTACTCAAGTATCTCTGTCATTTCAAAATGCCTATACCTTCATTACAGTCAAACACACAACCTCTTTATATTCTCACAAAGATGAGACCATGACAATCTGTTTATCAATGACCGCACATCACTTTTACTTCTACAAGAACATGACTCATCAACATAAATAATACAATATCCAAATCAGGACTTTTAATATGAGATCAATAATGAATGATGCAAAGCAAGTAGACCTATTCCTCAATCTTTCAAAAACACGTTGCTTGAATCCTGCCTCTGCAATACACAAACAAACCCTCCTTATGCAGATTGAACATACCCTCCATGTTTCACTTCATCAAAGCTTCTATAATCCTTCACAATTTGATCCAATATGCATATACACAAAAAGATATATGTTTCATCTTTCATTTTGATCAGGTTTCCCTCAAAAAACCATCATACAGACCAAGATGTCAATAAACACTCTTCTTGACAATAAACAAAATACAAGACTTCAAATTCAATCACCTAAACACTTTTACAGTATCAATAAGAGATTTCAACTTTTACTCCTTACACTTTATTTCAGACTCAACGTTGTTTAAATCATCTTTCAATACAAGAACAAAACAAAAGTTATGTGCTGCTACAAGGTAATTCAAAATCACATCTCTTTGTCTTATCACAGATACACTGTAAAATATAGCTCTTTACAGCATCTGTAACAACATAGATAAAAAACACAGTCAATCCCATTGAACACCTTTTAACTCCTCATACAATCCAAAAAAGAATCCCCTGCAATCAGTAAGTATATATGTGGCAATACATTCGGTAGATTAGGGGTTTTGATTAGTTACACAACTGTTGCTCACTAAACTACTTAACATGCTCGTCAAACTTCCAAACAATGAAGAGTAGTTAGGGCACAAAAATTATTCAAAAACTGAGCGTTGATTTCATTCTTTGCGGGCTCAAACAGTTAAATCTCCACCCTCAATTTCTTATTCCTGCTCTTGCCAAATCTTTCAACCTATAGGAACTGGTTGACTAGGAAAAGAAACCGGTCAAGCAACATTGTAAAGACCCTCTAATGAGTCACCTTTAGTGACTTCACTGCCTACTTTAAGTCAACAGTAAAACATAACAAAAGCAACCTTACAACTAGACAGGTAAGAAGTGCCTTAAGCATTTGCATTAGGATTAAAAACATTAGGGTTTAAGAGTTTGAATTAGGACCCTCACACCATAGGAAACCCTGGAAGTTTATCATGATTTGAACACTGAAAATGAATAGATTCATCACATAAACAATGATCAAAAGATGCCTTGACAACTCATAAGAGAAACCCAAAAAAAAAATAACATACAAGGTGAGAAGCATGGCACAAATGTTGACAAACAAGAAGTTATATGAAACATGAATCAAAAGGTAGATGATCATATCAACTCAGATTCTATCAAACCTGTCAAGATAGCCCTAGACAAAAGTAACACAAAACACTTTGAATTTAAAGAAATGATAGAACATAGTGGCTTGTTGATTCTTTGATCATTGATCAGTGATCAGCTCCTAGAGATAACATAAAGTATAATGTATGAGAAGATATGATAGCATAATGGCACCAATCCAGACTAGGAATTCCACATTGATATGAAGCTAACACTGAAATACCAACCAATGTGATACCAACACAAATTTCATCAACCTTGATGGACATCTATAATAGCAACAAACAATACTACCTCCATACAAATCTCCTGATGATGATGATAGCTCAACTCAAACTACTTTCATACAAATCTCCTGATGATGATGGCAACTCAAACTCATCATGCACCCAAATCATGCATCTCAATCAATTTCTTGATGGTATGGTCAACAACACCACAATATGTGAACTAGTCTCTACAACATAATTACAACCTTGATATCCTGGCATGTCATGAATCAACAACACCATGAACATATGTTACCATGACAATAAGCATCTTGTTGAGATTCATGAAGACATCCTAAAGAGCAATATGTGTGTGTGTGTGTGTCATGAAATCCTCTTTGAGCCATGAACATCAAGATGATCCAACACTTGTAGCAGCCATTGACATGATAGTCAAACTCAACAATACCTCATTTTGATCACCTTTGAACATATTTTTGCTCATATCCTGAAGGCACAAGACTAAGATCACATCATGTGATTGAGATCATTCTTAGAGCAATCATCATGTGAAGTACACCAATCAAACCAATCAACTCATGTGAGGTACATCAACTCCATTGACATCCACACCACACATCAAATTCATTGACATCAATGACAAATCTTTATCAATCTCCCCCTTTGTCATTAATGGCAAAACATAGAGCTTCTCCTCACTCACTCCCCCTTTTGTCATCAAGTGACAAAGGGATGTCAAGCTCCCCCAATCAAAGAGATTGTCTATAAGTATATAAACCAACACTGCTTCTTGTGTCCTGCATTGAACTCACTGAAATATTGTCCTATCAATGACAAGACATGAAATAATTTTGCTACAGACTTTGTAAATTTGAAAAAAATTGAGAAAGATTGTTAAAGGTCTGATAAAATGTTGTATCATACAAAATATCTCTACTCTATTTGAATCTTATCAGAAATATGTACTAGTCAAGTCTGATACACTCACCAAACTATACTTTACACAACACTGTACCAAAGAACCTACCTCCTTGTCCAAAGCAAAAACAAGAACACTAGTAATAGAGGTAGAGTCTGCACAATGAGGTCTTTTCCCTTACTTGTATTGTTTGAATTTTGCATATACTGCTAGGAATTATTATTCAAATACTGTTCTACCAAAAAAGCAATATCAAGAAAGTACATCAAAAGAAACATTGTCCTTGTTGCACTGTACTTGTTAGAACATCATCACCTGGATCATGAATCATAGACCACCTTCAATATATATGTAGTTCAAGAGAACCACTTCAAAACACCTTACTTTCCAGTGACATGAAGATCACTATCCTGTATTTGCTTTAAAAAAAACTGTCAAAGAACATAGACCCTGTGAGAGTAAACTCAAGATTGTCACTATCTAAACATTGTCATTATGAGCACTGACCAAGAGTTGTTTATAAGCACCATCACTAACCGGTGTCCAAGCAATCAAGGATGAGTAACAATGCATGTTTATTGTTTTACTATTGCCCAAATAGATGGTATATAGGCATGAGGAAGCATAATTCACTGGCTACAATGCCATTGATATGCTTATCAATCAAACAAAGATCAAACATTCTTATCAAAGCATCAATTGTCACTGATTGAATGAAAACTGATATTGCAAATTGGAAAGACATATCAGGAGTGCAAAACTGTTATCACACCTTGAGCACCTAGTAAAGGAGAACATATTGATTAGCATGGATATTGTTGTTGCACAAATTAGAGAACATTGTCTAGGAAAGTAAATAATCAAGGAAAACCACTGGCAAATATATCACACAATCATCTTATTCTTGTGCAAGCCTTAGACCTCCAGTCTACTTTATACACCATATGAGTTCTACCAATCCTATCTCTTACACAGTCCAAGAAGTAACAACAAGCACTGTTAAAAAGTATCTATTTCATGGAAGATCACTTGAATCAAGCAAGAATGCCACTACTTCAACCACATATTGTACCAACAATAAATGTTTGAGTCAACAATAACTACTCAAGATAATTTGACAAGACAAACAAGCAACAAGTTTGTGTTAAAGACTGTCATGTCCAATGACTATCCTGACCTACATACAAGACATTAATACTATCCTAATCATTGAACCTGATGTCTGATTTAGTACAAACAAGCAAATGCAGTCTTGCAAATCCAATAATGATTGTCCTTTGTCCTGCATAAAACAAACTGTCTCTGTCTCTGTCAAGTTAGTTTAATGTCTGTCCTATTGTTTCTAGGATCTATACACTGGATTTACAACATTCACTGTCCCTTGTATGTACAATAATATCCAAGATTAGAGACAGGTAAAATAGTCTAAGACTATCAGCTTCATTTGCTTAAAAATTTCTATAGCCTATTAATCAAACTTATAAAGAGCATAATCTATAAAAATAACAGTTCTTTAGACTACATTTTGAGGAATTTTGTCATAGATTTCATGTACCCTATCTGGTCTTCTACATCTTGCATACATGTCTTCCTCGACACTTGCAATTACAACATTTGACAATGAACCTCCTCCTTTATACAATGATGAATTCCATACCATGAAAGCATGAAAATCATTGTCACTAAAGCAAGAAAATTATTGTCACCATGAAAGCAAAATCACTGTCAAAAAATCCTACTCTCACACTGTACTTCTATTCTCAAAAACTCCTTGAACCTTGTCTTGCTTCAACTGCACCTCTTCATGACACCTCTATCTCAAATACCTTCTACTTGACAAGACAACATCTCCCATGGCATCTCTGTCTCAAACAATGTTAACTTGACACCTCTGTCTCTTAACTATTTAGACCTTATCTAACAGTCTTAACACTGTCTCAACTTCTCATCTGTCCTAGTTCATGTTTCAAACTCAGTCATAACATGTTGTATCTCTCTAACTCTATCATTGTGATATCATGCAAAGCATCCTCTTATCATTGTTAACCTAATGAGAAAAGATCAAGCAAAGATAAAGATGACTATAAACATCTTCAGACTTTACAACCTCTTGGTTGATATCTAAGGGGCTAGATTATAAAACTGTAAACACCTCCCCCTAACCTCATGTTACTTTTATGCATTCACTGATGTTTCTTGTGCAGCATGCACAAGCTCTATTTTGTCTTCCTCTTGGACATGTTTTCTTCTCCAAACCTGCATAGGAACTTTATTCACCTTGCTCAAGGTATTCTCTTGTTTTTGCTTGAACATGTAGCTCCTAGATGATTTCATCACACTTTTCCTACATCATTGTACTTTGTGTCCAAACTCACTACACCTAAAACATATAATGTTGTTGTCTAGACCAAAGAAAGGATAATTTCCTCTAGGCATGCTATAAGAACTCTTATTGACATTCCTGATATGATCATGTCTCTCAAACATTCTACAATTTCTTACACAATCTCTTGTTCTATGGCCATAAATATGACAACAATAACAATAACCATGAAATTGAGAATAATTGTACCTCATTGAGTGCCTGGTAGGTAGAGATCTTGTAGACTTGATTGTCCTTCCTCTTTGATCTTCTAGAGCAGCAGCATGATAACTCAAGTCTATCTTCTTTTTAGGTGCATTTCTTGCTTTGGAACACTCTCCTTCTTCATAACCTAGACCATTTGTGTCCTTATAATGCTTTTGTTTGCTCAACATGTCATTCAACTTGTTTGTGATTTCTTCAAACTCCTAATATTTCTTGGATAGAACCTTGAGACCTTCATAATCTTTTCTCAAATTGACAATTTTTGCCTCTAATTTCAGACATTCAATTCATTTCACCTCAAGGTTAGATTTTGTTACATCTATTACTCTTTTGGCTTCTTCAATTTCTGTCTTCAGATTGATAATCAATTTGTCTGATTCATCAACTTGACTCCTTAAATCTATAATCAGATTTCTTGCCTCTTCAAGGTCTGAAACAACTTTGTCCTTAGAGTCGTTTTCTTGTTGAAGCTCCAACTCTAATCTTCAGTTCTCCTCTTTCAATTTCTTGATCTCACTTAGGGTACATATGAGTTCTCCTTCAACATCAACCTCACAATCATTTTCATCAAACTCCTGTCCATCTTCATCCACAAAGATGTCTCCTTTTGTGTCATCAATCTCAATAATAAAGTCATTTTCTCTATCACACTTTGTGTCAATTTTCAGCGATGGCTCATGTAACAATTCATCACATGACATGATTGGGGATTGTTGTTCAACCTTTTGCTTGGCATCTTTCTTTTCTCTATTTCTTCTACTCTTTCCCATGGTACTCCACTATCAGGATCTACCCAAGCCAGTTAGAGTTCAATAGGGAATATGTGCTCTGATACCACTTGTTGGAGTACAATCAACACTGAGAGGGGGGGTGAATCGGTGTTGTATCAAAAACAAGTTATTTACTTCTTATCAAACTTGAAAAGAGAAAGTGAAGGAATCAAAATTGACAATATGCTTTATCAAATGAAGGAGTCAAATACTAAATGTTCAAGCATGTAGGACAAATGAATCACACAAAAATTGAGACCATGACACAATAGATTTCATGAGTGGAAAACCCTCATAGGGATAAAAAACCACTCAAAACTGCCTCATTGGCTTAATCATGAAAATCATCAATTACATAGGCTCACTGGCTGATGAATGCCTCACTGACAAAAAGAAGCCTCACTAGCTGATTAGAAATGTCTCATTGACTACAAACTACCTCACTGGAAACACAAGCCTCACTAGCTACAAAATGTGAACATATGAAAGAAAAGATAATTTCAGGGGATTACCCTATTACAATACAATCCCTTGGTCAAATGATTTAACTTTGCAACTCCATAAACACCAACCTCCTATTCACACCCTGTATTACTCAAGTATCTCTATCATTTCAAAATGCCTATACCTTCATTATAGTCAAACACACAACCTCTTTATATTCTCACAAAGATGAGACTAGGACAATCTATTTATCAATGATCACACATCACTTTTACTTCTACAAGAACATGACTAATCAACATAAATAATACAATCTCCAAATCAGGACTTTAATATGAGATCAATAATGAATGATGCAAAGCAAGTGGACCTATTCCTCAATCTTTCAAAAACATGTTGCTTGAATCCTACCTCTGCAATAGACAACAAACCCTCCTTATGCAAATTGAACATACCCTCCATGTTTCACTTCATCAAAACTTCTATAATCCTTCACAATTTGATCCAATATGCATATACGCAGAAAGATATATGTCCCAACTTTTGTTCTGACCAGGTCTCCCTCAAAAATCCATCATATAGACCAAGATGTCAATAAACACTCTTCTTGACAATAAACAAAATACAAGACTTCAAATTCAATCACCTAAACACTTTTACAGTATCAATAAGAGATTTCAACTTTTACTCCTTACACTCTATTTCAGACTCAACGTTGTTTAAATCATCTTTCAAGACAAGAACAGAACAGAAGTTATGTGGTACTACAAGGTAATTCAAATCACATCTCTTTGTCTTATCACAGATACACTGTAAAATATAGCTCTTACAGCACCTGTAACAACATAGATAAAAAAACACATTCAACCCCATTGAACACATGTTAACTCCTCATAGAATCCAAAAAAGAATCCCCTGCAATCAGTAAGTATATGCGTGGTAATACATTCAGTAGATTAGGGTTTTTGATCAGTTAAACAATTGTCACTCACCAAACTATTTAGCATGCCCATCAAACTTCCAAACAATGAAGAGTCATTAGGGCACAAAAATTATTCAAAAACTAAGCGTTGATTTCGTTCTTTGCGGGCTCAAACAGTTAAATCTCCACCCTTGATTTCTTATTCCTGCTCTTGATAAATCTTTCAACCTATAGGAACCGGTTGACTAGGAAAAAAAATTGGTCAAGCAACATTGTAAATACCCTCTAACGAGTCACCTTTAGTGACTTCACCACCTACATTAAGTCAACAGTAAAACATAACAAAAGCAACCTTACAACTAGACAGGTAAGAAGTGCCTTAAGCATTTGCATTAGGATTAAAAACACTAGGGTTTAAGAGTTTGAATTAGGACCCTCACACCATAGGAAACCTTAGAAGTTCATCATGATTTGAACACTGAAAATGAACAAATTCATCACATAAACAATTATCAGAAGACACCTTGACAACTCATAAGTGAAACACTAAAAAAAATAACATACAAGGTGAGAAGCATGGAACAAATGTTGACAAACAAGAAGTTATATGAAACATGAATCAAAAGGTAGATGATCAGATCAACTCAGATTCTATCAAACCTGTCAATACAACCCTAGACAAAAGTAACACCAAACACTTTGAATTTCTTTGATCATTGATCAGTGATCAGCTCTTGGAGATAACATAAAGTATAATGTATGAAAAGATATGATAGCATAATGGCACCAATCCAGACTAGGAATTCCACACTAATACGAAGCTAACACTGAAATACCAACCAATGTGATACCAACACAAACTTCATCAACCTTGATGGACATCTATAATAGCAACAGACAATACTACCTCCATACAAATCTCCTAATGATGATGATAGCTCAACTCAAACTACTTTCATACAAATTTCTTGATGATGATGACGGCTCAACTCAAACTCATCATGCACCTAAATCATGCATCTCAATCAATTTCCTGAGGGTATGGTCAACAACACCACAATATGTGAACTAGTCTCTGCAACATAATTACAACCTTGATATCCTGACATGTCATGAATAAACAACACCATGAACATATGTTACCATGACAATAAGCATCCTGTTGAGATTCATGAAGACATCCTAAAGAGCAATATATATATCATGAAATCCTCTTTGATCCATGAACATCAAGATGATCCAACACTTGTAGCAGCCAATGACATGATAGTCAAACTCAACAATACCTCATCTTTGATCACCTTTAAACATCTTGTTGCTCCTATCCTGAAGGCACTTGCTGATCTAGCATCCTGAAGGCACAAGACTAAGATCACATCATGTGACTGAGATCATTCTTAGAGCAATCGTCATGTGAAGCACACCAATCAAACCAATCAACTCATGTAAGGTAAATCAACTCCATTAACATCCACACCACATATCAACTCCATTGCCATCAATGACAAATCTCTATCATCAAGATCCTAAGTTATGTCAAAGTTCCCACCTCGTGTCTTTTTCTAGAAGATCAGACTTCCAGAGGTTTTTATGACTTTACAACTTTGTTCCAAGTCCTCACCAGGTCCTATTGTCTGCATTGTTTCCTTTAGTTTCTTTGTTTTCTTCATGGATTCCTAAAGTTTCGAGGAACTCAAGCACTCTCAAACTTGGTTCCAATGTTTGAGTTCCTTCTAGATTCCTGGTTCTTGTTGTACTGGAAAATTATTAATGTCACATGTATGGACTTAATACGCCCCTATATCATCAATTTTCACCTCCCATTTCACACTTTGAATCTGAATTTCCAATTTTTTGATCTCCTAGAGTATTTCAAACCCTTTTTCAACTAAGAGCTCACATTTATTGATGAATTTGTGTGATTGGTGGTAGATTAAAGGTCTATGAATTGCTAGTGTCACAAGATCTATTTCTGCCTCTGTGATTTTCATCTTTTGCATCTTCCAAGTTGGCTCCTTTTAGTTTTATTTCAAATTTATTTTTAGATTTTGATCTTTTAAATTTATTCTTCTTGGATTATTTGTTAGTTCTTATTTTTTCCCTAGTATTTCATGTGTATTTGGATATTTTCCTTGTTTGAGTTTTGTTTCAAATCCTAACCTAGGGTTTTTTAGGTTTAAATTTGAAATTAGGGTTAGATTTTAGGGTAGGTCAATAAGGATTAGATCCCTTGTCAAAAATGAGTTCTTTGGCATAAATTCTTGTGTCAAAATCCTTGTCTAATTTTTCTTCATGCTTTACCACCTTTTAAAACAATTCTAGGATCTTAGATCCATCCAAAACCTTAAATCTCACCTTACAATGTTTTATAAACTTAACAATTAGGGGTTTTAAGGTTTTCTTGCACATTGGAACCTAATCCAATTGTTCACGATCCTCCTAGTTTCTCACTTCCCATGTTGTCAGCCTCTAGTTCTTGGTTACTATCAAAACCCAAAAATTTGATGGGATAGGTGAAATATTGAATGAAGTACAGGATCTGGGTTTCACTTGGGATGTTGAACTTTTGTCTAGAGATCCTTAGGTTCCTCACTTTCCCAATTTTTCGCTCTTTAAAATTAAAATCCTTTTTCAAACTTGTAGGTCTCTGTTGAATAATTACACCATGTCCCAAATTCCAATGTCCTCTTGAAACTCGATAACACAAAGAATACCAAAATACTTTAAATTTGACAAATTTAATAAATTTTAATGGTATAAAGAAAACTAATGGTGCATTTTCTTAACATTAAATGTATAAATGACTAACAAGCTTGATAAAATCCCAACAATAATGAAGTACAAATTCAAATGGGTCACTAAGGCCTTCAACATTACTTCTGATGTACAAGGAATCATCAATACAAACTTGGGGCATGTGAGCTTAGAGCAGTTTCACAAGGACATATTTGGAGATGCACCCACGCCAAGGGCAAGAATCTTAACTAGCTCAGGACTGGCCCTTGTAGCTAGATTTTCAATGTCAGTACAATGTCCAAATTTAATCTTGGCTTGTGCTCAAGCTTATCATGTAGGAGATGGGAAAGCTTATGTTGCACAAGGAAACATAATATTGGATGTAACTCCAGCAATGATAAGGCTAACCTTTGACCTTGCTCACCATGTATAATTGGTGATGTTGACAAAAATAGAATCTCAAACTATTTTTGAGGATCACCAAATAGACACTGGCTCCTCAAAGAAAGGAAGTCTATTGTCAAGATCCCAAAGAATCTGACTAGGTCATATTTCCAACTAGAAATTAGGGATGTGATCAACTTGTTAACAAGGGTCACGGGAAATATAGATTCTAGGTTGTATCAACACTAGATGTTCCAATTTATCAATATGATCCTCAAGAACTAGTAATTCTTGGACTTAGCCCAAATACTAAGTGACATATTACATGCACAGTTAATCACTATAACCAATGATAAGAAGTTCAACATGGCTTCATACATTGTGTCTCTATTAGACAAACGAGCTCATTCCCTTCGTGTAGTCACAAAGGAATAAATGGGAGAAGCACTAGGGAAAATAAGGTGTGGGATTTCTATCCCCAATTAGAGCTCAAGGAAGCACATAAACACAATAAAAGAGTCAATGATATCTTCTTGTTCACTATCATTAGGAAATTCACAAGGGATATCAATGCCAGAATGTTTATGGAAGCCAAGGCTTTTGTTTTGCCAAATCAAAATTTTTGCTTCATTAAGGCATTTTGTGAAAGTTTCTAAAAATAGACGTCAAATTAGGTTTTCTAGGTTTCTTGAGATACCGATGCTGGCAAAATTTTATAAAAATAGAATCTCTGATTCAGGTGTCGTGCCTAATTCTGATTGGTTGATTTTGCTTCACGATCAAGGTGATCCACACAGAATCTACAAAAGGTTGTGTTTTCCCTATTGGGTCAATTCTACTTTTTTAGATGGCAAAGCATGAGCTCCGAGGCCATTAATGGAGGAGGTTCATCTACTAGGGAGCAGTTTCAAGTTTTCTAGGCTTTTCAGATAACGTAGAAATGTCAAGTAGTCATCAACTGACGAGAAATGAAGAACGGAGCATGATGATTCTGGAAAGTGAAGAAAAGTTTAAAAATCCTCAAAATTGTTTAAGTCTGGAAATCTCAGGCGCCCCTGGACGCTGGGGGCACCCAACCTTGGTAGACTTAGATTTTTTTTCATATTTTTCAGAAAATGTTAAAAATGCCTCCGTCAGCCAGTTTTCACGTGGACAAAAGCAATCATTTTGGTCAATAGGTTCTAAAAAGATGGGATTCACCTTAGATATGCCCAGGCTATCCAGTCCATCCTTCATCTAGTGGCAGTTATCTGATAAATCATCGAAATCAACGACAGAAAGCAGTTGTCAGCACGCGAAACGAGGTAAACTTTAAACAAAGATGAAAATCATAAAAAATGACTAAGGCATTGACATCCAAGTGGGGCACCCATCATCCTCAGTTTTAGAATATTTTTCACGTTTTTTGAGAAATGTCAAAAAGTCTTTGTCAGCCTGCTTCCAGGTGATCAAAATCAGTCAAACTCAGTCAAAATGCTTGTAAAAGCTAGAAATTCATCTTAGGTATATTCAGGGTACTCAGATCACCTCTCATCCTGTTTCAGCAGTCAGTCAGACGATCAAAGACAAAGATCAAATAGGACCTATGGCACATAAAACAGAGAAATGGAATGAAAATTGAAAAATTCCAAAAAATTTCTATGGCATGGAATCAAAGGTGCCCCAGGAGGCTGAGAGCGCCCATCATCTCTAAACTTAACCATTTTTTCATGTTTCTCTAGAAAATGACAAATCCTCCTCCGTCTGCTCGATGGGATTCACAGAAAATTAGTTTGGCTCAGTTTTTGAGGCAGGCAGAAGGTACAATCAGTTCAGTTTTCATCAGGCTTGCCTAATTGCCTGACCATCAATCTCAGTTTTGCTCTGGCAGGCGAGATTCGATAGCCTAACTGGGTCCCATAGTTACCGGAATGCGTGCGAAAAACAAGAAAATGAAAAAGTTGAAAATTTCCAAAATTTGGCTAAGGCATCAAAACCCAAGCTCCCCTGGAGGCTAGGGGCACCTGGAGTCTCCAGAGTTAGACTTTTCCATGTTTTGTTGATGTCATCTGATAGCCTTTTTCTGATCTTCGTCCGGTGACAGTTTCCAAAAGTTAGATTTGCAGTCAAACGTCGTCTGATCGTTAATTCAAGGCTAGGGATGAAATTAGGATTGATAAAACTCCAAAATGCTATGATTAGTCAGTTTTTTCAATCAATGGTGACAGTTTGCCATCTTGTTGAAGTCAGAGGCAGGCCATGCTGGAGTTAGAACGAGTGCAAAAGTTTCAAAACGAAGGAAAAATTGGCTAACACTTTTACAACCTCGCATGTTTGATGACATCATCAAAGAATATTTATTTTAATCATCTCACACGTAAAGCCATAGGCGGCTATAAAATAGGGATTCTTCCTATTTGAGCATATCTACTTGGATTTGTGCTTTAAAAGATGCTTTCTTCATGGATAAGTTTGAAGCTTTGTGCTTTCACAAAGAAAGCTGCTTTTTTGTCCTAAAGTTCTATAAAGACAAGCTTTTGGCCTCCTTTATTCATTATTTTTGCAGGTTGCATCCAAAAGAAAGAAAACATCTTTTTCTTCTCATGAAGATTTGAGAACCAAAATGGAGTACTTTTTTAGTGTTCTTCGTAGTTTTAGGATTGGGAAGCACAGAGGCACACTTTTTCAAAGTCCATTTTTCTAGGGCATCATTTTTTAGAAACAGGGCCGGAGCTTTTTCAGTTTTTATCGAAATGGGTCCATCAGGAATTTCGTCCTCTTGAAGATTGGAAAATTTTATTTTTTTGAAAATCTACTTTTTTGTTGCTTTTTCGGGAAATCCTCTGCTTTTTCAAAATCCAACGATCTGGGTTGTTTCAAAACGGGATTGTCTACAAAACCCATGTGCCAGCTTTTTCTCTCGAAATCTATTTTTTAGAAAAAATTAGCAAGCAATTTTTAGCCTTTTGTGCAAAATATTTTTGAAATAGACATGTTCACAGCCATTCTTCAAGTTTTTCAGTATACAGTACTCTCCAATAGAGATCAAGCCTAAAACAACATTTGTTCATGATTACCTAAGGACCTTCAAGACATATTTGCATAAGGTGCATCCAGTGTTCAATTTGCATGCTTTAGAAGATGCAGGAAACATCACTATTAGGAATCTGAGTCACTATGGGTTGCTTGCAGCAACTTCATTCCCTGTCATAGTGCAAAGCATTGAATTCGTGATTGCTTGTACTAAGCATTACAATTCAGTTACAAGGGAAATCCAATCAGCATATGGGCATGTACTTTGCAGCCTCAGGCCAAATGACATTGAAAAATGTTTTTCAATACCAATATGGAAGGAGAACTTAGTCATTTCTATTGAAGAATGCAAGAGGTGGCACAATGATAAAGAAATATATCAGAAAAAGATTGCTCAAAAGTGGTTAAAAGAAAAGCAAAACATTTTGCCAAAGAACGTTGGACGTGGAGAGTTCAAGGAAGAACATGCAATAATGATTACTCTACTGAGCCGAATCACAGGTCAAGCAGAAGCTAACAAATTTCAGCCTTGGATGTTTTACATCATGTCCCAGATTGTTGACAGAACAGAATACTATGATTGGGCAGAACTAATCAGTGATAGTCTCCACCATTAGATAATTGATTTTCAAAGGGCCCATGAATTCCACATGATGTCATATCTCATATATCTAATGGCCTTTTCAGGGTCAGTTTAGGGGTTTGAATATTGTTGGAACTTTGGGCATTCAACATGTATATCACCATTTCTCACAGTTAGAATTTTCTCAGGCTGAGCAACATTATAGGAGAGTAAATGATGTATTCCTTATGCATGCGGTACGAGGTCTGGATAATGAGTTGCATATATGATTTTTAGCTGATGCTAGATTGGCAATGGTGGAATGGGCTGATTGGTTTATCCAGTTTCCCACTTTCACCTACATCGGAGTATATGGCTTCTCAGAAGAGCCAACCATGCTACCAAGATATCCTACGGATGAGGTAGCGTTCATGGAATTTCTGAGGCAAGTCTATGAAGTTCATTCATTTCTGCATAGCAGGCACAAGGTGGCTTTTAGTTTTCTAATTGGGATGGGTATTTACAGATGCAGATCTAGAGCAGATGCCAAAGTAATTGGTAGTGAATCGTCCAAGTATGGTCTTAAGTTTTACGACAGGAGGTTTTCATATGATCCTCGTGGTGTTTTTGCATCACACCTTGGTCAAAATTGTGTACATGTGCCAACAGTTGAAGATTTCTGGGCTAATTATGCAGATAAATTCGAAGTGCGGAAACATAATTACAACAGGTTTACCCTTTAGCAATTGGCTGATATCCTGATAGAAGATGTAGAGGGCTTGTTAGATGATGATGGTGAGGTTCTACTTCCCACATATTTTAGAGATCAGGTCGAGCAATAACCACTGTCACCAGTTAATTGGTTTGTCAAAGAAAACACCTCAATTGAGGAAAGAACGAGTCAGGTTATCAAAAATAGTATGATATTCTTAAATGATAAGAAGCGGAGAGAAGCCATTTTGGTTGCAGAGCTGCCAGTAGTTCTACCATCTGTACCTTCCACTTCCAAACCAAAACCAAGGGTTAAGGCTATGAGCATCCTTCCAGAAGGAATGAAGATGGCTAAGTTGAAGAGGACAAAGGTTGAGTCTCCATTCCATAGTCAACAGGAACAGCCAATAGTTGCATCAAAAGTTCTCACTGAACCAGCACCGCATATTGAAATAATGCCTTTAGTTCATGTTTCTACATCTCCATCACTGAGCTCTTCTCCCATTCATATAGATTCAGAGCCAGACTTGCCAGTTCATAACACTGAGACACATATTGGTTCATCAGGAGTTGATGAAGTTAGAACTAAGCCTCCTATAGAGGTTAGCCCATCTTGGGTCAAAAAAGAATAAAGCCTTCATATTAGTTAAACTTGACAGAGATTAATAGCATCTAACAAGACATACCAGATAGGAAAATTAAGAAGCAAGTTCACATTGAAAAGAATGCTAAGGGAGAAATGATCCTTGAAACTACAACACCGCCAGAAGATAAGAATGTTAATGAGATTGAGGTTGATGACTTCAAGGTTGTCAGAGCTAATCTTGGTAGGAGTACTTGGCATACAGATGTAAATCTCTTTGAGGTTGCAGTAGATAATTTAAAGGAGAGGGTGTTGAAAGACGAAGAAGATAAAGCAGCCCTCAAGGTTGAAAATAGGCAGCTACGACAGTATATTTCCAATCTTTTTCACGACACTTCACAGGCTGACTTACTACTTCCTCAGATTCTAGAATCACTGGCTGATCAGCAGCAGTTGAGTCTATTGGTCATTTATGGGAGGCACATGAAGGATTGGGTGGAAGAATTTGTAACTAAAGGCAGAGTTGTACTTTCACAGATCTATCAATTAAAGTACAACGCTCATGATCTGCATCAAGGAATTCAGGGGTTACAACAGACTATGGCTGAAAACAGACCGGTGTTTGAGATCATTATCTCTGACTTAAAGATACCATATAATTCCATTGATTCAACAGAAGATAAGAAGATTGCTTCTACTTGGAAAGCACAGTATCGTTTCACAGTAAAAACCTATGAAAGTATAATCTCAAAGTTAGCAGAATAGAAAGAAAAAGTGGTAAATGTTCTCAAGTTCGTGAGATCTTTTGTTTCTCTGATCCTGTGTTCATATGAGAAAGAAGATGGTACCCTGTATGATCTCAGGGAAGTACAGACAGAATTCCAGACTCTCGTCTGCAACAATTTTAATGGTGATCTCAGTGCTGGCAAGATGGATCGTTTTGCCTCTATGATAGTAAAATTTGATAAAGTTGTGGGCAAAGTTTGTGAATTCCTACAGATGGTTGCAAATGGTAAAGAAATGTTAGAAAATCAGAATATCATCTTAGAGTATCGGTGTTCCTTGCAAAGATGCGCTCACTAGCTTTTTAGAAGATATTATTTCCCAAAATATCAATGGATGACGTCACCAATAAAGCAGTAATAAAGATAAGGATGTGACTTGAAAGAAAGCAACTTTAACTCAAATACTTTTTGTTTTAAAGCATTTTCTTTCATCCAAAGATTATCCATCCTTAAAATAGTAAAAATCACTTTGTAATAGTTGGAGCTTTCTTTGCTTTAAAGCAAATTGTTTTAAAGCAGTTGTTAGTTGTAATCTTTGTCTTAGAATAGAAATAAAGCTTGCGAGTTGGCAAGTTAGATAAAATCAAGGAGATTTTAGGGTTCCCTACTCCTTTGATTTAGTATAAATAAGGGCAGCCTTGCCCATTGTCAGGAAACTGTAATTGTGATAGCAAAATTTGTTGTGCCTATTCTAGCCTGTAGAAATTGTTTTTTCAAGTGCTTGATCACTCTGTGTTATCTGTTATCCAGTGTTTGATCGCATAGTGTATGCCTGCCTTTTGCTACAATATCATTGCCCTAGATTTGTAATAACTTTATGATATTGAGAATAGAAATCTCATGCCTATCATTTGCTTTGATTCTCTATCTCACGATCATCTAGTTTTGTCGTCAGATGTGTGGCTTTCGTAATCTTACTTTCAGTTTTCATCTTAAAGTACAATGAGTCTTCTGATGTGATCTGGAAGAAGTTTATTTGAGCTTTTATGTTAAAACAAATCATTCTATGTTAACTTTTGATTCCTATGCTCTAAATTTACTTAGGTGATCAAAAGCGTCATTTAGTTTAGGCCTAGCTGTAGTTAGAAGTTAAAAAGAAAAACCTCTACTGCAGCGATAGAGTTTTATAACCTTGTGCTCGTAGCTGAGAAGCAAAAAGACAAGCAAAATTTAATTTATTTATCTTTTAAGCAAACATCAGTAAAAGGGAACTTCCCCTCATAATAGAAGAGCAGTTTATCTGTGCATAGCTATCTATTTCCAACTCGCATTCCAGAGGTACGAATTGAAACGCTAACAACTTTGATTCAAGGATGGGGGAAATGGTTCATACACTTCCCAAGATCCACATATATTAGGATATCTGGATTCACCAAAACCCCTTATCTATTGCCTAGGTATTGCAGTGACAAGGTAATTTTATTGAAAATTTCAAGACAAATGCTTCAAGTGCATCTCAAGCTACGAGAAAGCATATTTTGTGTGTTCAATTCCAATTTTATTTGGGTTTCTATACATGTAATTTTATTAATTCTACCAAAGCATCTGATGAGGAGCTGGAGGATATGAATTTCAAATTTTATCAACATAGTCTTGATTATGATCCTTATGGCAGAATCAAGAAACTATTGGAGACTATGAATGACCATGAGCAAACTTTGGAAGAATTGTGGGCTAATTGCAAAGATGATTTTGAAGTAAGAAGACTTATTGTAGATCAACTACTTTCCAAATGAAATCTTTTAAGATTCATGAATATATTCCTTCAAAACAATTAGATGATGACCAAGTCTTACATCCATGTTGCAAGTATGTGCCTAACTGGGGTTGTCATTGATTTCAACATATCTATGTTGTCATTGGTGTCAACTATGCTCTTGTTTTGATGCTTGCTTGTATCGAGTTAGTTGCTTTGTACTGACCTATGTAAGCATTGAAGATAATTAGTAAGTGATCCTGATATTATGTTTCCAAGTGCTTTTGAGAAAATTTTCTCTCCCAATGGCAACAGTGTGTTGAAGAGTATCTCTGTTTACAGCAGAACAGTCTAGTAATTTGCTCCACATTTCTTGTAGAATGAATATCTTTGTCTACTGATTGGAATTTATTTAGAGGTGTGTCTAAAAATGCTATATTCCAAGTTTGAGCCTCTGGTACAAAGATTTGAGAGAGTTCTATTCACCAGAGTAAGAACTATTTTTTTTGTGCATTCAGTGGTGACAGGGAGAAAGTATTTTGCTCCGCATTCCTCTGCGTTGAAGTATTATGGTCTACGGTTCTAGAGCTAAGTCTAGTATGATGTTATGTGCCTTCAACTACAATGGTTCATGATTTGGTGGTCTGCAAGCAATCTTTTCTTTAAGACAGTGGCTGACAGTGTTGTTTAAGTGCTTTAGTTTGAAGAATCTTCTTGACAAAATGGTTAGAGGTTGTGCGGATGTTCCTAGTGATTACAATGTGCTTGTGGATGTCTCTTGATCATGTTCCTACTTTTTGATTGGTCCGCGAAGAGTAATTTGGATCGTGGATGAAGACTGTTCCTAAAAGACTTAGTGTTAACTCCAAGTCTTGGCCGACCTGGTTGTTTTCACTACTTGTGGAGATGCATTGAAGATTGTCAAAGTGTATTGTGGCGTGGAAGATTACACTTGAGTCTCAGTTAAGGCATAACGTGTTCTGCATACATCTTTTCCTTAGCTAATTTTATTTAGGTCTAGACCTATTTCTATGTGTGTTTGTAATGCCGACCTTGGAGATTGCTCCAATGGTTGATGAATGTAATGCCAACCTTGACGTACATTCCAAGGTTGATGAATTGTATAAAAACATGTAATGAAGTTGTGAAAAGATGTCCTTGTGAAAATGAAAAGATAAGTGCGAAGTGAAAAGGCAGAGCATAGCAGAGGAAATGTATTGTGCTTCAATGGAACTAAACTTAGGCATGGAGTAGATTCTATCAAATCAGTTCACAAACACTTGGCAGTGAGCCACCCCTTGGCAGTGAACCACCCGTTGGCAGTGAGCCCTAACTTTTGCAGTGAGCATTTTTGGTAGTGAGCCTCTGATTTTTGATATTGCTATAACATATTTATTTTGTGAGCTAACACTCACCGTGGTTTTTCCCTTATAGGGTTTTCCACGTGAAAAATCTAGTGTCTCATGTGTTGAATGTGTGATTATGCTTAAGTTTTTGATTTCATGCTTTCATGGTTAAATCATAATAACAATGGATGATTGATTGATGTTTTGATGTTTATAAGAAGTTAAGTTTTGGTGACAACTAATTCACCCCCCCCTCTCAGTTATCCTGTGCATTTCAACAATCACATGTATGATTTGTGAAGAATGGATATTGACCCATTCCCAAGCCTGAACTGGCCATTGAAAGAGAACTTATCAATTGAGTCAATAAGCAAAGGAGTCCTAGAATTTATCTTCTCATGGTTAGACTCTAAGATTGCACAGTTAGGTAAGGGTAAACGAAAAGAAAAGAAAGATAAAAGAAAGAAGATTGAAGAAGAATCTTCCTCTGACCCTAAGATCTACAAAAAGGATAAAAGAGAAATAAGGAAGGAGAAGATGATAGGAGCCAAGGGTAATGTAACCCAAGAATAATTACAAGAAATTGTTCTCCTATTTTACCTCAAGGCCAAAATAGCCTAAGGATCCCCTAATTTTGTAGAAATGTTGTAAAGACACATTCATGCCTTTAGATGTTTTGTTGTCTTATTGTGTGTTTTGCCTTGTAAAGTTCTCCCAAAAAATCTTGTGTTTTTTCCTTTGAAAAGTTGCATTATCAGTGAACTTGGCAATTTGTGAACTTGTTGGTTCACCGATAGGTGAACTCGTCGATAATGAAAGAGGGGATTTTCTTTTGAGAACAAGTGCAAGAGGGTTGTTTGATCGACAAGTTGGGTAGTTCATGAACCTGCTAGTTCATCGATCAGTAAGTTCACCGATGGAAGAAGTCATCGATGGGAAAAGAGAAAGCAAGAGCAAGACAAACCAATCATTGGATCGGCGAGTTCGTGAACCTGCAAACTTGTCAATCAATTTGTCATTTCATCTATTCATCGATCATCATCTTCACCGACAAAATATAAAGCAAAAGACAAAGGCAAAGAAGGAAAGATAAATCGGCAAAGCCCTTGCTAATCTAGATCCTTTCTCTAACCATATCTTCCATCCATATATCAGGTTTAGTTGGAAGCCTTTTTTCCATCTGGATGTTAAAAAGTCAATCGGATGTGGAACTTTCAAATGATAAAGTTCAGGTTTAGTTAGAAGCATTAGCAGGATATGATGATGTTAGCATCACTTCATTTGGATGCAGATGTTCAAGTGGATGTGGAAATTTCAAGTTAAACATACAGTTCATTTAAAATGTCATGTTCAGTTAGATGTCCATTTGCAAGGCTTTGTTGGCCAACAAGACATTTCCAAGCACCTTTCCCGATTGAATGTAGATATCTCCTTTCTAAGTGGATATTCAGTTATATAGTAACATCTAGATGTCGATACATCCAGATGATGTCAACAAATTCCAATCAGACATCCTCACGAACCGCATTTAGATCTTCTATCATGATCCTTATTTCAACATCATGTTTGATTACCTTATATTTAGATGTATTTTTATGCTCCATGCTCCTTTCTCATCTAGATGCACTAAAAAGTCAATCGGACATTCAACTTCCAACTGAACCTCATATTTCATCCAAATATTTCTCAAGCACATCTTCCAACTAGACATCTTCTAAATGTTCAAAAGGAAAGAGGGCATCAACAAGTAAACATTCAACCCAATGTTTCCCAACATCTGGTTGAACAGGAGAATGTACTTGGAGCATAAAGTATGCCTATAGAAGATCAACATTAGGTTGATCAACATGAAGTGGATCCATATCAGGATCAAGATAATGATCAAGGTAAAGTGACACATTCATATGGTCAACATCAAGAAGAACATCAAGAAGCAGATGTGGATCAAAATAAGGTAGGATGCAGAGCAACATCCAGATGACCCGATTGCATCCAAACCTGACATATCATATCCAGTTGAATAGAGCCTAATTGGATATATATTGTTAGCTTGAAAAACCATCATGTTGACTTCTAAAAATGGGAAAGTCAGTTTCCTACTGCCATTTTTGGTCGATAAAGGGGAAATCAGTCAAAGAGCGCAATCAAAATGTCAAAAGGGTGTGCTAAAGCACAAAATCAAGGTCAACACTTTAAAGTATTGTAAAAGCTTCATCAAGGGAGATTTCTTCTATATCCCTATCCTAAAGTTCATTTATTTTGTGTAAGGACTCCTATTCAATGTCATCACCATTAATGTGGGACGGAACGAGTCGCAAGTAGCTGGAACAATGTCTAATTTTAATACACCAATACCAATGGTGGATGAAGAAGATGAAACAATGTATGCAAGTACCCTAGAACGATGGACTTCCCTGGGATGCATTTGACCAAAGGCCCTCCTGCATTAAATCTTGTACCTAAGAGCATGGGTGATCATCCTAAAGGGTTTGTAGAGCATTGGTGACACTCTAAATCCATACTTTCTTGGACATGGGCCATGGGTTGAATTTATTATAGTATGGGCAGTTTGAAAAACATGTTGACTGGGTTTTCTCATGTCTAGAGATGCACAGTGAAACGACAAAGCTATATAAGCATGTTAAGATGTATTTTTTATGGGTTGGTTGGTTGTTGGCTTGTTATCTAGGCTAAAGCACTTGATGTTTGATCTTTGCCTCATGATATTTCCTAGAACTATATGAATCTGATGGACTGTGTCCTCTTTTGGACCTCTCTTGTCTTCATTTCTAATTCAAATATAAATGGAAGTTTGTCATTCTGTGTCTTTTCTGATCTGTATTGAGCTATTCTTCCTTTGTAATGGCTTTTTAACCTTCATGGTTAATATAAACTACCAATATTTGCCTCTCTTTATTTCTAAATTGTGTTTATTTAAAAGCTGCATACTTATACCATGAATGAATCATCCCTCTTTAGTTGTAGTTTTTTGTTTGAACCTCTATTGGAGTTTCATGAGTATGTGTGAGCTTCTTCTATTTTGAGATCATTTTTGTATTATATCAGGTCCAACCAAATGAACTAAATTTGGTGTATCACCTCCTTTCAATTTTAATTCTCCTTCTTCCCCTTTTCCCTAGTGACTGTTAGCATTAGGTTTAGTTGCAGAAATTCTCTAGACCTTAAGTCTAGAAAGAGAAAACAACCTTCTCTAGATCTCTAATCTCAGTTGCAAGGTTCCACACCTTGAGATCATTCCAATGTTTCATTGAATTGGTTGTAACTACCAGAAGCTTCAACAATAGGGCAAAAATTTAGGTGATAATAATTTATAGCATGCCTGGCGGGACCAATTTGATGATCCTTATCATCCATTGAAGGATTTGGTGTGTTCTTCAATGTATCTTTCCATTCAGGGCATCTTTTTCAACACCATGGCAACTCCAAGACTCAGATCTACTGATTTAAGTAGCCCAAGTGCTTAAAAGATTAGGATTTTATTGATATTCTTGGTCTCACTTACTTTTAGAAGCATTTCAATCACCTAGCGACTCTCTTTTGGTATGTATCCAGTTTTCTTCATATGCATACCTATTTTGCTCTATTTCAGATAGTTTCTATGATTATCTATCATTTTTTGATACCCCAATATGTTAAATTTCTATGGAAACTATGGCTACTCCCCTCCACCTAGCCAGAATGCAAATTTTATTCCTCTGTATCAACCATATCAAGGCCAATATGCCTATGTTTTATGCAGAATGCCCTTATTTCAATAGGTTATCAACATCCTCATGATGCTTACCTCTCTCCCACCCCTACTTAGTCTTCTTGGCAACCTAATCATGCCTATTATCAACCCCAAGAAGACCACTTCACTCCTAATCAGTGTGGCCACTCTCCTAACCCACCTCAAGATCTCAGCAATATGAGTATCAAAGATATCAGGTTGAACTTTCAAAGGGAATTAGATGACATCAAGAGGGAGTAGGAGTATGAACAACAACAAGATGAGCTTGCTCATCAAGCCTTCACCAACAATAGATGGAGGCACAAGAGAGATCTTATCAAGAGAACCTTGCTATGCAGATTGTAGCTAAAGAAGAATAGATGAGGTAGGTGATTGTCAAAGTCCAGAGAATGGAATCCTAATCAACACCTCCCATTCCTAGTTTCAAGCAACCCCACCTGCAGCTGCAAATCCACCTACCATAGAGAGGGCTTCCACTTTCAAGATCCCAAGCTTTAGGCAAGGGAGTCCTCCTAAAGCCCCACAATAATCTCCTTAGTTCAAGATCCCCAGCTTTAAGGAGCTGCTTCCTGTGCAAAACCCCTCTAAAACCCCAGACCAGCCTCGAAGCTTCAAATTTCCAAGTTTTAGAGGTCCCCATCCTTCACAAGACCTTGTTCTTGTGCAAGCCCAACATGTTTCCCCAAGAACATTTTTTCCAAGAACCCTCTCCCCTCTAAGAAATGCAAGGAAATATTCAATCTCTTGTCCCATGTCACCTCTCTTTCCCTGACACTATTTCACTTTTCAAAGGTGGACTTGTTTATTGGGCTAGTTGGTTAGATGAGCCAAAGGTGGAGGTGGAAGAGAAAAAAATTAATGAGGAACAACCTTCTATTCCTATGCTCATAGAGGTGGAATTCATTGAACCTCTTACACTTGGAGTAATGCTAATTCAAATGAAGGGCCGAATCCTCTAGATTTTTGTTCTTTTGAAGCATTTTCTCATGCATCTGACCAAGCAAACAAGAAGGAAGTGCAATTATTGCATGGTGAGAAACTTCAATTGCAAAGGCAACTCAAGCATGATCTAGTGGAGTTGCAGTCAAATGATGAGGACATTGAGAAGGAGATTTCTATAGTGGCTTCAGAGGTTGATGATGTTTCCATGTTTCATGATTTTCCTACTTACATTGAAGGTGAAGAAGGCATGCAAATACCAACATTAGATGCATTTTTGAAATAGCATGGGGATGTTGAATTTGATGGCATTGGCCTATTTGATGAGCTTCCATGTTTTGTTGAGGACAACATTGAAGATGAGGCCCTAGCTCATGAGGAAGAGTATATGGATAGCCTTGTTTTGAGGGATGAAGAGGTTGATTGCATAGGCTTGTTCTTTTAATTGGACAAGATGTCGTACAAGAGCTTTTGCCTCTCGCAAAGGATCCCAGTGTTTTCTCGGTACTTTAAGAATGCTATCATAAGGTTATGGTGAGTCCTCCCATGCAGAAAAGAGAAGAAGATCTTGAGGAGGCTTCCTTCTGGGACGAGTTGGAAGACTTCTCAAATTATGACTTCAAGACAACATCCTTAGAGGAAGAGGTCTTTGAGCAAAGTGTGCAAGGTATGGAGTTCGACACATTTCTAAGTAAGCCACAATAGTTGAGCCACATTTCCAAGCATGTCATTTCAAGGGGATGCCCTATCAGGCATCTGGCCCAGCTGGAGACAGACAGAGAAGAGCCACCACCTATCAAACTTACTTCAAAGCATGAGGTTGAGCATCAAGAAGGGCTAGATCAACCCACTTATCCAATTCCAAGTGGTTGCATTCCTGATTAGTGTTGGTGGGTAAGTGAATTTTTATTTACCCTTGGGAGCATTTCATAGGTTTATTGTATTCCCATCCCTTCCCCACCTCTTGTTAATTGCCTACAGGCATGTAAAGTATTGTAAATTGTTAAGGAAGGGCAGTTGTTTTACAAAACTAGTTAACGACTTTGTTTAAGTCCTTTTCTGGTTGGTTGATTTAGGTTTAGGATAGGTTTGTTTTGTGTAGTTTTCCTTTCCTCCAAGTGCTCTTGCATAGGTTGTATCCTCATTAGGAGGTTGTTTTCCTTGTTTGTTTTGTGTGTTTTGTGGTGTTTTTTGTTTTCTGGAGGTATGTTAAGTTTTATGTTGGTCTAGCCAATCTCTATTTGATCAGTTTTTGCAGTCCCCTTTGACTCTATGCCCAATTGATTATATAAGGCCACTAGATTCTTGTGTTTACTACGAAAACACCTCTACATAGTTACCAAAAAGTTGTCCTATATTACCTTCAGGCTAAAATAGCCCAAGGATTCCTGAATTCTACATAAATGTTGTAAAAACCCATTCATGCCTTTAGATGTATTACCATCCTATTGTGTGTTTTGCCTTGTAAAGTTCTTGCAAAAATCCTAAGTGTTTTTCCTTTGAGATTTTCCATTATAGGCAAACTTGGCAGTTTGCAAACCTGTTGGTTTGCTAATCAAAAGGTTCGTTGATAATGAAAGAGGGGATTTTCTTTTGAGAACAAGTGCAAGAGGGTTATTTTTTTGGTAGGTTGAATAGTTTGTGAACCTGCCAATTCGTCGATCGATAGGTTTGTCAATGGAAGAAGTCACTAATGAGCAAAGAAAAAGCAAGAGAAAGACAAACCAATCATTGGATCGGTGATTTTGTGAACTTGTGAACTCGTCAATCAATTCATGATTTCATTTGTTCGTCAATCGTCATCTTCACCGATGAAAGATAAAGCAGAAGACAAAGGCAAAGAAGGAAAGATAAATCAGCTAAGAGCTTGCTGATCTAGATCCTTTCTCTAACTAGATCTTCCATCTAGATATCGGGTTCAATTGGAGCCTTTGTTTCCATCTAGATGTTGAAAAGTCAACCAGACATGGAACTTTCAAATGATAAAGGTCAAGTTTAGTTAGATGCATCGGCAAGATATGATGATGTTAGCATCGCTTCATCTGGATACAAATGTTCAAGTGGATGTGGAACTTTCAAGTTAAACATCCAATTCAGTTTAAATGTCATGTTCAATTAAATGTTTGGTTGCAAGGCTCTGTTGGCCAACTAGAAATTTCCAAGCACCTTTTCCAACTGGATGTAGATATCTCCTTTCTAACCAGATATTCAGTTGCACAATAACATCCAAATGCTGATGCATCTAGATGATGTCAACAAATTCCAACTGGACATCCTCACCAATTAGATATGGATCTTCCATCTAGATCCTTATTTCAACATCACATCCGGTTACCTTATATCTGGATGCAATTTTTTTATGTTGCATGCTCCTTTCTCATCCAGATGCATTGAAAAGTCAACTGGACCTTCAACTTCCAACTGAACCTCAATTTTCATCCAAATATTTCTCAAGCACATCTTCCAACTGGACATCTTATAAATGGTCAAAAGGAAAGAGGGCCTCAACAAGTGAACATTAAACCTGATGTTTCCCAACATCCAGTTGAATAGGAGAATGCACTTGGAGTGCAAAGTATGCCTATAGAAGATCAACATCAAGTTGTTCAACATGAAGAGGATCCATATCAAGATCAAGATAATGATCAAAGGTAAAGTGACATATTTGGATGCTTAACATCAAGAAGAACATCATGAAGCGGATGTGGATTAGAATAAGGCAGGATGCATAGCAACATCCAGATGACCTGATTGCATCCAAACTTTACATCTCATATCTAGTTGAATAGAGCCTGACTGGATATATCATGTTAGCTTGCAAAACCATCTTGTTGACTTTCAGAAGTGCCAAAGTTAGTTTTCTACCGCTGTTTTTGGTTGATAAAGGGGAAAATAATTAGAGAGTGCAATCAAAATGTCAAAAGGGGGTGCCGAAGCACAAAAACAAAGTCAACACTTCAAAGTGTTGGAAAATATTCATCAGGGACATTTATTATATATCCCTATCTTGAAGCATGTTTCTTTCACGTAAGGACTCTTATTCGACGCCATCGCCATTAATGCAAAATGGAATGAGTCACGGGTAGTTGGAATGTAGTGTCTGATTTAATGCACTAGTACTAGAGGTGGATGAAGAATATGAAATAGTGTATGTAGGTACCCCAGACTGACAAACTTCCCAGGGACATTTCACCAAAGGCCCTCCTGCATTAAAATCTTGTACCTGAGAGCATGGGCGATCATCCTAAAGGATTTGCAGAGCATGAGTGACACTCTAGATCCAAATTTTCTCTGACATGGTCCGTGGATTGAATTTATTACAATATGGGTAGTCTAGAAAATGTGTTGATTGGGTTTGCTCACACCTAGAGCTACGCAATGAAATGACAAAGCTATATAAGCATGTTAAGATGTATTTTTTAGGGGTTGGTTGGTCACTAGGTCATTATCCAAGTTGAAGCACTTGATGTTTGATCTTGGTCTCATGATATTTCCTCGAACTGTATGAATTTGATGGACTTTGTCCTCTTCCAGACCTCTCTTTTCTTCATTTCTAGTTTAACTATGAAGGGAAGTTTGTCATTCTATCTCTTTTCAAATTTGTATTGAGCTATTATTCTTTTGTAATGGCTTTTTAGCCTTCATGATCAATATAAACTACCGATATTTGCCTCTCTCTTTATTTATGCACTGTGTTTATTTGAAAGCTACATACTTATACTATGGATGAATCATCCCTCTTTATTTGTAGTTTTTTGTTCTAACCTCTATTGGATTTTCATGAGTCTGTGTGAGATTCTTCTATTTTGAGATCATTGTTGTGTTATATTAGGTCCAACCAAATGAACTAAATATGGTGTATCACCCCCTTTTAATTTTAGTTCTCCTTCTTCCCCTTTTCCCTGGTGACCGTTAACATTAGGTTTAATTGCAAAAATTCTCTAGACCTTAAGTCCAGAAAGAGGAACCAACCTTTTCTAGAGGTATTATCTCGGTTGCAAGGTCCCACACCTTGAGATCATTCTAATGTTTCACTGAATTTGTTGAAACTGCCAAAAGCTTCAACAACAAGGTGCAAATTCAGGTGATAATAGAAACCTTACTCAAGGCCAATATCACATATGATGCTTCCAATGTAGGAGTGGTAGGAGGATTAGAGGTTACTCCTCTAATGCATATTTTTCCTACTCAAGTTACACTTGGAAAACTTTTTGACCAACATCATTGTAAGACACAAATATCCAAGGGGCTAGAGAAGAGGGAGATAAAACAATCTCATCTCCAAAGAAGACACCCTCTCCTATTCACAATGTAAGTACCACTTCAACTCCTCCACAAGAACAACTAGAAGTGGAATAGAAGGCACACCAGGAAGGTGTGATAGTCAAGGAAGAAGAAGTGTCAAAGTAGTTGAAGAAATGAGGACAATTTTTATAAGGCCCTTAATCTCTCCTATTAGAGAGATACAAGAGGACTCTCCTCAACCTCAAATTTCTTCTTCTCCTCTTGAGCAAAGTAAAGATGATTAAGTCCTTGTGCAAGAAGAGGTGAAAGAAACATCTGGAGGAGAAGACCAAGTCCAATATGGGTCATTGCACCTAGATGAACATAGAAGTATGAGTCCAGATAAAGAGGAAGTTTCCCAACAAGATTTTGGTGGGGAAACGTCAAAAATCCAAGAAGACCTACAAGAGGAACTTACAAAGAAGGGTTCACATGAAGAGATGAATAAAATCCAATCTCATATTATCCCACCAAGGCCTATTCTCATAGAGCAACAATAATAGGAAGAACAAGTGTCTATAGAGAATAGGGTTGAGGAGATCTTAAGTGAGGATGATATGGATAAGCTCACGAAGGTAATTGATAAGGAGACCAAGCATATAGAGAAACCTTTGTTGAGTATTGTTGGGGAAGAAGACATGTTAAAGGGGAATCACCAGCAAGAAGATCATCTTGAAAAGGGGATTCAAAGTGAGAAATTTATTGATTAGGTTGAATAGCATAAGGAAAAAGAGTTGTCAAAACAAATCAGTTAGGCTTCCGAAGAAGATTTTGCTATGCCCACATGACTCAAATTGAACTTGTAAAAGTGGAAAAAAGTAGTGGTCAAACCACTGGACATTAAAGCCATGATAGATTAGGTAGAAAGAGGTAGAACTCCTAATAAAACTAGAACTCTAATTACCATAAGGGTTAATGAACAAAGAGAAAAGATAGCAGAGATAGGTACACCCATGGCAGATAAGGATGGTAGAGACCTCTCCATTGTAGACTATTAGATATCCAAGGTTAGTTTAGGAAGGAAGACAAGGGAAGAAGAGATTGCTTCTTTGGGGTCAGTAGTAGATACAATGTTCACAGGAATGCAAAAGGACAAACAGACCAAAGAGCAATTAAAAGAGAAATTAGAACAAATAAAGATATTTATCAAAGAGCTCATTACCCCTTTGTCAAAATAGGACACTCTTCCTTCCAATGCTCTAATTTTGATGACCAAGTAGGAGGTATACTCCTTGCATATCATGAAGAAGAGGTCAAATGCAATTGATAACTAGATTTCTAAGTTTTTGGAGGAGGCCAACAAAGTTTTGGATCAAGGATGCCAACTTCATCAACAAGATTTTCTTGTAGGACATGAGATAGATTTATTTATGCAAGGCTTGAGGAATGAATAAGGTATGTATAAACAAAATCTCCTCGAATTGCAAGCCTTGAATAAAATGACCCTATTTGAATTGAAGGTTGAGGGCATTTTGCAAGATGAAGAGCCTGGCTATATAAAGAAATGTATCAATATAATAGCCTTTAAATCTAATTTAATAGTTGAACATAAACCAAAGATCCTAGAAGCACAAAAAGAAGTATATTGAGCCATGGGAAATTTTGAGGATTCTATAGCTCATGTTACCGGTCCAAATTTGGTATAGCCAGAGGGATAGAGGTTGAGCATAGTAGATGTAATTAAGGAAAGCCTCATGAAGAAAATGGCAGAAGAATTAAATTAGGCTATAGATTTTGATAACACTACTTTGGATCAATGTTTAGAAACTAAATCTAACTTCAACATTATTGAAAAGGATCTTCAAATGATTAAAACACAAACAAATTACATACAAGAAGATTTTTAAAATTCTAAGTTTAGGTTGAATTGGTTGAATGGACTTGATGAAAGCTGATTGAACAAGTGCATAACAACTTTTGAAGAATACAAGCAAAGACAAAGTTCCAAGGACACTTAGATACTCTAGAGATTTTGAATTGAGAACTTCATTTATATTTTTAGAAGGACTAATATTGTATTTGAATTTGATTCAATTTATTCTTTTAAGGCATTGTAAGAGGGTCCCACTAGAATTATAAAGTGGCTCCTAATTTTGAGTGAGTGTATATTCTACATGTACTCATTAGAATGTTTGCCTGATATTGGTCCAAGATTAGGAAAGTGTTCTTCTAGTTTTCTTCGTTTGTACGAGAAAAGAAAACAAGGGATTGTTGCATGAGTCTTTCTAGAATAATCATCATGAGAATTATCAAAACTCTAAAATCTAAGGAGGCTCCAGTGCAAGCTGGAAGATGAAGGATAAAGGTTAAAGGAAGGGCTATATGCTAAGAAAATCTTCTCTGGCACACTAAGATAAGGTTGAATAGTTAAGAGGTCATCTTTCAAACATATGATTGTAGGTGCAAAAAATATTAGATTCAAGTCAAAAGATTTAGTCAAACCCAAAAATTGTTTTTTGCTTTATTGCTCCTTTATGGATTGAGAAGAGAAGCTTGAAAAACAAACTTTCTATTTTTAGAAAGTTAATTTTTGCTTTTTCTATTTTTTTTATGGAAGGGAAATAGATGGATTGAGAAGAGAAGCTTGAAAAACAAGCTTTCTATTTTTAGAAAGTTACTTTTTGCTTTTTCTATTTTTTTATGGAAGGGCAATGGATGATAGGGTTAGGAAGTTGTCAAATCAGATTCAGGCTTCATCACATGAAAATGGAATTCAAAAGAAAGAAAGGCAATACAAGGAAAATTCATCAAAGTCAACTGATGAAATGTTTGAAAATGTAAAATGGAATAAATTTAGAAGAAGTTTTAAGTTTTAAGTTAATCATTCAAAAATTCCTTCAAATTGGCAATAAGTGGAGATTTCTCCACTACAAGCCAAGTTGTGGAGTTTTTTAAGGGATTGCCATGTTCAAAACTTCCACTTCTTGGCACCTAATGTCCAAAAGCTCCACATGGAATTGAGTTTCAAAGGTTCCACTTGCCATTAAGTGATTAAAACCTCCACCTAGCATCAAGTAGAGAAACTTCCACCTAGTGAGAACATTAAGGATCTTCACAACTTGGTGCCCATTGTGAAAAGTTCCACTAGGCACTAATTTAGAATGTTTTATTTGACAAGGCAAAGATAGAATGAAACCAAATTGAGTGCCCAAGTAAGCCTAGGCATCTAGGATGGAAGAAAGTAGTTAAAGCATTAGATTTTTCCTTGCTTATTTAAGCATGAAGCTTCACTTCATATTCACATAACTTCAAGCATCTATGTTGATAATCACATCAAGCCACCATATTCATTATTTTTGTAGAATAAAGTTCAATTTTTAGTGCCATCCAAGACACAAAAACCAAGGCAGAAGTGTTAAAGCTTCTTCCTCATCATATCTCATCAATCTATAGCACTTTACCATCACTTTCCAAGCACAAATTTGATAGATGTAGGTTAAAGAACAATATTTTGTGCCATTCTAGTATATCCAAAATGATGCATTAGGTTTTGGACTGATTTTACATTAGTTTTCACTAGTTTCTAGTAATTTCCTTCATCTTTCGAACTCTTTCTTGAATACAACTTCACACTTGCCCAATCATTACTACAATGAATGTACTTGTAAACTACTCTTTTTATAACTATTACACTGATAATATCATTGCAGAATCATTAACTTTAAAACTGTTGCAATGACTTTGTACCTCCAAAATATTATTTGTTGATTTATAATAGTCAAGAGGGTGATTTAACATCATGGAGATGTGTGAAGGTGTCATAGAACCCAAAGATTCAATGGATAATACATCATTCCACATGCAAGATATGGTACCAAGACACATAAACATCATATACCTGAAGATAGAATCTCATGTGAGAGCAGAAAGTAATTTAGCCCATACTTTCTCATCATTGTTCAATCCTTAGACTTGGTGATATCTTGTGCCCATCACTATGATGCAAACATAAGAAAAAATATTTCTTCTAATAACAAGATTATATTTTACCTATATGGAGACTCCATTGAATTGACCTTTAGTTTACAACCCTATGAAGAAACACAAGTTGTCAATTTAGAAGATTATGAACTTCAATGGGAGAGCAATACTTAGAAATACAAAAAAGAATGGAATAAGAAGTGGTGTGATGTAGAAAAAGTGTTAACTTAAACTTTCTACATCACATTAAATATAAGCTAGAATAGAAAGTGCTAATTTACATAAAATTGAAATAAAAAATTAAAAAACTAGACTCAAAATTGTAAATAGCAGAAATAGAGGAACTTAACAACAAAAGATGAAGCTCATTGTCTCAGATGCTAGTGTGGTGTGTGGACATTCATATGAAGCATTGCAGTCCTTTCACATACTATCATCCTAATCTCATGCTATCATCCAAAAAAGTTGCAAATTTTAATGTTTTCACCATATTTTGAACTAACCTGTGCAACAAGAAACATAGACAACCAAAATAGCAAAACAATGAATACCAAAATACATACAAATTATTAAATGAAGCTAAAGTAACTAAATAAAATAAAATAATAAAATGACAAGAGAAAGGAAGAGACAAGTTAGCAAACCTTCATGTGGTTGAATGCCTCCCAAGATACCTATAGCTAAAACAAGAGAAAATGTTGGGGTTGTTTCGGGATTTGCCTTCAGGTCAAACCCCTATGTTGGTCTTTTGACCTCCATGGACAACCGATGATAAAGAGATAGAAAAATAGTAGTGCTCCTATCCTATGTGTATCTGGGAATTAAGATCAGTGACAATAAAATAAAATCTATAAGTATCAACCTTCGTCTACGGGGAAGAATACCTTAGTGTGTGTATGATAAAATGGGTGGTGGTTTACACCAAGATTTTCCAAATAGAAATGTAGAATCAACTAATAAAGAAGAGCTACAATATTATTCAAAATGAGAAAAAGAACAATATTATCAGCATGATGTAGAAGAGAGAAAGGTGAGCTCTTTGGAGGATTCAACCAAAGTGTAACAATATGATCCCTCAAGAGAGCTTAAAAAAACAATGTTATTTCAATAGCATGTAGCTTCAACAAGTTAAAAAATGGAGGTATGTGCAACCAAGCCTAGCCAAGAGAAGAATATAATGAGAGAGCATGAGAGAGATTCAAAAATTACTTTTGCATAAGGGTTTGTGGGGAAGTTGAAGGGTCAGATTTAGATGCTAAAGGCATTTTTTTGATAAGCAATGTTTTAAATTTTTGGAACTCATAGGACTCTAGCGCATTGCGTAGACGTCCACGCGTAGCACTAGTGTCCTAGAGAAATCACACAAAATTCAACACGTGTTCCCAGAACAATGAGAAGAATTAGAATTTGAAAGAAAAATTTGGCAATATGGTGAAGGAAAAGGCTAAGGCTATGCTAAAATGATCCCTAAAACATGTTAAGGGAATGGACACTAAAACAAGCCCAAAATATAGCATGAAATTGCAAGGGTATGCAATTTTTGACATTACAAGTGGATACTTGTACCAAACAAAATATCTAACGGTTTACCAAAATTACTATACCAAAATGACTTCAAGGAAGAACTCAAGTATGATTTCAATGCTAAATCGAGTAACATGGTAGCAAGAAGCAAGGACATTCAAGAACTAGATGTTCTACATGAATCTCATGTGTGAAGGAAAAGTCTATGTTGATTGGGGGAAGTTAATCAGTGATTCAATTCATTTTCAGCTCATCAAATTCTTCAAAACAAAGACTTTCCATATGATATCATATTTGGTATATTCCCTTGAACACTTTTCCAAGTCTTGAAAATATACATACTAGAGGAAGATTTATTTTTTGAAATATTCGTAGTTGGAGTGTAGGAAAGGTTGAAACACTTCAAGAGGGTTAATGGTGTATTCACGATGAAAATTATGAGATATTTTGTGTAGCTTCAATGGAGAAAGGAAAAATTCACCCAAAGGCCATCTATGATAGAGCTAAGAGACTTTGAAAATAAATTTCGATTGATTACAAAAAAGAAACAACACCTTCTCTTACATCACAAAATATTTCATAATCAAGTGAAGAAAAGAATGACTAAATTAGTCATATTGTGATAAATTCCAATTTTGTCAACATGTTATTTTGAGAATGAGTTGAGCACCTATTTTGGCATACTGTAATTATTCATTTCCTTTTAGAGTTTTTTAAGTTTAGAATATTTTATTCTTATTTTAGAAGATAGGGATAGGGTTTGCAATAGGCTATTGAAGGCTTATAAATAAGTGCTAAGAGCACATTGTATTCATCATTCAAACTTAGATTCATTCATGAGATATCAATAGGATTTAGATCATAGTAATTTAGAAGAGGAGTTAGAAAGTTAGATAATTGTACACCCAAGAGGATAAGAAAGATTGAAGTAAGCTTATGTTACTGAAATCTTCATTCAAATCAAGGAATGCTATTGTAATTGTAAAAGTAGAAGAATAAGTGACAAAGAAGTTTTATGTTAACTTTGTGTAGCATTTACTTTCAAGCTCGTGAAGCAACTTTGTATGTTTCATAGTGTTTGCGTATTCTTAATTATTATGTTATATCATGTTTGAACCAATCAAATTGTGGATGTGATGTCGATGATCTCTTATTCAATCATTAGATAACATTATTGCTAAATCATGTTGTAGTTTATTATTGCAAAAATAGAAAAACCCGTTGGTGAGATAGGAAATTGTCAAGGCTTGTGCTCTAACCTCTAAGATTAAAAATAGATAAGTCAACTTTACTTTAGTTATTTCATCTTTAAGCAAAATGTCATGTCCCCTTTTCAATTAAAGTAAAAGAAATAATGAAGTTAATATTTTTAAGTTGTCTGATGATTCTTTTTTTTATTTTATTAAGAAGTGACAACTTAATTTAACTTTATTAAAATAAGTAAAAACTCATATTAATGAGATATTAAGAGATATTTACTAAGATAATAAGAGACTTGTAAGAAGGAAACTTCTAGGGAAAAAGGAAAAGCAGAAAAGAGAAGATTAAATAAGGGAAGGAAATTCCTCATAATTTGTATGCTATTTTATTATCAAAAACCTCTTTTTGGAGAGCTTGGACATTTATTTTCCTCTTTTACTAGAGGATAAAAATCCTTGAGGTCTTTGGGATTTAGGAATGAAAACTCTCAAGATTCTCATTGGTGATTCCACCCAGGAATTACATAGAACTTCATAGTTCAGTTTTAGTAGTTGCATGTTAGTGATCAACACTTGAGTGTCATTTTTAATGGTTGTGTGTCCGTATTTAGTGATTGCATGTTAATTTCAGCCATTGCATGTCATTGTTTTGCAATTGCATGTCGGTGTTTTGTGATTGCATGTCAGTTTTAGTAGTAGTATTAGATATTTCTTTGTACAGTTGTACTAAGGTTTGTGATTTTTTATGCAGTGGTTGGTGTATTTGATTAGTAAATTATTGAATCATTTCTATCTTCTTAGTTGCTATTTTATGGAATAAAAATATAGTTGATATTTGTGAATCAAATTTTTGGTTTATAAATGATTTATCATCCATAATTGTTGCACATGAGTTTTAGTGATACATTTGAAAAATATTTAGTTTAATCAGTTCTTGAGAAATTTAGAAAATTATTGAAATAAATTTAATTTTGGAGTAAATATAATATAATATTTCTTTGGGGATATTACATAAAACCACAAAGGCAAATTGTGATCTGTATATAGTAGTAAGCTTGTTTATTTTTTGATTAGGAGTAGATTAAATCAGGGAGTTTCCCTTACAAATTTGAGAAGAGGATTTCCTCATCCACTTTTCTATTTTGTGTTTTCATGAAAGTGACAAATTAAAATACCAACACATCCTAATAACTAGCACTTCTATGTGTACATCAGTTTGAGGCTAGGATTTAGTAGACTTGGTCTTGTGTTTTTCATTGATAAAGATACTTTATAAAAATGACTTAATAATCTTATGTCTATTAGATATGATGGTGGATTGTAATCCAAAGTGAACTTGTACATTCTAAAAGTACACTTGATTTGTTTCTAGAACTAAGATAGTCTTTTCACAAGGTGTCATAATTGCAATCATTGCAAATTTATCAACTACTACATAAACACAATCATTTCCATGATTAGTAGTAGTCAAACCTAAAAGGAAATATATGAAAAATGATTCCCAAGCTTTGTTTGGTTCTTGGAGAGGATTGTACATTCCTTTTTTTTGTTGGTTGTCTTGGCTATAACATAGGTGATACAAGATTTTATGTATTTTACAACATCTGATTTAAGGTGTGGCCAAAAAATAATATTTCTTTAAAACTACAAATGTTTTTTCAAATATAAAATGACTTTGTAACCTTCTAAAGTGAGTTTCCCATTTCAAATTTTCATATTTTTCTTTCTAGATTTCACATAATTGTCATAGGTGATAGAAGAGCCCATCCTACATGTAGTAATTTGGAATTGACTTACTACCATGCAAATCCTAATAGATATTTGTAAAGTTTGAATATGATTGTACAATTTTGGTCAAGTGTTGGTCTCATGTCCACATGTGTCACAAGGAGAGAAGAGCTTGTACTGGGGATTTGTATTTGGTCTTCGTATCTCTTCAAGTTTGGGCATTTACAATTTTAGTCAAGCATTATTCTCATGTCCACATGCATCAAGCAAGGAGAAAAGAGCTTGGACATAAAGTTTGCATTCAATCTTCATATTGATTCAAGTGTGGGGGTTTACAATTTTGGTCAAATTTTGTTCCCTCCCTTAAAATGCACAATGTTCAAGTAGAACTATTAAATATCTGAAGACCATTTTTGTTGTTTCTCTTGTTATAATTTGTTTTACATTTGCAAGAATTGGAATGGTTTATGATCGGTGTAGGTGATGGTCTCCTTTCACGATTTCAATACTTATATGTTGGACAATGTAATGAAGCTCTCAATAATATGTGGGATATTTTCTTATCACAACTTTGAATGTGATACTTTGGAAAGAAATTAGATAACCAAATTGAGTGAGGACTTCTCTAAGTGCATATTCAAATGCATCGAATTCAATCTTAAATGGTTGTCTAAATCAAGTAACACTAGTACTGGTGTGGAATAGTGTATATATTTAATTTCTTAAAATGTTTTATGTTTTATAGTTGACCAAGTAAAATTCACTTTGATGCCACCATGGTAAATTGATTAACTAGACAAGTGATGTGAGAAAAACCACGTAGAATTTTCTTGTAGAAATTCACCAACTAGAAGACTCATCTACTTTGTGTGTGTAACAACATACACAAGGTATTTTCTCCCTTATGGAAAATAAGCATTTTTAATGTTTGTTGAAGATGAGTATGTTATCAAGATAACAACTAATGAAGTCATAAATTATTAGAAAATGTCATTCATCATTTGCATAAATGTTGCATAATCAATCAACCATTCGACCAAAATTTTGTTTCCTTTGAATCTTGTCTTCTAGACATTTGAGGACTACAAGAATTTGATGATTCATGATACTTCAACATGAGATCCATCTTAGTGAAAACTTTGGCACAATGGAGCTAGTTTAATAGGTCCCGGATCCTTGGAAAAGGATAGCAATTCTTCAAAATGATCTTGTTGAGAACTCCTAGTCAATGCACAACATCCATGTGTCATCCTTCTTTCAAACAGGCATGATAGGGTTGATGCACGACAAAGATTTGTGTTTGATGTTTTCTTTCTACACAAGTTAATGGATTTTTTGTTTGATCTTTTAATTCTCAAGGAATGACTAGTGTTATATAATGGCATTAGGAAGACATAGTCCTTGAGTTGGATCAATAGTATGCATTAACTCATATTGCTTAGTCACTCCAATGGGAGATTGAAAAATGTTCAAATGCTTTTTTTCTATTAGAGGGTGTGCATTGTTAGCTTATACTACAAGGATGTATTTCTTACATTTAGGTGTCATCCTCAAGAAAAAATTCTTACTAGAGTCTAGAACTAAGTATCTTCTTGCATTGTTTGGCATTGATGAGTGAAGGCTTAGGGACTACTTCTAGTATGTGGTATATTTCTCACCAACATCCATGCCAATATTTCTAAGATTTTCTTCATAGATTGCATGGTGCTGGAAAAGAGATGATTGCCCAAGTAAAACATCACATACCACTTAATTGAGCTACATTACAAAGGAATGCATATTGAAAAGGCTTAAGTTTATGCTATGGCATTGATGAATGAATCACTTTATAAAGCCCAAGATAAATTGTCCAATGGTGTATGGTTGTGAGTGAAGCATCATTGGTAAGTTCATTCAAGTTAATTTTGGGGAAATCAGGTTCTTTTGATTGCCACTCTTGATGATTAATTATACAAGTAATTTGTTGAACTACATCAGAATGGAACAATCTATCTACTTCTAAATACATATTTGAAGATGAGGCATTATTGGTGGTTGCTACCATGGCACTTGGGTCAAAGTCCATGAACTATTTACCTTTGTCTCATGTTATTGTGGTAGAACTTGATGCTTCTATTTATACAAGTAAATATTTTCAAGCACAAAATTCCTTTGTAGAGTGTCCGTTGAAATTGTGTATTGTGTACCACCTTCAATCATGAATGGTCATGGGTTATGAGACCAAAATTCTTGTAGTCAAACGTTGTGTTAGTGGGCATACAAAATGCAAAGAGGGATTTTGATGAAAAAGACTCCAATACCACAAGGTAATGACACAAAACTATGAGTAATTAAGAAATACATTGTAAAGCCTCACAAATCATGTAAAATCATTTAAACCAACTCAAAAATAAATGAAGTAAATAATCCACTTAAATACAACATCGCAATAACTAAAATAAGAAATAAATAAATAATCCACTTAGATACAACTTTCAAAGATAAAAGATGTAATTAATCCACTTAATCACAATATCTCAAACAAAAGATAATCTCATAAATATGAATCTCAATGTCATCAAATCTTACATATTCACGTGTTGAATCTAGGTAACAAGCACTATGAAATAATATACATAAATCCTTTGGCAACATGCCATAATACTTCCAAAATAGGTACAATAAACAAGTACATCAATAATAAATAAATCAACACACTCTCCAGCTGCACGAACCAAGTGGTCCACCACTTGCAAACCGAGAGATGGGAACATGGCTCAGGTGCTTTTCCACCCAACCATGAAGTATTTACACTTCCCTAGATCCCTTCTTGAAATGAAGGAAACCCAGCCCTGCATGAAATGTCTAGCTACCTGGTAACAACTGCAGGAGGGAACACCTGATGCAACCCTGATGTCTGAATGTGCAATTCTAAGTAATGAAAAGCAAATTGTCTCACAATAGGATGTGGTAGAGATATCAATAAATAAGCTTGCTAGACAGTAAACATCTATTTCAATGTTATTCTGATTAGATCTAATCATTTCAAGTAAATTGGTTAATTCCTGAAAAGAGAAAAAGCCATCTCTGATAATCCACATTCGGCATCGCAATCCCAAAAGTAACCCAATACATTCCTATATAAAAACTACTTCTTTCCCCAAGAAGCAAGAAAATAATAAATAATAAAAAAGAATCAAAGTTCATCAATAAATCATTAAAATTCCCTTCTCCCAAACAACATTCAAGGAATTACACTTCTCCAATCAATCAAATCATTCATCTTTGTTCATACAATTGCAATCACAATGTCATCAATTTAATATAGTTTCTAATCTTGAAATTCAGTCACAATGTCTTCAATAACAGTCATTCTAAGACATGTTGATTAGACACTCTAATAATGATGGGAGTGAGCCTAGACAGCCTTGCATGCGTGTGAAAGATAGCCGATTAATTTGGGAAGATTATATTAGGACCTCAGGTTATCGTTTTAATGATTGCCCTAACTCTGATCGTGTCCTCTTACGAGTCTCTCCAAAGGGAACGAAGATGCAGAAAAAGTCTAGGGTTTCGGATGCTCAGAATTAGAAATTGTTTCTTGGAAAAGGAGAGGAGTTGGTACCTTACCAAGGTGGTTTTGAAAGAGCTCGTCTTCCTAAACCATGGGCTAACATGTGTTATATGGTGATGAAGTATTTCACCCTTGAGGGCCGTTTCACCAGGTTCTATCACTACCATCTCCCTTTATTGAATCATTTTAGAAGGAATGCCACAATTAGTTTCCCTTTCTACTTTCTTTCTTCTCTTGAACACTCTGTGCAACATGTTAAGAAGACTTTGCTGAAGAAGCCTGATGAAAAGTTTGTTCCTTTACACCAAGGGCTCATTCATTGATTATACCAGTTTCACTTAGCTCTGTCTCCTCCTTCTCTTCAGCCTTCTGGTCAGGATACCCCTACTGCCTCTATGAAGATGAGTCTTGATGGTGTTAGGTTGTCATTGATGTTAAAAGTGTTCAGGAGCATGAGACATCATCTTGCAGATATAGAGAATGGTTTTATACTTCACAGGTTTGATCTTGCATCATCAGGAGATGTGTTCTTCACAATGTCATATCAGTGAACATGACATATCAATCAGTTGGAGAGATGTGTTCTTCACAATGTCATATCAGTGAACATGGCATATCAATCAGTTGGAGAGATGTGTTCTTCACAATGTCATATCAGTGAACATGACATATTCTTGGTAGGCATGGTCTTCATTATTCATCAGGTTCTTGACAAGGTTGATGATATCAATTGTTGGTATTCAAAGGTTTGCAATGTGTTGGTTCTTGACAAGGTTGATGATATCAGTTGTTGGTATTCAATTGATCACATGAATACACTTGATGTGTGATGTTGAGATCAGGATATATGCTTTTCATGTGGTAGTTGAAGATTAGGATGTATACCGTTCATATGGTAGCCAAAGGTGTGCATGTGATTTGTCTATTGTCTTCGTATTTGTTGATCATGTATAAGATGCTTTACAGGAGATGGTATATGTTCTCACAAGAGATGTTGTATGAGCTTAGACTGCAGTGAGTTGTGATATCTGATCTTGGTCTGCCAAGAGGATTGGATAGGTTCATACATATCATATCATTTGTGATGCTTTGGTTAGACCAAATCATTTGCTTTCATATTCTTCAGGGTGTCACAGTTATGGTTCATGAAGATGCTTATCTCAGTGTTGAAGTGTGTTAGTATGATTCAGATGAGATGCTTTAAAATGGAGGTGGAAAGTGTATCTAACAAGTACTTGGTCTCTTCATGTTAAGGCACAAGTGATTGGATTATGAATGTATTCCATTAGTATTTTGAGTTGTTCCTTTCATGTCATAAATCTTCATGTTGTCTGGATCTCAGTGGTATGATATTCTACATCAGAGGAATATCATTTCATAGGTATTATTTTATATGGGTCTTGATGGATCACATGTATGTGATCAAAGGTATTGAATCAAGTTTTATAACACTTAAATCTTATAACATAGGCCCTCTCTGCCCGTCATTCTAATAATGACCTTTTTGTTTTATTTTACTGTTGACCTATTAATACAGGTCAGTCACTTATACATGACCTGCTAGAGGGTTTCTTACCCATGGCGGTGACCGGCCCTTCTACCATGGAGACTTAAAGCTTCGATCTTCAAATGATACATCGGGCGGCAAAGTTTAAATCTAAGGTTGAATTTAAACATACAAAGGCCGCGCAAACTTGAGCCAATGGCTATAATTTAAACCTTGGAGCCCGACCCTCACATTGATGTTTGACGTTCCCATGACCGTTTTTCTTTGTCTGCAGTGAATTATGATTTTAGAATGTTTCTTTCAAGATGGAGTTTAAACCTGAATACAAAGGATTTTTGTGGAGATGTTATTAGAGGATTTCCTTTTTGGAGTTTAGTTATTTTTGAAGAGTTTCTTTTCTTCGGGGTTTTTGAAGTTGTAAAAAGATTTTTTTTATAAGGAGATTTTTATTGTTTTTTTTCTAAATGAGAAAAATCTTTATGAAGAGATTTTTGAGGATATTGGAAGTAAAGAGATAAATATCAAAGTTTCTTGAGGAGATTTTTTTTTAAGAAAAATTGGTGAATTTTTTATTCTTGAAGGGATATGAAAGGTCATTGGTTTTTCAGATTGAAAGAAATTTGATGCAGAGATGGAAGATGAAGTTGCTCAGATACTTTACAGGGCATTGAAAGAGAAGATCAAGAGATTTTTTTAGGAGAGGATCTGGAGATATTTTGTGTGAGAAATTTATTAAAGAGAAGGTGAAAAGTTTTATTTCAAGAGATTTATTTTATTTTTACATCTGAAGATGAAATTGTCCTTGCAGATAAAGATAATGTTTGAAAGAGATTTTATTCTCTTTGAATGCAAATTTTTTATTGCAGAGAAGTTTGATTTATTCTTTGTAGATTGACAATTTGGTGATAAGTTAATTTTACAGATTGAATTTGAAGGGGTTATTGAAGAATTGAAAATGCACAGAGAAATATGAAAAGATTTTTTTCAGAGGAAAGGAATATGAAAAGATATTCAGAATTTGTATATAATGTTTTAACAAGTACATTGACGGTGTGTGTATGAGAGATGTTGTGCAGATCTATGATGAACTGACAGGGATCAAATACAGATACAGAGATTGACAAGGTGATCAGAAAGACAATATGTAATTGCAATGATAATCAGGTGCATTGATTGTGTGACTTGGAGGACAGAGAATGAAATATACAGAGAATGCAGTATTGTTGAGTGTATCTGAATGTAGGATTGGTTTTGAACAGAATGGACATTTGACAGACACATGAGAGAAGCAATGTTTTGTATTGAAACAGAGAAACCCTCTGAATTCTTGTTTTCAGTTTGTTCTGTATTAGGGGTTGGTGCTCCTTGAAGCTGGTGCTTCTAAACAGTATGCCAGTGAGGCTTACAGGTCAGTGAGACCTTCATATTTGTCAGTGAGACACGTATTCAGCCAGTGAGGCTTTGTAAGATGTTTTCAAAGTTAAGCCAGTGAGGCACTTCATGAGTGGTTTTTCTACCCAGAGAGGGTTTTCCACTCCAGTAATTCTTGTGTTGCTTCTATGTGTGTTCTTGCTTCTATGTTAAGATTTATCTCTATGTGGTACTGCTCATAATTTTCACTATCAAACTTATACAAAGTTTATTGATGACTTTCTCTTTCTGAGTCTTGTAAATCAAAAGTTATAATAAGTTGCAAAAAATCTACTCAACACTGATTCACCCCCCCTCTCAGTGTTGTCCGAATTCCTACAAGTCTTGCTACTCCCAGTCAACTCCCTATAGGTGATCCTTGTTCTGGTATATCTAAGTCTTCGACCAAGAGTGTTCAAAACCCTCCTTCCAGATTTAAATTGAAAGCTAAAAGACGTCTCTCAAATGTGGACACGGAGTCTAACCTTTTGAAGGATGATATTGGGGTTTTTGGGACCCAGATTGAGCAGAGTCAGGGTAGGGAGGGACCCTTACGAAACTTCAAAAAAGTTAAAATGGAGGGTAAATTTGTTGTCATTAGGTGATCTGGTCATATTGCTGGCAAACAGGCTCCCAAACTGAAGCTGATTGAATATTCTGAAAGCAATTCTAAAGCCTCTACCCATGAGGAGGAAGATCTCAAGACTGATGTTCAAGAGATTGCTATTGAAGATTCTAGTGGTGAAGAAGAAATTGATGGGCAAGGCATTCCTATGGAGGTCTTTGAAACTAAAGATAATGTTGGGGTTCATAATCATGTCCCCATTAGTGACTGTGTGGATGTTGGCGATATTACTACCCAGGTGAAAATGACTGATATTGATGAGGACATTGGGAAAGATATCTACTTAGTTCCCACTTCTGTTCCTATTGATCCTGATAACAATACTTAAGATGGTAGGGAAGAAGACAATACTAAAGAAATTAATGATGCTGATGATCTGTCTCAACTGAAGGAATGGGTGGAGTTCCTAGAAAATAAGGTCTCTTCTCTTGGCAATTTCATTTCTAACATGTTGATGCGGAGGAATGGGCAATATCGTACTAAACAGGGCGAACAACCCATTAAAACCCTCTAACCTACGGTTTAGCTTAGTCTCCCTTGAATACCCTCTTCTATGTTCAAACAATACCGAAATACACACTTTCTTTACTATCGGCAAGACATACATTATTGTCTCCCTGAAATATACTTTCCCTCACTTATCGGCTTGACCTTACGCTATCGGTCACTTTCCATATTCTTCTGCCGATATGTCATCTTACTCCGATGAGCGGCTTCTCTTGTGTACCCATTGGCCAGACAGACTTTGTCGGTCGCTAGGCGTAAAGTCTCCCCGACCGCATCACTCGTGCCGATGAGTCTAACAATCCCTTCCTTCGATAAGACGTTCACCATCGGTGTAGCCTTTTCCTTGTTCGCCGAACTACAAACTCACACTGATATGCCTTCTTCTTTCGCCGAGACCTTCTAAATTTCTTCCTGACGAACAATCCACTCACTTTCACCAAGACTTCCTCTTTCGACATAACATTTGCTCCTCCGGCCGATAATGCTTCTCTCATTGATGTTGTTTCATTTTTTATTGCCTATCGGCAAGACTTCTTCTATCGGCCTGCCCAAAAACACCTCCGCCGATCCCCATCTTCTCTCCAATGCATGTAGTCCATCATTATGACTCAGGCCGTCGGTGAAAGTTTCACCTCGCCTTCCGATATGTAACCTCACACCGAAATCCACATCTCCATCGCCCAAGCATGTAGTATCGGCCACACATTCTTCTTGTCTTCCGATAACGAATGTCACACTGAAGCCTCATATCTACCTTGCTATCGGCGAGACCTCGTGCTATTGGTAGACTTTACATTTGTTCTACCGATATCATCGGTCATGTTGATGTTATTTTACTTCACATACACATTAACAGACTTGCTATAACCAGTCAACACTCCTGCCAATACGCCGATAGCATACAGGTATTTCTTTTCTGCGATCACTTCTATAGATCTCGTGAGGCTTTCTTCTCGATGGGTTCTAACTGTCTTCCACAATGCCATGGCCATTCTCTGCAACTATACACACGCATATTTCTAAACTAATACAGAAAATCAAAATAGCACAGAACAACAGAGAGGAGAAATTAAAAACAGATTGGCATTCCACTGGTCTCGACTGAGGTCTCGACCAGTGGAATGAATCAAAACTCGATTGCTCTACAAAACACTAAATTTTATTTCTCTTTCTGAGATTACACGCTTCTCTGTTGCTCCTCTTTTTCTCTTTCCTCCCTTCCTGCTTTAACAAACAGGAACTGCCTATTTTAAAGGCTCACTTCTTGGCAGTTACACACGGTGGAATCTCAATCGATTCGTCACCTCTACCATTTGTTACACGACAGTTACAACTACTTCTTGCCAGCTATGCCAAATTGGCTCACAACATGGGACTATCTAGGGGACACATTTGTCCAAATCAAAACAATTGGCGCTAGGCCTTACAATAATTAAAAATGATAATAGGGGGCTTCTTGATAGTAATGGGGTGCTCCTGCACCATACTCCCAGACTTGAAAGATTTCCATGTCCCATGGAAATGCTCGGTGAGAACTGCAACAACTTTGTTCTCTTGGTGTCTTCAAACTTGATGCCTCTGCTACTTGTACCATTCAATGGTGACTCCTCTCAATGGAGTTTAACTGGCTGCTCCTCAAGATGCTGCTATAAGTCCAACCTTAATGCTGCACCAACACTTCTGTCCCTCACCTAGGAGTCCTCTCTTGCCTCTCTCCCCAGGACTTTTGGCGACACTCACTGGACCTCCTTCTCAGGCCCTAGAACCATCTCCTGTGGTTCCATGACAGATCTCTTATCTACCTGCTTGCAGCTTGTGGACATGCATCTGCAACCACAAATATTAGCACATCAAAACACCAATCTCTCACTTAGATTCCCAGAGCTTTCGCTAGCTTTGATACCAACTTGATGGGGAGGAACCTGGCAATATCATACTAAACAGGGCGAACAACCCATTAAAACCCTCCAACCTATGGTTTAGCTTAGTCTCCTTTGAATACCCTCTTCTATGTTCAAACAATACCAAAATACACACTTTCTTTACTATCGGCAAGACATACATTATTGTCTCCCTAAAATATACTTTCCCTCACTTATCGGCTTGACCTTACGCTATCGGTCACTTTCCATATTCTTCCGCCGATATGTCATCTTACTCCGATGAGCGACTTCTCTTGTGTACCCATCAGCCAGACAGACTTCGTCGGTCGCTAGGCGTAAAGTCTCCCCGACCGCATCACTCGTGCCGATGAGTCTAACAATCCCTTCCTTCGATAAGACGTTCACCATCGGTGTAGCCTTTTCCTTGTTCGCCGAACTACAAACTCACACCGATATGCCTTCTTCTTTCGCCGAGACCTTCTGAATTTCTTCCTGACGAACAATCCACTCACTTTCGCCAAGACTTCCTCTTTTGACATAACATTTGCTCCTCCGGCTGATAATGCTTCTCTCACCGATGTTGTTTCATTTTTTATTGCCTATCGGCAAGACTTCTTCTATCGGCCTGCCCAAAAACGCCTCCGCCGATCCCCATCTTCTCTCCGATGCATGTAGTCCATCGTTATGACTCAGGCTGTCGATGAAAGTTTCACCTCGCCTTCCGATATGTAACCTCACGCCGAAATCCACATCTCCATCGCCCAAGCATGTAGTATCAGCCACACATTCTTCTTGTCTTCCGATAACGAATGTCACACCGAAGCCTCATATCTACCTTGCTATCGGCGAGACCTCGTGCTATCGGTAGACTTCACATTTGTTCCGCCGATATCATCGGTCATGCCGATGTTCTTTTACTTCACATACACATTAACAGACTTGCTATAACCAGTCAACACTCCTACCGATACACCGATAGCATACAGGTATTTCTTTTCTGCGATCACTTCTATAGATCTCGTGAGGCTTTCTTCCCGATGGGTTCTAACTGTCTTCCACAATGTCGTAGCCATTCTCTGCAACTATACACACGCATATTTCTAAACTAATACAGAAAAGCAAAATAGCACAGAACAACAGAGAGGAGAAATTAAAAACAGATTGGCATTCCACTGGTCTTGACCGAGGTCTCGACCAGTGGAATGAATCAAAACTCGATTGCTCTACAAAACACTAAATTTTATTTCTCTTTCTGAGATTACACACTTCTCTGTTGCTCCTCTTTTTCTCTTTCCTCCCTTCCTGCTTTAACAAACAGGAACTGCCTATTTTAAAGGCTCACTTCTTGGCAGTTACACACGGTGGAATCTCAATCGATTCGTCACCTCTGCCATTTGTTACACGACAGTTACAACTACTTCTTGCCAGCTATGCCAAATCGGCTCACAACATGGGACTATCTAGGGGACACATTTGTCCAAATCAAAACAATTGGCGCTAGGCCTTACAATAATTAAAAATGATAATAGGGGGCTTCTTGACGGTAATGGGGTGCTCCTGCACCACATGTTATGTAAGACTGCTATGGCCAATCTCTCTCTTCTTCAGGAGCAGGAGGTTCTCATTCATGGAGCTGATAATGACAGGGTTCAAGCACTCGAAAAAATGTTGGAGTTTCTTTCGAGGACATCTCTTCCTAGTCTTTATTTACTTTCTGTTTGCTGGCTTTTTATTGTTAGTAGCTTTTTGTTGTATATCGGTCGTATGTAAGCTGTCGGTGGTTGTTTTGGCTCTTTTTTTTTTGAGCCCTTTTTACCCTTCTTGGGTTCTATTTTGTAATATGGGATCGGCCCCTGGTTTGCCACCTTATAATATCAAAAACAATCATTCTAAGACATTAATCTAGCTTACTGTTTATTTCCACTACAGGAGGTTTTAAAAAAACAATAAAAACAATCTATAAGTTTGTTTAATGACATAAACCTCAAATCCGTATTACAATCATATTTCCTAATAAATATCCATCCTTACTCCTTTCAGCAATCAGTGACAGGAAGTTTATCAATCCAATTATTTAACCAAAAGTTCATGATTCAATCAAGAAAAATAACTTTCTGTCCAAACTACGATAGGAAGTCCCAAAAATAATCGAACAGTCTTCATGTCACACAGTGACAGGAACTGTTGTAGAAAATAAGAAAATGAGCAAAGAACATAGTTTAATCTAGTTTCAGTTTTGATTATAATGCAATAGGTCTTCATCCTGGGCGAACTTAAAAAGCTATTCAGTTTGCATGAAAAATTAATCTTTTAAAAAGCTCTCCATTCTATTTAATATAAAATAAAACCTTTTATTAAAACTTATTGTCGCATGAATAACAATAACTATTTTTTAATTCCTTCAATCTTGTTCTAAATATAATATTGTTATTTTTAATCTTATTTAACTATTTTAATAAAAACAAACCCATTTAAATAATCAAGAAGAGAAATGCAATGCACTATTGCATATACATATATATAGGAACATATTGTCTTCCAAACATCCTTATTATTGAAATAGAAAACAATTATTCATTAAATTATTTATTTATATAAACTACAATGCATCATTTGAATATATTTCGAAAAGATATTAAGTTAAAGTAATCACATCATGCATTTGAAAATGATTAAAAATTACGCATTAAAGAAATCAAATCCAATCAATAATGCATATGCAACTACGTGATGTGTGTGATTGCATCAGGGTAATCCATCCATCAGTTCTTGCCAAGTGGCTAGAACATCTCTACCTCAGCCATGCTCTTGTCTTCGACGAGTACCTACATCCATTTGCACTCAACTCGATGTCAATAGGTTAGTGTCTCCAAAACATAGCCAAAGCAAATCATTGCATCAATATTCAATATTTAAAACAATTTCCAATTTTCATCAATATAACTCATAATAATTACCTCCACGTATGCAAAATTACTTAAAGTAAAAATAGTCACAATAATTGTTCACTAAACTAGAATAATCATATTATTCATAAAACCGAGATGTGACATACACTCTAATACCATTGATTCAAGGCCCAAGGATGACTAGGGGACAACACACTCAACATATTCAAATGTGTTACATGAATAGAAGTGGGTGAAAGAATGATAGAGTTCAAATAATAAATTAGAGTGCTTAAACAAAGAGATTACAAGAGTAATGAGAAAACATACAAAAATTATAATTGCAAAGTTATTTACAAAGATATGGGACATCCGATGTATGTTTAGAGATATCCATCTACTTGATGCTACCTTATTTTTCCTTGCTTATTTCTATATTAGCTATGATACATTAATATAAAATGTGGAAGATAAAGGGACACTATAGAAATTATAAGAACTGAAACCACTTGCCTTGTGATAGTTCATATTCTCTATTTCATCATATTTGGAAACTTTGCAAAACAATTACATAGAATAGATTTCTCTCTATAAGAGATGTGCAAGATAGAATAAGAGGAGTATAGACTTTTCATTGTGATCACATGTGATTGGGAACATACCAAAGTTTGTGGTGAAGATAACACATGGCATGTAGCAATGTCATTATACTACAAGATGATCAAAGTGTCAAACCCTTCTAAATCAATTTATGTGCTAGAAAGACCCTAGGAGAAAAGGATACCCTCAAAATGGTAAGAGCAAATTCATGTTTTGAGGCTTCATGTTTTAAACAAGTCAAACTCTTTGTCTTTGAAATCCAAAATGAGGGTCATCCACATGTTTAGCAATGTCTAGGAAACCATTTTGGTAACGACTTGATGTTGATTACAGGTATGATATGGCTTGAGTTGAATATTAAGGCCTTGATGTTGATTACTTTTATATGATTGAATGCAAATGCACATTCATAGCATTGACCATGTTCATGAAGCATGGACAAAGTTGAAATTAATGTATGAGGTAAACAACAAATCCATGTTGTACATCATGGAGAAGCTGCATGTAATGAAGATGTGGGAAGTAAGAAATTTGATGATTTTTTGTTATAATTGATTAATATCAAGAAACTTTTGGAGATTGAGAAAGAAGTCAAAGATGATCAACAAGTGATGATTATTCTTTAGGATTGCATTGAATATTTTGAATTACTAATTTGGTTGTCTTACTCTTGCAGAGTGAAACATAATCTAAGGACAAAGAAAATAAAGAGAAGGCTCTCACTTCCAAACAAAAAGGGAAGTTATTACTGTTGAAATGGAAGAAAAAGTTCAAACAAAAGAAAATAATTTTATTTAAGAAAGGTCATGGATTACAGAATGATAAATATCACATTTGTGGAAAGCTCCACAATAGTAAAGACGGTACAATAGTCTCACACAAAACAAGATCAAAGACTTCATAATAGGTGGGATTAGAGTAATGTTGTGAAAAATGAAGATGAAGAAACTAATAAGATCTATATGGTCCCTTTGACATTCTTTGAAGAATCTTTTAGTGACATTGAATTTTTTTTGTTACTTACAACTTCACTTGAAATTTGTGGGTTTTCTTATTTTAGCAGTTTAAGATAATTAATGTACTTTGTATATAATAAGGGGGTAAGTACAAGTAGAAAAAGTCTTCAAATTTGTACTCCAAACAAGGTATAAGCAACAAATGGCATCTTCTTACACTCCACAATAAATAGAGTCCTAGAACAAAGGAGAGAATCATCTAGGAGATGATAGTTGCATGCTAAAATGTTGAACTAGGATAGATGATATTGTGCTAAAGTAAAAAATACAAATGTGTATTTTCTTGATTGATCTATAATTTATTTGTATGTCATGGTTCTTGAAGAAGCACAATTTAAAAACATGCCTACAATGCAGTGATGCAGGGGCATCGCTCTCCATCCAAACTTTGGTTTGAATTTCATTTTAGTTTTGGGATTTTTGTAGTGTTTTGGTGATTTGAGTGTTTGTTGGTCTAGCTTCCTATCGCAATGCATTTTTATCTTCCTGGCACAAGCAGTAGATGTTGGACTCCTATCACTCAAGCAGCATTAACTTGAATTCGAAAGAATCTTTTAACTGTCAACCATTCTAACAATTGGCTGTGTCGTAGACAGTTGGTAGAATTCAAAAGAAGTGGAAAGGTATCAGCAGGAGATTAAAGACAGTTGTTGGAAGGAAACGAAGCACCTGGTAGAGTGCGAGCAGACTAAAACAAAGAGATTCCTCAGTGACGGTTGCAGCAGGAGAAGGTGGAAAATGATAGCAGCTGAAAAGATAGTCAAATAAATAGGAATTCCTGCAAAGCAGGAGAGTCGTGAGGCATTTCTCAAGTAGAGCACAGCAGCTAGAAAAGAATAGAGAAGGGCTAAGAATGAAAATAGAGGCCAAAGGCCAAAGAATTGAAACCCAATAGGAATTGTGTGTCATCTTGTGAAAAGGTCGACGGTTGCAGAAGAGAGAGGCCATTAGAAGAACAAGAGGCCATGGAAAGAAATGAGGCGGTGAGAAGAAATAGTGGCCATTGGAAGAAGAAGGCCAAATGTGCAAAGGGGGGAGACTATGAGAATATAGATCAGAACAGACAGAAAGACGAAAGGAGATTAGAGTCATTTTTGTTGCAAAGAGTTCAGGCCGATAGTCTCAGGCTGATGAGTTATGTAATGTCCTATTTTGATATGGTATAGAAAAGTGAGGAGTCTATTTTATGTAGTTTGTCTTATGGTAATTTCTTTGATAATAAAGTCTAAATATATGACCTTCTTCCTATTGTTTATATTTACCTACTAGGTTTGTGTTGAAGATCTTTTAATCTCCTGTCATTATTTTTTGAATGTCTATTTGTTTGAATGCATTGTGAAGCTGATTGAATTTTGTGATGAGCAAGGCTCCATAGATTGGTATCAAAGCATGTGTATGTTAGGGTTTAAATGGTTAATAGAGCATGTGCTAGAATCGTGCTATTAGATTGGTATCAGAGCCCTAAAAGATCTGAGCAGGGAATACTAAGTGTGTTCATAATTGCGGATGGATATTACTATTGGATATTCACAAATGTTTGGAAAGTGTGTGTGTGTGTTGCAAGTTGGTAGGTCATGCAAAACTTGAATTCTAAAAGATCTGGGCAGTGAACATACTCATAAATACTTGGACGGATATGTATGTTCAAGCATTGAAAGACAAGGTGGAGTGGAAAAGAAAGAAGCCCTAGGAGAGGTGTCCAGAAGATGAAAGAAGAAAGAAAGATGCAGATTTTAAAAGAGAGTTGGCAGAATTGAGAAACGATTTGGCACAATACCTGATTGCAAGGCAACAAAGATTGGAAGAAGAAAGCCAGGAGTATTTTTGGGTATGGACAATGGAAAAGAAAGTAAAGTGGCCTATGAAGATGATCATGGAGAGAAGGAAAAGGCAAAAGGTGAATGCCTTGAAAAGAGGAAGGAGTATGAGAGGATCCTAGAGAGTTTGGGACAGTAGAGAGTTGCCTATTGAGCAACATGGACCAGAAGAGGCCAAAGAAGTTCTCATAGTGGAGGACTTCAAGGAAAGGAGAAAAGAAGAAGTGCAATAAGTAGCACTTGAGAAGGAGAGTAATGAAGATTGGAAAATGTCCATGAAGGAGGCACTTATGAGGATATGTTAGTCCTTTGTTTTATTTACTAATGTTATGTTTAAGTATGTGTGGATAGGTATAATGAAAGTCGAGAATAAGGCCTTTGTGTGGACAAGAGAAAGGACAAGTAAAGCACCTTTGGATAGTGATAAAGATGAGAGTGAAAGAAGACTTGTTGCAATAGTATGTCAAGGAGAGTTTGCATCTGAGAAGTGTGACAAAGATTCTATGAATGAGAAGGAGGTTGATGCTAAAGATTTGGAATATGATCTAGAGTTTCAGGATGCCTTAGAAGGTCTTGCAGATGAAAGGGAGGAAACCTATGAAGAAGACAAGTTGTCAAGCAATGAAGACAAGGATGATAGTAAATCTGGACAGCAAGACAAAGAAGAGGTACATGTGAGTACAAATGATGATTTTAATTGTAAAAGTGAAATTAAGAATGTGGTTATGCAAGAGGATAGAGAAACGAAGGAACATGGTTATATAGTTCCACGTTGGTTTAAGGGACAGTATGGAAAGTGTAAACAAGAAGGTGGATATGATGTGGTTTGTAACATTAAAAAAATACCAAGCATGAAAGACACGACTAAATGTAAGAGAAGACAAGAAGAGAGAACAAGTTGGCCAGAAGGGAAGCACAAAGAAGAGGTATTAGGTGCATCCATAAAAAGATAGTAGCCTAGAGCTATAGGGAATAAAGTATGGATGGTGAAAGCTAGGACAATAGCAAATGGAATTGGTACAATAGAAAAGAAAAGTGAAGTTGTAAAATATGATGAAGCAGAGTTCAAGAAATGGGAAGAAGGGAAGGCACTCCATGAAGAATACATGCCTATAGAAGTGGAAGCAAGAGGAAAGAATGAGGCTGAAATGGTTACAAGAGTAGATTGGAAGAATCTTGAGGAGGACACATGTCTGGGAAAAGGTAAGCAAATTGCTTCAGTTGAATTAAATAGTGAAGATTTTACATGTACAGATAAAGTGGTTGAAGATAAGAGTATATAAATGAATAGTAAAGATGGCATGGAGTTATGGAGTATTGTAGATGAGAAAGACATGAGGAGAAGAAAATATAGTAAGAAACAAGGAAATAAACAAAAGCCAGTTGGAAAGCTCAAGTGGGGTAAGAGTGATGCAAAATAAAACAGGGTAACAACAGAAGCATGGAAGAATGAGAACAATGAAGAGGTAATGAGTAAGATTGCAGCCATCACAAAGGTTACGAAAGTGAGGAATGAAAGTAATTGGAAAGGTGGAAATCATGTGATTGACAAGGGGTCTATAAAAGAAGAGGAAAGTACAAATGCAGATTTTAAGGAAGAGACGACAAATTGGAAAAAGTTAGAAGAGAATAGATACAATGAAAAAGGTAAACATGTTGATTTTGCTTTTGAATATTGGAATGATATTGTTGAAGTAGAAAATGATAAGAATGGGGAATGGAATAGTGAGAAGAAGATCTTAGACTATGAACTGGACTTGTGGAGACTTGTGGATGAAAAGGCCATAAGAAGGGCAAGATATAAGAAGGAAAGTGAAAGCAAAAAGAGACAGGTTGGAAGACATAGAATAAATAAAGATGAGTGTAGAATGGATGCAAAGAATGAATTAAATAGGAATAATGAAAAGAAATAATGGGCAACAAAAGCCTGGGTTAATGGAGGCATGGAGAATGAAGAAAAAGCAGCAGAAAATGAAGAAGGCACGAATGAGTTTACAACAGTTGCAGAAGTTGCAGCAATAAAGATTAAAGGTGGAAGAATTTATGAAGATCCGACAAATGAAAAAGGGATCAAAGGTAATGGAAGTGAAGGTGTTGTCTTATGCAAAGGGGCAGCAGATAATGAGGTTGTATTTTCCTTTTCAAATTCTTGTTGTGCAGCTAGGGTGGATTTTGTGAGAGTACAATCAAGATGATGGAGTAGAATAATGAGGAAGACGTGAAGACAAATGGAGGAGCTGAGAATGCAAAAAGAACGGTGGTAGCCTGTGATAATGAAGTTGCAACAGAGCTATAGAGAAAGAATTATGATTTGTATGGGAAGACACAAAATGGGCCATTAGGAAAAGGTGAATTAGATGAATTTGATAGTCAAATCGATGAAGGGTATGATTTTGAGGATATGGAAAACCTGCATTTTTATTTAATGATTTATACTGGTTGGTACGAGGATGAGTGGGTGAGAAGATTACAGTGTAGCCATAGATATGATAGGTCTGGAACAATGAGATTGAAGCAGGGTTGTCAAAAGAGCTTGATGAATGTACCTTGGCATTGTTGGAAAAAGAGAAAGAAAATAAATAGAGAGTAAGTTGTGGAGTATTACTTCATGTGTAGGAGCACATTCTTTTTGTCCCCTAGGGAGTCTGATGCAGGGGCATTGTTCTCCATCCAAAATTTGGTTTGAATTTCGTTTCAGTTTTGGGATTTCTGTAGTGTTTTGGTGGTTTGAGTGTTTGTTGGTGTAGCTTCCTGTCGCAATGCATTTTTATCTTCCTGACACAAGCAACAGATGTTGGACTCCTATCACCTGAGCGACAAGAACTTGAATTCGAAAGAGTCTTTTAACTGTCAACCATTCTAACAGTCGGTTGTGTTGTAGACAGTTGGCAGAATTTGAAATAAGTGGAAAGGTCTCGGCAGGAGATTGAAGACAGTTGTTGGAAGGAAACGAAGCACCTGGTAGAGTGCGAGCAAACTGAAACAAAGAGATTCCTCAGCAACAGTTGTAGTAGGAGAAGGTGGAAAATGATAGCAGCTGAAAATATAGTTGAATAAATAGAAATTCCTGTGAAGGAAGAGTCGTGAGGCATTGCTCAAACAAAGCACAGCAGCCAAAAAAGAACAGAGAAGGGTCGATAATGAAAATAGAGGCCGAAGGCCAAAGAATCGAAGCCCAATAGGAATTGTGTGTCATCTGGTGAAAAGGCCGACAATTGCAGAAGAGAGAAGAGAGAGGTTGTTAGAAGAACAAGAGGCTGTGGAAAGAAACGAGGCGGTGAGAAGAAATAGTGGTCGTTGGAAGAAGAAGGCCGAATGTGTGAAGGGGGGAGATTGTAAGAATATAGATTGGAATAGACAAAAGGAGATTAGAGTCATTTTTGTTCCAAAGAGTTCAGGCTGATAGTCTCAGGCCGATGAGTTATGTAATGTCCTATTTTGATATGGTATAGTTTGTCTTATGGTAATTTCTCTGATAATAAAGTTTGAATATATGACCTTCTTCCTGTCATTTATATTTACTTGCAAAGTCTGTGTTGAAGATCTTTTAATCTCCTGTCATTTTTTTTGAATGTCTATTTGTTTGAATGCATTGTGAAGCTGAGTGAATTATACATATAGACTCGTATGAATGTATAATTTAGTAAATAATAAGTGTTGCAAATATGTGCCTAAGTGGTGTTGTCATTGATGTCAACATATTCTTGCTATCATTGGTGTCAACTGTGCCTTATTTTGTTGCCTGTTCAGGAGACTGGAATGATGAGGATATTGAGAAAATTAATGAAGATTCAATGTTCGCAGACCATATAGCTATGTAGAGGATTGTCAGAGGTTGCTCCAATTAAGATTTGAGAGGTCTGCATGAAGATTTGAAGAAGTTATGGCCATCTGAGTAGAACTGGATTTTGTAATGTTCAGAAGAGACAGAGTGATAGTAAGTTGGTCTGGATTGCTCCACAATGAAATATTATGGTCTATAGATCTAGAGGCATGTTTAGGAAGTTAGTGTGTATCATCAACTCCAATGGTTCATGGTTTGGAGGTCCGCAAGCTATCTTTCTAGTTTGACAGTCATGGCAGACAGTGTTCTTGAGGTTCCGGAGGAAGATACAAATGATTCTGGTAATTTGGTATAGAGTGGATGTTATTGGTGAATTCAATGTGCTTGTGGAGGTCTCTGGATCATGTGGCTACTGTGTTGGAGGTCCACATTGAAGTTTGAGCTTGTTATTGAAGATTTCTTCTTTGAGGTTGCTATTCTTCCCAGTTCTTGGCCGATCGGATGTTTCAAGCATGTTGTGGATGATCTAAGAGAAATTCTCTAGAGTGTGCCATGTTGGTGAAGGAAGATTCAAGTCTCAACTATATTTGGCTGACAGTATAGTGATATGCGTTAAGTCAATCTGACCTTGATGATCATTCCAAGGTTGATGAAGCGTATAAATACTTTTTGATGAGTTGTGGAAAAGTGTCCTCGTGCGAAAATGATAAAATCCTATGAAAGGTACAAAAAGCATAGCAAAGTTAAGAAGGGGCAGAGGAACAAAAGTAACAAAGGATGAAGGTGTAATGAAGAAGTGATTGGAGGGATTGAGTAGAAGTTTGTGAGCTTTCAAGGGGACTTAATCAAGCATGAATGTAGATGTTATTTCTTAGTTCATTATCTCTGTGTAAATCATTTTTTTTAGGCAGTGAGCCTCTTCTGAGCAGTGAGCTCTGGGCAGTGCACCTGAAGGCATGTGCCTTCTATTTTCTTAAGTACTTTTAATAGGGTACGCATTTTTGTGGGTTAACCCCCACCGTGGTTTTTCCTTAACCGGGTTTTCCACATTAAAATTTTTGGTGTTGTGTGTTCATGTTGTTTCTGTTCATGTGTTGATTCATGCTTAAATGTTTACATCATTAATATGTTTGTGAATTAAGAAAGAAGATTAAAAGTGCAGAAAAGGTTAAAGTTTAGGGACAACTGATTCACCCCCCCTCTCAGTTGTTTGGACTAATTCTAACAATTGGTATCAGAGCCAAGTACCTCTAAAAGAAGCTTGACTGCTTGAGGAGATCCAAGATGTCATCTTACAAGAAGCAAAGTCTGAGATTTGATGGAACAAATTACTCCCTTTGGAAGGTACGCATACAGTGTCATCTGGAATGTATGTGTGATGTCTTTTGGTTAATAACCAAGAATGAGTATAAGATTTTGAAGAATGGACCTTCAACTATAGACGAACTTAGAGATGCTGAACACAACATTCGAGCCAAAGAAGCATTGTTGAGTGCCTTGTCTGATACCGAATTGGCAAATGTCTTGGATTTGAAAAATGCTCATGAAATCTGGAATAAGTTGGAAATTTTGTATGAAGGTGACAAATATGTTAAATGTGCCAAGCTACAAAGCTTGAAGGGTAAATATGAAAGATTGGTAATGAGTGAAGATGAAAACATTACTTCCTACATGCAAAAAGTAAATGAACTTGTAACCGGTATCAGAAATGCAGATGGAGTATTGGAAGAATCAAAAAAAATTCCAAAGTGCTCAGATCCTTACCTACAGCATACAAACATAAAGCTGCAGCCATTGAAGAAATCAGGACAGTAACAACTGTCAGAAGGGATCAGTTAGTTGGTAAGCTCTCAGCATTTGAAATGAGTGAGTTTGGTGATTCTTTCCCTAAGTCTGAATCTGCATTCAAGGCCAGTGTGTATGGAAAGCAAAGATATGATCCATGTGAAAGTTCTTCAGGAAGATCAAACAGATTTGTGAAGACAAGGAAGGATCTTGAATATGATGAAATTGAGACTGCAGATCTTGAAGCTCTTATTGCCAAAAGAATGCCAAGAGGATCTGGTAAGTATGAAGGAAAGTTGCCACTCAAATGTTTTGCTTGTAATAAGATTGGTCATTTTGCCTCAAGATGTCCAGAGAGGTTTTCAAAACCAAACCCTAACAGATATAAAGGTCAGCAAAAATGTTACTATGTCCAAGAAGCTGGAGAAGAAGGAGTCACAGATGATGAATCTGATCATGGAGGTTCCACTGAAGGTGATTGGGTGTTCATTGCTATCAAGGAAGAAGATCTGGTGTCTACTGAATCTGCTAGTTGTACAAATATGGAAAGTGCATTGGCTTCTCAGGTTGTTGAAAAGGATGAATGGGTGATCGATAGTGGATGTTCTCATCATATGACTGGTGATAAAAGCAAGTTTGTAAGCTTTGAAAAATATGAAGGTGGGTTTGTAAAATTTGGAGACAACTTAGCTGGTAGAATCAGTGGCAGAGGATCCATCTTTTTTGATGGTAAGAATAACACCAATGATGTTTTGTATGTGGAAGGACTGAAGCATAATCTTCTCAGTGTTGGACAATTGGTTGACAAGGGTTATGATCTCTGATTCAAGGATGGAAAATGTAGAATCTTGGAAAGCTCCAGAACTGAAATTGCATATGGTACTCAAACTAGAGGTAACATCTTTCATTTAAGCAGTTCTAGCAAAAGTTGTCTAATTTCTCAGTTTGATCAAAGTTGGCTATGGCATAGGAGGATGTGTCATGTAAATTTTGCTAACATTGTCAAGATAAGTTCTACTCAGGTTATAAGAGATCTTCCAAAACTTATGAAACCTGATAATATGTGTAGAGAATGTCAATTGGGCAAATAGAACAAAATTTCAATTAAAAGTAAAGAACAATTTTTAAGTGAACAGTTGGAACTTGTGCATATTGATCTATGTGGTCCTGCTAAAATTAGGAGTGTGCAAGGAGACAGATATTTTATGTTGCTGATTGATGGTTACTCCCGGATGATGTGGGTAACCTTCCTAAAAGAAAAATCAGAAGCTCTTGACAAATTCAAGGTATTCGAGGGTATGGTGGAAAATGAGATTGGTGTAAAGATAACGTGTCTGAGATCTGACAAAGGTGGAAAATTTACCTCCGATGAGTTTGATTCATTATGTACAAAGCATGGAATAAAAAGATAGTTATCTGCTCCTAGGACTCCTCAACAAAATGGAGTTGTGGAAAGAAAGAACCGGACCATTCAAGAAGCTGCTAGGACCATGATGTTGGAAGCAAATGTTCCTCAAGTCTATTGGAGAGAAGCTGTGAGTACTATTGTCTACACACTTAACTGGGTGCAAATCAAAGGCAATTCTGGTAAGACCCCCTATGAACTATGGTTTGGTCATCCTCCTACTGTGAAGTATTTCAGAGTTTTTGGTACTAAATGCTATATCAAAAGAGACGAGGACCTTGGCAAGTTTGATGCAAGAAGTGATGAAGGAATATTTTTGGGTTACTCTACTCAAAGCAAGGCATATCTGTGCTTTAACAAGAGATTAAATAGGATTGTTGAAAGTACTAATGTCAGAGTTGATGAGAGCAAAGAGAGACCTTCCAAGTCTTGTGGATATGATTCAGATGATCAAGATGAAAGTCAAAGTCAAGAAAGGCAAGTTCAAACCCAGACTCTGGTCCGGATTGATCCAGAAAGTCCAGTAACTCAAGAAGATAGTGCAGATGTTGAGGAACAGACTCAAGAAACAGAGGTTCAAACAAATCCCAAAACTCCCAGGTATGTAAGGCTGAATCATCCTGAAGATCAAATCATAGGAGATAGAAACAAAGGTGTTCGAATAAGGAGAAGAGTTATTGAAGATCAAGAGGAGATTTGTCTGATTTCTGAGATTGAACCAAAATTAGTAAGTGAGGCCTGCAATGATGAAAATTGGGTAAAAGCAATGGAAGAGGAATTGATGCAAATTGAAAAGAATCACACTTGGGATCTCGTTCCTAGACCTAAAGACAAAAATGTGATTAGAACTAAATGGGTTTTCTGAAATAAACTAAATGAAGATGGCAAAGTTGTGAGAAACAAAGCAAGGTTGGTATGCAAAAGATATTCTCAAGTGGAAGGAATTGATTTTGAAGAAACTTTTGCTTCGGTGGCAAGAATAGAAGCAGTTAGACTATTTCTTGCATTTACTGCCTATAAAGATTTCAAGGTTTATCAGATGGATGTCAAGTCAACATTTATCAATGGAGAATTGGAAGAAGATTTTTTTTAAATGCGCCTAGTAAACTTTTTAATGTGACCGGCAATGCTGGTGCGACACGCCCTCCAACTCCACGCGAATACTTTTGCCCGGAGCAATGAACCGGTGAAGCCACAACACGGGGGACCTCATCCCCTAGAAAGAACACTTCAAACCCGTGAGCTCATTGGCCCAGCGAAGGCGTAAAGCCTGCAAGGTCATTGGCCCAGCGGGGGTTTGAACTCTGGTGGCCGTCACTACAACTGAGTGACTTAACCACCGAACCACGCCCTTATCAACGAATTGGAAGAAGAAGTTTATATTGAGCAACCGGAAGGATTTCAGATGTCTGATCAAAAAGATATGGTTTGTAGATTGAAAAAGGCATTGTATGGACTCAAGCAAGCCCCAAGAGCCTGGTATGCAAGATTGGATAAGTATTTGCTAAAGCTAGGATTTAGCAAAGGCACTGCCGATAGTAATCTTTACTTCAAGATAGATCATGAGCATATTCTGATTGTTGAAGTATTTGTTGATGATATCATTTTTGGTAGAAATGAGAGTATGTGCAAAAATTTTGCTGATCAAATGCAAAGTGAATTTGAGATGTCAATGTTTGGGGAAATAAATTTCTTCCTAGGTCTGCAAATTATCCAGTCAGATAAAGGCATCTTCATGTCTCAGTCTACGTATGTGAGAGAATTGTTGAAAAAGTTTGGAATGGAAGATTCAAAGCCAGTAGGTACACCTATGGTAACTGGATGCAAATTGAGCAAGGATGATGACTCCCCTAAGGCAAATCAAAAAAGGTATAGATCAATGATTGGAGGACTGTTGTATCTGACTCATACCAGACCTAACATCATGAATGCAATTGGACTTGTTGCTAGATTTCAAGCTGATCGTAAAGAATCTCATGTTGTAGCTGTCAAGAGAATTTTTAGATATCTCAAAGGAACACTTGATCATGGCTTATGGTATCCAAAGGATGATGAATTCACTCTTCAAGCATACACTGATGCTGATTGGGCAGGAGATGTGGATGACAGAAAAAGTACTAGTGGTGGTGCATTCTTCTTGGGATGGAGATTGGTTTCTTGGTTGAGCAAAAAGCAATAGGCAATATCTTTGTCTACTGCATAGGCAGAATACATAGCAGCAGCAGGTAATTATACTCAAGTTTTGTGGATGAAGAAAATGTTGAAGGATATCAGAGTTGTGCTTGATGAGCCTGTCACAATCTTCTGTGATAATTCAAGTGCAATAAACATCTCAAAGAATCTGGTGTTGCATTCAAAGACAAAACATATATCCATCAAGTTTCATTTCTTGAGAGAGAAGGTAAATGAGAATGAAGTTAGATTGGAGTTTGTTGCTTCAAAGGATCAAATTACAGATATATTCACAAAGCCTCTTCCCAAGGATACTTTTGAGTATCTAAGAGAGAAGTTAGGGGTTATTACTATTGTTTCTTAGATTTACACCCTTGCTAAGTTGTAGAACTTAGCAATCTAGAGAAACATGGGATCTTTCCAGGCTTGTGGGTCACCTATGATGGAAAGAACCTTCGGAGAAGGCCAGCTTCCTAGCTGGTTATCACCTAGAATCTAATAGATTTGTAGAGGAAAAGGGAAAAGGAATGCTTTTGAAAATGAAAGTTAAAACTGGAAAATGTGAAAATAAGGGTGATTCACCAAACTTGATATGGTTAATGAAACTCAAATTTGCATACACTTGGCCACAGACAACAGAAACTAAACCTGCACAACCTATTTTTGTGTGTTTGCAAAAACACTTCACAAAGAGGCCTAAATGCATTAAACTCTTTAAAAGGAAGCTAAGTTCATAGTTTAAAAAGCCTTATAACATTTTAAGACACAGTTTGCAACCTGCATAAACACACCTTTTGCAGAAAAGGTATTGAAACATGAGACAAAGTCACAAGGAAACAAAAATACCTCACAAATGACCTAATCAAACACTTGATGATACCCACTATTGCAAAAATAGGAAGGTAAAATCTGACTATCAATGGTATCCAAGGTGTTCTATGTATTTCATATGCCAAAAGGGTTACAAAAACATGCTCAAACTGAGTAAGGATTGCAGAAAAAATCACTAACTCTAAAAATTGCATGAAAAAGAACTCCATACAAAGAGTCAAATGAATGACTATATACTCTCCAAATAGCTGCAATGAGATAAGGATGAGAAAACTCCATTTTCGTGCATCTCATAAATGTCCCCAAAATATCTGCCTAAAGTCCTCCAAAATGGGTTTCCAATGCAGAAATAGTCAAGGCATGTCATCACCCACCATAAAAGCTCTAGAAAATGTCTTTAAATGCCTTTAAATGCTCTTTAAGGCCACTGAAACAAGTCAAATTTGTGCAATAACTCTTCTCCCTGTTTGTCAACCTCCCCTGCAACATCATAAATGTCTGATATTTTGCACAATAAATGACATAAATACACATTATTTCTGCATTTATTTAACATTGACTAAGAGGTTTATAATTACACCACTTAGTTAATGTTTTACATTCCATATTATTACAAACCTATGCAGAAAATAATGGCATTTAGGATATAACATTTAATTTCCCAATTTTGCATAATTTGGGGACAAATTAAATGTCATGAAAGAACGACAAAGTAATCGACGAGACTTACTTTGCCATGTGTTAAAAATCCACCTAATATTGCCCCTTTGCATTTTTATTACAAATGATTAAGTAATTCATAACTTATTACTTTATCGTTCGTTTACAACGTTTAATCTATTTCTAGATTATGCAAAATCAAAATAAAACTCTTATACTCCTAGGCAAAACAACACTTCTCCATACACTTGCATTACCACGTGTCACAAGGCTATATCAAAACACCTTATAAACCCTAGCCATTCATGTGTTTTACAACATCCATCATCACGATTTCAAGGTCCTATGCAATACATTTCAAAGTGACCCTTATGCCTCCCTATACACATCCCCATGTCTTATACTTCCATGCACATGTAATTGCAATACTATGTATTTAGACATCACCTTATCCCTCCATATCCATCTAAAAAATAAGACATGCCTAGCAAGATAGCATTCGACCTTATGCTTTTATAATGTTTTTTTTTTTTACTTTGAAAAAAGAATAAAAGGCAGAAGATGCATGTCTCATGGCCCCCTTGAGGTATTATCATTAGGTTTGAAAAGACTCCCCAGTCTTTACCACGAGCACCAAAGGATTGCAATGATATTGTTTAAATCAAAAGTCAACAAACACCATCAATGCAAATAGGTCAATTCGACCCAAAAGGAAGAAAAAACCTAAAAAAATATCATTTGCATTTCATTTTACCTTCCTCCTCTCGCTGCCGCGCCGCCATGACTGTAGGGTTTGAAGGCAAAAATGCATGATTTGCGTCCATTTTGGAGACCTTCAATGCAGAAATTCTGGGGATTCTTGCAAGGTATGTTGTATTCATGAGACTTTGACCCTTTGTTGTGGATACTGGGCCTCTGAGGCCGTGATTTTCCACTAGTTTTTGATGTATTTTTTCTAGTTTTTTGCCTGGCCATGAACATCTACTATCTCTTTTCGCCATGGACTAGAGGTTTTTCACTCCCTGAGGCCATTCTAGAAGGTCGTTTGGGAAAAATATCTGTGATTTCACATAGCAAACGGTAGAAAGAAAAGGTAATTCATCTTTTGTTGTAGATTGCTCTTCATTTTCTAAGATTTTTTGCTGTATATTTCGCCTTTCTGTGGCACGATTTGATGGCATTTTGTGTATTCTTGCTCTAAAATGAGTTGAAACTTCAGATTCTTCCTCTGTATTTGCATTCCTCTGGTTTAAAATGAGCCCCCAGCTATGACAAAAATTTGCAAGATGACATTTGTGTGCAAAAAACATAGTCAAAGATCTGCATTCTCTGAGTGTTTGTTGTAGCATGAGGCTCGATTTTGAGGTATTTATGGGTATTTCGTTCTTGAAAAGAGTTGAAAAACTTTAGATTTTTCCCTTTACACTGATGGTCTCTTCCTTTTTTTTGAGATTACCTGTTCTATTTGCTGCCTGGGGCAGCGATTTTAATGGTTCTGAGTATTATTTGTCTGAAATGAGTTAAAAACTTTATCTTCCTCTGTATCTACACCTTTTTTTCATTTGACAAGGGTTTCAAAAACTATATATATGTGTTTATACTATTTTGAAAAAGCCTATTTTCAGGCTGCAGCCACACTCTTTCTGCATATGTAACACTTGTATTTGTTTCTGCCCTGTAATCACATTGCTCTTGCATCTATGGCTTTTACATATAAAAAAGGCAAATCTATATGGGTTTTCACCATTCTTGAACTAGGTTTTGGTTAAATCTGGTCTATTTTTTAATATTTATGCTTGAAATGAATTAGCAAACTTCATTTTCTCTACTCTGTATACATTTTGAATGCAAAAAACTGTGGATCCATATCCTGTAGCTTTCAAAACTGTGGATCCACTTTTCATTTAGCAAATCTATAACAACATATATGTAAGCATTAGGCTGTAGATGATACAGCCCACTCATCCTTGTAGGTCTGAAACATATTTAATCACTCATGTACTTGTGCATCTAAAACATAAACTGCGGCCTGGCACTTACACTTGTATCATTTGAACTCTTTCTAGTTGTCATTACTGATGATTGCTCCTGTAGCTTTAGATCTTATACTTCAGTTATATAGTAGCACAGAAATAACTGCAGCTTCTTCATTTGATTTGCAGCTTATTGCACCAACTATAGTTATGACTCCTCATGAGGCCTTCCACAGCTTCATGCATATTGTTGAGACTTATGAGATGAATCCTCTTGATGTGATATCTGATGTAGCACCAGTTGTATAAGATACCTTCTAGTGTTCTTGTTATCTCCTCTCCATGACACTATTACAAACATTTTTGACATACTTTAAACTCTTGGAAATGTATCTTTGTGACATCCATGACTATGACTGTCCTAGAATGTGAGGACTGTCCCTCTGGCAGTGTTTCTATATCACAATTTTTTTGTTCTAAGAGATGTTTCAATTAATGATGACATGTTCCTTGTATATGATGGAATGCTTATTATATAATGCTCTCATGACATGTGACAGTCATAAAGGTCTGTCCCAAACTGGACTGTTGCTCCAATCATATCTGCCTCCTATTTCTTGTGTGATGCATCATGATACCTAAGGTTGGTCTAACATGATGTTAACCTATTATGATGACTGTCATTCCATCCTCTCTCATTTGTGCTTGGTATTTAGATAACACTCTTCTAAATTCAGAGATGCATTACCTTCTTATCTTAAAAATGACTGAGTTCTTCCTTTATTGCAATGGTGATATATATTCTTGTATATACAACTGTGTGACAGTCCTCTATGATCATCTTTGTTGTTTGTGATAAACTGATCTGCTTCTTTAAAAAATGAAAAATAACTTGTTCATTTGATATAAATGACTACCTTTTGACAAGGACAGTAATACATGCATTAGACTGTCTTTTCTATCATCTGATCTTCATCAATGATGATCCTTTGAACATAACTGTCCTTTCACTAGCTGATACATGGCATGATTGTCTTCAACAGTTCATACTACACTGTTGGCATACTCCTTTACTGTGATGACTGCTCCTCCTTAGATTTCTATCATAGATGAGCAAGTATGTAGTTGGTAAGAAAGTTGATTGTCCTCTTTACCATACCATTGGTTTTCTTTGATAAAGATGACTGCATTTCTGCCTTGGATGATATATATGATTGCTCCATTATTTCTGCTCTTCATACATTTTGTAGCATAGATTGTACTATGTGTACTCTGTCTTAGTTGACTGTGTATGGCTTTGTCCCTATGGCTGCACCTTCACATGATATGACTACAACATCTTTTGTTTTTGCTGCACCTTAGTTGATAGTTCTAACATTCTTGTTGATGGTTAAATATATTTACTTTCGTTGCACCATTGACAGTCACGATAAAAATGCTAAAGCTCATTGTCCCTTTGGCTAGGGTATGCAACTCACTATTCTAACTGATGGACTGTTGTCCCAATGTTGTTATGCATAGCCCAAGTTTCTCTCTTTTCCTTTATGACTGTCTTTATCATGGCTCTGCATGTGATTGCCTTCTTGCTGATTGTTATTGCTCTTAACAGTTGTGATTTGCCTTCTGAATATGCTCCTTGGGTTGTGCTTTTGCATTTGTATATTGCATATGAAATGTTCCATAAGGACTATGAGCTGGGCTCATCCCTTGTGGGAGCCACATTTCCTCCACTCATAATGTAACCTGATGAATCAAATAGAAATATAATTACACCTGTATCTACACATGAAGCAAACTTGTTAGAAAATAAATGCATGTTTTGGATGTGTTTGATGACTTGATTATTCTCTAGGACATCCCAGGTATACATTTCTTGTTTAATGCAATTGAGGATCCACTTTTCTTGTTTAATGCAAGGAAGGATTAGTTTATACATGCATGGTATCTTGTTCGTGTATGGATTGGGACTATTCATTGCTTAGAGCATTTCTCTAATGCCACTATTTTTGCCAGATGTAGGAACTAGAGACGACATGAACTAGGAAGGACAAAGATAGCTCGGGGCAACAGGACAACACACTTGTACCAGAACCAGTCATTCACAGGCAATGCATGGCCTCTAACCTCACGTGCACATTCATTTATATTTACTTATTCATGTGTAGATTGTTCTTCAATTTCATTGAATAGGAAAGTTAACATCATAGCTTGTGTGAGATAATGTACATTTTACATTCAATAAAGATTATTTATTCTTTAGAAAAGATTTTGGATAAATCTTTCTTATGTTACATGCACTTGGATAAATGAAGTAATCTAATAAACATAATCTCCTGAATTATTTCATTTATGCACTTGAATGTAATGTGTGAAGGACTAGATGAAATGTACCTTTTAAATTTTGAATCAAAACTCTACCTGAATGAGCTGCAGTGAAATTTAGGTAACAATTACCCCTCTTGATAGAAACTAAGATGCACTTATGTGCATCAGTCCGGTGGAATTCTCAGTCATATCTTGAGATCCGGATTGATATTGAGAAGATACTACTCAAAAGGAGTAGTCAGTATGCAAATGTTGGAGATCAGTCTGAATTAAAAAGGGGGAGTAAAGATTGCAAATATGTGCCCTTTTCCATTGATGTCAAAGGGGGAGAGAAGACATGTGAAAAACTAATTGCTAATGACAGGGGGAGCAATGAAGAAAGTGGTTGCAGAAGTCAGGGGAGAAGTTCTTGTCGTGATGGTTGAATCAATTTTTCACATCATATGTTGCCATCAATGACAAAGGGGGAGATTGTTGCAAATATGTGCCTAAGTGGTGTTGTCATTGATGTCAACATATTCTTGTTGTCATTGGTGTCAACTGTGCCTTATTTTGTTGCATGTTTAGGAGACTGGAATGATGAGGATATTGAGAAAATTAATGAAGATTCAATGTTTGTGGACCATATAGTTGTGTAGAGGATTGTCATAGGTTGCTCCAGTTAAGATTTGAGAGGTTCGCATGGAGATTTGAAGAAGTTATGGCCATTTGAGTAGAACCGGATTTTGCAGTGTTCAGAAGAGATAGAGTGACAGTAAGTTGGTTCGGATTGCTCCGCAATGAAATATTATGGTCTACAAATCTAGAGGCATGTTTGGGAAGTCAGTGTGTATCATCAACTCTAGTGGTTCATGGTTTGGAGGTCTGCAAGCTATCTTTCTAGTTTCACAGTCATGGAAGACAGTGTTCTTAAGGTTTCAAAGGAGATACAAATGATTATGGTAATTTGGTATAGAGTGGATGTTATTGGTGAATTCAATGTGCTTGTGGAGGTCTCTAGATTGTGTGGCTACTGTGTTGGAGGTCCGCATTGAAGTTTGAGCTTGTTGTTGAAGATTTCTTCTTTGAGGTTGTTGTTCTTCCCAGTTCTTGGCTGACCGGATGTTTCAAGCGTGTTACGGATGATCTAAGAGCAATTCTTTGGAGTGTGGCGTGTTGGTGAAGGAAGATTCAAGTCTCAGCTATATTGGGCCAACAGTATAGTGATCCGCATTAAGTCAAGATGACCTTGATGATCATTCCAAGGTTGATGAAGCGTATAAATACTTTTTGATGAGTTGTGGAAAAGTGTCCTTGTGCGAAAATGATAAAATCCTAAGAAAGGTACAAAAAGTAGAGCAGAGTGAAGAAGGAGCACAGGAACAAAAGCAGCAAAGGATGAAGTTGTAATGAAGAAGTGATTGGAGGGATTGAGCAGAAGTTTGTGAGCTTTCAAAGGGACTAAATTAGGCATGAATGTAGATGCTATTTCTCAGTTCATTATCTCTATGTAAATCATTTTTTTTTGTAGGCAGTGAGCCTCTTCTGAGCAGTGCGCCCGAAGGCATGTGCCTTCTATTTTCTTAAGTACTTTTAACAGGGTACGCATTTTTGTGGGTTAACCTGTAATGCCCCTCATTTTGTCCTGAAATAGTTGGTAGTTTTATATTGCACTTTGCTAATTAAAGATGTTTGTGTTTATTGTTATGCTTGTGAACCAGGACAGTGTAGTATTACTCGTTCGAGTACCCTACTACACTGCGATTCCCTGACTCTGTGTGCTTGATGTATTTGCATATACTCGTATACAATCTATTGTCCTGATGCAGGTTGCAGGTACCGGGCATGGACTCCACCTGACTTAGCAGGTCTGAGCGTACCCTTGCACCAAAGGATAACGTTGATGGGAGATAACTGAGGTTTGCCCTAGGTCAGTTCTATTTTTAGTTGGTGGTCGTGAGTTTTGTTGTCACTTTATGGTCTTTGCCTCAGTTATGGTCGTCATTGGTATGCTTTTGTCTTGTTGGTATTGGTTGGTTTCAGTCTTTGTGTATTGGTCGGAAATGAATTTATTATTATAATAATAATATTAATAGCGTTTTTATGGTCGATATTTATTAATGTGAAGCTAGGAGTATGTTTAAGTGATTAAATTGTTGATTTTAATGAATTCTAATTAGATATTGTCCTAAGTCATGGATAATATTTTATGATTAATACTATATGGTAGTTTGAAAATATTTTTAGTTAATAATTTATTGTTGTGAGTTGTCGTATGAGAATTTTATTTGGGAGAATCTCTCTTTCAAAGAAAATTAATTTTTTTTTTTAGTGAGTAGTGGGATCCTTTGTAACGGATTTTGGTAATATGGAAATTAACGAGTTGGCCTATTTTTATTTCGGGAGGTTATTTATGTGGGGGGGAGACAAAAATGGGGGTAAACTCCACATTACACATTTTTCTCCTCCCAGGAAAAAGAATTACTGCTCGATCTTTTTTAGTAGAGTTTGGAGCGAGGGTTTAAGTAACAGAAGAACACTTTTCATTTGCGCTAGTTTGGCTGAGGGAGAAGGAAAATAAAAATGATGTGCACATGCTCAAGGTACTTTTAACACGCATTCTTGTCTTCAATCTTTGATTTTGTTAGGTGTACATGCGTCTTGAGGGTTTCAAGCTTACATTACCTTTCTATGTCAATATCTCATGCATTCTGTCTAAGATTTCCTATTTGTATGCATGTTCAGATGTAGAATATGGCTTAATGCTTGCCTAATGCTATCGTTGGAAGCTCCTTTGGCCTTTGCATTACATTATTTTGAGTGTATCCCTATGTCAATGCTCAATGTCTCTCGGTTTTAGCACTTGGTCGATGTGATTATAATTGTTAGCTCTCAGATTCCACCCACCAAGTACCTTGACATAAGGTTTTCTGATTTCCCTTTTGGAGCAACCATTCTAAGTCTATCCTGCAAGTAGTTGGATTCCATGAAAGACTGTGAATAACTGAGAGGGGGGGGTGAATCAGTTATCCTAATATTTCAACTTTTTGTACTTTCTTAACAGTTAATGCAACATCAGATCAAATAAGCAAGCATAATCATGAAATGGAAATAACACCAATACACATGACACAATGATTTTGACGTGGAAACCCTGTTAAGGGAAAAAACCATGGGGTGATTAAGCCAAGATATTATTCTCTGTTAGAAGAATAGATAGAACAAAATGGCACTTGCCAATTAGGGCTCCCGAGCACACTACTCACAAGAGGCTCACTACCTACAAAAGACTTACTGTCTACAAGAAGAAAACTTGAACTGATGAGAGGCATCCACACATGCTAAAGTTTAGTTCCGGTTAAGCTTAATAGACTAATATGTTGCACTTCATTCTTACTCTCCTTAAGTGTTGTTGTCCTCTTACATTCCGAACCTATTTTCTGCCTTTTATACTATTTTTCTGCTTTTATTTGCACTTCCAAAATGCATCACTCACACTTCACATCTAAATCCATCTTGTATATATATCCGCACAAGTGATTTCAACACTTTTCTAGTCGGCATCCAGAATAGTCAATATTATCTCAAACTCTGGTCTGTCGGCTGAATCCTTGCATACCAAGTAATGCGGATCAAGAATATGCTTGTAGAAGTCTTCAATCATGTTGGCCAATCATGAATGATACCTCAAGAAACTTAGTCATTAGCAATATCTCTTCTGGATTTGGGTCTGACACTTTGCCGGTACAGTTCTTCCTCTGTCCACTCTATCAAACAGGAACCCAACACTCAAGTGCTCATATCTCTTCACCCTTCCATCATCGGAGGCTAAATCCTTGGAATCTATTAGTCAAGGTACTCCTCTTGACTTCACCAAATCCGCACTTCACTAAAATACTTCCTCTGAGAGATCCGGACCTGACTGTCCAACCTTGCTAACTGCTCTGTTCTTGCTTACCGGATCATAACACTTCTTCAATCTGACTTCCGGTAGAGACTCATCATGTCTTGCAGATGTGTGGGATAACCTTTGTTGCCATCAATGACAACATTCATGAATCCATATAGTGTCTCTTGCCAACAATCTCCCCCTTTGGCATTGATGGCAACACTTAGTGAAAAATGACTAAGTGTCACACTATACTCCCCCTTGGCTGATGCTCTGTCTCTATGTACATTTTCTGGAGCTCCCCCTTAGCTGGATTCCTTATTTTTCACTGCTCATCACTCCCCCTTTGACATCAATGGCAAAGGATGGGGTCTGCACACCAAAATTTTCAAAAATTAATCTATACTTAGTTGCATAAGTATATCATCCGGTTGTACTCTACATATACTTTAGTATGTCTGCAAAAGTGTTTTTCAATTGTATAACTTCAGTTGCCCAACTCAGCTTCATCCTGTCCAAAATTGATATGTGACCACTCAACAGGAATGCAAAAGCTTCTGCCTTCTTCAGATTTGTCGGATCATTTGTCTTGGCAGTGGTTTGAGCATCACTTAGGGCCTCATGCATGGCCTCCAACTTAGGAATGATTATTCTTCTAAGCTCATTTAACTTGTTGATTCTATTTTTCTTTTCTTTCTCTAGCTTCTTAATTTCATCCAAGACTGCAATAGTCTGACATTCTTGATTTACTATGGATGAGGTAAGTGGATCAAAATTTTGAGAAAGTTTTGTTAGTTTGATCTCATGTTCTTTCATTTTCTTCTCAATCTCCATTGTTGCTTTGGACCATGATAGACAAAATTTATATATTTCCCCGCCATCTTTAAGAGCATTTTCTAAGCTCTTTATCCCTATAACCATATTTCTTCTATCATTTGATATTAGACTTAGTACTTCAGAGAATCTTTTATCCAAAAACTCTTTCCAGACCTTTTCCTCAGCTGATTTCTCTAGGGACTCAAAATGAGTGCTGACTGAACTAACAAGAGACTTAAGATTACCTGATGAGGAAGCTGATGAATCCTTCAGAAAGGATGGCATGATCTTTTCAAGCACACCGGATGCAGCTTCTATTAGCTCATAGTCTTCCATGTGAGACTTCAGGAGTTTTTCTTTTGCCTTTGCATTAGCAAATGAAGCTATCTTCATTGTTTGTACCGGTGAAAGAGAATCAAAATCAAATGGTCCTAGTAGAAGTTCTGGTTCATCAATCTCCAGTGTCTCTTTGTTTAAGAATTCTTTGACAATTTTTGCAGTGTCTCTTGCCGGAGACAGAGTTTTCTTTTCTTCTGCAGTCTTAGAGCTGTCATCTTCTTTTCCCTTCACTTCTTTTTCTTTCTCCTCTATTCTTTCTTCTCCTTTGGGTCCAGAGTCAGCAGGGGAAACCGAAGGAGTAATGTTTGTTTGTTCATGGGCCACCTCTTCTGGAGCAAAGGATTCTAAGCCCTTATCTTCACCGATGTCCATTACTTCTTCTGTCATTGCCTTAGTAGATCCTTCTTCAACACTTCTGGCTGAGGGATCAACACCTAAGTCCTCTATAACAGGAAGATTGAATCTTTTGAAAGCATTCAGGAGGATCTCTTTTGTTTTGTTTGCCACTTTATCAGTTTCTCCAAGCATGAGCTGATTCATTCTAGCTTTGCTTCGGAACTCATCCTTGCAATTTTTGAAGATCATATTCATTTGTTTCTGAGTGATTGAAGGATAGAGTTGAATAGCTATCTGCTCCTGAATTTCTAGATCTTTGGCTTGGGCATTGTTCTTCCTTATTTCAAGTTCCTTCTCTAAGCTTTTGGGGATCAAAGATATAATTTCAATGAATGCTTTGTTGTAGATGTTTAGATACCTAACTATGGCATCTTGCAACATCTTCTGATCAGCTTCACCATAATCATCATAGACTTCAACCATTGTCTGAAGATTTCCATCCATAGTAACTGATTTGATGATGTCATCAATGTGGAGAGTGGGTTTTTCAACAAATTCCTCTGCCTTTTCTTCTTCGCCTTGACCGGTAGAGGATTTACCAGATGTTTTCTTCTTTTTCTTCATTTTCTTGACTTCTTCATCAGATTCAGTTTCTTCTTCATCCTTTTGACTAGCATAAGATCTTGTGGCTTTTGTCTTAGTTCTCTTCTCTCCTTTGCTGGATGATTTTGCTTCCAGTTTTGATGCCCTTGAGCTTTTAGCAGTGGCAGGTGCAGATTTCTTTGATGATTTGGTCTGGGTGGAAGATTCTACCAGACGACTTCTTTCCTCTTTTGCTTCTTTTTCTTTTTCTATTCCTTTTGTCTTTTCTCTGTGGGCATCAAGTGCCTCTTTTGAGATTCCATGCCTCTTGGCAACTTCCCTTCTTACTTTCCTCTTGATTTCAGGCTGTCGAAGTTCTACATGGATCTTTACACTCAATTCTTCAAAGGTTCCAAACCTTTCTGCCTTGGGATCCTTAGGTTGACTCAACATGTGTTGAACATGCAGCTCCACGATGTTCTCATCCACCTCATACCCCATTGGCATGATCCATATTGTTCTTGGTTCCATTGCCTCCATTAGACACTAATCAGTCTCTACCATAAAGCATATTGTGTCTTTGTATTTCTCAACTAGAGATTGGGGAATTCTCTCTCTAGCTTGCATCATGTTCTGAAAGTTTTTGAAGAAACCCCAGAGAGCTGTGTTTTGTCTTCACCAAGTCCATGCAAATAATCCCTGATTTGTATGGCAACTGGTCTGTCATTCTGCCATACCCATCAACTGGATCCAGGTAGCTGATTCATAAAGTAGAAGAATAGACAGAGTATTAGGCCACCAAATTTGAAGGAATTCTTCTTGTCCTTCTTTATCTTCTGCAGGTTCTCCAAGAGTTGGTTTAGAAGGAGCTCACAAAGGTCATAGTCTGCATTTTTTCTCAACATTTCATAGGCAATGTAGATAGCAGTTCTAGGTACTGAATTCTCCCTGATAGAATGATATATCTTGTAGCCCATGATCATGGATGCAAACTTGACATCCAGATCAGTGATGTCATCTACTGTCATTGCTCTTTTGTCAAACCTAGATCCGGTAGCCTCACTTACAGTCTGATTCTTGACAGACTTGAGAGTAGGTATCCCACCGGATGAGTGTAAACTGGTAACTATCCTAATGGCATCTTTTGTGATCTTGAATGGTCCATTCAACCACATGAAGTTGTCATGTATTCTTCTCAAGACATACCGGACCCATTCATCCTCAGCAAAGCAAGGGAAATGTATATACTGTGCAAAGTGCTTCTCCCGGAGGGCCTTGTATTGGGGTTTGAGCTCAAATGAATCATCTATTCGTTGTTGTGGTAGATATCCCTCAATTTGAACTCTCTGATTTCTTCAATGTTTGCATGAATGTAAACCCTAATATCTTTTGTATGCAAGACACCATGCAGAACACTGGAAAAAGCTCCTAGGGGATCTACTTCCAAGGATTTGTAGGAATGTTTCTTGAATTTGGGATGAGGCCTATCAGTGAGCTTCACAATATTCAGAGTAGACATCTTTTAAAAAGATTTGCAAAGAGATATTTAAGAACAAAAAATACCTTTTGCGCCTTTAGGTTTCACGGAGTAAGCCGGATCGATTTCTAGATGAATTGACTTCTGCAAATGATCTTTGATGGGCTTGAGGAAATTTGTTGTAGAGCTTCTCTTTTCTTCTTCTTAAATGCAGAATGAGCAAATGTTTAATAAGAAGAACCCTTATATTACTCTGCAAATCCTAATACCAAGTTGCAATAAATGCTCGACCTAAGTCATTCCAGTTTGCCTTATTCAGATGACTTGAAGAGGATCAATCTTGATCTAAACATCTTGCGGATCTTCCAAATCTTAACCATAGTTTATTTAGATGTTTCTCTTATGAACCCTTTAATCCGCAACTCTCCTTGTGCCAGTTCTGGCACCAATTGACTGGTTGGGGGAAAATGGTTTTCTTTGTGTCTCCCCTTGAGCCAGAGCTCACTTTTTAATTTTTAGAAGGAATATCAACACCAGAGTCTGGTGCGGATCCATCCCCTACATTTTCTGTACTTTTCTTCACCCAAATCTTGTTCATCTCACTTTGAACTTCATCTGCATTCACTTTTTGTTTCCCCTTGTCTTGATTCTGATTATGATGTACCGGACCTCTTTTGTCCTGATTCCTGCTTCTACAGAATTTGGCAATATGACCGGATCTATTGCAAATTTAGCAAACAACATTTCTTTGCATATTTGATTGATATCCTCTTGATCTGCATTGATTAGCCATATGACCCATTCTATTGCATGCAAAGCATCTACCATTGAATGAATTGTTCATTTGCATATTACTACATTCATGAGATTTGTGACCATACCTTTTGCAGTTGAAACACTATCCGGAGAAGGATGTATTAGTCTGATTCATTCTCTTTCTGCACTGATTAGCTTTATGACCAAAGTTATTGCAGTTGTGGCAGTATCCATTGAAGGATGGATATCTTTGAGCATTAGGCTACCTTACCGGAAGTCTTCTAGGCCTGTTCCTTGGATTTTTTGATCCAAAATTCTTCTGACCAGATCCGGAGCTTTCATCTTTTTCATATCCCAGGCCACACTTGTCATCTACCCTCTTTTGGCTTTCAAGGAGAACTTTAAGTTGAGCAGAGCTTATCTTGAATTTCTCTTTGTATTCATTTGTTGTTTGAAGATCCCTTTTAAGAGAGACAATTTGATCCTCAAGTTTTTCTTCATTATCTTTAGCATCTTCAAGATCAGATTCAAGATGTCTGATTATTCTATCCATCTTGTGGCAGTCTTCTGATTTTTCCTTGAGAGATTGTCTTAGATCATCTTTAGATTTTCTTCTCTCTTCAATTTCTTGGGTAAACTTCATAACTCCTGATTCCATTTCATGTCTTATCATGATGATTTCTTTTGATAACTTTTCACATAACTTGGTTTTCTCTTTCAGATCTCCATTTGTATCATTTGCTTCACCTTGACTTGCCAATTGCTGAAGTAGCTCCTTTCTCTTTTTCATAGAGAGACTCAGTTTCTCTTTTATTTCTTTTATGAAATCATCAGCCTGTTCAAGTCTTTCCTTTAATTCATTGACTTCAGAATTTGACTGCTCAAGATCATCAAGGGCAGACTTAAGTTGCTCCCTCATACCATACACATTCATTTGAATTCCCAGATCTTCCTCAAGCTGTTAGGCTCTGTTGGGAGGAACTTGGCTCTGATACCAATTGTTGATAACTAAGAGGGGGGGTGAATCATTTATCCTAATATTTCAACTTGATATGCTTTCTTAACAGTTAATGCAACATCAGATCAAATAAGCAAGCATAATTATGAAATGGAAATAACACCAATACGCATGACATAATGATTTTGATGTGGAAACCCTGTTAAGGGAAAAAACCATAGGATGATTAACCCAAGATATTATTCTTTGTTAGAAGAATAAATAGAACAAAATGGCACTTGCCAATCAGGGCTCACTGCTTGAGCACACTACTCACAAGAGGCTCACTGCCTGCAAAAGACTTACTGTCTACAAGAAGAAAACTTGAACTAATGAGAGGCATCCACACATGCTGAAGTTCAGTTTCGGTTAAGCTCAATAGACTGATTTGCTGCACTTCATTCTTACTCTCCTTAAGTGGTGCTGTCCTCTTACATTCCAAACCTATTTTCTGCCTTTTATACTATTCTTCTGCTTTTATTCGCACTTCTAAAATGCATCACTCACACTTCACATCTAAATCCATCTTCTATATATATCCGCACAAGTGATTTCAACACTTTTCTAGTTGACATTCGGAATAGTCAATATTATCTCAAACTCTGGTCTGTCCGTTGAATCCTTGCATACCAAGTAATGCGGATCAAGAATGTGCTTGTAGAAGTCTTCAATCATGTCGGCCAATCATGAATGATACCTGAAGAAACTTAGTCATTAGCAATATCTCTTCTAGATTTGGGTCTGACACTCTGCCGGTACAGTTCTTCCTCTGTCCACTATGTCAAACAGGAACCCAACACTCAAGTGCTCATATCTCTTCACCCTTCCATCACCGGAGGCTAAATCCTTGGAATCTATTAGTCAAGGTACTCCTCTTGACTTCACCAAATCCACACTTCATTGAAATACTTCCTCTGAGAGATCCAGACCTAACTGTCTGACCTTGCTGACTGCTCTGTTCTTGCTTACCGGATCATAACACTTCTTCAATCTGACTTCCGGTAGAGACTCATCATGTCTTGCGGATGTGTGGGATAACCTTTGTTGCCATCAATGACAACATTCATGAATCCATATCAACATTCATGAATCCATATAGTGTCTCTTGCCAACAAAGACATCTCGATGAGGCATTGATTTCACCATGACTATGTTATTCCCTCTTTATTTTACATAAGATTATCCTCTTAAGCCATTCATGCTTACCTCTAGTGAGGATGTTACATCCTTACTCCTTTCATGAGCTTTTGTTTGACGACTTCTCAGGTTTTAATCTCTTGCGTAGATCTGCATCTAGAAGAGTATAGGTTTTCACTTCGGTGCCTTGTCTGAGCTTTCGTAGTCAGGTCTATCAGAGCATTTCTAATTTTATTTCACAATTCGCTCTGTATTTAGATGATAGGTTTTTTTTATGTGAGCATTATAGTGCTCAGAATTGTCTCACACCGTAAAACAAAAATTCATGCCAGAATATTTTCTAAACTCTTGGTTGTTCCTATCGGCATATTCCTTGAACCTCCTATGGGTGCAAGTGCTAGTGATTATGCTTTGTGCCTGTCGATAGTATTTGTTGAAAAGTTTCATAATTTTGTCTAACAAAACCCTTTTTGTGCATATCTCGCAATCACTGTATTCCATGAAATGACATCTCTTTTAAACATTATGTCAACCGGTTCATTTACCTCTGCGGACATCTCTTTTAGACATTATGTCAAACGGTTCAATTGCCTCTACAAATGTCTCTTTAAAACATGATGTCAATAGTTCATTTTTATTTCCAGAGATCGAGTAAAATTTTAGAGTCATGCAAGAACTTCATTGATGTGTTTCCAATGAAAATGAATTATGTTTTCAATAATATTTGATCATATACATGTTTTGTTAGGAGATATGATATTAACTAAGAGTTCATTGTTTTATGACTAGCAACTTCTATGTTTCTTATGGTTTCAATATGCATGTGTAGGAACTGCCTAGATTCCATTTGATATGCTCAAAGTCAAAAGGTAGTTATAGGCATAATGCTCATTCTTTCAAGTGAATCACTACTTCATCATATACCACTATGCGGTCATGTCCCATTATTAGAGCAATTTCCACACTAATTTGAGCTATTAATGGAAGTTTCGAGCCGATAGATTTAGAAAATCTTGTATGTGTGTTGTTTAGCTGTCCAAGAGCCTAGACCGTGCCATTTCCTGGTTATATTGTTATGTATTCATTTGTTTCTATTAGTGGTTGAAATAGAAATAGTCTATTTCTTTATTATCATTTCTAATTCTGAAGGAGCTACCTTATTCCTTTCTTGGCAACCATAGTTTGAGTACTAGTGTCTCCTTTCTAAACCACGGCTTTTATGATCTTGGCTTGCACCTCATATCATGTTTTGCCCTCACCTACGCATTTAGCATTTAAATTCCTTCCATCAATTTCCATTGGAGTGTATCTTTCAATTCATGGCATTCCTTAGACCACCTTCCTTAAGTAGTATGTGAAGTAGTCTCTTTGCTTGCACAACTGCCAGAGCACTTGCCATTTTCAACATCTGACTTCTTCTTCCTTTCCGTTTAAGAAGCTAAAAGGATATTATTTGTGAGTTTGTTTTGGAAAAATTTCTAAACCTGTCGTTTGTTCTCTCAGCGTATTCCTTGAGCCTCCTAAGGGCATAAATGTTAGTATACATTAACTCATGTTTTGGTGTGTGGTCAAATGGATGGTCCAAAAGCTTGTAGCTTTTAGATACTTCAATTTTTTTCCTTAATCTAAATATCTCCTCTGAGCATGATTCGACTCCATCTTTTTGATACCACTCCTTTCAACATTTTAACCAATCTATCTTATTTCAGTTGGACGTAGTGAACTCACGCAGAGTGCATATAATATTGTCTTTTAGTCTCTATCCTGGACTTCACCTTTTCTCCTTCCATCATCTTCTTACTATCATAGGAATGCTATTCCTCAGCATGTAATTAGATGTCTAAGTGATGTATAGCAACATTAATCCTTTCTAACCTCAAGACCTTATAGGGAAGTGTCACTTATCAAACTTGTGACCTCAGAAATTGAACTCTTCCTTAATTTCCGTTCTTTGGAGTATGATTTGAACTTCATAATTTCATTATCACTACTTTAACGACCTTCTTCTTAGTATGGTGATCTTAGCTATGTGGAAATCCAAACTATATATAGAATATGTTATTATCGTAGAGGTGTTTGAAGCTTGATAGCATGAGACTAAGCTTAAATAAAGATAGCCAAAGTTGTTTTTGATATTACCTATTTAACGATGGAATAGAGATTTTCTTCTTGTCTATTGTTATTATGTTAGAAAGTAGTGATGGACTAAATTTAACTTAGAATATCATTCTAAATATTGAATGGATAAGTAAGAGCAAATGTTTGATTTATGCTATTGTTCCTTGAGAATAGTAACTTGGTAGGTACTTAGTCTCACCTCTTTTTCTAATTTAAGACTTCTATTATTTCAAAATATGAAAACTTTAGGCTATCTTCTAGTAATTATTTATTATGCTACTTTCATACTTTTTGAGCTTTGGGATTAAATCTAGAAAATGTAATAAATCTAGTTATAATTGATAGGGTTCAATGTTTTTTTGTTAAAATCTCCCTCAGTAATATTTTGGTAAAGTTTACTAAATGATGGATCAATATCTTCATTAGTTTTATATCTCTTATTTTACGCATGGCTCAGAGTATAGTGTTAGTGTTAATGTATAGTATGAAGAATTAGGGTAGACTCAAGAATATGATATTCTTACTTAAGCTTTTCAGTTTGAAATTCTGTTAATTGACATCTTAGAATAAGGTTATCTCTATTACTAAAATGTGTGCATTCCTTCCACTATTGTAAGTATGTTGTCCGATTTGATTCAAATCAGTGATATAGAACAAAATTAATGAAATGACTTACCATGGAGATAGTCGAATAGAAAACATTGCTCATGGATTATAGAGTTCAGAATATACTCATGTTTTTTATTATTATTAGGTTGGGACATTTTGATTTGGTAGTTGATTTAAAGATATCGATCAATTGCCAATTATTATATCCATAGTAATCTAGGTTGTCCTCTTTTCTACTCATGTGATGAATAAGATTATGGTAGTAATGTTCCAATAGCTTTAGAAAATTATAATTGTTTTCTGGAATTATAGATCTTGAGATTTGATTAGAATATTGTTATCTTAAGTAAGTTTATGATTTAACTAAAAAGAGAGATTTAAAGTCTTTTATTGAATCCATGTTAAATAGTTTGAAAAGTGTTGTAGTATTTGGGTCTTGGATATATATATATTCTTGGATTGTTTATTGCTAATTTTAAACCGATGTGTATCAGCGATGCATTTGGGTCACTACATTTAATTTGGTTTGAGTCTTGCTATTATGTTTTGTCTAGCTTAATGTAATGGTGATCATATTAGTTTCATGAGAGGTCAAGGTTGCTAAGCGTCATGCTTTAGATAGTTGTCTTTTGGTATTCGTTAGCTTCAGAGGCTTGTTACCTTGAAATCTAGTGTGATATTGTGGCAAGGATGTATTGGTGACGTGTCTTTTGGTATGAGGTCTTGATGTGGATTGGGAAAGATTGTTGTTTTGAATTTGAAAATTGTTGATTAAATGTTTTATCTGATTGGAATTTTGAAATGGACAAGGGTAAGTTTCGTGGTTGCGATTTTGGTTTTAAAATGGCCCATGTAATGTTTTGGTTGGCGAAAGGATAGAAGCCTTTCAGTCCCTTGTCCATGTATGTTATTGGTTCTGGATATTGGTTAGGGGTACTAGTTGTATGTAGGAGGGTGGCTTTTATGGTGGGGTCGGTGCCCAAAGTGGCTGCCTGGGTAACCCCATGGAAGTTGTAATTAAGTGATAACTTAATAATTTATTTAGGTGGGTTGGGTAGAAATTCACATAACAAGATAAGTATGATGCCTCACCCATGCCTTGAGTTCTCTCATAGGCTAAGGATGGGATGAGAAGGCCTGGTTGGCAAGGTCGACCTCCTTGTCTTCATGAGAGGATGTGTCAGCTTCGCATGTGTCACCCTATGGGGCCGGTGCCTAAAGAGAGGCTGCCAAGGTAACCATAGATGGGGGTCAGCTTCTAGAGAGAGATAGCCTGGGTAACCCATGCTAGGACCATGTGATGACACTCTCCCTACTGCAGTCTAGTTACTTCCTGTTATCTTTTGTTAAAGCCTCTAGAGTACTGTCTTATCTTGTGCAGTCTTGATAATCTATTTTGTCTGTGTTGAGTATGTATCTGTTTGTTTGTATTTGTTGTTGTATCCTTTGACTTAGTGGAACCTCATTGTTATCTCCTAGCTTGGAGGGGTGGTCCTCAGGGTTCCGCATGGTTGGGAGAAAGAGCTATCCATTGGTCTTTTTGGATGTTATGGTTCGAGATCAATGCAGAAGTGATCTGGTTCCAGATTTGTTCTACATCTTTAGAGTTGTAGTATACCTTCATAATTGTATTATATTATTGTATATTGTAAATCGATGTGATCGGCCATGTAATCTTGTATTTGAACCCTTGTAATTATTCATCTCTACAAATAAATGATGTAAATCCTCTTCTGTTGTATTTAATGCATATCACTTGTATCATTATAATTGTATGTTTTTCTGATGTAGTTATGTTCCCTAGAGGTGTTAGCTGTTCATTTTATTTAATGTTGTTAATAGTGTAATTATATTTAATGATTAATGTATTTACTTGCTTCAAAAAAATATCTCTGTTGTTTTTGCACTTATTAGTCTAACTCTCTAGGGTTGCATGACAAGGCATCACATAACCCCCACCGTGGTTTTTCCCTTAACCGGGTTTTCTACGTTAAAAATTCTGGTGTTGTGTGTTCATGTTGTTTTTGCTCATGTGTTGATTCATGCTTAAATGTTTACATCATTAATCTGTTTGTGAATTAAGAAAGAAGATTAAAAGTGTAGAAAAGGTTAAAGTTTAGGGACAAATGATTCACCCCCCCCCCTTTCAGTTGTCCGGACTAATTCCAACAATAAGAAGTTCCTTGAGTGAAGAATTAAGAGTGTATGTTATAAATTGTGTTAAGAGGAGGGGTCCCATCAAGTTTTGTATACAATGTGATTCCAACAAATTTAACTCCAACTATTGGATCCAATCCTCTTGGATTCCTATATATGTACATTATTCCTAAAGAATAGGAATCAATGTTTTTAATCTAATCATTTGATATATGTATTGCAAGCAATCGATGTGAATATAATTTTGTTTGAGTATTTGCGAGCCATCCTCCTCAAAAACTAAGCATCCTTCTTTTTTTCCAATTCTAGGATTTTTCTCTCGTCCTCTTCAATCCCTTAACCTAGTCCCAAAACTTGAAGTCATGATCCATATAATTTGTGATAGATTATTCCTCAGTGATAGCCCACCTTGAAAATTCCTCCATTGGTTACTACGTTTCCTTCCTTGACAAGACAATTAGGGGTTTTTCCATGCCACAAATAAAAGGGCACCTATTAAGGATCTTCAAAAGAATTCCATTGATTCCATTGACCAAGAAGTGTAGTTAGTTGAATAATGTATCTTCTTTTTAAATACAATGACTAAAGAAAATGCAATGGATGGTATACATGCTTGACCCAACTTCACCATTCTCTATAAAGAATTATCTTCAGTATGTTTTTCTTTCCTATTGTGCGACTAGTCTTTTTTTACTTTATACTTCTTAGAATGCATAGATTGTTTACCTTTTGACTCATCACTTCTCAACATTGTCTTGTTGATTTTGTAACTTCTCCTCTATTAAAACTCAATATAATATCCTTTTAATTGTCCAAAAAGAAAACAATAAAGGATCTTGTTGTCTAAATCCTCTAGTGGAATGAAAATTTCTCCCAATGTTTTGTTTTTCAATATTGAGAATGTTGATGTTATATAGCAATGTGCCACTAAAGAATATTCTATGAAAACTGCATGTTTTATTATTCCCATTATTAGGTGTCAGTTACTTCTTTGAAAATATTTTGACATTTCTAGCTTAATGAGTAAGTAATCTAGACCATCTTTGTGTATTTAGGGTATGGAATTGTTGCCCTCGTATAGCTAATAGGGAAGGGGATATAATTTATAGAATTATTCATTGAATTTTGTTTGCTATAATTTTTGAAATTCTCAATAAGTGTCAATCATTCATGCATTTGATTTTTTAAGTGCAAACACCATGTTGATCTAATTGATCTGGTGTACTGATTTCTTCTTTTTAAGACTTTTGTTGTTACTAAAAGGTCTTCTTTTATGATAGCTCAAATTTCCAGAAATATTTCTATTGTAAACCTATATGGTCCTAGGGCTTATCCTTAAAAAATGAGAAGAATGCTTGATGATCTGAATTCTTGTTTTCTTATATTATTAACTAGTAAAAACACCAAAGGTTCTATCAAACGGTTGATAGGCACAAATATTTTTAGGCCTATTGCTAAATAGTATATATATATATATATATATATATATATATATATATATATATATATATATATATATATATATATATATATATATATATATATATATATATATATATATATATTCACTTGAAAGTCATTACATGTAGTAGTCGGTGGAGAAGGCTATAAATACTATAAGAAATTTAATTGTTTTTTGCAAATAAAAATAATGGAACGGTACGAAATGAATAACCACATGAACTAAATCATGAATGAACCATTAGAGAACTAAATCATAATAAAACCATCAAAGAACTATGGCCTCCCATTCAACAAAGAAGAAGTGGCATATCTACTAGTGCCCAAAGTCATCCACTAAATAAATTCCAAGAAATCGAGACATTAGGTGAACCCTAGTACATAAATAATGTAGGATAATAGAAAATCCATGTTAGTAACTTCCCTTTTGATAGACACACATATTTATAGCCATATCGTTAAACAATGTACTTTTTATTTTTTGGCAAAGTTATTATATTTAGTACTTGTTGAAGAAGGCTATAAATATATGTTTATGAGCCATTTGATAACACTTTTAAACAAGAGTGTCACAACTAGTATTAATCATAAGATTGGATAAATTTATAATCTTATTTTAAGTTATGTATCATTCCAAAAATAACATAGTATAATACAATAAGACACATAAATGATACATAATGTAATAAGGCACATAAAAATGCATTATTCTTAAAAAATTAAAAGAAACGTTAGCTTGTCTATTTGTTATACTATGCATGTTAGCAGTAGCAACATAATTTATGGAATGCATTTGAATGTTTAATGTATATTCATCATCACAATGTACTTTGATACAACTACAGTCTCTTGCATAAGATTTCAAATACAAATTTACTTACCTTCTACTCATAGCTATCATGATGAATGTCATCACTTTTATCACTTTCTCTTCTAGTAATTGGTTGTTCAATAATGCAAGACTATACAAATATGATTGTACAATACAAATATTGGATACATAAAGGGTCACGAAGACATTGAAATAACAATAGAAACATGTATAATAACAACATGAAAACATATTAGTCAACTGTTGGTGGCCCTGGGCTTGCTCTGTTGCTGTTTGACTTTGTTATCGGGTTCTGCTCCTGTGCTAGCAGCTTATCTTAATAAAAAACAACATGAAAACATATTAATGTTTTGAATGCAACTTTAATAAATCATATTAGGATACCATATTAAATAGTAAGCTATATGAAATAAGATCACATGAAATATTTTATTTTATAAATTATAATTACATGGACACTGTGAGGACCACCCTTTTTACTTCTGTTCTTGTGACTATTTACATTACTGTTATTGATACTTTTATATGTGTGGGATAGTAGTTCTCGGATTTGTCAAACTATTAAACTTTATTTTGATTACGGAAAAACTAATTGGGTGATGTTTGGATAAGTTTACATTTCAGTAAAGTTAATTAGGTGAGGATGGAAAATTGTAATATGAGTTCATTTATGCTATTTAGGACTATGTCATGTTTTTAAGTTGCTTCGGCTATGATGATTATATGTGAAACTGATCTTGCAATTTAGTGTGCAGGAATTTACTAATCAAACCACAGATTTCGGAGATCATTCCGCACCTTGTTATTGTTATTCCCTGTTAAGCCGATTTGGTTCCACGAGGAACCAAGATCACTCTGTGTTTGATATGGTGTTGTAATGTGGTCTTTCATAAGGTCGAATGGGTTGGTCTACCCTCTTGTAACACTGACTTATGATTTGTGTTGTAAAAAGATTGAATTTGAATTTCTTTTCTTTTATTTAAATCTTTGAGGCCTTTTCTTGTGCTTTACCTTAACCATGGTTGTCTAGAATGGGTTAAAGTTGACCCTGGGTTATACCCCATGGGTCCAGGGCCCCATTTGGCATGGGTAACCTTAGGGTAACCTCCATCAGGTCATCTTAACTTCCCCCTGAAGTTAAGTGGCGAAAATTGGAGGTATGGGGGGACATGATGGGTTGTACCAACACCCAACCCATCCCTCTTCAATCCCCAAGGTAAGAGATGACTACAAACCCATCCATTATAGAGGGATTGACTTGAAGTCACCCTCACCATTAGTGAGATTCCCCATGAGTGGTGGGGTCATCCATAATGAAGGAAGGAAGAAGAGGCATGGGTCACCTGTCTTTTCCTCCTTTAACTCCTTTTATTTCTCCCATGCGTAAGAGAAATGACATGAGGAGAGGGATAAGGAGTACTCTAGGGATGGGTGAGTGACATAAGCCAACACTCATCCCTTGGGACATAATAGTGGTTTTGGGAAGAGTGAGGAGGTGACAAGTGTCACCTCCCCATTCCTCAAAACTGAAAGGATTTGGGTTATTTGAATTCCATTTTGGGATGGGAAGGGAGTTAGTTGAATTTTGGAGAGTTTTATTTTTATTGCCAAAAATAAGAAAGTTAGCTTTTGGGAAGAGGGAAAGGAAGAGGGAGTTGGTGGCTAAGGTGGGAGAAAATCTCAGTGGAGCTCTACAACAGCTTCATCCTTGAAGGGCTTTGTAAGGTTGGTTTGGTTTTACCTTTCTTTCGTATATCTGATTGTTGTATGAAAAGTGTGTGAAAGTTGTTTATTTGCTGTGTTTTTGTTTTGTTTGTGTGGGAACTGTTGTCGGGTTGTTGACAGAGCTTCTCCCACTTGGGAGAAATGCTCATCAAGTTTGGGGTAGGGGAGGAGTGATCCTCCTCAGGTGTATACCTGGGTTCTTCTTTTGGGATGTTGAAAGCCTTGAGGGCATGTATTTGTGACCAGTTCTTTGACTTGAGAGTCAAATACAGATTCCTTGGGAAATTTTGTGATCAAACTTGGTTTGAGGCCAAGAGAAATTGTGTTGGTTATAATATCTGTAAGGGTGACACTCTGGAGTCGAGTCTGTCCACTCTCCTGCCCCTTGTAAAGCTCACTGCTGTTGAGTTTTCGTGTTGTGTAATTTACCCACGGGTGTTTGTGTGTTTTGGGTTTGTTGTTGTTCCCTGTTGTGAAGTGGAGTGCTTGAATTCCCAGGTGTGAGTATGGTCTCCCTAGCTCGGGGGTGACCCTCTTGCGGGTCTACGGTAGGGAGGAGAGCTAGATGAGTGGTGTTTTCTTCTTTGTTTGTCTTTGATACGCAGGTTTCCTCTTGAAGCTTATGGTTGGAATTGGAGGAGTACTGTATTTAGGGAGAAAGAACTTCATCCTTGCTATAAGAAGAGTTTGGTTCATTGAGCTACATCCTGTTTAAGTTCATTATGGAGGGATTCTCTTCCTCTGAAGTTGTATAATTTATTGTTTGGGGAAAGAGAGAAATTCTTCCCTTCAGTGGTGTTTGTTAGTTATGAGTTTTGACAGTTATGTATATTTGGAGTAACTGTTGTTAAGTAGTGAAATTGTATGTTGATCTTGACAAAGGTGTTAAAAGTTTAACTATAGTATTGTTTGGAGGTGGTTGGAGGAAACTATGTATTTTGTTAATGTTTAGATATGGTAATTTGAATCAGTTGTGAGCCAATGTGATATTAATTATTCTTTGCATTTTCAGTTTAAACTAATATGCGTTAAGTTGAAATTAGCAAGTTAGAAATTAAGAGAAGAAAAGCAAGAAAAAAATCGATTTTAACATTATGTGTATGAAGTCTAATTCTTGAAATTGCATTGATACATATCTTAATAAAATTGTAATTGGCAGATTAAGAGATTTATTCTCTGTATTTATATTTGCAATTTGTAGATGAACTGGAATTGTTAAATAGAAAAATAATTCAAGCTCTGCATTTAAGAACTTCAATTCTTAAAGGAGCGGTAGTTATAAATCGTATTTAGAAAAGATTATAATTTTGTTCTCTATTTTTTTTTTTAAATTTCAATCATTACATGAAACTATGGTTACCAGATAGAATAGCTTTCTTTTTTTTATTTAAATTTCTGTATTTTGTTTGAATTTCTCTAAGAAAGAAATATAGGATTCTCTGTGAGAGAAATATATTACTAAGATTGTGATGGCAGTTAAATCGAATTATATTTCATAACTATGTTTATTTAATTCTCTGTATTTTTTTTTCTCTCTGTAACACAAAACATTATGTCTGAAAGTGGTGGGATATATATATATATATATATATAATTTTATTTAGAGGGGTTAATAAATAGTAGAAGGAAATTTACATAAAGAAATAAAAAATAAAATAGAATAATGTATTTTCGCTGTATACACAGCACATTGCAAAAATGGAGTGGTGGTGGGAAGGGTTCGAACCTTCCCACCACCTTCTTTGAGTCATTTGGGTGTGGGGAGGGGCGAAGCCCCCACCCACACCCCACGTAGTGGGATGTGGGTGGGGGCTCCGCCCCTTCCCACACCCCCGCCCCCAAACGAGCTCTCCGCGGCGGTTAAGCCGTGAGACCCACGACTGCCCCCTTTGCGGCTGCTGCGCCACTAATTCCCGCCCTCTGCCATGTGCGTTGACACCTCTGCGCCCAGCGCGAACCTTCTACCCGCCTCCCCTGCGCGGCCTGCAATGTGGCTTCTGCCACCAAAACAAAATTTGCCACTCCACACCCTGTGACCCTCGTCTCCCTCAGCAAGCTTCCTCTGGCCGACCCACCACAACGCCACCGCCGCCATGGTTGCTTCCTGCATCACAAGACAATAACAAAAAAAAGAAAACCATTCAAGGAAGTTAGGGTTGTAATGAAATACAATGATATATGGCTTTTAGCCCTAATTTTATATGTGAATGGAAATTTTAAAAAATAAAATAAAATAAAATAAAATAAACTAAAAGAATAATAATATTACCAAAGAAAAGAAAAAAATAATAGTTATAATATTTTAAATAAATTAATAGAATAAACTAACAATAGTAATATGAGTAATAGTAATAAAATAGTAATACTAATAATAGTATTAATAACAACAAGTTACATATATTTGTATATATATTGATATATGTATATCTATAATCCTATATATATATGCATATAGAAACATACATATATTATGTATGTGATATAGGTTAACAGATAGGCCATTTGTATTCTCTTTACAACAACAAGAGAAAATAAACTTTATAACTTAATGAGAGAGCATAAAGAAATATACTATAATATTCTTGGAAGAGTTTCTCAGAAGTTTCAACTATCAACGCAATTTAATAACCAGGAAAATGAAGAGGAAAATTACGCGTCACCTTGTTTAAAAGAACACTGGAAATAAACTTAAGAAGCCATCACAGGCATTCCACGTGTGGCCATTTAAATCTCAACCGTAGTTAGTAAACGCCCATTGGAGAAAACGTGAAAGAGAAATAGAAGAAGAAAAACTAACATTGGAAAACACAGAGGAGAAAATGCGTGGCATTTCCCACATGGGATAAGAGAACTAAGCAGATGCACCCTTTCGCAAATTTTGCTTAGGAACAAGTTTCATTAATACAAACGTAAAGGTGAATCCTAGATCGGAGAAAAATAGGAGACTGAGTCCAGCAAAGTATTAAACTAGCCTATGTGATCTGGACCATCCGGAAGTTAGGAATAAAGTTAAAAGTAGATACAGTGATAACTCTGATTGACGTAGAATATGAAGAAAGGACAGGATAGACATAAAGAAAACGTAGAAACAAAAAAGAGAGAGACCGAAATATAAACAAACTAAAACTTCAAAGAAATAGTTAAGGTGAGCGCGATAGAAATACAATCAAAATTAAGATCCAGAGAAAAGGAAGAGAGGGCAAACGAACAGTCTCGTTGAGAATGCTAAGTTCGAAGGAGGAGTATATTTCAGGAAATGAGAAAAGAGGCAGACAATCGTGCTTTGCTAAAAAATGCCCCAACAGGGAGATCACGAGTTAGTTTAGTAGGAACAAGGCGTCGTGGGAAGTTGTTAATCTATCAGGGAACCCCGTAAGTAGTATAATGTTGAGTAGTTCCCACTTACGCCGTAAGGCGTTATGCTGCCAGAATCTGCCGAGATATAGGGTTAGGAACCTTGATAATATAAACCCTGTAGCGACGATAACGGCGTCATAGAGACCCCCTTGTTGGATTGAGTGTGTCCATATGAACGCATTTGTACCTTGTACCCCGCCGACAACTGTAGAGTTTTCACCTTGAGCGTACACCACCGAGCATGCTTACGCATGCGAGGGGGTTTCTAGGGAAGCGTGAGAAATTTTTTTGATGGTTCGTGTCATAACCACATGACAGATGTGGCTATGACACGTGTGTTGAGTGTTTTGACCGCATGGAAAATGTGGGCATGACAGACACAATTGAAATATAAATTATTATTGCAAGTACAAAGACCGTAACATTATTTTAACAACACAATATTTATTTATGTAAATGAATAAGAAATAAATTGAATATTTATTGAATTTTCTATCAAAGATCAACTTAGAGACAACGATTGCAATCGATGCTCTTCATCTCTCGTATTATTAACATAATTTACATTTTCTATCTTAATGTATCATTCAAATGAGAATGGTGGTGCTATTCTCAAAATTTTGAGAGATTTAACTTGAGAGATAGTAGTAAATGTTAAACTAGACCTCTCTACATCACTAATATTTATTGTGGCCCTTTCCAATGTTAACTCTTGAATTGTGTATTGTTAAAGCCCCATGTCATTTTGAGGGAATTTGTGTACGATTGCCTCTTGTAACTGGTGAAAGAGGGACAAATTTTGGGTTATTAATATCCCAAGGCACACCCACATAATTATCAAATTCCACAATCACACACAATGACAACTCTGGTGGTTGAGTATCTTGGCGATAAACTATATTCTTTATAGTTCCAAGTGCTCCATTAACTAATCTAGAATATACCCACAAATTGCATACCAACATCATGCATTAGACAACACATAGTAGAACCACCCTATCCAAATGATCATCATCAACATCATGTGATTCTATATGTCAGGTATATGTAGACACTACGTGCAACTGACATGTTGAGTGACTTCAACATGTTCTTATTGTGGAGCACGACCATACTATTTATGGCATAGAAATGCATAGATGCATCAAATATTGAACACTCCTCAACACTTATTGAGTCATTTGTTTGACCCATCACGATTTTCCAATCATCATATTTTGCAATTGCATTCCTAATGTTTGTTAACATTTCTCTAAATCTAACTTGTTCTGAATCATACCCTTGTTGATGGAAAATTGTTGTCTAGAGTCATAAATGTTTGGAATGTAGTCCATAATGCTTTGCCATAAGTGTTACTTGTAACATAGAAAGTACAATTTTTAAAAATAGATTAAGAAAGTAAAACATTTATACTAATAAATTTAGTAAGGATAGTAATACAATAAGTGACACCTGCATGTAGTGGGTATGTATTGCACAGGAGGTAACTAGGTAAGATCACCAACAAGGATAATTGACCTTCCACTATAATCTTTTGTGCCATGTGATGGAAATAATTATTTCAAGCACATTTTGATATCAACAAACAATTTTGGGCCTATAAAACTCATTTCATCAATGATAATATATTGGGCATGCTTGATATATTCTTGTAGAGTAGCTAATGATTGACCACTCAAAGATTTGACACTATTAATTGAAATTTTAAGGATAGATGAATTTTAGTGGCACCTCCTATTGGTGCAAGTAGCAGCAATGGATTTTTTTCATTGATTAACTTACTATCCATTGCATGCCTAATACAATTAATTAGGTAAGATTTCCCTATTCCAACAATTCCTTGGATGATAATCTTAAGAGGTTCATCATATCAAGCAATTCAGAATGTCTCGTTATTGCATCAAATGCAATTTTTTACTTTTCACTTAAATTAATTGAAGGATTAAATTGATGATGGAATTCTCTTTAGATTCTAGATTTCCTAATTAGCTTGACTCTATGAATTATGTGGCTATTTCTTGCAAAACATTTGGCAATTGTGACTAGTTCCAATCATACTCAATGTCAAAGTCTCGTCGACCAAGAAGCTCTATATCAGATAACTGAAAGTCTTGTCATGGAGCCAAGCTAGACAAAACGTACCACTCCATTTTTGCATTATCATTAGGAACATTATCTTCAAGATCCCACATCATTAGCATAAGTAGTCTTTGAAGAAATAGGTATACAATTTACATGCCACACATGATATGTATTTTAATTGTCTCCCAATGTTGAATAATGACTTCTTTTTCTTCTCCAATTTATCAACTTTGATGTTATAAAATTGTTTATATAATAACAACTCACTCCAACAACAAAACTCATATTCAGGTGAGTCACTTTTTGGGATTGAAAGACATTTGGGCCAAACTCTAACAATTGCTAGTATATCTCATGGATTCCATTTCTAATATCTATGATGTGGAGAGTATGATCCAACTTTTGCAACTTCTACCATACACAAATGATCTAATTGTATGAGGCACTCCATATATGCATGGATGAAGTTTGTTTTAGATGGATCATCATCATGGTTCAAATGTACACAATGAAACACCTTTCATCCAACATTCAAAGAAATGGAGGACCTAATACACTCAACAAGAGGTAATCTTAGTAACATATGACATGTTTCTTGTGCACCTATATCACGTTCAACAATTGTTTTAGTTAGGAACCTTCTATGTGCATATAATGCAAGGTCATGTGGGCTATTTGTGTTAGACATCTTGGTCAGCATGTCATAATAACTCTTTCAACTCTTTTCTACTTTAGACACATATTTTGCAAGGTACTGTAAGTTAGAATTGCATGATGAGACAATTTTGGTTGATAGTCTATGTTTCCCCTCCATATGGAAAGCATATTTGGGTTATGAACATTCAATCTCTCATCATTTCCTATTAGTAAATATTTTTTATGTCCATCATCATCGATGAATAATTTGGATTCACTTTGCAATTGCTAAAGAGCATTGTAGGGACAAACATTGATATGACCCTTCTTCCATAGACATGTATTCAAGGTACATTTGGTATGGTATTCAACATGATTTAATAAATAGATGTGTAATCTATAATTTGATCTGTAGCTAAAATTTTAGTTGTGTCTACCAAGCAAGAATCTTCTTTTGTAGATTGTGGCATGAATACTTTTCTTTCATTTTCTTCAAGAGGATTTCGTGCACTTATGAATTTGTCATAAAAATCATCTACCTTTTGAGGCTCATTTGGATTATTCCAATCCAATGTATCTACATTAGGTGCATCCTCTATCCATACGACCAAATGCTCATGCACTGAACATCGATGTCGCCACTCCTTCCTATAAAAACATAACACAATATTATTAGAGGTAAATACTATATATTTTTATAAAAACATATAAATTTTATTCACAATTATACTACTTTTAATTGAATACCTTGCCCATAGGTATTTTACTTGAAAATGTTTGAAGAGAATCTCTTGATGGAAAATTTTGAAGTGATTCTCCATGTACATAGCAACAATATGGGGATTTTCAATTATATTTTTGTTTCTCCACTTGTATGCATCCTTTGAGTCTGATGGGGCTTGTGTTCGCATTAGTTGATGGAGACTAGACCATTTTGTATAAGTTGCACTCAAAGTTATGAAAAAGGTAGGGCAACCCAATTGTGTTATCATATCAATCAATTCATTTCTTCATGTGTGCTAGTAAGCCCTAGTTCCTCTTAGTTGGCATCCATAATGCATCACTTGCTCAGGTAGGCAATCATGAAGGAAATCTCCCAAATGTTGTCACAAATATTCAATTATCACAGGTACACCATCCTCTACATTTTTTACAAATACTATAGTTGTTGCCTAACTATGTTGTCACAATATCAAATTTAATAGTAAATACTAAATTTTGGGATGTCTTGCAAACCTATTATCATAATAACTCATCATATGTAATGTATATTCATGTATATAGACACTTTTTATACGTGGTTGCAACCATTCTACTTCACTAGTAGGAAATAGAGTAGGAAATGCCATATCAAACAACCCTTATGACGTGTATTCATTAATTGGTGAGAGACCAATATGGGGCCAATAAATCATGTCAATTAAGTTGTTACCATTATTCTCAACAAATCTCCCCACTTATTCCATTCAAATCTAGCTACAAAAGATGAAGGTTGATGTTGAAGTTCATCTTCTCATTCATTACCTAAATTATCATCACATGCATTTGATATGTCTGCATCATCAATATTAGATTGCACAAATCATAGGATTTCAAAAACATCCATCTCTTCTTTTGGTAATGTCATGATTAAGTTTTCATCAAGTTCCACATATTTGTAGTAATTATCATATCTTAATTTATATTGCAGTGTAGCTAATACACGTGATCTTTTAACATAACAATCATAATACCTAGATTGGGTAGAATGCCTTCTCACAATCAAAATGTCAAGATCACATATTCGTCATGGTAGGCACCTTGCAACTATAGTTATATCTTGTGGGAAATTAATTATGTATCCTCTGTATTTGTATTGGCCACCATGAGAATGGGTAACTTGTATGATTGGATTCACTCTAGAAACAAGCATTTCATCAACTTGAGTAAGCACTAGTAGAACATAAGGTTGCTCCCCAGGATCCATGTTATTTCATTTACATAGTCAATGTCCATTTCGCTCACATCGACACCTAGCACAAGAAGGCCCTTCATTTTATTAACTAATTTTTATTCTAGGGTATGCCTCTTTACAAATTAAACACATTTGAATAATAGATAGCTGATCTATCCTATTGAAGAAGGTTTTTTTGTCTTTCACACAATCTATCACTAAGTTTATCTCAGGGATTGTAAGTAACACGTGGTCTAGATGAAGCTCCATCATCATTAGGGGTGTACATAAATGTAAAGTTTGTTTCAAATTCATCCATTCGTATATCAATATCTTCCCCAAAATCAAGACCATCACATTTACTATTCTCATTTAAAACATGATCTTTGTCACAAGAGTGGCAACCAAAAAGGTTGGATTACCAATTGGAATGAACAACTTCATCTAGATGTGGACAATCCCACACATATTGGTCATGATAAATTGATCTACCTTTGTCCCTTATTGTCACCAATTGTTGTGGTGCATTTGGGATTTCCATGGGAGTGGAAGTTGAATTCAAAGATCTACCTTCAAGTGAACTATTTACAACATTACAATTTAGGTGTTGTTGTTGAGTGGGATGAATGAAGTGCCATGAACCATGCCTACATTATTAGTATGTTGTGGAAGATGAAGATCATGCCTAATTTCAAATTAAATGATTGTATGGATGTTTGGCAAACCAATATTAATATCATTTAGTGGGAGAGGAATACAAGTAGTATGCGAAGAATACATGTTAGATCAATATTGTCTTCATTTGATAGTTTGTCATCATTCACTTTGATACAACCCAATGTCATTTATATATCATGCTCTTGGACATGTGTTGTATTTTGTGCTTCTTTCTCTTCTCATAAAATAATTTTCCCTTCACCTATTTATATCTTCACATACAGAAGCATACAAAACTTGACAACGTGCATTTCTACACTAGTGTGTAGAAATTACACTGTTCTCGACACCTACATCAACACCAATATGCATATTATTATTATAGTTCAATCTATCTAACTATGTAGGCAATGACACATTTGTGTCCCTCAAGACACTATCAGTATCTATACCTAATGGAAGAGAAAGCATAGAATTTATATTATCACCAACAACTATAATTCCATCATTTACCCATCCTCTAATATCAAAAATATATCTTCATTAGATAGATTATCACCATTCACTCTGCTAGAACCCAATGCCACTGATATTTCATTCTCTTGGACATCTGTTATATTTTGTGCTTCTATCTCTCTCATGTCATACAATGATTTTTCCTTCTTAGCCTATTTATATCTTCACGTCTAGAAGCATGCGAAGCTTGGCAATGTGCATTTCTATGATGGCATGTAGAAATCACATTGCTACATCAACATCAACATGCATAGTATTATTCTAGTTCAATCTATCTAACTCTATAGGAAACGACATATTTGTGTCTCTTAAGACACTATCAATATTTGTACCTAACAGAAGAGAATGCATAGAATGTATATTATCACCAATTGCTATAATTCCATCATTTACCCTATCCTCTAATATCGAGGATATATCATGTCTTTTAACTTATTTTATGTTTTGTGTTCTTTCTCTTCTTTGATGATATTGCTCTCTTTTTCACCTATTTATATCTTCTCACCTAGAAGCATACCAAGATCTATCAATTGCATTTCTACATTGATGTGTAGAAATTACACTATTCTCAATAACCATATCGGGAGCAGTAGATACAATATTTTCTTGATTCAATTCATCAAATTCCATATGCAAGGAAATACTCGTGGCCCTCATGAAATCAATAACCTTTTTTCTACTATTCCTCTACCATGTGATTCAATTAATATAGGGGACACACCATTGTGAGACACATCATCAAAATTGAAGATAAGATTAAAGTTTTACATTTGCAAGAACATAACATATAAGTATTATAAGATATTAATGGGTGAATATTGTCTTATATCAACAATATAAATACATCAATAATTGAGATAACGTGAAATGTGTTTTGAACTTGTAGAAGTTTAGTTATTAGATATACACATAGTATTTAAGTGAATAAATATATATAATTGTTTGAACTTAAAATGGTATTTATAGAAACGAGACATGTAAACCAATTACAAGAAATCATTAATTAATTTTCACATGATATTTACTACCATTAGATACACGATATTTAACTAAATAACATATATACAATGTATTTATAATGAATGAAAATTGATAATGATGACATCAATTTTATTCAAATTCCATGGAATCATACATTTATTGGCCAAGTAAATGGCCAAAAGAACTCAAGATATTTTTGCTTTCATTGGCAAAGTTAATTCTTTGTACCTTAGCTATTACACTTTTAACCATAGGCTTTGAATGCAAAGTATCTAATTTTGCATGCATGGAGAACATTAAAAAACCTGAGCAATAACTTTTTTTTGACTTTCAATGGATCCATTTTATGATTTTGAATGTTAATGCATAAATCTTTGCTTCTAACACCCAACATTGTAATACCCGCTTCATCACAAATTGTTGCCCATATAAAACCTACATAGTCTCCAAGGCAAACCCTAAATATGTATCCATAATCACATTTAGGAAAAAAAATTGCACACTTGGAACGATTCCATCCACCATTTGCAATTTATTCACCTTTCATCAGCATTATGAATTACCATTCATTAACAATCATGATAGATAACTAAAAATTTTCATCTCATCAATAGAAAAAATGTTACCCTAAGTAGAATGCATTGTGCTTTGTTTGTGGGTTTGACTCCATTTTGTATTTCACCAATAGTCATTTGTGTAAAAATAGGCCCATGAGCATGAGATGGGGTTGTTAAATAACGACATGGATTATTTTTTCCAATATCGTTATATCAATGTTTTAATTTTTGTGCATCTTCAATGATAGGATTTATAGATATTTTGTTTTGTTGTGATTATTCCTATGCATATACCATGAAATTCTATCACTTGTGCACCCTTAACAACAATGATAAATAACTTTTCATCATTTTGTAGTTGTTCTAGTTCAACACCTTCTTTCATGCAAATCACTTCCCACATGGTTAGTTCAATGCTATACTCTATCATATATCTGATATATAAACTCCTTTTTTATAATTCTCCTCCATTCTTAGTAAATATTGTATTGTAAGGGCCTACTTCAAGGACAACCCCAATGACATCAGTCATTGAATTTTCTGGCATCTTCTCAATTTCACTTATTAAAGTGAAAGAGAAATTTTCAAATAGAATGGATAAATCATCACTAGACAAATTTTCTATATTGGTGGTGTAATTTAGTGTTATCTCATAATCACTTGACAAATTATTGAACATTTTATTTGCCAACTTTAATTTTCAATTTGATATGGCATAAATAGACTCAACTTTTATTTCTTCACATAATCTGTCAACAAGTTCATTAAAACAAATTATGCAAATCTCTCCACCATCACTATCAATAACATCAAAACTAAATACTTTGTCCTGTCCTCTAGCTTTACTAAAGTGTCAAACTTCCACCTTATTTGTCACTCTACATTTGATAGTCCATCTTTCATGGAAAAAGGTTAACACAATTATTGGAATGGAATGGATCACCTTGTTTACCATATGCACGAAACCCACGTTTAAAGAGCAACCACTATGCATATTACACAAGCCAAAAATATTTGAGGATGATGCAACATCATTGGACTATAAGCCTAAAGAGATATCACTTCCGACTAAGATTCAGTCATCAATAGTATGCTTGAACGAAACAATTTCAACATCTGGTTCAATAATATCCATGTTGAGAATAACCACAAACCTATGACAAAATTTTAAAATATCCATGTGGACTAAGTTGGATCCAAAAGCATAGAAATGCATCTGGTTCAACAATATTCATGTGAACTAAGTTGGATCAAAAAACATAGACATGCATCTTCATTGAATACAGTGAGAATGTTAAGGGTTATAAGCTTTGGAATCCACTAACCTTGAAAGTTATATTTTCTAGAAATGTTATTTTTAGGGAGCAAGAAGAGATTTTTGTTCTTGAACAACCAAAAGAGAAATAAGGGAAAAAGATGATGCATTTTGATTTGAAGGAAGAAGATGCACATGTGGAATAATAAAAATGATGGATTTAAGGATGGAGAGAAAGAAGAGGATTCAAGTGGAAGTCTGAGTTAGATGACCCCGAAGTCTTTGAAGAGGTTGAAGGGAAAAAGATGATGCATTTTGATTTGAAGGAAGAAGATGCACATGTGGAATAATAAAAATGATGGATTTAAGGATGGAGAGAAAGAAGAGGATTCAAGTGGAAGTCTGAGTTAGATGACCCCGAAGTCTTTGAAGAGGTTGAGCATGCAGAAGAACAATAGGAAGAAGAAGAATATCTTACTCCACCCTTGAGAAGATCCACAAGATAATGAAATCTAGTTGACAGGAATAGCCCACAAGGTTTCTATTGTGTATTTGCTTTGTCAAGTATTGACGATGAACCTAGATCCTACAATGAAGCTATTTTTTAGATGATGGCGAGTCTTGGTAGTGAGCCATGCAAGAGGAGATGATGGATTTAGATTTGTGTGATACATGGGATCTTGTTCAATTTTCCCAAAGGAAGGAAAGCCATTGGTTGTAAATGGGTATATAAGAAGAAATTTGGAGCAAATAGTTCATTAGAGAAGTATAAGGCCAGATTGGTGGCCAAGGGCTACTCCCAGAGAGAGGGAGTCGATTTCAATGAAAATTTGTCCCTTGTTGCTATTTTATCCTCAATTAAATTTCTTTTATCCATAACTGCTACTAATGATTTTGAAATTGAGCAAATAGATTTTAAAATTACATTCTTGCATGGGGATCTAGAAGAGGAAATTCATATACAATAGCCTAATGGTTTTGAGGTAAAAGGGAAGGAACACTTGGTTTGTAGATTAAAATGATCTCTTTATGGTTTGCAAACGATCACCCCATACGTGATATCAAAAATTTGATTGATTTGTTTTGAAGTTGGGTTTTGTAAGAAGCGAAGAGGATCACTATGTTTACATTATATGTATTGATGATAATATACTAATTGTTGCCTTATATATGGATGACATGTTTTTTAGTAACACCAAGGGTATGATTAATGCACTAAAATAGGAGCATTTGACATGAAGGATTTGGGGACAGTAAGGTACATATTGGGAATGGAAATTAGGAGGGATCGTGAACATAGAAATTTTTGGTTATCTCAAAGTCTGTTGATACTATTTTGCACATATTTATTATGCAGGACTATAAGCCAGTTAGATTTTTTTACTAGTTGGCACTAAGCTTACTTTAGATATGTGTCCCAAGCATGAAGATTATTTTGAGGATATGTCTACCGTACTATATGTTAGTGTTGTTGGTATCTTGATGTATGCAATGGTTTGCACTAAGACAAATATTGCCCAAGTAGTGGGAATATTGAGCAAGTTTATGTCTAACCTTGGTAGAGAGCATTGCAATTATATGAAGAGGGTACTTAGATATTTGTGTGGTAATTTTGATTATTGTTTGGTTTATTTTGGTATTGATAATGTGGATAAGATATTGGACATACAGGACTTTGTTGATGCAAATTGGGCCAGTGATTTGGATAGTCAGAGGTCCACCACTGGCTATGTTTTTACTTGGTTTTGTGGTGTAGTGACTTGGATGAGTAAGAGGTAACCCATGGTTGCTTTATACACCACTGAAGTAGAGTGTATGGCTACTACACATGTTTCTAAGGAGGCAGTTTGGTTATAATGATTGTGTACATGTATTGGTTTTGATTGTAGGACAATTTAGATTGGTTGTGATAGTCGGAGTATAATTTGTTTAGTGATGAAGCCTATGATCATGCTCAAACAAAGCATGTGGATGTATAGTACCACTTTGTTCAGGAAATGATTGCAAATGGATAGATTATGTTGAGAAAGGGTGATACTCAGGAAAATATTACAAATTTTCTTACCAAGCTCTATGCACATTAAAAAGTTCTCCTAGTGCAGGGAGGTCATAGGCCTTGTATCTTGCACTTAATTTAGTTTATTTTTTTATGGATGTATTTACAATGTATAATGTTAAGTGGGAGAATGTTAGGATTAAGGTGCCATCAACCATGTAAACCCTATGTCATTTGATTATTCTAAATATTGTTTGTACATGCGTTCATAAGGGATGAATGATTCACTGACAATGGTAATTAATTATTACTAGTACTCAGATAATTAATTAATTAATGGTAGTGGTTTAATATTTACCGGTTATAACATCTTTTACTTTGGGAATGAAAATAGGTGATAAGGTCATACTTGGCGCCCAAGTTGGTGTGGCTATTCTTGGGCCGTTATGACATGTGTAAGAAGGGAACTTTGCATAGCTATTATTAGTCAATGACATGTTGTAAGAGCACCTCCTATTTCAAGGCAATTTAACTAGGCACCCAGAATGGAGAGTTAATTTTAGTTAGTTATGATAGGTTGTAAGAGGCTACGTTTAACATGTTGACTAGATTCCCAAAACGAGGCACTGAAATTTGCCCAAGTTGGATGCCATATCTCTTGTATTCCCAAGAAGGATGTAATGGATTATTTAATAGGTGCTTGAGGAGGTAGAAGGAGTATTGTAAGTTTCATAGCAACATAAGTGTTGTCGGATTGGAGACACAGAAGGATTGAAGGAAGATTATTGCATTGTACTCTTGTTTTGAAGATAATACAATCTTGGCCTCTTTTACTTGGTGGAGTTTTTTCCAAAAGGGTTTATCCACATTATATAATGTGTTATGTGATGTTTTCATGGTATTATTGATTTCTTATGTTGCCGATTTTAATTGTATAATCTCCTTTTGACATTCTGCAATTAAGCAATATTTGATGAATGAGTTTTTATGAATAATATCATAATTTTAGATTTATATACTTGTTTTTAGATTTCCATTTGTAGGGGTTTTACCTTATATTCCTTAAAAAAATGAAGATGCTCATTGCTTAACTAAGGGTAGGGTCACACCAACTTAGATGTGAGATGTGTAAGTGGAAGGTTTCAAAAGAAAGTTGGGAAGAGAGAATAAGCATCTTCTGCATCTTAGGTAGGGTAGAAACAAAATGACACTATATTATGGAGTGCTACAATTATGATTACATTTAATATAATTACTAGGATAGTTTGCAGGGGAGGTCATTGTCAACTATGTTTGAAGAGAAATGTTGAAAAAGAGCAAATAAATATTGATCAAAATTCACATCAGAAGAATGAAAATTTAAAGCAAAAAAACAACAAAGATTCAAGCTAAGGCTTTAATGCTATTCGGTGCCTTTCAACATCTCACTTCTTTAGTTTTGACTAATCAAGTCCTATAAACTATTTTAGTTTCGAGAGCATTATATAAAATTTTTGTGTATCTACCTAAGCACATAGTTTCATGTTAACATGTTCAGGGGCTTGTTCCTCTCATTACAATTATGTTTACAATGCTCATCATCTCAAATATGAAAATTCTAAAAATTTCTGTTGCAAGAGATGAGTTAATAAATATTTTGTTTTGACAAATATCTTTTTCCTTTATTTTGGTAGAAACAAAATGACACTATATTATGGAGTGCTTCACATATGATGGCATTTAATATAATTACTAGGATAGCTGGTAGGGGAGGTCATTGTGAACTATGTTTGAAGAGAAATGTTGAAAAAGAGCAAATAAATATTGATCAAAATTCACACCAAAGAATAAAAATTTAAAAGCAAAAAAAACAACAAAGGTTCAAGCTAAGGCTTTAATGCTATTTGGTGTCTTTCAACATCTCACTTCTTTAGTTTTGACTAAACAAGTCCTATAAACTATTTTAGTTTCAAGAGCATTACTATGTTCGAAGAGAAATGTTGAAAAAGAGTCACCAATTAAACCTGCATATTTTTCATTATACCATGACTGCATAATTTCAACATATCAATTTTCTAACTTATGTCCAATCCTTTAACTATTACAACTGGACTATTATAAAAGATGACTCTAAATTATATATTTAATTCACAATTTACATGGAACTAAAATCAAGCAAACGTATAGGACCAACCTGTTAATAGCGGACAGTTATCTTGAAGATTCTACTCTATGATGGCTATCTGAGCACTTTCTTAACTTTTCTACTCTCCAGACTGGCAGATATCAGATATGTTGCCTGACAATTGCAGGCAAGCTCACGCCTACTGCGGCGTATTTTCTTTAGCAGATTCATTTTAATATATATACGGGGACAAAATGTCAGGATGGATTCTTTGTAAAATGGGTTCTATAACCATATATAGATTCTGATCGAATAAACGAACTTAGAGTTAGATGGCAGAGTATGTTTTAAGATAACTTTCTCATGATTCCTCGTCGATGGTATTACAGTAGTTTGCCCTGATGTGTAGTAAAAGAATTGATGTTTTAGCCTTCGAACTTCACAAAGGGGCTGGCCTCTTTCCAATAGTAGGTTAAGTAAGATAGATTAAAGGGTTTTTCTAATATCAAATTTTACAAGCAGAAAACGAGACCCTTATGATCGGGGCGGGCAAAGATTGCGAAATTGTGGGAAATAGTGGTTGTTGTGGTGTTTTGGATCAGCGATTGGGTTTCTTAGGAGCGGAAGACGATGATTCAGAGGCTTCTGCAGAAAGATCGGAGGTCCAGTTGTAGCGGTTTGTGAATTGCAGGGAAGGTTGGGGTTTCCGTGCTTCCGGCTGATTCCCCTATCAATTTCATCCAAATTTGCGGTTTTGCTGGACTACTCTGTAAGGGTAAGTGCAAATGTCTGCACCGTTTTGGCCTTCAGTTCTGAATCTTTTGTTTTATTGTTGAAGACGTTAAACATTATTTTGGAGATTAAAGTTATGATTTAATGTTTTCGTTGTTGAAATTGCTTCATTTGATTGACTGTTAGTAAAGTTTAGTTCGACACACACAAAATAAACATATGCTGGTAAGAAAGACATGCAAGATGGTCTAGTGAATGAGTCAGAGAAATTTCAAAGCTTATACATATGCTGGGGCGGTCTGAATCATATCGCAACTAACAAAGGGAAGTAACGCCACCATCTAGGAGGGCGATAGATTTCTAGTTCCGGCGACAGGCTCATTCATTTGACTGCGTGAGGGAGAATATTAAGTTTGGGGCGACATAGCATCAGACGAGTTTGTGTAATCTCCTCACATTGGTTCACAAATCATTAATTCGCTGTTCATGTACCTATTGCACGCCCAGGTCAGATCAACAGTATTGGTTTCTACATCCTTATACAGTTTGCAAGCATTGCTCAGGAAGCATATTCTAAGTCTGTCGATTCCATTTGTAATTATGTTTATTTCTGGATATCTTAACTATTGAAACTGAAGGAATTAGTGACTGCTGTAACTAGCATGCTCTGAGCTGTTATTTGTTTGGCATAAGTGTTTGTAACTTCAACAGGGGTTTGTGATTGTTATGCTGAATAGTTGATGTAGATCTGAATGTTGTGGATTAATTGATAAACAAAGTTAACAGTAATCTGATAAATGGTAAACAGCCTCAGGGTTTGACATTGTATCCGGGGAATGGTTGTACCTTGAATCAGTTCGTTATCACGTGTTTCCTGTATGCTCAGAAAAAGGCCTCAAATATCAAATAATATCAGCAGATCGAAGTTGTTTGTTTTGCCCTAGGGTTATTACAAATACTTGGTTAACTTTTCACAATTGTTTTAAAAATTGGATTTGTAATTTGAAAAATTTTAAAGAAATATTTGCCAATTTTTCATTTAAAAATTAGTTATCGGTTTGCCAAAAAATACATGTATTATCAGTAAGTCATGTTTTTCCTCAAAAGCAGAAAGAATTGAGAAACACCCTCTCAAACAATTTTAATCCTTTTGAAATTCTTGAGAACACAGAAGATGTGGAGGCAAAATAACAATGTAAATACTACAAAAAAGAACTCAAAAGCTACAGTTGCTTTCATTGAACAAGCCTTAACCTCATAGTCTAAAACAAAGGACCATAAACAACCCAATGAACCCATGCAGCAACAGCAAGAGAAAATATCTACATTGGCACTACGGACTCCATGGGAAAAAGGGATCCAATGACTAATACACAGAAAAAAAGAAAACCAGTCTTAGTGGACACCACAAACAACCACTCCTAGTGAACATGACAAACGTGGTCACAATGGATCAAGATAGCTGAATGCTGCAAGATGTGGACACCCAAGTCCCAAGAAAATCTGAGAAATGAGGAGCAGCACCTCGTATTGGAGAACCCCAAACAATACAGGTATTTTCTTGGAATATATGGGGGACTGTAGTTCCTAATAAACTCCAACTTCTTAGGATTTTTGCAATCTCCAATAGTATTGATATGATCTTATTGCAAGAATTGATAAGAGCTGGAAGCACAAAGTAATTGGAGCTTGCAGGAATATGGGGTAGCAAGCAAAAATCACTTCTGTGGCAACACCTAAGTAGTGTAGCACTGGAATGCACAAAGATATGTACTTGTTACCATTCCAATTTCATCTAGTGTACTGCCTCCTCTTTTCTTTCATTTGAATTTGGCCGAAGAAAACTGAGGATACCATATATAGAATGCCTCAAGGATTGGGCCTCTTCTTGAATTGACATCTAATCATCATGAGGGACTTCAACACAGTTAAATCCTTTTTATGAAAAGAAAGGGGATAAGGGTTTCAATGTCAGAACAGCTGAAACACTCATGGAACTTCTGATAGCAATTACTTTAATTGAAATCGATTATACAGATGGACTGTACACTTGGGAGCAATAGAAGGAAAGGTAGCAACTAGATATTCAAAAGCTAGACAAAACTCTGGTCTCTGAGAAATGGATATGCCTTAGCCTAGAAGTATGGGCCAAAGTCCTCTGAGCCATGCTCTCTGAGCATTGGCCCATTTTTCCCTAATAAGTTGACAGCAGCATGTTGATTTTTTTAGTTAGTAGAGTAACTTCCACATAGGTTCAGTGTGAACATGTTGGAAGTGGTTAGAGTTATTCTATTTTGCATTTCACCTAAGTGAAAAAGTGAAATTATATTATTTTAGCTAATTAAGTCTATTAAAGTGTAGATATATATTAATGATTTAGACTTATCGTCTAACTCATCTCCTGCAAAGAGGTAAGAAGCTTTTTGAAGATTAGATTTTTAGCTGAATATTATGAAGATAGGCGCAAGATAGAAGAAATCTAACACAGTGATATAATACTGTGCAACTGTCATTTGGAACAGTTTGTAGAGGTTTCTGTGTAAGTTTTTTGAAGGAATGGAAAACTGATTTGAAGGTGTAATTATCTGTGTATGCTTTCACTATTTAAATTTTAATTGCTGTGTGATTGTTGTAATGTTAAAGAATTAATTCTTCTTGGAAGACATTAGGACAGCAGTCACCTAGATTGAAATTTCTTCATGGTACTAGAGCTTACGGAAGTAGGAAGATTTTGCGGTCAAGAATTTTACGAAATTGCATAGGATTTTCATTGTAACATCGCACAGGATTTTCATAGAATCGCGTAGGTATAAATTTTTTGTTAAATATTGCGCAAGTATAAAATCGCGTCACTTTCTATCTGCAAAAAATCGTGATTGTTTTTCTGACAAATTGCAGCTAGAGATACCAGAAATTCGTGCCAATCAGAAGTTAGAAATCACATCAGATTTTTTAATTTTTATAGAGCCGTGATGGATTTTACAGGAAAAATCGTGGGATTTTTCTGCATAAAATCGTGGTAGGACTACTTTTCTGAAACTCGCAACTAGGGTTTCAAGAATTGTCGCTAATTTTTTGCAGTTTTTCTTCAGAAATCGTGACTAGGGTTGTGAAATTTTGGCAGCTAGGGTTTTGGCTGAATTTTGTAGGTTTTGTTGTAGGTATTTTTTCACAAATTTGAGCAGGTTTTGTAGCCCATGGCTAGGGGCATCATCATTGTAGGTATTTTAAAAATCTAAAGAGTAGTTACAACTTTCAGATTTGGGAGTTTTTTCAGCAAATATTTTATTTTGAAAAATGGCATCAGCTAGCCTCAGGTTCGAGGACAGATTGGAAGGTGCAATCAATTTCTTGCCTTGGAAAGTCAGGGTGACTTTGTTGTTGGAAGAAAATGATCTCTGGGATATTGTCAAGGATCAAGTGTCTCCACCTTCAGATTCGTAGCAGTTGGCAACTCATAAAAAGAAATAGATAAAGGCCAAGCAGATGATAATGGATGCGGTAAATGTGTGATGTCCCTATGTTAGATGCATAAATTAAATTAAAGATTTAATCTATAAAATCATGCCATTTAAATTATCACATGAATTTATTATAAATTCAAATGCTGATCGACCCATTGGAGAATAATAAACATCAATCTATACTTAATCACCAAGAGGTGCGATTAACTTGTTAAAAAGAGACGAATTGTTTATGGGATGATTTCGAAATTGTGAGGAGGCACGATCCATACGAGACAAAATAGTTGGCAATAAAGTACAATGATCGCCATGAAGGGCAGCGATCCATTAAAGAGATTTGTCTTAACGTTAAAAGGCATGACCCTTCAACATCATATGGAAGATATAAAAGTCAGATCGAAGGCTTCAAAGGAAAGGGGGGAAATCCATGGATCATCATATCTGATATAAATTACTGAGCATTACAGCAGACAACAAGTAAAAATCAGACTTAACATCATACAATGGGACATGGATAAAAGCAGAAATAAGATATCAGTCTTGTTGTGACCAAATCACACATCGCCCCATTGCAAATGGGGACCCCCTTTTTTTTGAGCTCCGATGCTTTGCTTGCGTTTTGGATGATGTCTTAGGTTTGTTTCATGATGAAGTCAGTGGTTCTTTAATCTTAGGGGAGTTCTCTGTCGAGTTTCTATTCAAGAGTCATTTGCTTTCGTTCTGGGATGTTTCTGAGATCCTGAAAATGACTAAGTCTGATAGCTTGATATTCTGAAAATCCTGAAAATTGACTAAGTCTGAAATCTGGTGGATCCTCCAAATTCTAGAATCTGCATGTTAAATCCTAGAAGTTGCAAAAAAATAGCTAAGTATTCAACCGAAGATCAAAATCTTGATCCAATGCGCCTAGATCAGCAGGCTTGTTGTGATTTGAAGACGTGATTTCAACTGGAGCACAAGATCATGAACCAATGCGCTTCATCCAATGCACCACCTTGGAGAGGATCGATTGCAAGTCTTATGACAACCTTTCAAACAAAGACCAAAATCCTCAACCAATGCGCCCAAAATGAAAAGTTTCTTTTTATTGTCAAAGTGATCATTCAAGCGGAGCATAAAATCTTGATCTAATGTGCTCATTTTGGAATGTGGTCTCTTTCAAGTTTCATGACATCTGTCAACTAGAGGATGAAAATGTGATCTAATGCGCCACTACTAGGGGAGGTCTAGTTCAAGTTTTATGAAACATTTCATGAGGAGGATGAATTTATGATCCAATGTGCCAAAGGAGGTGGCAATCTTGTTGAGAATTCAGAGACTTTCAAATGAAGATCTAAAATGTTCATCCAATGCGCCACTAGTGGAGGGTGGTTTAACTCAAGTTTTAAGAACATATTTCAAGCAGAGGATGAAATCATGAACCAATGCGCCAAGATAAGGAGGTGTGTTTTGTGCAAATCTTTTGACATCTTTCAACCGGAGATTGAAATCCTCATCCAATGCGCCCAAGTTGAAGAGGTTTATTTTGATGGTTTAAATGCAATATCCAAGCAAGGACCAAAACCTTCAACCAAAGCGCCAACTTGATGAGAGTTCTAAGTAAAGTTTTAAGACAAATTTCAACCAAAGATCAAAGTCTTGAACCAATGCGCCATTCTAGAGTGAAGTTGAATTTAAGATTTGGGGACTTTTTTCAGGCAAAGATTAAAACTGTGATCCAATGCGCCATTTTTGTATGAGGTTGAAGTGAAGTTTTAAAGTGAAATTTTTAAGAGATCAAAATCTCCATCCATTGCGCCAAAGGATAGGGGGGCTGTTTAGAATATGCAAAAGGTGTGATTTCAACCAGAGATCAAAATCCTCAACCAATGCGCCAAGCCTTGCTATTTTCAAGAGATCATTCAACCGAAGTTCAAAATATTGATCTAATGCGCCTAGGATAGGAAAAAGCATGAATGATTCTTATGTGCTATGAAATCAAGTGTTTATCAAAAGTATTGATATTGTCTCTTTCCTTGTGTTGCAGGAGCGTCAATGGACTAAATGATCATCAAAGGAGCAAGCGCCTAAATCACCTTCATGCTTGGAGTAAAATGAAGATAGAAGATAGCCACTCCAAATGATCACATCAAGAACAAGTATACTTCATCATCTATATTGTTCGAAGACACTTCATCCATCACCTCAAGTTCTTTTAATCTTCAAGTCTAAGAGAAAGTCTCCTACTTCACATCATCATCATCTACACTACTCTCCGTCAAGATGCATCCAAAGAAGATCAACATATATCTTGCAAGAGAAGAATAACAAAGTTAGACAGATGAGCAACATATATCATACACATCCAGTTTACAAGAAGATGAACAAGGCAAGATCAACAAAGATACATTCCCAAACATTCAAGTTCAAAGCAATCACATTCGAAGACATCACAAAGATGATGCAATTTGGGAATTTGTTAAAAAGCAAATTGAATTAAATGTTGGAATCCATGAGAGTTGCTGAGATGGCACCTACGTGGCATGTACATCATCATCAAGCCAATCATGTTTTGCCACATCATTTCACTGCAAGCTTATCATCTTGGAAAACGTGCCTTCATTGCCTCTCTTATGTACTAAAAATAGCAATTTGTTGTAACAAACTGCCTTGTTGGCACAATCTAGTCCATTGGCTTTGCCAATCAATCTAGGCCATTCATTGTAATTCTGGACTCTATATAAAGGCCTTGTTGCCTCATTTGTAAAGTTAATAGACAGTTAGTGCAGTAGAGTAGAGTAGAGTAGGAAGAGACTCGAAATTCTCTGAGAGTACTTGAAGTTGTTGTAAATATTTCTTAAGATTAATGGAAAGACATTGGAGCTTGCTTGGTGTTAAGTGTTGTCTTGTGGAATAACATGGTTTCTTGTATCTTGATGAAATGGAGAGGTGTTTCTAAGTAAATTAGAAGTAGATTAGTAGTTCATTGATGTAATGTATCTTGTATTGAATATTTGATCAACTCTTAGCTCATGCTTTTGACATTCATCGTTGGTGAAGTGTTGTGTAAAGCTAGTATGAGCTTCATTTGCTTAAGTTCGATTGTGGATGTTTCTTTGAGTTGCGCCGTCTAATGGGTGCTTATACGAGCTTTCATGATTTGAAAACCTTTCGCCATCCTTAGGAGATTGCACCAACTCCATGTAGTTGTAGGCATCCTTGGCGAAGTGGAGTTAAGTTTATTAAGGAGTTTGTCTATTCATGCATCATCATTGGCTCATTGACCTTAGATTAACCTTTATCTTTTTCCTTTTCTTATTATTGAAGCCTTGTACATATATCATCCACACTGAAAGGAGAAATAAGCTAAATGAAGTATGAAGAAGTCTGCGTAAGTCCCTTTGTGATTATCAACATGATCACATCAACTACTAAGTCTATCCATAGAAAAACATGAATCAGGAACCTTGGAGTTGTCTCGATTGATCACATTGTTTAGCATTCGAGAGACTTTATTCAAGAGAGGATAGAATACTTAGTATTTTATTCTGAGTTTGCATGTGCAAGAAAAACACATCAACAAGTCTGAATTCAGGTCTGCCAGGAACTACAGTCAGCAATCAGAATTAAATCAGGCCAAGTGTAAGATGTAGAAGGAAGGAATAGGATCTCTACGAAGGGAGAAGACCTAAAGAAGTATATGGGATTTGAATAGGCAGAAATAAAGCAATAATCTAAGGCAGAAAATAAAAGGGTACAGCAGATAGAAAATATATATTTCTGATTTCACACACACACACACACACACACATATCTGGGCATAACAAGAAAACCAGTTTCATTCATAAATTTACAGACTTTTGGATCCGCAAGGATATACTCATACAAGGCCATTATATTAATGAGCATCATAAAGAATATTGTGTGACAAAGTCAGAATTGAATCCATATGAATATATTATTGTTATCATTCTCATCTCACCTATCATAGGGGAAATGATAAACAAACCAGAGGCAAGCAGTCCTGCCATACCCCCCTAAGGCCAGTTTGGAGGCAATCTGATCTGCACCCCTGCCATACCCCCTGTAAGGGCTAGTATGGAGGCCATGTATGACAGCTTGAACCTGCCAAGCCCCCTTAGGGCCAGTATGGAGGAACTGAACATGTGATCTGCCATGTCCCCCGTAAGGGCCTGCATGGAGACATCATGTGCCAAGGAATGTCTTATCATCCCCACTATAATGGAGATGAGTGAATAAATGGATTTAATTACATGATAACTCTGAAACCCTAACCCTAAACTTGTGGTAATTGAATTTTTAGGGTAAAATTAGTATTGTTCCAATAAGGGGACATTACAAAATGATCATTCAATTCCACATTTATCTGAAAAAGAACATAGCCAAAGAGATGTTTGATGCTCTAGTTAGGCTTTTCCAGAGGGAGAACATAAACAAGAAAATGATTTTGTGGAATAAACTCAGATTCATAGAGATGTCTTAATCGGATACAATCAGTTACTTGATGAATGTCACACAACTTCATGACCAACTTGCAGCAATTGCGGAGAAGGTTGAAGATGCAGAGTTAGTGAACTCGACGTTGAATGGTTTCACATCTTCATGGCAAACATTTGTTCTGGGTGTTTGTGCTCGTGTGAATTCTAAGAGGAAACTCGAATGGAGTCAAATTTTGACTTGTCACAAGGTATACTTGTTGGAAATGTTGTCATTGATGTCAAAGGTGCATGGACATGTTGTCATTGATGTCAAGAAGGTATTCATTATTGTTATCATTGATGAATACATGAGATGGTTGTTATTGATGTCAAAGTAGTAATATTATTGTATGGAAGGTGTAAATGTTGTTATCATCATTCAGTGGAATGTCTAAGGCAAATTGGATCAATCGTTGAGCAGAGGTTGATAGAGAAGATAATGTTTAAATTAAAGATTTAAACATTGGTTAGATATGGCCGACTAAAAGACTAAGATAGTGTGATCAGTTTTAAAGGACAACAAACATGAATTAGACATGGCCGACTAATGTAGAGAAGTCTGCATTCTTTATGAGAGAAGATCGACAGAGAAGATATAAAGTTGGTGAAATAGATAAGGAAAGATAAGATGAAAAGATTATATTTATGTTTAAATTAAAGATTTAAACATAGGGAAATAATTGCATTTGCTGGCTGACCTTTATCTTGAGGAAAACAAAAATAAAATAAAGTAAATATGGGCTGACACCTATAAGCATGCTTGGCGCCCTTGATTGAGTTTAAAATTGAAATTTAAAATGTTGTTTAGAAGGGCCAACATATCTACAAGGCAACACTCCATATTAATATGGTATGAAAAGGTGTGATTTATTGAGTGAAGGAGGTGCAATCAAGTGTTGTTCATGTGGTGCTATTTTATATACAAAGAGGCGCGATTTAGGAAGAGGTGCATTTAAGAAGAGGTACGATCTGTTGTATGAAGGAAGATGTCTATAATGAATGGATATGTCTCTTGTTTGATCACCTCCCTTGAAGATGTATAAGAGGTAGATAAAAGTGTGAGTTGAAATGTGTGGAGAGAAGTGTGTATGAATCTGATATAGAGCAGATCTAGGGCAGAATTCTATGAAGAGTATTTCAGACTTATTGTGAAATATATATGCAGCCCATGTGTGAAGAGTAAAAGGCAGATTTGTAAGAGTTTATGGCAGAGTTATAGAGAGGAATAAGTGCAGATTGTAAAGGGAATTTAGAGCAGATTGTAAGGCAGAAATCTGTTTGAAGAGATCTCCATAGTTGTGATCAGTTTTGTGAAATAAGAGGGTGCATGATTTGTGATCAGATTCGTGAGAAAAAGTATATCTACATTTAGATCTTGCGAAGACATATAATCCATTGAAGAGTTCATAGGTTGGTGCCTATCAAAGAAGAGATTGGTGTCTCTTGCTGATTGGGTGCTCAGTTGTGGGGATTGGTGTCTCTAGTGGGTTGGTGCTCACTAAATCTGTAAGTGGGGATTGCTGTCTTCAGTGGGTTGGTGCCTACAAAAGAAGACTTGTAAAAAGAAGTAGGTTGATGCCTACAAAAATATATATATATATATATAAGCAATATTTTGCTGTGGTTTTCTCCCGCAAGGGTTGCCACGTAAATCTTGTGTTCTTCTTGTGTTGCATAATTGTTAGATCTTAAGCGAATGATATTGTGCAATTGATGTTATTTTGGTTGTTAGTTTGAAGAAGTAAAAGATTGTATTATACTGATTCACCCCCCTCTCAGTATAAGTGTGTGCTCATCAATTCTTAATTTATACTTTGAACTAAATGATAAAAATCATACTTAACATAGCAGCTCCCCACTTTACACTTTTTAATTTGAAACATCCTCCATACACATTAAACTCCTAGTGCCCCCTTTACAAAGTCCAATTACAAAGGGGTTAAAGCCTATGTGGTGCCCCCCATACATTGCCCTTCACACAAACATAATGTAGTAGCCACTTTAGTTTTTGACTTTAGAAAAATAAGGTTTATACAAAGTAGAGCTCTATGTGATATGTTAAAACAAAAAGTTTGAAGGCGTTGCAATATGTGAAAATTGTTAACATAGCACAAGGCTAAGTATGGCATAAACAAATGAATATCACTTATTGATGAATTAAGTTCCTTAATGCTTGTCAGTACGAGGTATAGAGACATTGTATGCAGGGTGTTGTATATTGCAGGTAATTGGATTGGTTGGAAGAGCCCAATCAAAGGTACAAGCGGACAATCTCGACCTTAATAAATACTGGTACTTTAGACCCTCGGCCACAATGACAAATATTAAACTTTTCAAAATGCCAATGCAAGGTACAAATATGTGTACAATGTGTGTAGACCCTCAATAATTCAAAACTTGGAATTTATACAAAATCCAAAATAGAATCATATATAAGATTCACTCAAACTCTATACCTTTGCATGCTGATGATGCTTGTGTATAGATGCTTGCATAGTGTTGGTATAGATGATGGTACAGATTCATACGACTTTGAGCTTAATTTTTTTGCATCCAGTTACCTTGCTTCGAATTTGACAAATTTACAATCGATTTATAGGTTTTGATGCCTTCCCAACACAATGGCATAGTCCGTTTCGAAGTAGGAAGCATCTAAAGCTAATCTGTTTGCCAAAGCTTCAATCTTGAGACCCCCAATCCTCGGTGAACACGGACAAGCTCCAGATCACCCTGTGGCTCTAATACCATGTAAGATCAATGAGAATCCAACCATGAGCCAAAATCTAGGTGAATGAAAACAAGTTACACAAGCTACAAGCAAACAAACAAATAATGTAGAATGCTGATATCAGCTCTTCCAATATTGAGGATATGAAAAAGATACAATACAAAGCATTGCATAATAGTTAATACATACATACATTCATGTGTGTGTGTGTGTGGATGTGTGTGCCTCTGTGATGCATGAATCAAGGAGATCAATTGCCAATCAATGGATTAGTTAACTCAATATGACTAGGACAGAGATGGTCTTGATTGAACAAAAGTGGCATCTAACTACCATCAATCAAGGGTTGATGAGACAATGGTGGCATTTGTGTACCTCAAGTCAAGGTGAACACGTGTCATTATGATGCAGGAGCATCAAGGTCCACAAACAATCATGCATTGCCCAAAAACAGTAGTAGTTTAATTTTGGTCTTCTCTCTAATTTTGGTGTATGTTTTCAGGTTTTTCCTTGTTGGTTTGCCTTTTTTGGGATTTTTGCTTCAAGTCATTTCTCTATCTCGCTTCTTTGGTTTCAAGTGTATATTTCAAACTGGGACACATGTATCCATGTGGTATTAGTATGTTGGCAGTTTCTTCCTAAAATGGGTTATTTGTTGGGGCCCACATGTCATATCAAATTCACATCCTCCTTTGAAGCGTTTGTCTCTTTCTTGGACATTGTTGATAAGTGGGGTCCATTGAAGTTGGCCTGGAGATAAAGACAAATTATTTATTCCTCCCACTTGACACTGCTTTCCTTTTTTGATTTTTGCTGGGGCCCACATATTATTTCCTTTGGGCTGGTAAGATTCCCTTGTTCACATTGTAGTCCTGTACTGTGACCCACATTGGCAAAAAAATCCAGAAAAGAAAAAAAGAGATTGGAACCACTCTGCTTGGCTAGGACCCACTAGTTTATCCTTTGGCCAGGCTATACTCTTCTCTGCTGGGCATTGGCTTTCCTGATGGGGTCCACATGTTATTGTGTCTCCTTCTGACCAGGAAAACTCCTTGGTGCTAGACAATACTAATATAGATTGCGGGATTTTATTTTAAGCCTTCTTTTGATTGCTGGGCCCAGGCGTTATCCTTATTGGTTGGTGTAACTCCTACCGGTCCCTGATTGCCCTCATAACGTTGCGGAAGTCTCCTTATCTGGGGCTTATTTTTTCTTTTTTTTTTTTTAAAAAAAATGCGCCTGGTAAACTTTTTAACGTGACCGGCGACGCTGGTGTGACACGCCCTCTGGCTCCACGCAAATGCTTTTGTCCGGAGCAATGAACTGGTGAGGCCACAACATGGGGGACCTCATCCCCTAGCAAGAACACTTCAAACCCGTGAGCTCTTTGGCCCAGCGAAGGCTTAAAGCCTTGTGAGCTCGTTGGCCCAGCGGGGGTTTGAACTCTGGTGGCCGCCACTACAACCGAGTGACTTAACCACCGAACCATGCCATCATCGACCAAAAAAAAAAAATGGGGCTTATTTTTTCTTAGTAAAGACATGGGCAATCAATTTCTATAACTGACCAGCGGCTATGTGACCTGTTGTGACCAAATCACACATCGCCCCATTGCAAATGGGGACCCCCTTTTTTTTGAGCTCTGATGCTTTGCATTTAGTTCTGGATGATGTCTTAGGTTCGTTTCCTCTGCCAATCCAACAAGAAGTCTCTGTCCTAGAAGATTCTGCTTTATAACTGGAGGTCTCATCTGGAACATGAACTTGCAGTAATGAAGAGTCTTGATCAAATTTCATCCAATTCATGAACACTGAGACCAATCCTGATGTATGTTTGAGATCCTGAAAATTACTAAGTCTGGTAGCCTGAAATCCTGAAACACTGAAAAATTGACTAAGTTTGAAATCTGGTGGATCCTCCAAATTCTAGATTTGCATGTTAAATCCGATGGATTTGAGACCTATCTCAAACATCCTGAAAGGTATATTGAAAAATATTTAAAGTATAAGAAATTCAATCTCTCAACTTATACTTAACTTTACCCTGAGAGACCCTGAAAAAACGACTAACTACTCCAGAGGATCCGAAATCTTGATCCAGTGCGACAAGGCTTGGATGTGGCGCAAAATCTTGATAAGATGCGCTTTTAATCAAAGAACAAGATGTGGATTTCTTGCGCCTAGACCAATGCGCCCAAACCAAATCATCGTTTTAGAAGGTAAAGTGTGGCAAAAGTTAAATTTCAAGAGGACATGAACATAGGCATCTGCTGTGCCCAAGGGAAAGATGATTGGTTTCAAGTTTTAATGATCATTCAAGAGGAGACTGAGTTTATGAAGTGATGCGCTCAAAGCAAGAGGATTTAAAACTGTCATTTGCTGCGCCAATACTAAGAAGCTCCTAGGATCTCAGTCCAATGCGTCACTATAGGGATGGCAGAAGTTTAGAATATTTCAGGAAGTTCCTGAAATTTCAAACCAATGCGCCACTACAAGGTAGGAGATCCTTCTTTGGTGATCAAAATGCAAATTAAGATGAAGACTCCAAACCCTTGATCCATTGCGCCATTATGTGGAGGGAAGATTTAAGTTTAAGTTTTAACATCATGTTGAAGGAAAAGTTAAAAGTTTCAAGTAATGTGCTAATCCCATGAAGAACATGGAAATCAGATCTGCTGCACTTCGTCCAATGCGCCAGCCTCATTATAGATTGAATGATGAAGTTTTTCTAAATAAGTTTATGAGGATTCAGAACCTTGATCTAATGCGCTTGAGGAAGGAGGGATAATTGGTTTCAAAACCTCAATCAAGAAGCAACCAAAATGTTCAAGCAATGCGCTTGAAAAGGTAAGTCAATTACAAGTTCTAAGAGGTATTCCAAGAGGATCCAAAATCCTCATCCAGTGCGCCAGCTCAAGGAGGATCAGAATTCTTCAACTAGTGCGCCAGTTCAAGGAAGATCAGAATTCTTCAACCAATGTGACCACCTTAGATGAAATCAAATGCAAGTTTAATATAAGTTTAAAAGCCTTATCAAGAAGAGAATTTCCCATCTAATACGCCTAGATTATAGATGCATGAAATGATTCTTATGTATTATAAAATCAAATGCTTATCAAGAAGATTGATGTCTCTTTCCTTGTTTGTGTTGCAGGAGCTAGGAAATCGTCCTAGGAGCTAAAGAGTCATCTCCAAGCGAGGGATGAAGCTAAGGAAATGAGCTAAGGGTTGGAATCACCTTCATGCTAGGAAGGAAGTCAAGAAGTAGTCCACAAGAAGAAGGCATTATGTAGCTACTCCAAAGGGCCTTCTTCAGGAATCATTGAATTGGAACCTTTCATCATCCTTGTGTTGGAATTCTTTGGCATCATGTTAAGATCATCTAGAAGACATCCATCCAAAAGTATCAACTTCATCTTAATCAAGACTTCCAAAGGCATCCACTCTACTTCAAGTTCTTTCAAGCTTCAAGATCAGCATGTAGTTGCTCCACAGGATCATCTTCATCAAGTATCCAAAGATATTTATAAAGTTTCATGCTCCTCCGATGCATTCAAGTATCCTTGAAGAGTCATCTACTCTATATCTGAGGGAGATGTTATCATCAAATACCTCTATTCTAAAGGACTCTCTTCAAGATCATCAACAAGGAAGTATTTCATCATCTACAAGGATACAAGGAAGTATTTCTTCATCATGTTGGAACACTCCATCATCAAACGTTCCAAGGACACTTCATCCATTCAACTTCAAGACTCTTCGAATCTTCAAGTCCAAGAGAGATCCTACTTCTAATCATGAATCAAGTATCATCATAATCTACTCTTACATGAAGGAGGCGGCATCATCATATACATTACCCTTCGTGAAGGATCATCCAGAGAAGATCATCATGTATCCTACAAGAAGAAGAAACATCACGAAGTCATGCAAGTGAAGCAACATGTATTCATCCAATTTACAATTCAAGATCTACAAGATACCAATCCCAAACATTCAAGTATCAAAGCAATCACATCAAAGACATCACAAGAGGATGCAAGTTGGGAATCCATCAGAGTTGCCAAGGTGGCACCTATGTGGCATGTACCTATCATCATTCAATCATAATCAGCCACATCATTTCAAATGCATTCAATGTATCATTTAATAAAAGAAGCCAAGAAGACGCCTATGTGGAAGATGCTCTGAAAGATTCCATCTTATCCTTATCTTCTTGGGAAGCGTGCCCTCATTGCCTCTCTTTTGTACTAAAAATAGCAGTTTGTTGTAACTACCTACTGAGGTGGCATGATCTAAACCCTTGGCTACATGAAATGATCTAAGCCATTCATTGTATTTTTGGACCACTATATAAAGGTCTTGTTGCCTCATTTGTAAGATCAGTAGACTAGAAATGAGATTTTAGAGGTAGAGTAGGAGAGACTCTCAAAATTCTCTGAGAGTACTTGAAGTTGTAAATATTTCTCAAGATTAATGTAAGGACATTGGAGTTCACTTGGTGTTTAAGTGTTGTCTTGTGGAGTAACATGATTTCTTGTATCTTAATGAAGTGGAGAGATGTTTAAAAATAGATTAAAAGTAGATTAGAAGCGCTTTGATGTAATGTATGTTTGTATTGGATATTTGATCAACTCCTAGCTCATGCTTTTAACATTCATCGCCGGTGAAGTGTTGTGTAAAGCTAGTCTGAGCCTTATTTGCATAAGTTCGATTGTGGACGCTTGTTTGAGTTGTGCCATTCGATGGGTGCTTATATAAGCCTTCATGATTTGAAAACCATTCGCGTAACCTTAGGAGATTGCACTAACTTCATGTAGTTGTAGGCATCCTTGGCGAAGTGGAGTTAGGTTAATCAAGGAGTTTGTCTATTCATACATCATAATTACTTCATTGACCTTAGATTAGTTTTCCTCAAACCCCATCTTTTGCCTTTTCTTTATCATTGATGCCTTGTACATACATCATCCACACTGAAAGGAGGAATAAGCTAAATGAAGTAAGAATAAGTTAGCGTAAGTCCCTTTGTGTTTACTAGCAGAATCATATCGAGTCACTGAGCTATCCCTTACAAAATCATAAAAAAGGAACCTTGGAGTCATCTTGTTTGATCACTTTGTTCAGCATTCGAGAGGCTTTGCTCAAGAGAGAGTTAGATACTTTGTAGTTTACTCTATTGGTGACTTGTCTAAAAACAATCATCAACATGACCCATTAACGGTTGGCAGTAGTTTCTGTTAGGCCTTATCTCCTCATGCGCCTGCCCCAGCTCATGGAGATTCCATGCCTTATTATGGTTCAGATCGTGAGATCTTTGCTGGTTTTTATAACAGCAGTCACTGGCTGCGGCTGCTCTATTCTGGGCAGGTTACCCTTGTTAAAAAGGACAAAAGATATATAGGTTGAGTTGACTCTGTAGTTGTGTGTGTGTGTGTGAAACAGGAGTAGGATAAGTAACAAGTAACCAAAACAAAAAAATGTAGAGATCGTGGAAAGGAGAGTACAGAGAAGATTAGCAGAATATCTTCCTCCTTCGTTAGGATTGAAAGATAAGAGATCACATGGGTAAATAGTTGGAGAATCATCTTGCGGACAGAGATAGGACTCTGACATCCTAGATTGAATTATTAGAAGAATTGAGTATTTCTGAGTTAATTAGTGATGCCCTATGGCTGGGCTGTGTGCCTGCAAGTAGGTGCAGAGGAACATTGAGGCGTGAAATTGAGAGGATTTTACAAGTCCTTGTTGCTGGACTATCTGCCTGTAAGGCAAGCATGTAATCTAGATTTGAATAATGAAGTACTGTATTGCTGATTTCTGAGTTGTAAATTCCAAGGTACAATTCCTTGCTGCTGTTAAGAGTTGGTTGTTGTGCATGGAGTTGCAGGATCAACTGCCTTTCACTGGGTACTTGATTTCCCGACTGCATCACATTACTAGCTACCTAGGCGAGAATAACTAAATGTTCGTAATATTCTAAGTAAACTTATTAATAGGTGCAAATTTTTTTGATTAAGGGGTAAAACAAGTTTTGAAAGGACCGGAAACCTTGTTACAATCAAAATGGCATCAACTAAACATCAGCCAGCCAACAGCAAGACTGTAACAAAGCTGCCAAAACAGACACTAACAAACAACACAAAGTAACTAGAACAGAAAACAATCAGAACAACTAACTTAACCTTCAAGCAAGTAATTATCACAAACTATGGAATGCCTCTGTTGCTTGTTCCTCCTGGTAGAAGCTATCATGAAGGCCCGCAAATTCTTGAAGGTCCTTTCTTTCATCATTCCAATTCCTTTTCTTGCTGCTTTTGGTTCTAGAACTAGGCCCAACAGTGTTGTTTTGCTTCTCCACCCAAGCTTGGGGAATTCTTGCATCCTCTGATGATTTTTTCAGTTTTTCACTTAGCAGCTTTTTCCCGTAGCACTATTTTTGATGGTACATTTACTCACCTCCACCACCTTGTTAAGGTTTTCCTTGATGTGCTGGAGCTCCTCTAATGCAGAAATTCTATCAGCCTGCTTAGAATTCTCAACAGTAAGTCTATTTATCTCAGGCATGGCTTCCCAATTCTTAAATATTACCTTCTCCCCTTCAGTAGGAACAACAAGCTTCCATTTAAACTTTCTATCTAGTAGGGACATTCTGACATTAAGTTTGTTGATTTCCAGAAAAAAACGCTTTATGAGATTGTGGTGCAATTTTACACCAACAATTAATAATCAATTATCGACACTTTTAGTGACATTTTAATGTAAGAGAAGAGTAAGAAATGTTATGCTGAAACCCTTGAGCAAAAAGTTCAGCAAAATGCTGCTAAGAGCCAATAGATGGCCTAACCCAGCCCTCTGCATCACATCCATCTGCAATTCTGCAAAGAGACCATTCCAAAGGGAATCCTTCATGCTAACCAAGTTCCACAGAATTAACAATTCCAACCCCTTGAAGATAAAGCTAAATGTTTGACCTTCTTCATTAGAAAGACTTCCAGATAGCATAAAATAAGGGATCATGCATGCTGGCAGCTCATACATCTTTGAACTAAAGTTTTTATGCTATTGTTTTTAGATATATAAATTTTCTATGTACACCTTGGTAAATTGGCCTATTAATTTTTCGTAATATGCTCTAATCTTTGGTTTGCTTTTCCTCTAAAGTAGTTTTTGTATTTAAATGCCTATACCACTTGGTCTTTTAGAGGGCATTGAGCACTTATATAATATCTCTTTAGTTTAATATATTATCTTTTATCAAAAAAATAAAACTTTTCCCTCACAACTAGGTTATGAAAGATATTCTTGGTAATGGATTCTGTGGATGAAAAAGAAAAGATAGTTTAGAATAGGTGGGGTGGAGTGGGGGACGCTCCTCAGTGAGAATGAGGAGAAAGTAGAACAAGCTGGTCACTGTAGGGAGTATAGAAAAGGGTACTCATTTTTTTGTTTTAAGGTTTTTGTGTTCCAAAATGTTGGACAGGATATAATGTGATGTCGCTTCACGTTGTGTTAAAGGTGTGTAGAATGTTTTCATTTGAACATGTGTTGTATCTTTGCTTCTTGTGTTTAATTTGCATTTTATTTGAAACTATGTAGGTTGAGTTGACTCTGTAGTTGGTGGTTGTTCATTTGACTCTTGATCATTGTTGTCATTTGACATCTGGGCAGGTCACGTCCTATATATGATATTAGTGCAACTCCAACATTGAATTACTCATGCCTCCCCAAGTATGCCCCCTAGACCTCCAAATTATAGAATTATTGAGGGCACTAACTTTGGGATGGCTACCATTGTTTGATATTGGTAGCTTATTTAATAAGACATGCAATGAACATGAAATTGTATTTGGAAGGTTACAAAGTTTTCCTCTTCCCAAGGTGGTCTAGATTTTTGTGTGGTGAACTGGTCAAACTTTACATATGAAACAATCCATCATTTGTGTCCCTTCATGTGTACTTCTCCATCTTTTAGATTATTGGGTTGGTAGTAACAATTCAGTATATTGGTTTTTTTTGATAGATTAGATGCGGGTTCTATAGGGGCTTGTGCTCAAATATAAATGCCATTAGAGGTAAGCACTAAATCTAGATAACATTCTAAAAGACAAAATAACTTGAAACTAAATCCAATCTCCATAGCTAGACTAGGAAATGGAACAAGAAGACTAACTTGCACACAACTTGATAACCTGATTAGATTTTTCATGAGATCTAAGAACCATCTTAATGAGTCCTTTGTCCCTGAAGGCTTCTGTTTCAAAATGATTGTCCAAATGCCTCAATTTGGGTCATCCATGGGAAAAGAATTCACCTCTTCCATAGAGGGCATCCTCTCAATAGGAGTCAGATCTGCAATAATTGAAGAAACCACCTCAACCCCAACATTGGGAGACATAGAGCTTTGCCCAACCATTGATACTAAGGGCCATTCTAAATTCAAAGAGGCAAGCTTTTGTGGTGAAACGTTCATAGAAGATGGGGGAGCATCTAACAAAGACACCTGCAAAGGCTCACTTAGAGCGACAGAAGGGGAAATGATGGCTAAACAAAGGAAAATGCTTGAAGGGGCTCCAATATTGGAAACAATGGGAGCACCTAAGAGGCTCCACTCAAAGCCCCCCTCAAGAGGCTCGACTAAGAGCATTATGCTTCAAACTTGAACAATGATTAGACATATGACCAAGTCTATAACATTTATGACAACGAAGGTCCATAATATCTATGACAACGAAAGCCCAACCTTGCATAATCCACTTGCTGCTTCCATATATGATCCTCTACTTTGAGCCAAATTTTTGCTGGAAGACCTTTTGAAATATCCATTTCAACTTGGATGTGGGGCAAAGGTGGGATGAGAGAGAGCTGAAGTTTTTTGAAGAGATGGACAAAAAGCTACTTCAAGAATTTCCAATCCCCCCAAATTAGTGTCAATCCAAAATTGTAGGGGAGATTGGGCAGATGAACCCAAATTGGCATCATTGAGAAGGATTCTGCTGGAGGGTTGAAAGCTAGATACCACAACTTCACTTAAAGAGTTGCCTTACCCCAAAACCAAAGTGTTTCCTTGAGGATAAATCCTTGTCTTTCTTAGAATAAAAAACGGCAATAAAAATCCTTGTGCACGAGGGAAGGATTTTATATTTTCTCAAGAACAAGCTTCCAGTTTCTGGTCAACCATGCCTAAAGTTCGAACAAACAAGGCCAAAAATTGTTGAATTTACAGACTAAACCTAGCTTTGAAAGGTGAGCTTCTTCATTCAATACCTTCAACACCAATACTAGCAGGGGAATGCTATTAGACTGTTTGATCGCACTCAAACCCTTGTTTAGAAAAGCCTTGCCCACAACCTCCTCAACAAGCAAAGACAAAGAGGGTGTAGCCACTATAGATCCTCCTCCAACATCTGTACAGGAACACACAAAGATGCTAACAAATCCATAAACCCCTAATGCCTACATGGAACCCTACAACACTCTGGTGACATTGTCCAAACAAGAGTGGATGAGAGAGGTAGGGGGAACATAGTGTCTTGTGACTTTCGGATCAACATACTTCGGAGTATTGTTAGACTCCAGCTGCACGTTGGGATGTTGATCTCGAAGATGCCACGTAGATTGATGAGGAGGAGACACAAGAGGGTTTGGTTTGGGTACCATTGGATGAGATAGTCCCTCATATTGGTAGTGATTCAGAATTTCAGACTCAGACCCTGATTTTGATGCAGAGATACCACATGAAGATTAGGTGCAGCAGCAGATTTTCTATGTTTTTGTCATTTTGTAGTTGTAACTTGTAACCTTTGGGCAGTTTGTCATAATATATATATATATATATATGCACATTGACAGTGTAAGCAATGAAATTTTGTTAATTTATGCATCGACTCTCATGTGAATTCTGAATTCAGCTCTAATGTTATGTAATATGGTTCTACAGTGTATATGATGAATGCCTCATGTATGAATAATTGAAATTTCCAGTATTTTTAAAATTTTCCCTATTTTTAATTACTGCCCTCTGCTATCTGCTAAAAGAAGGTCTCCTGTCCCAACTGTGCCGGAAGTGCATCCTGCTGTCCCTTGCCATCCCCATCCTGGAAACTCCATGGAACATGGCTATTTTCCATATGCATTTTTTGGCTGTTTAGTTTGAGTTGGTGAGAAATCTGTTATTTTGGGCCAAAGCAATTAACAATTGGGCAAAACAAAATGGCCGTAAACTGCCGTCTAAATTTTTTGATGTTTTCAGACTGCTGAGGAAACATGTTTCAGGGAATGTTAAATGTGACAGGCACTCAGGGAGTGGTCATCAAATTGGAAATGCGTTACATGATGTTTGAAATGGAAACACTGACAAAACGATGTGTTTCTAATGATATAAGTGTATTTACATTATTGATCTTTTAGAGAACAAAATTTAAGAGAGTAATATTATTGAACCACCAATACTGCAATAACTGTACATTATTTGGGCTTGTACATGCAGACATGCTGTACCCCTATCTAATGAAAACAGTTTTTGCTTAATTCATAAATGGGATGCAGCTTTTCATTCGTGAAGACTTTATACTGTTGCTGTGAAAGGAGTTAGAGAATAATCAGTGCCATGTCAATGTTAATATAAACATTTTGTATTTACTGGAGTAATAGTCAATTTTAAGTTTAATAATGAATTCTTTGTTTACCATATAAATCATTGAATGCATTGGACATTCTGAAAATAAAATATTTGAGGGATGATTATATTTGTTATGCACTGGGAAATGTTGGAATTCAAATGGTAGGTTCTAGTAGGATGTTTCTTTTTAAAATTTCTGCTAGAATATTTTTAGAATTTTACAGTGAAGCCTGACATGTTTTTTTGGTCCAGGTTTGCTGAGCTAGAAATGGGGTTGAGTAAAACTGAAATAAATTTAAAACGGTTGCTTGCTGCGGCTCCACAACAGGAAAATCAAGCCAAGCTTATACATGTAAGCAATCTTCCTTGAGTCATCACTTGTTTATGTGGGTGAAATATTGCATTCAGTTTGTACTTCTGTTATGATCCAGACTGTAACTACTATAAAACTGAACTGACAGAAATCTGAATACAATATTAAAACAACAAAGGACAACAAACGTTTGTTGTAAGGACCAAAAATGTTTGTTATAAGAACCAACATAAAACTTTATTGTATTGCAAAACACATTTTGAGACAACGCATAAGATAAATATACTTTCTTAAGAAGGTATTGATGCATAGTTCCATGGAGTTTTGGAATGGGGGGGCGGGGGGACCAAGGACCTAAATTTGGGGACGGCTGAGGTATAGGGACGGAGCCTCCAGTGGGCCCCCCTTGTAGGGTCCAGGGGCAGTGCTCTGGATGTGTTCCTTGTCAATCTTTGGAAAATTAAGCAAGCTAATGGTAGGATAGTTCTAAGATTAGCCTTGGAGCAGCTAAGATTGAGAAGACACTGTTTTGGGGAAGATTCCTCTAATATTTTAGAAGATATCGGAAAAGAAGTTAAGGATCCTGTTTTTAGCTAGTGATTCTAATACAAGCTAGGGGATTTTGTATATAGTCCTCTAATTCCTAAATATGGTTCCTATACCTTGATAGCTGCTGGGATGTTGTCTTCTAAATGATGATCTTGTCCACACTGCATTTTTCATTTTTTGGCATTCCTGGCTCGAAATTGTGCATGATCTTCAAGTGGCATAATGGTAATGTCATCAACATTACATTATTATTCAGTCCTCTAATTGCAATCAGCTGCTGTTGTTCCTCAAATTTTAGTTACATTCTCCAATTAAGGTGCTGCTATAACCACATCAAACCCCACTACAGACACATCATAAAATTCATAACTCAATTCCTGGCTGTCCAGATGCAGTTTTATCCCCTGATCATCCCCTTGCTGTCTATCTTATGATCATACTATCATTGGCTATGGACTCTTGGAATTTTTTAGTGTATAAAGTTATAAGTGCCCCTAGAATTGATGAAGGGCACTGCCATTTTTCCTTCACTTTGCTCATTACCTTAAGGTTAGATTGGGTGATTAACATTGTAGCAAGGAAGATAGTTGGGATTTGATGTTATTCTTAGTTGTCCACGAGTGTTTTGCTTTTCTGTTTTTGCTGCCTCTTCTTGAGCATGTTGAGCCATATCTTCATGATCCTCCTCTACTAACAATTGGGTTGGATATTGAGGGGTCTTACATTTGTGATCTGTTGATCATTTTTGTCTTAGGTTGCTCTTTGACCAAACAACCAAGAATTAAGATGTAGACATGTTGGCATATCATCCTTTGCAGGATTCTCATCTGAAGCACATCGGAGGGTTGAGACAATCTTGTGTTGAATCAAGGTGTTAAGATTGTTTATATAATATACTTGCATATTAACTCTTCTGTAAAACATACATGTGTACTGAATAAGCAAGATATGCCATAAAAGAAACAGTCACCCATGAATACATAAGATTGGAACTGCAAATCTATATATTTCACTATTTCTTAATCATTCAAGCATACATAAAGAGTCCTTAGGCTTACAATACAAGCATATAGCTTGAGACTAATAGCATCTACACCTAAGGATCACTAGATAACTACTTCCTTAAGAATGAGATGAGTATATGAATATATAGGCACCTAAAGTGCATGGAAGTCTCTAGAGGGTCAGCCAAAAAGCCAACATGTAACTCATGCAAACATTAGATGCAAAATGACATCATCTCTTTGGTCTGTGGCATGGTCAACTGGTCCCACTTATAGCCCTTGGTGCTGTCTGACTTTGTTGGCATTGTGTATTTTGACTTTCTACTACTTTTTTCCTCCTCTATTTGTGCAGCACCTTCAATGCTCTCTTGGCCCCAAGGTCTGTCTTTGCCCCATTGCTGTTGTCCTCTGGCATTTGTCTTAGGCTTAGTAAAATGTAAAAAGTTTACTGAGCTAATCATTCCCCAAACGCTAAGTTCCTTGCCTGTCTTGGGGCAATTCACTAGCTACAGGGATCTCATGGAACATTGTCAGCAGGATCCCGATTGACATTTGCCCCCATTCTTGTGTTATGCCCTTTGCTACAGCGCGAGAAGCCTCAAGATTGACGGTGAATTGCTTCACCTTATCACTATCACTTCTGAGTTGGCTGCCTTCATCTTTCAGTTGTTTAATATCTTCCTTTTGTCAGTGTTAACTGCCCTGCTACATAATGGAATGACCCGAGCTTTCACCCAAGGCATCGACTAGACACAACCAAAGACGGAACGTTTTTTTTTTGTTAAGGGATGGCACATGTGTTGACACACGATGTGCATCAACCAAGAATATTACGACACTCACAAAACATCACCGTCATACGCGTAAACGTGACAGTGTTAGCGGAAGACTATCCTAGTTGCTCAGTCAATTCACGCTTCCCAATTCAATAGAGGGAAACCAATCAGGTTTACAAACACATTAGGAGAACTCATACATGGATTGATTCCGGAGGGCAAAAGTACAACTTTCGTCAACAATCTGCACGAGATAGTTGAACTGACATAATAGGGCCTCCTAGGAGTGTACGGACCCCAAAGGAGGAGCCCACTGCCCATGACTCCAGCATTGGGCGCTGGAGTCCTTAGGACACTAGCGCTAGGTGTTGTGGTCCACTGGACTTCAATGCTAGGCGATGTAGTCTCGCTAAAAATAGGGCCTAAAACCCACAAAATGCCAAAATTGCCCAGAATAATGCAATTCAACCCAGAATTTTGTGAAATCTTCTACGATGATTTAATACATTAATTAACTTCAATTCAATTGCACATTTTCCAAAAATGAGTTCTTTTTAAGCAGCAAAGGATGATTTGTCATTTACTTCATTTGTTTGCACATGTCAAATATGAAGGAAAGTAAAACAATGTGAATGTGCTTTCGACTCCAACGTCGAAGCACCAAACCAAATGAGGGAATCACCACCACTTATGTGGATGGTTTACAAGTCCTCATACAAGGAGGATCAAACAATAATAATCAATGCAACAATGAATTACAAGGCTAGGACACCAACATCCTTGAAAGATTATACATTTTGCTTGCAATTACATAACAATGAAATTTACAACAAAAGGGAGATCCACGCCTTGCACGCAAATCCAAGCCAATCGTGGAGAACCTGTAGTCCCCAATGGTGGTATAGTGCCACCCAACCATGTGGTGCCCTCAGGTCCACCCCATTGTACTAAGGAGATGGTCGCATGGGAAGAATACACACACCAAACAAGGGGAGAAAGGATTCACACACGCCAAACAACATGTATACCACATAACACATTTTAAAGCATGCATTAATCCATTACAATGCACAAACAAATGCAATGAACACATCACACGTCGAGTTTAACTCTGATGGTGGAAAGAAGGAAGAGAGACTTAGCAGGCTAGGACAAGGAGTGTCAAAACGAGGGCATAAACCTCCTCGTAGCACGAGAGTAGTTGGCCTCCTAACAAGGGGTCTACTCTTAGCATTCACTAACTCTACCATTGCGTGACATGCTCTTTACCATCAAATCCTAAGTTGCCGGTTCTGGTATGGGAACAGGTTCAGGAGCGGGGTTCTGGTATGCCGGTACGGCATTTTTTTTCTGTGGGTACGGCTGGGTACGGCTGTACTATATATATATATTTTTTATATATAGTATATACCAAAAAAATTAAAAAATATACAGAATTGAACATACATAATACATTTGAATCTTGATTGATAATTTAGATGACCAATGAACAGTGAAAATCATTACAAATATTCAGTAGTCAGTACTGTATTACAAAATTTGAAATTTCAAAATAGTAAAATAGTAAAATACTATAAGTCTATAATCAAAAGTCAATCTTTCGCTCTTCAATCTTCATCAAAAGGATCTAGATCGAAGTCATCATCATCGATTGGTTGCAAATCGTTTGAAACACAAACATATGGAGTACCACTCCCACTATGTACATCATGTAGAAAATTCTCCTCATCATCTATAGTGATTGTAGCAAGCTCTATAATAGATGCATCCAAGTTGGCACACTCAGGGGCTATATCCCAATTCTTCGCTGCCCCGTCCTTGTACTCAACTTGCTTATGTGATAGAAGACGCAAGTTGGAGTGGACATAGACCAAGTCTTCTGCTTTTTTAGCAGCCAATCGATTACGCTTCACTGAGTGGATATAGGAGTATATACTCCAATTCCGTTCAGCTGAAGAAGAACTTGCAACCTATTCAAATTCCAAATTAGAGCTCTAGTCAATACAACTTTAAAATGCAAAAAATGGTAAGTACTAAGAATGTTAAAATAAAATATGCTTACTTGTGATAGAATTTTGATTGCAAGAGGCTGGAGCAAAACATAATCTTGCCCATGGAGGTACCACCATGTATGGGCATCTTCCTTGTACATGTCTCCAATAGCACACAAACTATGCTCTCGTCCTTGTATGAACCTGCCAAACTCTTTCCTAACACCATTCACCATTTCTGGATCGGAGTAGATTCTTTGAAATGCTTTCATGCAGCCGGAAGCAACTTCTCTATCTCTATATGGTGAGGTTCTCCCCGGCAAAGCAAGTATCTCAGTACTATAATATTTGGGAGACAAGGCATATGCAAGGAGGTGCAAAGGTGTGTTCATCTTGTCCCAACGGTCATCAATGATTTTTTTGACACTTAGGAAAAATGTTTCGTTGGGGTCATTGTCCTTTTGTGTTATTATGCTCTTTATTTTTTCTACCATGGAGTCAATGCCATCATAGATTTCCCCCAAACATGGCTGATCTGTATCAGCAAACCTAAGCATACTCATGATAGGCTCCGTGAAACTCAAAACATATTGCACACGTTCCCAGAACTCATCAGCTAGGATCAATGACTTCACCTTTTGAGCCCTCTCTAAATTAGATGTCTTCCATAAACTCCATTGGTGGCTAGTGACCATGGAGCCTAATGCCTCTTTCACCTTCACAAGTCGTCTCAAAATGATTGTGTGTGATGCAAATCGGGTCTTAGCAACCTAATGTTATGTAAAAAAAAAGTTAATAACATATTAAAAATTAAAATCTAAATCAAGAATCTAGATTCTAAATCAATGAATCATGCAAGTAAATAAAAATATGGCATAAATTAAAATTAAAATAAACTAAATTTACCTTCAACAACTCCAAATGCGAGAAAGTCCTGAAGATGCCTTGTGACATATGATGGTTTGTCACAAACATTTGAATCTCCTCACCCTCATTGTATGTATTTTTCACCCAATCTACTTGAGTGCCAATTGCTTGCATCACCAAGTTAAGGGAGTGTACGGTACATGGTGTCCAAAATATGTGTGAGTATCTTTCCTCAACCAAAGCACCTGCTGCCCTACATTTTTTTGCATTGTCTGTAATGACTTGGACAACATTATCAACACCCACCATCTCTATGGACTCAATGAGGATTTTGGAAATAAATTGTGAATCCTTGATTTCCCCCTCACAATCAACTGACTTCAAAAACATTGCCCCTTTGGGGGACACAGCAATAACATTTATTAAAGGTCAGTTTTTGCAATCTTTCCATCCATCAGAAACAATGGACACTCCTGTTTCAACCCATGAATCTCTAATTGGTTTTAATGATTTCTCTACATAATTTTTTTCTTTTGCCAATAAGGTGGTTCGCACCTTTTCATAACCAGGACCTGTGTAACCAGAAGGTGCATTAGTAATTGCTACCACCATTTCCCGCTAATAGGGTGATCTCACCAAGTTGAAAGGAAGACCATTGGCATAAATGCAACGTGCAATTTTTTCATTTGCAATATCTCTCGTTTCATTTTGAAATGCCTTTGCCAATGGACCTCTTTTGCAGGAAGAAGGGGGTTCATCATCTTGGATTGCCGCCAAGTCCAAGAAAGGATGTTGTGGCATGGAAAAAGGAGCTTCTATAGGTGGATTCATTGATGTTTTCTTTGTTAAAGGATGAGCTCTTGATTTTGCTCTTGCACTCTTTTCATTAGCTTCTTGTTCTTTAATGTATGCCATAATTTGTGCTTTTGACAACCCCTTCTTGTTTGGCCCTTCACATATTTTTATTCCTTTTCCAGTTATGGCACATAAGTGAGCTTTCAATCGAGTATATGAGCTCTTATATGTGACCTTGCACTCATTACAAACCCAAACAAAAGCCCCACCTCCTGCTAGTTGTTCAATCATGTTGACATGTCTCCAAAGAGGAGATCCTTGATCATATTTAAATTGTTTACTCTTGTCAATACCCACCGAACTTGAACTAGTAGGCGTAGCCATTTTGATTTCACTTTCAAATAGATTGCTGCTTAAGAAATTACAAAATTAAAATTATAATAATAAAATATAATAAAAAAATTCCAACCCTACACACTAATAAAACACCTAAACATTCAAGAGAAACAATAGAAAAGGTTTAAAAAATGTTAAAACTTGTTTCTTTTTCAAAAAAAAAGTTGAAATTTTTTGTAAAAAACTTGAAAAAATTTAAAAATCTATAAAAAACTTGAAAAAATTCAACAAAAACTAGAAATAATAGGTTAAACTACTTACCTTAGATCAATAGATGACCTTTGTGCAAGCTACAATCCTTCCTTGGTGCTTTGCAATCGACTCCCTCCACAATGCAAAAATGAACAAAAGATGAAAACTCTTGTCAAATGGAGGAGTTGTTGCAAGATAAAGAAGTGAATGGGGGCGTTTTTGTTATATGGACCCCTTAGGGTTTCGTTTTTTGTTTTTTGTTTTCATTTTTAAATGAGTTTAAAAAACGTTTTTTTTGTTTTTAAATATTAAAAAAATGTGTTTTTGCTCGCGGGAGTGGACGGGAGTGGCCGGGAGCGGACAGGGAGCGCCCCGCCCGCCTTGGGTTCTCTGTGGGTTCGCGGTACCGTACCGGACGGGAGCGGCGACGGGAGTGGACAAGGAGCGACCTGCTCGCCCCGGGTTCTCTGTGGGTTCGTGTATCCCTGTCCGTTACGGTACCAACCCCCAAACGCCAAGAACCCGGTAACTTAGACCAAATCGGGTCTAGGAAAGCTCCTTGTGTTTGGAGTAGATCTTGTAATTAAGTTTTTGTTACCCAAATGTGTTTAATGTTTTTTCTTGGTTAAACACTCCACACGCTAAACCCAATGATCTCTTTGTATCGTGGTATACGATAAGAGAGCCACTCCTTACCTCTAAACCTCTTCCTAAACACCCAACACACCAAATTGATCAATTGAGCGTGGCACGGAAATCAAGGTGACAGAAATCACAAAAAATCACAACATAGGTTTAAAAGATGCAGAATGTTATTTCATTATGGAGACTCAAATCTCACATTAAAATACATCAAGGTAAGTTTAGAAATGCAAATTTTACATTTTCTACATCATGCAATTTTCACATAAAACCCCAAATCCACCATGTTTGAATGCTCGACTTTTTGGGCCATTTTTCCAACTTCTATGTTTCAAGGTGTATGGAAAAATGGTGAACAACATCCCAAATATCAATAAAATCTATGTGGGTGATTCTACAAAAAATTTGACAGGGTTTTGTTTGTTTTCCCGTGTTTCCAAAAATGAAGAACACATGAAAAACATATTTAAACTTTCTATCCTAACAATGAAGGCCAAAGGAATCCACTCTTGGTGGCTTGGCATGAAGGAGAAAGCATTTAAATTGAAAGCCATGAGGAGATTTAATCAACACACCTTTCAAACAAGCCAAAAATCCAAAGGAATGAAGAGATGGAGACAATCTTTGTTCAATCTTTCACCAAGCAAACACCAAACAAATCCAATTCCAATTCCTTCTTCAGATCAACAAACAGATCTTCCTTTCAAAGCATGGAGAAATTCCTTCTTTTCAAGCATAAGAGGGTTTGAGAGAGTGTAGAGCAAATTTTGAGAGGAAAAGAATCCCAAAAAACAAGTCTTTTTCCCTTTTTGATCCCCAAAAAGCGCTAATTCCCTAAAATGAATATTTTATTCACTTTTGGATATTTCTATATAATGAAATGAATTAAAACATTTCGTTTGTGCAATTGAACTTAAAACATTTAATTTATTTCATTTTCACTAACATAGATATTTTAATAAAATATGCTAATGATTCAAAATTGACTTAACAATATTCCCTATTTAATTAATTTCTTTTCGAATAGAAAATTACACTAGGAGAATATTTTGCCTTTCAAAAATCAATCAAACCAAGCACTGCAGAATGTAAACTATTCCTAATTAAATAAAATCCTTTCAACATATAATATAAGCAAAACTTCAAAATCATACGAACACTCAATAACCAATCACCAAGTTATGGGTTTGCATAAGATGAGCGGAATCCTGAATCCCACCGATTCAGATCCGAAAACACGTAGGGTTAAGCAAGGTACATCCCATACTCGATATGAGTGGGATAAATGAGGATAAACAAATAAACAATCCCAATGTGACATCTCCATTTAACCACCGTTGGGGAACAATAGTACTTGCACACTTAAATGAAACATCAGGTGTACCTGGTCAATACAATATAGCCGAAGCACAGTATAATACCCAACGTGGCATGATAAAATATACACATCATAACATCTCATAAATACAAATCATCCATAAAGATCGAGAATCAGTCGATAACATGAAAATCACACATACATATACGACATGAGCATAATCAGTGAAAAACACGCTAAAAGAACATTGAAACAAGTCATAGCATAACAGTCATAATAAAGTCTATAAGTCAGACAAAATCTTATTGAGATCACTTCGATGTCAAAATAAAATGTCATCGCTAATTATAGTAGCGGAAAACAAAACACAAGTCTGAAGACAAAAAGGCAAAGATGCCTGAGGCATTACACATAATACTGCCACAACTGCAATAACTGCTCATCCAACACACTTTTGCACTCTTCTCAGCTCTTTGTATCTCTCCCCAGCTCTTGTAGTGCTCATCTTGTTTCACCATCCATACTTCCTCTTACCTTTGCATTACCACAATGTGCACAGGATTAGCTTGCATCAAGAAAGGCCAAATACCCTTGTTTATCATCAGCTATTTGATGAGCATTGGTATATGTGCTATGAACATTCCTTGTTTTCCACTCAAGAACTTTGCTCCCCCTGTTCCAGACAGAAATATGTCATCATTGCTAATTTCAACAAAAACTATTAAAAGGGCCATGTCAGAATGCATGTGTCCATACTTCATCAGTGGTCACCAATTTATCAAGGTTTTTCTGGTCTATTCTACAAGGTACTGAAAACAAGAACCACTTTTTGCAATGTATGCATCCAATCACTCGTACAATTTGATGGGAAATTCAATAAAAAACTTTTCCTACAGGCAGTCATGGATAAGATCATTTAGCTAGCTTTTTGGCCACTGTATTCCTGTAGACTGCTCATGCCTCGCAAACTTAAGGTCAGCCTTGTAGAACTATTCCTACAAGTGCTCCTTTGTAATCAGCCATACTATCCTAATTCTCTGTTAGACAGAAACGATAGGTCTTGACAACAGAACCTTAATGATAAGTCTTATCTTAGGTAGTGCTTTTGACTAAGTAGCCTCTACTTAAAGATTCAGACATGGTTGCATGTCATCCTTTGTAAGACGCTCACCCAAAGTGCATAAGAGAGCCAAGCCACTCTTGTGTCAAATCAGGGAGTAGGGATGGTTTATATTTATTTGTATATTAATGCTTGGAACTTTTCTTGACTATAGTCTCTCTCCTGATTACTGACTAGAGTTTAGTTTCTTGATCGCTTTGGGGCTGAGATCAAAACCTTGAGCAAAGTGTAAGAACTTGAAGCTAATGCATAATACATCCTAGGCCAAGGATGGAGAACTAAAAGTTCCAACACATACATGTGCATGGATAACAGCAAAGTTCGGAAACTCAGACTTGACTTGTACTTGGTAGACCAAAAATTTCCGACTTGACAACTTTAAAAATACTTAAATTTCTGAAAAGATATAAATAGTATGTAAAATACTGCTACAAAATGTATCAATGAGTTTGGCGGGGGTTTGGGGGTCTTCCTTTGTGGGGTTGAGGGGTGGAGCCCTTGCCACCAAGCCCAAATGAAGACCTTCGAGACCACACAGACTTTCATGGCGCATGCCATTTTCATTATTTTTTAAAAAGGCAAAAAAGTGTATTTTCACTCCAATTCACACAAGAATACACAAATGCCAAAAAACCATTTTTTTTAAGTGTTTGTCGTATTTTAGGCACGTAGGGTTACCTGTTCCGTGTCCATCAAGTTTTTTGCAAGGACTTGCCAAGTACTTGTGTGAGTTTGGGAGCAAAACTCGTTGATGACTCTGCAAAAATACTTGGCGAGTTTACTTTGCAAAAGCTCGGGGCTTCAAAAAACTTGCAAGTGCTCGGCAACTCGCCGGTAGTTAAACTATGGATACCACAAACATATTCATAAGCATGACATACCTTATAATAAACGGTTATTGTGGACGCATATGATTGGAATTCCATATTTGTATCTTTCATTATACCTGAATTATCCAAGTATACATGAAGAGCCCTTCAGCATACAATGAGTATAAGCCTCCTCAAGCTTATAACATCTACCCCTAATGATCACTAGATAACAACTCCCTTCAAAGTGAGTTGAGTGCATGTATATATAGGCACCTTAAGTCAATGGAAGTTGATAAGATCAGTCAAGAAGTCAACGCATAGCTCATGCAAACTGACATGTGCCCCATGCAACATGTATCATGGCATCATGTTTGTGGTTCATGGCATCGTCAATCGGTTTCACTTTTAGCCCTTGGTGCTGTTTGTATTAGACTAATTATTTATTCTATTTTAGTTAATGGTCAATCCTGTATATTAGCTGTATTTATCTTTCTTCTGCAGTTTCTATTTTAGAAACTTGCCAGTCTTGTATATATCTGAGCTCTTGCTCATTTTGTTAATATATCATATTTTACCAAATTACTCTCTGTAATATGGTATCAGAGCAAGGTTATTGGGAGTCGCATTTTTTTTTTTTTCTCTCAAGCTTGTTCGCAGATTTTTGTGGCGTTTTTAAATCTCTTTGAGTGATTTCGTATGAGTTTGGAAAATTGCGTTTTCATCCCTGCTCTTTTTTTTTTTTTTTTTTGTTGCATAAACATTTTGGAGGTCTTCATTTAAGGATTCATTGTGGGTTTTGTTTTAAAAATCGCGGAGTTCTTTTCAAGGACAAATCGAGGGTTGAAATTCCCGATTTCTACAGTGTTTCTCTGATTCAACCCGCGTTTTTTTTCTTGTTCGTGGATGCGTTTTTCAGTGACTGACGGGACGTGTCTTCTTGTGTTCGCCTCTGGTTAAATCGCATTCCATACAAACATGTTTTCTGCTACGTTTTTTTCAGTCACTCTTTTGTGTGAGATTCTGTGTTAAGGGCCACGATTTCATGGTCTTTTGGTCGTGATTTGGCATTTTCTGCAAGAAAAAAACACCCGCATTTCTGCTCTGCAACTTTGCCCTTGTTCTTCTTGGTGCCATTTTTTTTCTGCAGCTGCTAGGGTTTCGAAGGTGCCGACTGGTCTTTCTTTTTTCCTGGATTTCCATGGCTACCTAGCGTTTTTACATTTTCGGCTAGGGTTTTGACCCTCCAGTTCCAGTTGAAATTTTTTTTTGATCACAGATTCTTGGTGGGTTTTTCGAGACAATTTCTGGGTACCTGTCGGATTTTTTTGGGTGCCTCGAAATTCGTGCCTTGAAATTTGTGCCGACGGATTTGTCTCGAAGTTTGTGCCTATACACTGCCTCAGCATCCTGTGCATTGGAATTTGTGCTTCAGGTTCCGTGTATTCCGCCTCTTCTTAGTACCTCGTTTTTCATGCCTTGAAAAGCGTGCAAGATGGTGAGTTTGACCAACATCATGTTGGAAGGTAGTCAACGATTTAATGGCAAAAATTATAATACCTGGAAGCAGCGAATGATGACCATCTTTGAATATCGCTGCCTCGCTCCGATCATTCTAGGCACTACTACTCGTCCAACAACGGCGGGTAAAGACCAGGATAAGTTTGATGAACAAACTCGTGAAGCAGTCATGCTCATTAAGCTGTCAGTCACAGATGATCAGCTACCTCAGATTCCGGCTTGAAAGACAGCAAAGGAGATTTGGGACCATTTGAAGGGTTTGCATGAAACCTCCGACAAGAGCCGTGCGTTCTTCCTGAAAAATATACTGTTTTCTATCATGATGGATGAGAAGACATCTTTGCAGACGCACCTGAACAAGATCCAGGAGATCAGAGATCAGCTGGAGGCTATTGGTCGAAAAATGGAGGAAGAAGACATGGTCGTGATCACTCTGAAAAGTCTACCTAAGTCTTATGAACATTTCATTGAGACTCTTAACATTACTTTAGCTAATGTTGATCTGAAGTTTCCAGAACTTTGTACTATCCTCTTGCAGCAGGATCGCTGGAAACAACAGTTTGGTAGTACTTCTTCGTCCTCTTCAGAACAGGCTTTTGCAGCCAAGTTTCAGGCTCAGAATAAAGGCAAAAGTCAGCCTTCACAATAGAAAGGCTTAGGTCACCCTCAGGACAGCAACAAGAAAAAGAATATTCAGTGTAATTACTGTCATAAATATGGTCACATCAAAAAGGATTGTCGTCAGCGTTTGGCTTCTGAACAGAAGAAGTAGGGAGGTTTTCAGCAAAAAACAAATATTGCCGAGCACATTGAGCAGAAGGAATCTGCCTTTTATTCTTTTATGGCTAAAAGACCTGCAGATCATGTGAAGTCCTCTGCCTGGTACATTGATTCAGGTGCTTTGTGTCACTTCACTCATCGACATGATTGGTTTACAGATTTTATTCCCTTCAGTGACTCAGTTATTTTTGGTGGAGGAGAAGAATATATAGTTGTCGGTAAGGGCACTGTTCAGATTCAGTCTGGTGGGAGGAATCTCATATTTCTCAATGTCTACTATGTTTCTGGCATGGAACTTAATCTTCTCTTTGTCAGTCAGATCATGCGGCACTCTCCTCAGTTGGATGTGGTTTTCAGTACACACAAATGTTCTATTGTTGATCGGGAGACTCGTAGCACTGTGGATGTTGGTATTGAGGATCATGGTCTATACAGACTTGTGGATACAGGTGATTCTCCAGAGTTAGCCATGGCAGCCCGAAATTCTTGCATCACAAGTCTTTGGCATCATCGTTATGGGCACTTAAATGTGCACTATCTTTCTCAGCTATCTCGGGAGGGCTTTGTAGCCGATTTACCTGAGATCCAGACCCAACATCATGGTGTTTGTGGAGCTTGTTAGGCTGGGAAGCAGCATCGAACACCGTTCTAGACTGGTGACTCATGGCGAGCCTCCAAGGTACTACAGTTGGTTCACGCTGATGTATGTGGGCCAATGAATACACCTTCTGTTACTGGTTGCAGGTATTTCTTACTTTTTGTTGATGATTTCATTTGTAAAATGTGGGTGTACTTTCTCAGACAGAAATCAGATGTGTTTACTGTATTTCAGAAGTTTAAGGCCTTAGTTGAAAAAGAGTCTGGCTGTTCCATAGTCACTCTTAGGTCAGATAATGGGGGGAATTTTGTTCTACTAACTTCTCCAACTTCTATGACATACACGGCATCAAATGCCAGTTAACTACACCCTATACTCCTCAGCAAAACAGTGTTGTAGAGTGGCGTAACCGCACAATCACTGAGATGGCCCGTTCCATGTTAGAACATAGGAGTGTTCCTAAGAAACACTGCCGTCTATCTCCTTAATCGGTCTTCGACTTATGCTGTTAAGGAGAAGACTCCTGAAGAAGCTTGGACTGGGCGCAAACCTCGGATCAGTCATTTGAAAATATTTGGCTCTTTAGCTTCTGTATGGATTCCAGATGCCAAGCGCTCCAAGTTGGATTCCAAGAGTCAAAAGCTTATGTTCACAGGGTACAGTGACAACCATAAGGCTTACTGGTTGATTGATATCAACACTGATCATCTTACCTTCAGCCGGGATGTTGTCTTTGATGAAGAACGAGGACCTTTTTCTTCCTCGCCTGTGCAGCATTCTGAGGATCAGCCTTTGAAGGCTGCTGATTTGGGTGTTCATCTTCCGTTAGGTCCACCTGATGGGAGGGATGATGATGCAGATTCTGATTTTGATGATGCTCAACCCGAATTTCCTCTGGATGATGTTGATCTTCCACCTGTTGCACCTGTTCTGGCTCCTCCTGTTACATCCAATGTTGGCACTTCTACTCTTCGGCCTAAATGGTGGGCTAAGACTATAGGAGATCTTCATGACGATGAGCTCATTGAGGGTAGATCATCCAGAAACAAGAGCAAACAGCAGCATACAGTTAACTTTGCTCTCATGGCTAACATTCACAGTGTCTATGAGCCTCAGACACATTCAGAGGCTAAAGGAATTCCTGAGTGGGAAAAGGCTATGGAGTCTGAATACCAGTCTTCAGAAAAACCACACTTGGGTCCTTTCTGATCTTCCTCCAGGGAATAAGCCTATTAGCTGCAAATGGGTGTACAAGGTGAAATACAAAGCTGACGGAACCCTTGACAAGTACAAAGCTCGTCTCGTTGCTAGGGGGTTCTCACAGAAGGAAGGCATTGACTACGAGGAGGCTTTTGCTCCTACAACCAAGATGAGTACAATTCGGCTTGTCCTTGCCTTAGCAGCTCAGTTTGGTTGGAAAGTCCATCAGATGGACGTTAAGAGTGCCTTCCTCAACGGTGAGTTGAAGGAAGAAGTCTACATGACGCAGCCTCCAGGGTTTAAGGTTGCTGGTCAAGAACATAAGGTGTGTAGATTGGTCAAAGCACTCTATGGCCTGAAACAGGCTCCTTGAGCTTGGTACATCAAGATTGATAAGTACCTCACAGATCATGGCTTTCAGAGGAGTCCATCTGACTCTAATTTGTATGTCAACCGCACTGGTAGTGATATTCTGATTCTTGTTGTCTATGTGGATGACCTGATCATTACTGGTAGCTCAGCACATTTGATCGCTGAGATCAAACAGGATTTGTGCAGCACATTTGACATGACAGATTTGGGCCTCTTGCATTATTGTTTAGGTGTTGAGGTTTGGCAGACTGAGAGCAGTATTTTCATTTCCCAGTCCAAGTATGCTCGCAGTCTTCTAGATAAGTTCTGTATGCAGGATTGCAAACCTGCCTCCACACCCATGGAAAAAGGGCTTAAGTTGTTAGCCAAGTCAGACTCACCTGTAGTAGATGAACCATTGTTCAGGCAACTAGTGGCCAGCCTCATCTATCTCACTGCCACTAGACCTGACCTCAGTTTTGCAGTGAGCTACATTTCCTGCTTCATGACAGCCCCCAAGGCTGTTCATTGGGTAGCAACGAAGCGTGTGCTGCGTTATGTGAAGGGCACTTCTGATTATGGACTTCTTTACTCAAGGAGTCACGATCCTAGACTCAGTGGTTTCACAGACTCAGATTGGGCAGGATTAGTTGATGACAGGAAATCAACATCTGGGTATGTGTTCAGTTTGGGATCCAGTGCAGTCACATGGACTAGTAAGAAGCAGCAGGCAGTGGCTCTCTCCTCGACAGAAGCAGAGTATCGGGGAGCAGTTAAGGCAGCGTGTGAGGCAGTTTGGCTTCGCCGGATGCTTGCTGATATGCAAATATTTCAAGCAGGTCCGACTCCCTTGTTCTGTGATAATCAGGGAGTTCTCAAACTTGCCAAAAATCCAGTCTTCCATGAAAGAACCAAGCATGTAGAAACTCATTGTCATTTCATCCGCAAGCTTGTTGAAGACGGATCAGTTCAGTTGCTGTATGTTCCGACGGAGGATTAGACAGCGGATATCCTCACCAAGTCCCTTGGTTTAGATAAGTTTGTAAAATTCAGGGGGTCTCTTGGTGTAGTTGATAGATTGACCATTAAGGGAGGGTATTAGACTAATTATTTATTCTATTTTAGTTAATGGTCAATCCTGTATATTAGCTGTATTTATCTTTCTTTTGCAGTTTCTATTTTAGAAACTTGCCAGTCTTGTATATATCTGAGCTCTTGCTCATTTTGTTAATATATCATATTTTACCAAATTACTCTCCGTAATAATTTGAGCCTGTTAGCATTGAGGCATTGAGTACTTTGATGCACTAACATCCTTGTCCTCCTCCATTGACACTATACCCTAGGCGTTTTGTCTTGGCCCCAAGGCCTCATTTTTTCTATTGGTTCCATCCTTTGGTGCTCCCTACTGGTGCTATTTCAGGCTTAGTCAAATGTGTAGGGGGCCAACATGACTCTTTGACCAAACCCCTTTTGCAGCAGCTAAGACAAAGTTCTTTTGACTATAAATCATCCATGAGAGCAGGGTCTGCCTTTCATTCCCTTGACTGTCTAGCCATAGAGTTAAGAGGACGATTTTTCTTCACATAACCTAAACCTTTCTTGGCATTTGGAGTAATCTGGAAGATAGTTCCTGCTCTAAGGTGAAACCTAGCAACATCTAAATAAAATCCTACTTGATGGGTGGCTTCTTTCAATGCACTTTGCTTCAAAGCCTTGAAGTAAACCTCAAATTGAATCCTTCAGAGAGATCTTTTCTACCAACATACATAATTCTCTGGAATAATATGTTTGTTCCCTGCTGCTTCTTATTTTCGAAGGTCAGGAAATAATCCTTTTTAAAAAAATTTTCATATTAGATATTGTAAACAAAAAAGAGATACAATATAAGGAGCTTCAACTCCAACAGTCCATGGACTACAGTCCACTTACATCACCGATAACAAACCAAAATATATCAGCAGCGACAGAAAAAAACTGGTCTTTGAACATATGATATCAGAATATAGACCTTAATACATCATATTTCATGTCGACACACAGCCTTAAAAAATGAGCATTCTTGATCTCCTTTTTGTAAACTATGGTGAGTCCTTCATGCAATAGAATGAAGAATCTTTTTTTAGGAATTTCAAGCACCATTGAAACCTGCAAGATAATAGCAATATATGTGAGCTCACAATGAGTCTCAGTAAGGCACCTCCTTTTGCCTTGGAATACTTCTTTGTTCCTCTTTTTCCATATAACCCACATAATTTCATTTGTGAATACAAGCTAGAAATCATTAAAATCACCGGAAAAAGCATCAACATAACCGAAAAGAATTTTCAAACGTGAACCCATCTTTTCTATCCTATCCCAGCTTATATCCAAGAAAGGAGGACCAAAGAAGAACAACAAATTGACAATCAAAAAATAAATGCTCAATGGTTTCTAATTTATTGCACAGTGGGCACATCCTAGCAGGAATACCAATAGAAACTAATTCATTATTAACAACAATTTTCTTCAACACTACAAGCCACCTGAAGCATGCATTCTTTGGCTCCACAACATCAGACTACATATTCTTTAACATTCTAGCACACTTATTGTTGGACCAAGAAAGATTCCAGTTGTTGTTAAGGCAATCAATAATTTCCCTTGTGTCTATAAACATGGAATACAACTTTTTAGCAGACATTTGATCAAAAGTAGAATCAACTGACCAATTGAAATTCATCAAAATCTCAGTATTCAACATTAAAGAAATGGGAAATGCACATTGTATAAAGCTCTAATCAAAACAGAGTAGGTTCTTCTATGACTGGTGGGGATTTGAAATTCAGTTCTAATACTATTTCTTTTATTTTACCATCAGCAAAAATATCATTGAAGGTAGAAATGCCTTTGGAGTCCAAGAATTTTGTAGAACATCCCTGAGTCAAAGCCAGGGGCTTATTATTCCAGTCAAGATTTCACTATATAGTCCTAAATGCCATGAATTTTCCCTCATTTCTATTCACTCCATTACTGTTTTTAATCAAATGCTTTACAGTCTCCCATGCCCTCTAGATACTACTGAAGACTTTGGACCCAAAAGGTCTCACAGCAAACTTGCCAAACATCAAGTCATGCAGATGTAATGAAGCCCATTCTCTACCCTTCTTGGGTCTAGATAGTGCAATATTATTCCTTATTAGGATTTTCCATGGCTCATATCCCTCAAAGGCCTTCAATATCCATTTGACTGCTAAAACATCACCTTGAAGCTTCAAATATTTTAGCTTCAGACCCCCTTTGATTTTTGGCTGACAACACCAATTCCAGTTCACTGCATGTCTCTTTTTGTTTCCTTTCCCATCGGATCACATAAAGTCTCTTAATATCTTTTGAATTTTTTCAAACTGTGCACTACCAAACAACCATGCAGAAGAATAGTATATTGTATATGAAGCTAGCACCTTTTGGGTCACCTGAACTCTACCTTCTAAGGACAACATATGCGCCTGCCACTTCTGATGCTTTTTATCAATTTTGAAAAACATCCACTCCACATGTCGTTTAGGGAGGGGTCAATAGAAAAAGGTATACCCAAGCATTTGACAATTTTATTCAGGCCCCCCCACTGCCAGTTTTCTTTTTTGATCCACTCAGGAGGTTCATGATTCCAACTAAGAATGGTAGACTTGCAATCAGAGATCTTTGCCCTAGATGCACAAGAAAAGATATTCAATCTCTTGATAACATTACTGCAATTGTCTTCTTTCATTTCCACAAAAAGTGCTCTGTCATCAACGACTTGGGCATTCAACAACATCTCATTATTTGGGAGTCTAATACTCTTAATTTGTGGATTAATCAAGTCTGTTCTCAATAAATAATGCATAGCACCAGCTGCTATCACAAATAATGCGAGAGCAATTGGGCATCCCTGCTTGATAGATCTTTGAAGAAAGAATGGGTCAAAAAGTTCACCATTAATATGAATTTGGGAGGAAGAGTCTCTAAACATAATATTAATCCACTTGCAAAACTTCAAAGGGAAACCAAATGCTTCCAAAACCATCAACACAAAAGACCATTCAATTCTATCATAAGCCTTCTCAAAATCAAGGAGCATCATACTAACATCTTGCCCTGAATTCTTGGCCCAATTCATACCCTCCCAACTTGTAGAAAGATCACACATGGATAGTTTCGATTGTTGCTAAACAAACATAATATGTTGTTATGCTACACAGAATAGATTAGTAGAATATTCAAAATTATAACATTAAGTTCGATTTTAGGTTAGTCCTTGAATTTTGAGTAAAGTTTGTGTGATATTTAGTATTTGAGAGTTAACTTTTTTGCCCATATAGACTATCCAGTTTCAAGTTATAGGATTAAAAGGTAGGTTAAGTTAATCTTTGTGTGATTTTCACAATTCTAAGAACATAATATGATGAAATTGATTCCTTCCATAGCAGTCTATTTGACAATGTGTCATTTAGAAGAGTCAAATAGGTCAAAAAATATGAATCTGATCTGGAATGAGTATCTACAATAAATTTTGATTCCGTCCCAATATAGTATTATTTACAATATAAGATGGTGGTGAAAATGATTCCATGAAAAGTCAGTATTTATCATATTGTGTTTTGGCAACATTTAATTTTTTTGGTATGAACTTTTATTTTTATTGAAGACATAGAGTTAATTTAAATAAGAGCATAATCAATATTGAATCCACGGAGTCCATAACGATCTTTGAACATTCTTTGAATGTTATTTTTTTTGTTTTGTTGGGCAAACACTTTTGACCAGAGCTATGAATCGGGTACATGAGACAACAATATACATGCAACACACCATTCAACTGTAACGTTTACTCGGGGGGATTTGAACCTTAGTCTCCATCATGATAACCAAGTGGCCTAGCCACTTGAGCGCACCCCACACAGATTCTTTGAATTTGAATGTTATTGTTTTTATATCAGATAAATTATATTTTGTGACTTGCATGTGGGTTGTCTTCATATATCATTAATCTTGTGTTAGTGCATAAATCCCGACTCCTAATAGATCCTGACTCCTAATAGATTGGATGATGTAATTGATACTAATTTGATAGATGTGCCACAAAACATAATAGTAGTTCTTACGAAAGTACAAAACACCACACACCTTTTGTTGTGGATATCTATGCTACTTTTTAAAGCATTATAATGCTAAGTTGGAGATGTGTAATGTCCCTATTTTTGGAGTGATCACCTAGTGATGACCTAATTGGCAAGTTTTCACACTTGGCCAATTTTGTAGGGCAAATCGATGATGGATTATGATTTGGCATAATTTTGTGGTAATGTTGGTGAAGTCAACATTAGTCAAATAATCTGCCCTAATGTAGAGCGACCCATTTGAGGAATGGAAGATGGAGGAAAATGTGAAATTGCCTTGGGAAAAATAAGAAATAATTTGTGATGATTTTTCTTGTTGATGACGACTTCATTCGAGGTCAATTGTATGAGGTATCATGTGCCAAATAGGTTCGCCACTTGGAGAGTAGAAAGAAGGAATAAAAAAGAAATAAAATAAATTGTTTTTATTGTGTCTTGGGTGCCTAGAAGAGGGTCGGCCCTCTCGGAGAAGAAAAGAATAAAATAAAGGAAAGTATATCCTTTTATGTGGTCGGCCAAGGTGTGAAAAAGGCATAAGGTGAACGCCTAGGAGGGAGTTGGCCTAGGAGAAGGCATAAAAAGGAAGACAAACCTTTAATTTGCACGTTGAGCGTTTATCCATGGAGGGTTGTCCAAACTTGGAGATAAAAATTAATAAAAAGGAAAGGAATTTCATGCTAGGTCGGCCTAGAAGGAGGAAAGAGGATCATGTATAAATATAACATCTTTTGGTGGCATTTCATCATATCTATCTATCCATATTTTGCACGAGTTTTTACTCTTTGGTTGCAACGAAAGTTGGGCTTTGAATCCAAGGACGAAAACCCTTGCGATTCTTGGTGAGTTGGATGAAAACCTAGCTCATCTTGTGGAGGTTTTGTGATGGGAACCTATTTGTGCTTCATTGGTAATTTGTTGAGGAGAAGAGCAGAAATTCACAGTCAGATTTGCAGATCAGATTTGGAGCAGCAGATATTTGGCGAGTTTGTGATTGCATTGACCTAGGATTTCATCCTAGAGTGGAGCTCCACCATTTGAGAGAAGGGCGATTTGACCTAGGAGGGCGAATTTGGCATTTGGAGGAGATTAGGGTTTCATTTTCACATTAGATTTGGAGCAGACCTGATCGCGATTTTTGGAGCAGCATATCTTGGTGTTTGTGTTCACTTTGCATTAGGGTTTCATGCCCTAGACTTGGCTCCACTTAGGAGGGTGATTTCACCATTTGATGCTCATTTTGCCATGATTTTGGTACATATAAACCCTAGGGTTTAATCTGATTTTTGGACAGCAGATTTCTGGGCATGTTTGTCATGTTTTTTGCCCATGATTGGATCTACTTTCGGACTTCTACAATCTGATTTATAACAGCAGAGTTGTCTTCAGAATTTCAGACTTGTGTGCATTTATTGCTCATATATTGTGTATTTCATGTTGTATTTCATCTCTGATATTGGGCGAATCATTTGGCATAACAATTTGATGTATTTTGATATCACATATTGGCTGTTATAAGTGTTTTCTTCAGTCTGAAATTAAAAATCAGAAATCAGAAATTAGGGTTTGAGCAGAATTCTGAAAATCAGAAAATTAGGGCAGAAATCAGAATTTTAGTTAATATCCTATTGGAAATATTACGAGATGAATGTTCTAGAAATTGTTCTTTGCATCACATACAAACATTCTTTTTCCAGTTGGTTTGTTAGTGATATGCACTTAAGTTTTTTGTCTATCCAGAAAACAAAGAATTATCGGGGTGGCATTTAAAATAACATTAAACTTTAGTCTAATTTAGTTTGTTTCATGATTTACCTTTTTTAGTTTGACATGCAGTTTGTGATAAAGTGGAAATATTGACTTAAGAGAATTTATTTGTTTCTAAATTTCTACTTTGACTTTACTTAAAGCCTTTATTTACGGTAAAGTTCAGTATCCTAGAGCTAGAAAATGAGACTTGGTGGTTTGCTTTTTGGCAGTATGTTGCAACATTACGGGAGCAACTAGCACAGTTGACTGGAGAAGGTACACCAGAAGGCTTACCGAGGTTTGTTTATTATCTTGGTGCTCTTTGTTATCTAATTTTTTAGGCTTCTTTCCAATAAGAACTGACTTGATACTGAAAAAGATAAAAGGGCATGGAGTTGAATAATAAATTATAATCCATCTAGTGACTTTCTTTAATGACATAACGAAATGGTCTTGTTATTTGAAGTTACATACATTAATGATTGATATGATCTGGGCAAAACATTTCTCAGTTGATGGCATTGCAAGAGCTTAGAGCACTAAGCAAAGAGGTGTCTGCAGAAGCTTACAAATTGAAATTGTAATACAAATGCAGACATTGTCCCCTATAAATAATCCAAATGTGCATACAGGCTCAAAGCATTTTTCATGTCTGTTTACAAACCGAGCAATTTACAGCTATCGTGCTTCATTATTGGCTCATATAACATTTTTGTCCCTGTATTTGCATTTGTTATCCTATTCTTTGTCCAGCTGTAATTATATTCCATGTCACCAGGGTTGAGTTTTGTGAGTTAGTCTTGGACCAAGAATTTTCAGTTTTTCAATTATTTGTAATAGCCTGATGTTTCCAAGTACATAATAACAATTTTTTATTTTCTTCTTGCTCTCTATTTCCAAACAAGCAAAAACAAATACATAATTACTGAACATTAAAGTGATCATGGGGCTGCATAATAATCCGTAAACTAGGAAGAATACTTCTTACGCTATTCAATAACTTAAAGAGTTTAGTAGAGTGCGAATTTGAGAGCATATTATTGACTGAAATTTGTAACAAGATTAAAAGTAGAACAAGGGACAGAAAATAGAGAGAGGAACACCATGAAATGAGAACCAAGATACCCCGGAGAAACCCCTTGTGAGTAGAAGCTCTAAAAAACTGTGAGTATACACTTACATAGCCACTCCAATGGTAATTAAAGTTGATCTTCAGCCCTTAGGCTAACTTAAGAACACTCAAAAGAACTGAAATGCTCTCCACAAGACCAATTACAACTCTCCAAACAAGATCCCATTCTCTCTCTGCTACAACAGTCATGAACTATGAGAAATACAAGAAGAACTCTCACGACAGCACTCCTAATTCCGCTTATAGACTTTCCTTTCTTCTCGATTCAAGATTCCAATGCATTTATAAAGAGTTTAAAGACCTTAGAAAGCCCCTGGAAGTCAAAAGGAATGAAGAAATTGAAGAGACAATCGAAACTGGAACATCATGGGACGTTTTTTGTGAGCTTGGGTGAAACTGCCAATTTCAGCAGTGAGATAGTTTCCAGGACCGTTTCCGAAGCACTAGTAGTGCTTGCAAAACCACCCTTGTTGATAAGTTTTGCTCTTCAACCATCTGAAAGCCATAATTTTTGCAAATGGACATGAAAAGAGGTGCTGTTTTTTAGAAATTGCACAACATATTGAGAGGAATACAGATATGCAATCAAATTTAACTTTTGATGTCATATAAGACTTGTTTTGGGACTTGCAATAGAAAGTGTTCTTACTTTCCATGAGAGAAACCGGATCATTTTTGGATCACACCTTCCCAATTAGGGAGATTTTGGTTCCTAAAAGCTATAGGAACTCAAAACAAAAGTGATACTCCCTTTGACAAATGACATGGTTGCCATCTCACCTTGCACCTATCCAACCAAGATTTGGAATTTTTTTTTGTCTCTAATTGTCTATATGATTTGTTGATGAGTACCTTGAATTTGGAGAGGAAACTCCATTCACATTAGTTTTCTTCACTACAAGAAGAATGACCTTAGTACATCCACTTAACATTCTCCTTGCTACGAGATTCAGGACCTCTTGAAGCTCCTTCTTGTCCTTGTAAGCAGTCAATGTGAAGCTTTGCTGTCCTTTGCACAAGTGATACCTGTTGGTCTTTCAAATGTATATAACATCTTTGTCAAACGTGTAGGGGATGCCAAACACAACTCCACACACATCCACTTGCTCCAAGATTTAGGACCTCATGTTGCTCTTTGTTGCCCTTGGAAAGCAATCAATGTGAAGCTTTCGCCTCCTTTGCACAAATGATTTTCATTGGCCTTGCAAATGTGTACAACATCTCTGTCAAACATGTAGGGGCCGCCAAACACAACTCCACATGCATCCATTGGCACAACATCTAAAACGCCTTCATCAGTAAATTCTTGAGAAATAACAAACTTCACTCTACATTGTCTACTAATTGATAAACCAACACCATTTTGGAACCAACCCAAAGAATAAGGCTTGGGGTGTTGATAGGCTTGTTTAATCAAGTTTTCCAACCAAATCTTGAGAAATAGGGTTAACTAGTGAACAAGGATTAAAAAGTGTATCAACTTTTTTAACATTTTTAACTTGAATTTTGATGTTTATACAATTTTGATTGCCCTCTTTCTTCTTGCTCAAAATGAACAACCTTCTTTGTAGTGCAATTAATCTAAGAATCCAAACTTGGAGGGCAATTTGTCCCTTTAACCTCTTTATTCTTAAGAGAGAAAAGAAGATTTCTTGCCCTTCATACCATTCTTTGAGTATTCTTCTCCGAATGCAACTTCCAACAAAAGGATTCTTAGACCATATTTCCCACAATGATCACAAATACCTAGCAGATTTTGTCTTCTTACTTGTCTTATTTTGTATTAGCCATTGCTCTACTTGTCTTTGAGGATGATGAAGAACTATGAGCATGCGCACTTGCTCTTTCTACCTCCACACATTACTCCCTTTATGACAACTAGGGTTAAATTGCTTCTACAACAATTCCTTAAACTTATCCCAAGATTTAATAGGAGAATGTTTTCCAATAACTATAGAAATCAAGAGAGTTTCAAACCAATTAAAAGCTTTACTTGGTAGTCATACCTTAGCATAGGAAATATTTTCCTTATATTTAAGAGAACCAAATTAAAATATACCTCCACCTGCTCCACCCTTGCTCCAATTTTTCGGCATCTCTTTTGAATGATAGAATCTCATCTCTTGGCTTGCCTGCCTCTTGAGGCATGCATTAAAGATTTGGTTTGCCTTTGACACCTCCTTGTATGGAGTGTGTTGTCCCCTTGCTCTCCCATGAGCTTAACTTCTCTATAAGGATCTCCATCCAACATGTTGTAGCCTCCACAGATTGAGATAGGGACCTCAAGGTTTGATGCACCTCTATTCGTGGTTTTGGTTCTCTTTTTGGGAAACACCGTCTCTTTGATGAGGCGATGAGCTTCTCCACTTGCTCTATGTTGTGTAGTTGCAAATCCACAACTGCAACAAACTCCACAAGCAAAGAACTTGCTTTGATACCACTTGATCCACAAACTAGGAAGAATACTTCTTACACTAGTCACCAACTTATGGAATTTATTAGAGTTAAAATTTGAGAACAAATTATTGACTAAAATTTGTAAAAAATAGAACAAAGAACGTAACATAGAGAGATAAACACCATCAAATGAGAACCAAGATACACTGGAGAAACGCCTTGTGGGTAAAATCTCCAAAAAACTGAGTATACACTCACTCAAGTACTCCAATGACAATTATAGTTGATCTACAGCCCTTAGGCTAACATAAGAACACTAAAAAAAAGAAATGCTCTACCCAAAACCAATTACAACTCTTCAAACAAGATTGCATGACCTTTCTGCTATAATAGTTATGAACTAGGAGAAATACAAGAAGAGTTCTCACTACAACACTCCTAATTCCACTTCTAGACTCTCCTTTGTTCTCAATTCAAGCTTACAATGTGTTTATAAAGAGTTTAAAGATTAAAGCCCCTAGAAGTCAAAAGGAATGACGAAGAGACAATCAAATTTGGAACGCCATGGGATGTTTTTTGTGAGCTTGGGTCAAACCATAGGTTGCAGTAAAGAGTTGGTTGCGAAACCACCATTGACACTTGCAAAACCATCCTGATGGTTGCAAAACTGCCCTGGCGGTTTCAAAACCACAATTGACACTTGTGGAACTGCCCTGCTTGGCATTTTTTTGCTCTCCAACTTTTTGAAAGTCTTAAATTTTGCATACGGACTCGAAAAGAGGTGCTGTTTTTTTGAGATTGCATGACTTTTCGAGAGGAATCGAAATATGCAATCAAATTTAACTTTGTTGTACCCATATGAATTTTTTGGTCATGTTTTTGTCTTGTTAGGTATGTTATGTTTTGTTGTCCAAGCAAATCTATGGAATTTTTTTAGTGAAGGAATGATAGAGAGATTCAGACGAGTCAAGAATGGAGAGACATATCAATAAGGGGAAGGGTGTCATAAAAAAACAGGGCAAGATGTATATAAAGGCTTTAATTTGGAGTTTGTAATCAGCTCTTGAAAGTGTCAATTCTGCAGATTTGACTTACAGAAAGGTAACAGGGTGAATTTGGATCACATTTTGGTCTTGGTACAGATTACAGTCCTTTGGGTTAGCTGCAATGAGCAAATAGATGTTTAGATTTTTGATACTAGTAGATTTCATAGACGTCAATGCATGTTAGTCATATTTAGACTCGAACAAGTCTTGGTACAGCTGCAACGAAGGTGTGCGTTTGAATGAAGAAGAATGAAAAGTTTGAAATCCATGAATAGGGATGTGCTTAAAACGAGGAGGAATCAAAGTTTAGTTGTCAAGTGTGCCCTTGGTTATAAAGGGTGTGTCTGTATGAGTAAATTTTAAAACAAATGACAAAAATATGCCATGTGTGCCCTCAGAAAGAAAAACACAGTTTCAAATTTGTGTTTGAATTTGCTTTGTTGAGGTGCGTGTGGGAATCAGGATTACATGCTATATGAAGATAGAATTAAGGTCTAAAGTTACAATTAAAAGATTGATTGGCAGAAGGTAATGAGGTGCGCATGACTTAAGGAACAGAGTTAACTCATCTGAAAGTTGCAACTGCAATATGATAACTAGGTGTGCACCTCATCAAAGAAATTTAGTTTTAAAACAAAATTTTAAGCACCTAGCAATGAAATGCACACCTGGAGCAGTTGCACAAGCTTAAACAAGGGCATAAAACAGGTTTTTAAACAAAAAATGTGACGTATAGAGGTGCGCTTGACATATTACAGACATGAAACAAATTTTTGTTCACAAAAATTGCGTGTGAAGCTCATGTGCATGTGTAAAACCATGCACCTGTATTTGAAGATAGTTGAATTTAAACAAATGTGTGCACAAGTGCATGCATTTGAAGGATGAATTATACCCTAAAAATGGTAAGCGTTTTTGCATGTGTAGGGTTGTGCCTGGTAAAAGAAATTGAAGTCTAAATGAAGACCAAAAATTTGTGTGAACAGGTGTGAGGCTCTGAAAAAGTGATGAGAATGGGTGAAAAACAAAAGGGATTTACAGTCGTGCACCTAACAAACATTGAAGAGGTTTGAGAAGGGCCAACAGATTTGTGTATAAAAGGGATGACTATATTTAAATAGATAGTTGCAACTAGTATTTTTAGGTGTAGTTTTTCTAAAGACAAAAGCATAAGTTATTAATAGGATTCTCCCTTGTGGTGACTTTCTCAAACAAAGATCAATTATTTATGGTGGAGTGACCATTTAGGGGAAGAATAAGTTTTTAAATAACAATACAAAGACCAAAGGCAAAAATAGTAGTGTTTAACAATGTTCTATATCAGATATCATCAACTACAACAAGGAGACTTGATATCAGCAGTATTTTTCGTCAAAGGTGATTGTGTCCCAGTGAATTATCAATTAAATGTCATTGAAATTGCTTGACTTACAAAATTTTTGTAAGTGAATTCTAGTAGTGGTTTGATATGAGCCTCTTCAAGGATTCTCGATTATGAACAATTTCCATCCTTTGGTTGATTTACCTATTAGAGTTTCAGAGTTCAAAGGACTTGCCTATATCTTGTCTTAAATGCCAATAAGAACAATTATGATATTTATGAAATTAATTAAAGATAAAGTTGTGGTATGCTTGGAGCTGACTCAGACTCTCCCTTTAACCCCTCCATCACCTCTAAGGTGTGACGTAGTTGGAATAGTTTATTTTAGCCTAGGTACCTCTCGACTGGACGTAAGTCCCTCGACCAAGTGATGAGGAACCCCGTGTGTGGGTGAAGTCCTTGGGCCTAGGAGAACTCACAAGAGTTTCTCTACGGATGGTGACTCTCGTCTGGATGAGGTACTCCGTGTGTGAGTGAAATCCCACGAGCCAAATGGTGAGGGACTCCGTGTGTGAGTGAAACCTTTGGGCCTCCGTAAGAGATGGAACTATTTCTTTAATGAAATCATACTTGGTGATCTAGAGCTGGTTAACGTAAGAGTCTACCATAAGTCCCTCACAAGTTATATCACGAACCAATGATAACAATGAATAATATGAATGTGCTTATAAATTGAGAATGTTTCAATGCATGATGACGAAACAAATATATGAACTTAATATGAATATAATCTAATATGTTATAGTCTTAATGATTATATGTTGAAGGAAATGATTAAAAGATTACTAATGTTCTCTTTTACTAAATTAAAGCTATGTTAAGTAGTGAAAATTTCAGCATATTAGGAGGGGACATTACAGTGGTATCAGAGCAGAAGATTCTGCCATCCTGTGAATAATAGATAAAAAATAAAAATAAAAATAAAAAGCAGTCATCCTGCCATCCTTGAATAATAGTTATAAATAAATAAATAAATAAATAAAAATTAAAAAAAAAAATCAATGAAAATCGTAGGTATGAATTTAATGGTGTTTAATACATTGCTAAAATATTTTAAAAAAATATATATCTATGATGCAACATTAAAAAATTAAAATGTACTAAATATGTTATGATGCAATATAAAAAAAAATTAGAATTTACTTACAAATATGTAATAAATAATAGTAAATAAGGGGAAAAAATTAAAAATAAAACAACTCTTAATATATACATATTAAGACATGTCTATTTAATTCTTATAAGTTATATATTTTCAAAGTTATTTTCATCTATAGGTAACTTATGGGGGAGTAATAATAATAATAATAATAATAATAAAAAACTTATTAAAATTAAAATATATGTAAACAACTAACCCAAAGTATTTATGGTGTACATAAACCTTAATAAAATATAGTTATAAAATAAATTATTTATAAAAAACCCAAATTTATAAATTATTATTTTCTGGCACTATAGTTTATTAGCTATATTAATTTGTTACATTCTATAGCGGTTATTTTATTGGTTAGTGTAATGTTATTTGCTATAAAGAAAATTTAATAAATCATAATGTTATTACATATTAGTTTAGGATACCTACTTATAGTTGCTTGAGGACAAGCAATCTTGAGTGGGGAGGGTTGTCATGTCCCTATAATGATTTATAATTGAATTGTTTAGTTAAAATAGAATATATAATATATTTATTTAAAATATATTATTAATATGTATTATTTAAATAATATTTATTTAAAACAATTAACAAGATATATATTATTATATTTATAAATAACACATGTAAACAATAATAATATATTATAAATATATCTAATAATATAAATACAAATATTCTTATATTTATCTTATATTATAATATAAATATAAATAATATAATATAAATCATATATCATTTTTATTATGATATAATATAAATAATATATTATTTATAATATAAATACAAATAATATAAATAAACTATGTTAAGGGAGTTACGTATGGTTAGAACTAGTTTTACCACAACTCATAGAAGGGAATAACATAAAGTAATAAAAATTATAGAAGGGTAAGTATGTCTTTTACCACCAGGCATAATAAATATCCCTTGAAAGGGAAATAAATAAAGGCTGTGGGATAGAAAGAAAAGAAGATGGGCAATAAATAAATAATATCTCATAAATAAATATATTTAGATCCGCATTATAATTATATATATTTCTAAGTCATAACTAGAAAAGATATCATAAATATATATAGGGAGGAATTATTCAAGTAAAAAAAAATATAATAATAATAATATATAATAGTAAATATATATTTATTCATTGCATAATATAAGGGCATTCATATATGGAATTGAGCCTCTTGAGAAGATGTCGATCTCGTAATAAGGAGTGTTTAACTAATACAAACAAATATCGAGTATCATCAAAATTTAATAATATTAATTTATTAAGGGTGGTGACGGGTGGTAAATTGCATCCCTTCAAACTTATAAATATTAACCGGCCCCTCTAACAAAAGGGGAAATGGACTAGAAAAAGGAAAAGAATAGAAAAAGGAACGAGGAGAATAAATATCTACCGCTGCAGATCGTGTAAACAGCAGAATAGGCAAAAGAGAATAGAATCCAGTGAGCAGATTCAACAAGACAAGTAGCATAAAGAGGTACGTGCACTTTCCTTATTAATAGGTTAGGCAATATAAATGTTGTAGAAGAATAATATGAATATAAATGGACTGTCAAGTTAATTGGTATAATTATAATGTTAACTATAAATAAATGCACTTAACTTAGACAAAACTATGAATGCACAGAAACTAATATAATGAATAAATGTAATGATATATGATCAATATTAATATAAGGCATCTTGTCTTAAATGCCAATAAGAACAATTATGATATTTATGAAATTAATTAAAGATAAAGTTGTGGTATGCTTGGAGCTGACTCAGACTCTCCCTTTAACCCCTCTATCACCTCTAAGGTGTGACGTAGTTGGAATAGTTTATTTTAGCCTAGGTACCTCTCGACTGGACGTAAGTCCCTCGACCAAGTGATGAGGAACCCCGTGTGTGGGTGAAGTCCTTGGGCCTAGGAGAACTCACAGGAGTTTCTCTACGGATGGTGACTCTCGTCTGGATGAGGTACTCCGTGTGTGAGTGAAATCCCACGAGCCAAATGGTGAGGGACTCCGTGTGTGAGTGAAACCTTTGGGCCTCCGTAAGAGATGGAACTATTTCTTTAATGAAATCATACTTGGTGATCTAGAGCTGGTTAACGTAAGAGTCTACCATAAGTCCCTCACAAGTTATATCACGAACCAATGATAACAATGAATAATATGAATGTGCTTATAAATTGAGAATGTTTCAATGCATGATGACGAAACAAATATATGAACTTAATATGAATATAATCTAATATGTTATAGTCTTAATGATTATATGTTGAAGGAAATGATTAAAAGATTACTAATGTTCTCTTTTACTAAATTAAAGCTATGTTAAGTAGTGAAAATTTCAGCATATTAGGAGGGGACATTACAAAAGCTTCATTGAAATCATTCAGAGCCACCTGTCATAAAGTCTGTGCTAAAAATAGATAGTTCTATTTTTAGTTGGAGCTATTTATAGCCTGCATTATTTTTGTTTTCCACTATTCTTAGCATTCTCTATTTTTAGCCCAGAGTTAGCTATTGTTAGATTGTCTATCTTGAGATCTCTTGTCATGCAAGTGATGTGAGTTAGAGTGGGAGTTCGTAATAATTTGTAGTTTGTAACATCAATCTAATTGGCAGTCACATGGTTTTAGTTTAAGTATTGGTAGATAGGATATTTTGTAGTAAAAGATGCATTTTATGCAATTAGTTATTCTTAGAGTAGAAGTTGTAGTTAGCTTTTATTATTTTTTCTTGCAATAGCTTTGTAAACATTATAAGTAAGTGCCTTTTTGCACTTAGCTTCTAATGATAATTCTCACACTTGCTTGTTGCTGAAATTGCCATTCATCAAGTACTCATGATTGTTATTCCAAATTTCATTATTCATTCAATAGTATTTAATATGCCTATTTTGCTTCTAAATTACTGTTGAAGTGTTCCGCCTTATGTGTAATTATGCTTTTACGAGTTGAAACTTAACAATTACTGAAAGCTTTGTATTGCAGTAGGTGTTAAGTTAGTCTCTTGTAGCTTTCAATGCAACTATTGTGTTTAGCTTATAACATTTGTTGTATGTGTATAAGCCTATTCAATCTTTGTGTACTTGCATTGTGTCATCTTTTCTTTTAGTTGAAAGACACAAGCATGTAGTCGTAGAATTTATTTTCAGTCAAAAATATAAAAATCATTTATCTTGAAGAGCGTCTTAGTCTTTTGCTATAGGTAAATATAAAAAGACACTTTTAATTTTATTTAGCATGAACGTGAACCACCCTATAAAACCAGTGTAAAGATTGTGAATAGCAAGTATATATTGTTCATAGGAGGTTAGTTTTTGTTTTACAAGGTGCTTCCCCTTCGAATTCTAAGAACAGTTCTATCACACATCTGTTTTGTTTTGTGTTGCACTAAAAGATGCGGATTAAAACACTGACAAACTTTTGATACCATAGAGGACTTGTTTTGAGACTTGTGATAGGAAGTTGTCCTTACTTCCCATGAGAAACCAAATCCTTTTCAAATCACATAATATTTCATATTATAGAAGGTTTTATGGAAATTGAGATGACATAACATTCTTATTCTATTCGCAATTTCCCTCTTGGCCTTTCTTTGATATTTGTTGCTTCTTTTTTCATTTTTTCCATTGATCCTTCCCAATATTTTTTGGTACACATATGCTTATATGTGTGTATTTTAGGATTCTAAACCAATATGGTCACATATATTGACTTTGTTGTCACAACTTTGTTTAGCCGTCTTCAGTGAATTTTGAATACTTCTTATTCAATATTGAAAATCACTTGTAAAGCTACATAATGCATAAGCTCTGTCATAGCAACTAATATGCTTAAATATATATTTTAGTTTTTTTATAAATTTGATATTAGTTTTTCAGATTTTCCCATCATTCAACTACTTGAAATTTTAAGAACAAAACCTAAGTTGCCAGTTCGGGTATGCTATTTGGGTACTTGTTTGGAGTTTGGGTTTACTGTTATGACAATTTCGGGTTTGGTACGACTGGGTATGACTAACAATATAAATAAAATATTTTATATCTAAATAATTAATATATGATATATATTCTTAATATTATATTAATATTTTTTGATGAGTATATATTATATTATAATATATAATAAATATTTTATTATAAATTAATTATTTATAATAAATAAATATAGTCAATTATAAATAAATATAGTGCATGAGTGTTGTCCCCTACTAGAGTCATACCCATTTAGTGGTCAATTTTTTATTTATTAAATGTTAGGTGTTGAAATAGGATGATATCAAACGACAGATGTTGAACTCTTCTAGCTTGAAAATATTGGAGATGCTTTCATGATCACCATAGGATCCTCTATGGGCTTAGTTGATTCGAAAATTCAGATGAAGTTGACATTTGGACCATCATGGTCATGTTATTATAGCTTGTAGATTTTTGCCAAGAAGCCCAATGGAGGAGTTCGTCATCAAACAAATGTAGCAGGGATGTTTTGGACAGTGGCCTATTTGTATCATGCTTATGGAGGTTTAGGGGTGGTATGCGACATCTTGGAATCTTCATTGATGGATGAGACAACTTTTGGATTGATTCGGCTCATTTGGGGCCTCATTAATGCAGTTATGTTGTAGGGGCAAATGGATGGGAAGATGGAATCAAAAGTTGGATTTGATTGCATATGCGGATAGCCCTCAAAAAATAGTGCAGTTTAAAAAAAAAACATTTAATTTTGAGTCTGAATATAAAAGTTATGGCCTTTGGAAGATGCAGGTAAAAGTCATTGAACCTGGCATTTGTCCTTGGCAAATTGGCATCCGCTTTGGCAAATTTGCAGCTGGTGAAAGGGGCGAACGATCATGTATGTGGACAGAGAGTTAGTAAATGAATTGTCAAGCACTTTTTCGCCTTTTTTGTTGATTGATCTTTTGTCTTCTATTGGGGGGAATCAAGGATTGGTTATGAACCTTCTAGATTCCTGGAGATGGGGAAACATCTTGTTGATGGTGTGTAGAACCATTTGCAGAAAGTGTATGTGAGTATCCAATTTTGTTTGTAATAGGGGAGTGTGAAATCAAGTGTTGTACAACTCTTCAGAGGTGTTGGAGCTTGTTGAGGTTGAGTTGGTCTTTATATACTCATTGTACTTCCTTATTATGTTGTGGAACAGGAAGTTTTTGCTTCATAGACTAGAGTTTTTGACTCGAAGTGGGTTTTCTCCTATGTTCCCTGCGGACGCGTCCCCTGTCCTATCTGACCCGTACCCGTCCCGGGGATTCGGGGACGGCCAGGAAACGTCCCCTGGCCGTCCCCGTTTCCCGGGGATGTCCCCTTTTTTTAGGAAACGTAGTTGTACCCGGTACGACCGGGACGTCCCCCGAGTGTACCGAGTACGACTAGTTGTCCCCTACGGCCCGTCCCCTGGCAGTTTCCGTTTCCCGGGGACGCCCCCTTTTTTTGGGAAACGTAGGGGACGGCTAGCAGTACTCGGTACGGTCGGGACGTCCCCCGATTGTACCGGGTACGACTAGCCGTCCCCTACGGCCCAGCAACTCACACTTAAAAAATTAAAAAAAAACTCACTTCAATTAAAAAAAAAAGGGATGGGGGCCCCACAAGGACCCCCACATCCCTCATAAACTTACCTAAACCTAAAAAAGACCTTATATCATGCAAAAACAAAAAACATACATTCATTACCTCATTTTGGCACTCTTGAACAACAACTTGAAGAGGAGAAATAGCAGTTGGAGGAGGGTAACAGCGGTGGAGAGAAGACAATAGGGCATCAAATCATCGTCATTTAAGGTAAGATCGACATTCTTTGTTTTGTTTTCATATTCCTTTGCATTTGTTTTAGTTTTTTTTTTCAATTTCAAACACATGTGGAGGGTTTTTAGGTTTTTTTTTTTTTTTTAATGTTTGCTTGCAGCTGTCTATTAGCATTTTTTCAAACAAAAAACAATGAGCAGCAGTGACAATAGTGAAAGTTCTGAAAATGACATTGAAATTCAAGTGCAACGGCAATCAAGTAGAACTAGAGGCCGTAAAAAGAGTGGGGGTTCTGCTAGTGGTAGTGGTACAGCAGAGAATGTCAGTTCATCCAAATCCAATCCATTTGAATGCCCCTCCAAAACACTTGCCACTTATGCAAAAGGCCCATATAATCCTAAAAAACCTCTCTTACAATTTGCAACCCGCATAGACACTGACAAACAAAAGAATACTGGGGGGTCTAGAATATGGCTTTGTCACATTTGCAATGAAACCTATAGGGGCAGCTATATAAGAGTTTATTCTCACCTTTTGCACTTGGGTGGAGTGGGGGTAAAAGGTTGTAAAAAAATTACCCTAGCTGAGAAGGTCGAGGCAACTAGGTTGCACATGGAGGGGGAGGCAAGATCTAAGGGATTGTCAATGGAGAATATGCCTAGTATGCCCGAGTCATTGCCTTCACAAAGCCAAGTGGAAGAGGTTTCTAGTAGGGGAAAGAAAAGAGCTACTACTGTTGCAGGGTTGTTTAATGCACAAACACGAGAGGTGGCTGACTCTTCCATTGCCAAATTTTTCTTTGCTCATGCCGTACCATTTCATGTGGCACACTTTCCCTATTTCAAACAAATGTTAAGAGATGTTACAGTTGTTGGTCCTTCATATGTCCCCCCTGGAGAACATAAGCTATGCACCACCTTACTTGACAAGGAATATTCTCAAGTGAGTATCTTGATGGAGGACATGAGGCAAACTTGGATTAGGGATGGTTGCTCTATTTTCATGGATGGGTGGACCGACATCAAATGTCGGCCACTCATCAATATCATTGTCACATGTCCAGCTGGCTCTTATTTTCTTAGAGTTATTGATTGTACAGGGAGGAGGAAGGATGCTCACTTCCAATTTCAGATTTTGAAGGATGCCATTGAAGAGATTGGAGCATCTAATGTTGTCAAGTGGTAACAGATTCAGCCCGTGTATGTAAGTTAGCTGGTTTGATGGTGGAGAGTGCTTATAAGCACATTTTCTGGACTCCATGTTGTGTTCATGCATTGAACAACGCATTGAAAGACATTGGGAAGATTGCTTGGGTGAAGGAAGTGGTGGCAGAAGCTAGAGATATACAGATGTTCATTTGCAACCATCAAACCTCACTTGCACTTTTCAAGACTTTTTCGAAGAAGGAATTCCTCAAGCCTGTGGAAACTAGATATGCCAGCTATTTCATTTTGCTAGAGAGGATGGTTGAGGTGAAGGAGCCTCTACAATTATTGGTGGTTAATGTAGAATGGAATAGATGGCCAGAGTCAAATTCAGCTGAAGGAAAAAGTGAGGCAAAAGATCCTTGACAATGATTGGTGGTCCACAATAAGGTATGAAATTGAAATTTCAAATTGCTGATTTTCTTTTTATTTATATTATGATATTATCATTTTATTAAAAATTTAATTTTTGTGCTTAAATTGCTGATTTTTTTAACTTGTGTTCACTTGCAGCTATGTTTGCTCCTTCATTGCACCTGTTGTGGATGTCATAAGATATGCTGACACAGACTCTCCTAGTCTTGGAGAGATTTATGAGACATTTGATAGCATGCTTGGGAAAATGAAGCAAGCTATTCAGAGCAAGGAACCTACTTTGGGATTTTATGAGGAGCATTTTAGGCCCATTGTGACGCGGAGGTGGGACACTATGAACACCCCACTTCATATGGCAGCATATGCTCTAAATCCCAAATGGTATGTTTCTAGACCTGGAAGAGTGCCTACATCTCATCATGATGAGGTGAAACAAGAGTTCATGAGGGCCCTTGAAAAAATGTATACCGAGGAGGAGGCTTCTCTACTTCGCTCACAATGGATGGCCTTTGTCAATCTATGTGGTCCAAACTTCAGCAAAAAGAGGCGAGGATGGATAGAGCTACATTAGCTCAAACTGACCCTATTGGATGGTGGATGTGGCATGGCATGGATGCACCAGAATTGAGGACACTTGCCACTCGCTTGCTTGGACAGATTGCCAATTCCTCTGCTGCAGAGAGGAATTGGTCCACATATAGCTTCATTCAGTTAGTGAAGAGGAACAAACTTACCTCTAGACGATCAGAGAAGTTGGTGGCAGTGCATAGTGCCTTGCGGCTACAGGATTGACATAGACCTGAGTATCGTCAGACTCCAGCTACACGTTGGGATGTTGATCCAGAGGATGTTATGCAGATTGATGAGGAGGAGGCACATGAGGGATTGGTTGGGGTTCCATTGGATGAGGGTCTACTAGACCCTCATGGTGGCAGTGATTTGGATTCAGATTCTGATTTTGATGCAGTATTAGGAGAGGCTGATTAGGGACAACCATATGGCATATACTCTATGTTTTTGTCATTTTGTTGTTGAAACTTGAAACTTGCAGCCTTTGAGCATTTTGATATAATATATATGCAGATTGTCATTGAAAACAATTAAATTTGGTTTATTTGTTTGCCAATTCTCATGTGACAAGTTGAAAACTAAGTTCAAGTGTAATGTTATGGTTATGTATGCATGTTTTAATGTTCTATGATGTCTAGAATGAATGCCTTATCAATGTTATCATCTAAATATTTGAAATTTCCTCATATTTAAAAAAAAACCTTGTTTTTTTAGTAGCCGTCCCCTAAAAAATGGCCAAAAAAAATCGTCGTCCCCGAAACTCGTCCCCCAGTTCCCGTCCCCGGTACTTGGGGGAACATAGGTTTTCTCTAGTGTATGTGTGTGTTTCTATATTTTGTGCTTGTTTGTCATGATAATTTTGCATTATGTTGATGTGTAGATCTCTGTTATGTTGTGCTTTTGAAACCTTTTAATATTTGAAATCCATTGTAGATGGTAAAGATAGTTGTCAAGGTGTATTAAGAGGTCTTATAATCGAGAATCCATTGTTGATGAGCTTGTGTGAGGAATATCCTCTTAGTTTATGGATAATGTTGATATCAAAGCGGTCAATCCTTTGGGATAATTTGTTATTTGCTTGGTTGCAGTTGTATTCCATCCATGAAATCAAGTGGAAAAGGAAGTCTATTGCCATTTGAGCCTGAGATAGAGTCAAGAGAATGGCTAAGAAGGGTGAGGACGAGTATGTTAGAAGAAGATAGAGAATTAAGATTTCAAAGGTTGGAAGAAGATGTGGCTAGGATTTTGGTAGTTGTAGGGGAGTTTGATATGCTGTAAAGTATGGTGTTTGCCTTGATAACAAAAATGAATGGTAGCAAGGTGCATCGATATGAAGATGAAGCTGAGAAAGTGGGTGTTGACCAAGAAGACCCTCCAAAGTTTGATAAATTCTTCAAAGTCGAGGCTAAAATAGACATCTAGTTGTATGGTGGGGACATAAGTGCCAAGAAATTGGACCAATGGGTGTCCCAAATGGAAGTGGATTTCAGTTTGCACTGTCTTTCTCCACTACAACAATTTTTTTGCAAGTTTGAAGCTTGTTAGGCATGCTCTCACATGGTATAATAATTATGCTCACTCTTTGGAAATTCAAAAAATTGCACTAATCTCCAAGTGGATTTTAAGGAGCTATTGTGGGAGCAATTTTACCCCATTTACCATGAAGAAGAGTGAGTGATGTGCCCAAGAACAATACCTTGAGTTGGACAAGAAGGGGATTTCTTTTGCTTGCAACAAGGGTAATGAGCAGCAATATTTTGGCAAGAAATGTCTGGAGGGCAAAGGCAAAGAGCAAAGGTTAGAGAAAATTGCATTGTTCATATTGTGATAAAGATGGGCATGAAGAAGATAAATGTTGGAACTTGCATCCCGAATTAGCACTCTTTTGGTTGAAGAAGGGGAAAAATAAAAATATTGTTTTGGTAAACAAAGGAAAAGAGATAGAATGTGATTTAGATGTGGATGATCTCATTTTTTGTGCCATGCTAAATAAGGGAGCTGTTTTGGTGAGTGAAAAGAATCAGGATGAAGAGAAGCTTACTAGGTTATTCCACATAAAGCTTCAAGCAAAAAGTAAGAAGTTTGATGGTTTAGTTGATTTGTGCTCTCAATCGAATCTATTTTCTTGCAAAGTAGTTGAAGAGTTGGTCTTGTTGATGTGTTTTTTATGACAGCAACAATATTAGAATAAAACACAAAGTGCTCTATCCTCTCTTGAACAAAGTATCTCAAATGCTAAACAATGTGATCAAGTGAGAGTACTCCAAGGTTCCTTGAATGTCAGGTGTTGATGGGCACATGGATAGACTCAGTGAATTGATGTGATCTTGTTGGTAATCACAAAGGGACTTACGCTAAATCGCTCCTTCTTCATGGACACGGGTGAAATTCATTACTCCTTGGATGTGAATGAATGGAATTCCTTAAAACAAACTTAAAAGAAATATCAAAAGTGAAAGGGTTAAGAAATCTAGTCTAAGGACAATGAGATGATGAATGATGCTTCGATAGACAAATTCCTTCAAACCAAGCTTCGCTTTGCCATGAGAACAACAACTACACGAAACTAGTGCAATCTTCAAAGGATTATGAAGGATTTTTAAATTGCAAATATGCATCCAAATACCCACAATTGGCGCAACTTGAATAAACATCCACAATCAAACTATTGCAACATGAGGTTCAGGCTAACTTTGCATTGCAAATCACCATCGGCAATCCACAAAAAGTATGAACCGAGGAATTCATCAAATATCTTCACATTAATTCACCATATCAATGAACTGCATCTAAAATCTATCTAATGTGCTTTGAATTATCTTCAAGAAATTGGAAACCATGCTAACATCCCAAAACAACACAATAATCACCAATCTTCAATGAGAATGTATTGATCTTGGTAGTATCTTTACAACAATTTGCCAATAGTCTCTTCGACTCTTCAAAAGCTTCTACTCTAATATCTAACTTCTTAAGAATCTAATCATCTAATGAGAAGAACCCTTTACAAATGAAGAGAGTGAGCTTTATATAGAGCTCAAAAATACAACCAAGGGCCCATATTGATTCTTGAATCAATGGCCAAGATTAATACAACACAAGGTAGTTACAACTACTATCACTTTTGACCAATGAGATGTTTACAACACGATCTTCTAGAAAGTTCCATTCTTATCTCTATCTTGGTAGCCAAGATCAATGTATCTAGACAGGGCGATGTGGCGTAATGTGATTGGATGATGACGATTGGATGCCACCTCAACAGGATTATCCTTTGAATGTTCCGTGAACTTGGAATTCTATCTTGGTGTTGTACTTCCTTTGGATTTCTTGGATTGGCGTTGGAATTCTTGGTGCAATTCTTGATTTCTTGACATTGAGCTCAATCCGCTCGATGAATGAAGAAATAGATTCTTATTCCTGGATTTCCTAGGATTGACCTTTTTGTTTCGGAATTGAGGTCCTTGATGTGGAATTGTTCTCTGCATTACTTCATGTCTTGAACCTCCTTGGTCTTCATCGGAAATTTCATCAAGTTTCTTTGTCAATGAAAGTACTTTCCTTTTCCGGCATTGGAAGTTCTTCGCAATTTATTAAACATCTTCACAAACATTGTCTTTGCTCCTGAATTCTTGCACATACAAAGGAAATTCGAAGTCACATTGAACAAAATTCTTACATGCAATGTAATAATAAGACATGACTAACATAATATGAAATTCATTCAAGAAATTATTTTGGAAAAATTAGATAAAATTATACTTGAAAGACATTTCCTCTCTTCATAAATGATTTCACCCGTCCTTAGGAAAATATTTGCCTCTTCAAGAGAATTCGCTCTTCATAAATCGACTTTGTGACTTGTTTTAAAAAATTGAGGCATGAAAACTCACTTAAATATATATGTCTTAGCGTATCCCCTCCTAGCAAGCCGACCTCATTAAGGATTCTTAACAATTTGTTTTCACCCATTTTTACATAGGCCAATTTACTTAGGAATGTAATGAACAAATTTCTTGGGCGCATTTATCACAAGCTCTTTCACAAATTTCAGGGATTTTATTAGGTCTTTCACAATTCTTATCGCATATTTCTTGTTTCCTTTCAATGCAGGGCACATTTTCTTTATTCTCTTTCACAACTTTCTTGAGTCGCAATTTCTTAGTCCCCTTTAACAATGCAAGTGCATATTCCTTGCTTTCTTTCATAAATCTGGGCGCATATCTCACTAGCTCATGCAAGAATAAGTTGACCGCATTTCCTATGGTGTTTTTCATAATTTTAAGCGCAAATGTTACGGGATCCTTCACCAAAGGTTGGCGCATTTTTGGAGTGATCTCTCATGCACAATCTTGGGTGCAGATTGCAAACTTTCGTTCAAGAATGAATTTAGGCGTGAATTTTTTTTCCTTGTGTGTATTCATAATGAGAACGCATCTTGCAAGAGACCATTCACATATCTAGGGTGCATTTTGCAGTGTCTTTCAATGTTTGGTGCAGATCTTAGGAAACTCCACAAATTCAAATCGCTATTCTCATGTTCTCATTCATGATTTCTTGTTGATTCTCATTCATACTTCCTAGCGCATATTTCAGGTGTTCATGCAAGAATTTTATCGCACTTTGGAGAGTTGTTCACAACTATAGTCGGGAATATCATGTGTTTATTCACAAGTTGGGGCGTGATTTTCCTTAGTCCATTCAATTTTTGGCACATTTTGTATGCTTCCTTTCACAATCTTTTGGTCGCAGATTTCTTGATATCTTTCACAAGTTTTCGATCAGGAATTTTATAGATTGCTTCACAATGTGAAGCGCAATCTCCTAAGAAAAGTCACATGTTTCCTGAGTGCTTCACAAGAAAGTCACACATTTATCATGTTCATTTATAAGTTCCAAATCGCATTTTGGATTGACTCTTTCAATATTTCTCGGTTGTACTTTTTAGGACCTCTTTCACAATTTCCTTCACAATTTCCATGAAGTCGTTCAATTTTATTGTGCACCTTTCATTCGTGAAGGACAGATTTAAGCCACATGTTTGAGTAGGTGAAGAACAAATTTTAGGAGCATTTTTGAGTATGTGAAGGACAAATTCTAGGTGCACATTTTGGGTCCTTAGGAACAAGTTCTTGTCGCATCTTTCCTTGAGTCGTGTAAAACTCCTTAGCATAAGTGTGGGTGTGATGTGAATAAATGCAAGTCGCAGATTTTATGATGTCAAGGATCATTTCCTTTGAGCGCAAGTTTTGATAAGCCTTGGACAAGTTTATTTCGCACTTTTCTTATTGTTGTTCACGAATTCCTCATCGCACTTTCCCTTATTTCATTCACAAAACCTTAAATCACATTTCCCTTATCCTCTTTCACAAACATCAAATTGTAGAGCGGGATTTCGTAGTTGCCTTTCAAGATTTCTAGGCACACTTTGGAGGTGATTATTCAGGATGTCATAAATTCTTGCCAAGGTAGGGCGCATTTGAGGTGAAGTCTTTCAATTATTCCTTTGCGGATGTTGTTCTCAACTTCGATTGGGAATTCCTTGTTTCATTGTAATGTTGAGAGCACTTCCCTCAATAGTATCTTCATGACTTTGGCGGGAATTCTCTTGTGCCTTTCACAATGAAAGTTCAAACCTTGGGCGCAAATTCCTCTTACTCTTTCAATGATGGGCAAAATTTGCATGTTTTCTTTCAATAATAAGCGGAGTTTCCATAAACTCTTGCACAAGGATGGCCACATTTTCACTGAAGTCTTGCAATGTCAAGCGCATATCCCTTAGCGTCTTTCAATCCTTGGCGCAACTTCCATGTTACCTTGCACTATTCCCTTAGGCGCAAATCCTTGATGTTTTTGCACAACTTGAGTACAATTTCACTGTTGACCTTTAGGAATCTTGGGCGCAATTTTAAAGATGTGCAAGAACAATTTCCTTGAAAGCGCAAGTACAAGGGTGCAGTTCACAATGTAGGGCGCATTTTCCATGCCCTCCTTCAGGAATTCTTTAGTGCATTTCTTGAAGGGGCTTTGAGTGATTAAAGTGAAGTGCAATTTCTTATTAGCCATTTAGTGTTAAGGTGGAGGTCGCAATTGCAAGGTTGGCGTTCAGGAATTCTTAACTCACCTTTCATGCACTTGTCACACATCTCATCAAGTCATTCACCAATTTCTTTGCAATCCTTTATAATTTCCTTACATATTTCATGAAATCATTCAATGTTCACTCTTTCAATGTTTAGTCTTTCAGGAGAAATTTTGGGAATCGCAAGAACTCGTTTAGGAATAGGTGCAAATTAGAAGAAGTCTTTCAGGACCTTCCTGACACTTGACTCAATGAGTGGAAAGCATTTTCAAACCTTTCAATGCCTCTTTCAGTGAGTGAATTTCCTAAGTTCTTTGGCACAAACTCACTATTCCCTTGAAATCTCTTTGCACATCTTACAACTCTAGAATTGTTAATGACAAGTTTTATGTTTAGTTCAGAGTGATCAACCTTGGAATTCTTACCTGGTATGATGGACCTTGACAGGAATTTGGTGAGACTTAGGCGAAATTATACTACCAAACCTACAAACTCAAAGATATCCTAAACCTAAAGCGAAAAAGAGGGGATCCCCATTTGCAATGGGGCGATGTTGCGAAAACGTCACAACAGGTCTGAAAATGGTGGATCATCTTCATCCTTACTCCTTGGGTTGGTTGAAGGACAATGTGAAGTTGAAAGTCACTAAACAATGTAAGCTTTGTTTTGTGTTTTATTTGGACTTTTTTGATGAAGTTGTCTTCGATGTGGTTCCTATTGGCATATGTAGTGAGATATGTGGGAGTCCATATCTAATTCTGAAGGAAGAACCAATATGAACTGGTCTTGTAGAGAAGTATTTCTTGAATATCCATAAAGGCAAGTCCAAGATTGTGGTGGAAAGCTACACAATCTTCCTCAACTCTTTTATCCCACAAACATGTGTAGTCTTTGAATGAATTTACCTTTTTAGCACAAATAGGTCTACTTTGAAAGTATCCCGTCATAGAGTTGCCACTAGACTCATCTTGAAGATGTTGAAGGTTACCTGGAAATCTTTGAGGATTTGACCTAGAAGAAGTTATGAGCTACATCATGCGAAGCATCTTTGAACAATTTATAGCAGCATGGTCTCTTGTTGCATGAAAGGAACAAAAGTTATTCAAGTTGTCATTAGGAGGTGCCTCTAATGCAAACCTTTCAGTTGGAGGATGTAATCTAAGTTTCTCATTCTTATTGCTTCTTTGAAGATGACCTTGATATTGCTGCATAGGATCATTTTGTTGAAATTGCCTCTTCATATTTGTTACATCAATCACCACTCTTTGCAAGAGAGGATCCAGAAAACTTGGAATCATTGACTTGATTGTGCCTTTCTTGATTTTGCCAGTGGTAATCATGTCAGCTTCTAACTTGACTGCCTACTTCATATTTGTTACATCAATCACCACTCTTTGCAAGAGAGGATCCACAAAACTTGGAATCATTGACTTGATTGTGTCTTTCTTGATTTTGCCAGTGGTATTCATGTCGTCTTCTAACTTGACCGCCTACTCCAAAGCTTCTTCATGTTCATCAATTTCACTGGATTTGATCATGAAAAAAATTTCTCAAAGGAGTGGATTTATAAAGCAACTAAGGAGGACTTATGCAAATGGCTTTGCACTATGACATCTTTGTGTGCCAATCCTAGAATGCTGCAAGTTGTGGTGAAGGTGGCAATGCATTCATCAGGTTCTTAGTGCCTTCACCATGAAATTTCATTTTTTTCCTTCAGCCTTGTGTAAAATTATTGTGTTTTGCAAGAGGCAAGGGATTAATGTTGGTTCCCCACAACAATGGAAGTAGAGGCAGATCATTGTGGTTATTGCGATCATCCATTGTTTGTAAAAGTTACTTATATGAGATTGAAAATATGCTAATAAGCTTAGAAACCGTTGGTGAAGAACTTCCTTTGCTTAAAGGTGCTTGATTGAGAGTTTGAAAGGCAGGCTCATAGAGACTTGCTTTCCTTAATGATCAAGTGTAGATTTTATCAGCCAAGACGAAAAGACTTCAATTGGAGGTGATAAGATTGATCTTTTGTTGCAAGCTCGGCTTGTCCTATCTCATTCCCTAGTAGAGCCACCAAAAACTGTTAACGTTTTAATTTTTTTCATTCTTCAAATTATAAGGGAAAGCTCCCTAAGATTTAAGTAAATGTAAAATTAACCCTAGACCATAACTATAGACAAGATATACAGATATGCACACTAGACAAGATTTCACTAAGGAGGTTTACATAAATAAATATGACTAAGTGCCTATGTTTTTGCTCTAGATACATGTTTTGGATTGTTAATAGTTGTGCCTTATAGACGAGATTTTTAGATATTAGGATGAAACTATCTAAACACAAACAAATACAACATCTTCCTACTAGCTAAATTAGAGAATAGTGTTTCATTGCAAATAAAATTTGAAGAATAACAATTTGAACAACGCATGATTCTCGAAAATAAATTACTAAGTTGTATTCAAAGCCACTACTTAGTCAATAACAGGAATCAATAATAAAGCTTGACCAAGTTACTCAATTCAATTTAATCATAGAAATTACAATTGTAAATCAACTGAACAACATTTTTTGCAGCATAAGCCCGATTTCAATTGGTGTAGGTCTAAATTTAGGGGTCTTATCAAACTACCAAATTAAGCAGCAAAATGAAATCAACACAAAAGACAACACACACCCACAACAACTTGTATTATTTATGCAACAACAACAAATAATTATAGGAGTACAAATTCAAGTTTTACAATCATGCTTCAAAATCAAAATATCCCCTTTACAGAGTGTTTTGCAACATCTACATTCACCAGGAGAATCGAACCGAACCCCCAATCAGGAACAAATGAAAGTATTTATGCTTCCCCAGGAAAAGAAGTTGAATCGTCGTCATTCGTTTAAGGAACTTAATGAAATACCAGAACAAAAAATGAACCGCCACCTCAAACATCCTCGTTGACGCACATCAGCCGCCACAGTATATATTCGGCAAATTACATATTTCGGCTCTAAGACAGCCATCGACAAAATGCCCTTTCCACGAACCACAGAGTTCTCTATCGACATTCCCTCAAGTTTTGAAACTCAACTTTCTCTGACACACCACTATGGAGAAGTTATCGACAATGTTCCAACATCACAAACTTAACACTTTGTCTCTCTTCCCCAAGCCGGCGTCGCCAAAATAATCCATCGGCAAACTTAAGAAACAATGAACTTTCCTATCGGCAAAAATGATGCTTTGCAAACTTACAAGTTCATCAGCAAAGTTTACTTTTCATGAACTTTACAAAAGCTTTGTTTATACTCTTGTCTGCATATCGGCAAAATTTGGAAACAACGAGCTAGCTCACAAACAAGAAAGTTTGCCGATTAAGCGATCAACTCCTATCGGCAAAATGGACTCTTCCATCCTTTTATCGGCTTATTGGCAATTTTCAGAGACCACGAACTAGCCGATACTTGTACTTTTCCTTCTCTCCACGAACTAAGGAACTTTAAGTTCAATTTCATTCCGTTGGCCATATCTTCAATCAGCGAAATGGTTATCGGTAAAGTGGATTGTCGGCGAACCGAAAGGTTTACAAATTGGAGAGTTTGTCGACAATGTGCTCAAACTCTCAAATTCATCGATAATAAAAGAACTTTGTCCAAACCCCACTTAAAGTGCAATCGGCAAAAGTTCCCACCAACAAACTGAAAAGGAATCGACAACTTTGAACAATTCGAACTTCTCTTGAAGACTTGGTTGGTGAAATCGCCCATCGGTGAAATGAACTGTCGGCGAACTGAAGAATTCGCAAACTAGAGGTTTTCCCGACAAGACTTCCCCTTGACAGACTTTGAAAATGTGAATTGTCCTTAAGCTTAATCGAAAAATTGCCCATCGGAGAAACTAAGTTGTCGGCGAATTGAGCAGTTCCTTAGCCAATTTTTGTCCAATCTTCACCAAAATGAAACTGGGGATACCCAATTGGGTCTTTAACAAGATGATGTCCTCAATTTGGCCCAACAAATCTGAATTTGCTCTTGAAATACAAAAACCAACATTACAAAGAAAACAAAGCAAACAACTTAGAAAAGAAAACATATTTTTGGTGACACAAGATTGTTAGTGAACCTGAATGCTCCTGCATCAGACACGCCGGGTAAGAGAAATGTTCCTTGAGGCTGCAACTCAAGAATATTTTGGTAAGTTTGGAATAGAAATCCCATACTTAGCCAATTCAGAAGCTTGCATCCAAGAGGCTTCATCAGTTGGTTTACCATTCCATCGAACAAGATACTCCATGTATTCTTTTCCCCTTGTTCGTTTAGCCACACGAGAATCAATCACTTGATCAACTTGTTCAAACTATTTTTCAAGCAACTGATCTATCCATTCACATTTATCCTGAACATCTGAATTGAATCCCTCTTTTGTGCTCGACTCCTCTTCATAATATCAATACAAATCTGCCACATTGAAAATGGGTGAAATATCTATTCCTGGTGGAAGTTCTATTTCGTAAGCATTGGATGAAAACTTATGTAAGACCTTAGAAGGTCCAATCTTCTTCCATTTTAATTTATTGTATGTTCCCTGCAGGAACCTCTCCTTCCACATGTGTGCCAAAACCAAATCTCCAACCTGAAACTCTTGCTCTCTCCTGTGAACATCAGCAAACTCCTTGTATTTGGCGGCACTTTTCTCCAAATCTTGCTTCACTTGTTTATGCAATTCATGGATATATTCTGCAAAATCTTCAGCTACAACACTCTTCCGAGTCAAATCAGCACTATCCCTCAATTCATCTACCCCTCTTGGACTGTAACCATATACAATGTGAAAAGGACTTTTCCCTTCACTCCTATTGACTGAATTATTATAGGCAAACTCTGCTTGGGCCAAAACCAAGTCCCACTGGTTAGGCTTATTCCCTACCAAACATCTTAACAAATTACCCAAACTTCTATTCATAATTTCAGTTTGACCATCACTCTGAGGATGGTATGCTGAACTAAAACCCAACTATGTACCCATTTTCTTCCACAAGGTATCCCAAAAATGACTAACAAATTTCACATCACAGTTAGAAACTATGCTCTTAGGCAAACCATGTAATCTAACTACCTCCTTGAACAATAATGTAGCAATGTGGGAAGCATCATTACTCTTTTGACATGGAATAAAATGAACCATTTTAGAAAATCTGTCAACAACAACAAAGATAGAATCATTACCTCTGTGTGCGAGGCAATCCCAAAACAAAATCCATACTTATGTGTTCCCATAGTCTTTCTGGTATAGGCAATGGTTGATATAAACCAGTATTCTACTTGACTCCTTTAGCATATTGGCAAACTCTGCATCCTTGTACCTACTTCTTCACATCTGCAGTCACACTAGGCCAAAAATAACCTTCACTCAATTGTGCCAACGTTTTATCAATACCAAAGTGTCCTCTTGAACCACCACTATGCTTTTTCCCTTAGCAAATTAGCCCTCACTGACCCTTGAGGTATACACAATTTCTGCACTTTGAACAACAAACCTCCCTGAATAAAATATTCTAGCCATGGTGTTCTATCCTTTTCTACTAGATTCATACAAGCAGCCCATGCTTCCTTGAAATCAACATCATCCTTATACAATTCTCTCATAGAATCAAAACCAACCACATTCACCCTCATTTCATTCAACAACAAACATCTCCTACTCAATGCATCAACTACTCTATTAGACTTTCCACTTCTATGTTTCAAAACAAAAGAATAACTATGCAGAAATTCAACCCATTTTATGTGTCTCTTGTTCAACTTACCTTGGCTATTAATGAACTGCAAAGCATGATGATCAGTATACAATACAAATTCCTTCGGTAACAAATAATGTCTCGATTTCTTGAGTGCCTGTACTATTGCATAAAATTCTTGATCATACACAAAATATTTCTTCTTTGCTTCATTCAACTTCTCATTGAAGTATGCAGTTGGTTTCCCTTCTTTACTAAGGACACCTCCAATCACTGTCCCACTTGCATCACAATCTACTTGAAAAACTTTCCCAAAATTAGGGAGTGCCAAAACTGGTTGTTCAGTGACTTTACTCTTCAAAATTCTGAAACTCTTCTCAGCTGCTGCTGTCCACACAAACTCCTTCCTATTACCTTTCATTGTCTCAGTAATAGGTGCACAAATCCCACTAAAATTTTGAATGAACTTCCTATAGAAGTTCGCCAAGCCATGAAAACTTCTAGCTTCAAACATACTACGAGGTGAAGGCCAATCCACAATCGCTTTGACCTTTTTTGGGTCCATTTTCAGACCATTACCAGAAACTACAAATCCCAAATAAACCAACTCCTCCTTCATGACACTACACTTCTTCAAGTTTACTAGCAATTTCTCTTCTTTTAACCTCTGCAATACTGCCCTAACTTGCAACAAATGTTCTTCCTTTGTCTTACTGAAAATTAAAATATCATCTAGATATACAATAACAAACTTACCAATAAATGGCTTCAATACTTCATTCATCAACCTCATGAAGGTGTTGGGAGCATTCGTCAACCCAAAAGGCATTACCAACCACTCGTACAATCCATCCTTTGTCTTGAAAGTAGGCTTCCACTTGTCCCTTTTCTAATTCGAATTTGATGGTACCCACTTTTCAAATCAATCTTTGTGAAATATTTTGCTCCACTTAAGCAATCCATCATATCATCCATCTGTGGCAATGGGAATCTTTACTTGATTGTTATTTTGTTAATGGCCCTCGAATCTGTACACATCTACTGTTCCCTGTCGAGACATGGACCAGCTAGGATTTGAACCTAGGACCTTCCATTCGCTGCTGGAGTGCTCTACCACTGAGCTACTAGCCCCTCTTGGACCAGTCTATCGTCGGTCCGGGTGTGGCTTATTTCCAACACCAACACCCCCCCTTAAGCCACCCCTCTCGTGTCCTTGGGGCTCCTAGCTTGGGCTTGGCTCTGATACCATGTTGAGACATGGACCAGCTAGGACTCGAACCTAGGACCTTCCATTCGTTGTTGGAGTGCTCTACCATTGAGCTACTGGCCCCTCTTGGACCAGTCCATCGTCGGTCCAGGTGTGGCTTATTTCCAACACCAACATTCCCCATCCTTCTTTGGTGTCAGTACTGCTGATACAACACATGGATTGAGACTTTCCCTAGTTAGCCCTTTATCCAACAATTCTTGAACTTGCCTATTTATCTCCTCATTCTCCATAGGCGTCATCCTATATGGTGCCTTGTTTGGTAAACTTGTACCAGGTATCAAATCCATACAATGACTGCATCATTATATCTGAATATTCTTCCAGCATCTTTTGAATTTCCATGGGTAGCTCTTGTTTTTCTGTTGTCATAACTACTTCAGGCATGGGAATAAAATTAAAACACGACCCTCCTTTCTTCAATTCTTTTAAGAATTTCTTTCCAGAAATCAAACAAACTCTAGGATTACTTTCTACTTCATAGGGTTCAAAGTATACTCTTTCCCATTCTTCTTTATCCTGTATGTATTTGTTCTCCCATCATGAACAACTTGTCTATCAAACTGCCACGGTCTACCCAACAAAATATGACATGTATCCATTGGCATTATATCACACAAAATTTCATTCTTGTAACTACCAATTTGAAAATTAACTAGGCATTGTTCACTTACCACCAATTGATGCTCCTTCTGCAACCAAGAAACTTTGTAAGGGCTGGTATGCTTCAACTGCTTCAACTTCAATTTATTTACCATTTCTTCAAAAACAATATTGTCTAGTGCTACCACTGTCTATTATCACCTTACAACATTTACCACCCGACTTACATTTAGTTCGAAACAAGTTTCTCCTCTGAATAGGTTCAGATTTCTCTTTCTTTGGATTCAACAAAATCCTTTTCAACATCAAGGATTCTCCATCCTCGTGATCTTCTCCACACTTCGGTGAAGCCACATTTTCACATTTACTCTTGCATCTTTTCTTTTTCCACTACTTATCTGAGTACATTCAAATGCCCTGTCCAATTTCTCCACACTGAAAACAAGTACCACTGAATCCTCTTACTTTGCCTCTGCCAAAAGATCCTCTGCCTTTGAAATAATCACTCCTTCCTCTTCCTTTACTTTCCTGGGTATTTGTTTGTGATGAACTAGCCTCTCCTTGTTTATTTTGGTATCCTCTTCCACCACTAGACTGGCCTCTTCCACGTGAAATTTTACCCCTAACTCTAGAAGTGTTTTGTTTTCTAGCAAGTTTATCTTCAGCCTTTAGGGCATATTAGTAGGCTTCCTTAAAACTGGTCATTCACACCATGCTTAACTCATCTTGAATGGAGTAGTGCAATCCATAGCAGCAAAAATCTTTTGGAGAAAAATTCGGCAAATCAAAAGTATAAGATTTTTTCAAAAAATTGGGAAAAAATCGTGAAAAAATCAGATTTCCAAAAAATTAGAAAAATACAAAAAAAAGAAAACCCATCCCCCCGTTAGGAAACTCCATGGAACTTTGTTAAATTTTATAACTAATTTAAAATAATTAATATTTAATTAAATTAGTGTTAAGGTTTTTATTAGATTTTAATGAGTTATTGATAAATTTAATTTTTTAAACGATTTTATAATAAAATTTATGTTTATTAAATTTTATAATTAATTTAAAATTATTAATATTTTTTTTTTAGCATTTAGGTTTTTATTATTTTTTAATGAGTTATTAAAAAATAAAAAATATATATTTATAATATTCAAACTTAATTACAATTTTTTTCCCCGAATTTTCACTCAGCGAATTTGTTCCAAATTTTTTCTTCTTCGAACACGAATATGGAACCGAACCTTGTGACATAGGTCACGTGTTATTGTGATTTTTGATCGTTTTAGTTGATTTTGACTTCAACAAGTGTTTTTGTTAAGATAGGGTTTTAAGTTTTTAGCCTATATTACAGGTTCTGCAAAAAGAACAGATGAATTGGATAAAGCTGTCTTCCGTGTTTCATGGGCTAAACTTTCATCTTTATTTGCTCTCTATATCTCTATGCTATTAAAATCCTGTATTTTTTTTTTTAATTTTTTTTATTTAAATTTCTTTTATTGTGTTTTTTTGTGTGTTTCTATATTTTTTGAAAATCCAATTTTTTCGTGATTAAATCCTGATTTTTCGAAAAAATCTTATACTTTTGGTTTGCCGATTTTTTCCCCAAAGATTTCTGCTGCTATGACTGAAACAAAAATCCCTTGAATAAATTCCCTTCAAAATGCCCTCTGACTGATTTTTTCTTTGAAATGGCTGATGATTGACAGAAAATGAATAGGTCAGTGACAGTATCCATCTTCATGTGTAACTACTTGGGTGTTCTAGTCCGCTTGCTCTCATATTATTTATCTACTTCTATCTAATGACAGGGCCTTCTAGTTTTCCTTGCCTGCAACTTGGATTATCGGGACAAACCTGTGGTACTGGTTTTGTCTCTACCTTTGGAGGTTCGTTGGCTTTGCTATTATGAGACTTTTTAGGGGAACTATTCTAGGATTGGTTGGCTTGGCCTTCCTAGCCTTGGGCATTCCCCTATAAAAATCATTAGATCCTATATTGGCCTTATCATAGTGGTTAATAGTGATGCTGTTGGTTCTTCTGTTCTAAGCTTTAATACATACATGAACATTGATTTCTTACGTCTGCTTCTAGCTTTGGTCGCCATCAACATCTTGTTTTCTTGACAAGCTTTCCCCTCACCTATTGGTAACCTTCTGTATAGATTCCATGGCCAAGGGGCATTTAACCTCATCTATTGGTGTGTGCCATACATAGTGCATGAACGTCAAAGGAAATGGGAAGGGCAAAGTTACCCTATGAGGTAACTACAGTGAATTTTTCACTACATTTGGATTTTAATAAAATCCACCTTTTTTATTAAAATCCCATGGAATACTTTGCATTTAAGTAAGGAAATTTGCATTGGTCTCATTAATTCAATGCAATTCTTCCCCTCCCCCATATGAGGAGCATGGAACAAGTAATCTAATAAGGAGGGCCATTTTTAGGTTAGCATGTTCTTTGATCTCATCTTTCGGATTCCCTTTTTGGACCAATGGTTAAAAATTGCCTTTCCCTTTGCAACAATCTACAAATATAGGGTTTCCCCTCTGTGTAAACAATCTTTGGGTTTGTTATTAATATAGTCTTTGCTTTTGTTACTCAACAACTCGTTTTGGAGAGTGTCCTCTATCTTGATGTTTTCTGTGTGATGGCTGCTTGCTTATTTGGAAGCAGGTTGAATCAGCTCTAGGTACAATCGTTATATTTAGAATAAATAGATGGTTGAATGTCATGTCCCCATTTCCGGAGTGATAACCCGACGGAGAATGGGATTAGCCTATCTTCATTCCCGTAGGCTAGTTCGTCAATTCAAGGGAATAATTTGGGCGAAGTGGTAAATGGAATTAATGCATTTGCATTAATTATTCAATTTGGAGTGCCATGAGAAATAATAAATTAAACAATATTATTTAATTAAAAGCAAAATTACAAAAAAATAAGAAATAGGTCCAGACCTATTTGGATGCCCACTTTCGAATGGGTAATAGAGACAAATTTAAAAAAATAAAGGGAGCGCTCAGCTTGGAGGGAAAAGGTAGAGTGGCATGAAATTCAAATTTGGGTCTTCGCATTGGATCATGTGCCTTTGGAGGGAACTTGCAATTCAAATCTTTAATTTGAATTGGTATAAGAGTAGCATGAGTGCCTCATTTCGATTATCATGAACTATTGGTAAACTTTCACACTTTTGCTTTGCAATTGTTGTTCAATCTTCGGAGGACGAAAACCCTTGACGGAGATTTTGGTGTGTGGACGAAAACCCATCACATCGTGGAGGCGGATTCATCCTGAATTCACATTTGCACTTCATTTCTTTCATCATTGAGCTTCATCGAATTACTATATTGTTTGGTCGGAAACCTTGGTTGCTAATCGAGACTTCATCAAAGACCCTTGTTGCATTTGTTGATGTTATTGGGCATCATTGAGGAATTCGCTGTGGAAGGAGTTATTGCAGATTGTAGATCGCTGATGCCATCCTTCACATACAGATCTGAGCTGGGAGCCATTCCTTGAAGCGCCGATCATAAGGAATCGTCATTCACTTGGAGCACAAGACTTGATTGTGGCTGCGAATAGCATTGTGGGCATTGTGGTCATTTATTCATCTATCGCATTGTATTGGACGTCCTGCCAACAGTGCACATCGGAGCATCATCATACAAGGCATTGTAATATTGCTAGGCGCTGGAGAAGGTGGCTGGCGCTGGTTCAAGGAGGAATCGTCATTGGTAGGGTCGGATTCTTGTCACAGTCCCGCATATGAGAAGGTGGCGGGTCTTTTCCTGAAGATAATCACTCATCCACAACTCCCCATCACACAGAAGGCAACATACAAATCGCTCCTCTTGGCGGACCAGTCTGCGACTACCTGAAGATAGATTTGGCATTGCAATTGAGCTTGAATGGGTATGTCATCATTCATATCTCTCTAAAATTGGAAGCGCAGCATACTCATTGTATTTGGTTGCCATAAATTCAGATTTGTAGTAAGGAAAATAATTGTAAGACTGATTTGTAACAGGTGGATCTGAGTCAATCTTCTGCTCATTGTAATCATTGAAATTGCTCTCTATGTTTGAAATTCAATATTGAAGCTGTCGTATCTATTGCCATCTCCAATTATTATAGATTTGCATTTCATAGTTAATCGATTTGATTGTCGGAGACAATTGTAATTGGGAAAAGAAGATCAGTTGCTTGTATAATTGAAAGAACCACAAATTTATCATATCAAACCTATCCCGGCACATGACAGTGGTATCAGAGCAAGAGGTCCTGCCAGCCTGTAGGGTCTAGTAGTGATCAGCAAAGTCAAGACTGTCCGATAGCATTTTTGTGTTAAGGTTGTTAAAATCCACCTCATTGGTTGTGATTTGACTCAATCCTGACCGGATGTTATATGTGAGAGCTTGATCTAGTCAATGATTAGTTATGCAGCACTATAGAAGAAGAAACAATCAGCAAAGAGATCAAACCGAGGAAAACATGAACAGAGAAATAGATAGAGAAGAAGAACCCCTTAGGGAAGATGCAAGCATGAATCAGATTTTTGAGAGATTGACAGAGGGACAGCAAAGGACAAATGAGGCCTTGGCAAACATGATGAGATATATGACACGAGCCATGGAGAATATGGGAGTTAATGGTACACCTAACTGAGAGGGTAGTGCAATTGGTTCACCTCGAGTTGATAGAGCTTGTACTCCTACAAGCATTAGGCCGATGAGACCTACATTTCTTCCTAAGGATGATATAGATGAGGTTGTTGAGGATGAAGAGGTACCACCTACAGATGAAGAGGTGATTGCTATGTATCAGGCATATAGGGCACTTCCAGCCCTACTTAGACAAGATTTCACCTTCTAGTAGTATTGGAATCAAAAGAAGGGAGGAGGAAGAATGAGAGGAGACAATAGACCAAGGAGGCAAGAATGGCAAAACTAAGAGTATAAGGAAGCTTTGAATAGAATCCCTCTACCGAACTTTGATGGAAGTGGAAAGATGAGTGCAAGAGCTTGGGTAAACAAATTTGAGACATTCCTCACACTCAAACCTATGAGGGAAGAAAAGGCAATTCATCTTGCAACCATGCACTTGGAAGGGGCAGCATACGATTGGTGGCACTATGGACTTGTCACTCAAAATCATGGAATGATTCAGTCATATGAAGAATTCACAAACAAGCTCATTGCTCGATTTGACAAGAAAGATGAAGAGGTGTATTACAGAGAGTTGGCTCAAATGAAACAAATTGGCCGTGTGAACACCTACATTGATGAGTTTCAAAGAATTGCAATAATGGTTCCGGATATGACCGAAAGAAGAGTGATCATGTTGTTTGTTGAAGGGTTGAATGATAAAATGAGAGGTTTGGTTATAGCTCATAAGCCTAGTACCTTGGATGAGGCTATTCAATTGGCACTTGATTTGGATACTACTCCATCGTTCCAACCACAAAAGAAAATTTTCAAAGGCTCTAGTTCAAATCAAAGAGGATTCAACCAACAAAAATATCAGCCTCCTAGGATGGGTCAAAATACAAAGAATGAATTGAGGAGGAAGAAACTTTGTTTTTCTTGCAAGGAACCATGGGAACCAGGACACCAATGCCTAGGAAAAGGCAAGGTTCATCTCATTGAAGTCTATCCTGATGAAGAGGGTGAGACTACAAAAGATAATTACTTGGATGATGTTGTGGATCATAAGGAACCCCAGCTACAGTTGGAGCTTGAATTGAATGATGAAAATAAGAAACATGTAACCATTGCAACAATTTCAAGAGTACTCAGATATCGTGCTTTCCGATTGGAGTCATTAACGGACAAAGAGTCGCTTGGTCGACAGTGGAGCCACTCATAACTTCATTGATGAGGGCTTAGTAATGAAAAAAGGACTAAAGGCTAAGGATTTTTGTGGGTTCAGTGTGACAGTTGCAGATGGATTCACCATGGAGTGCACCAGGATGGTACCACAACTTAGTATTCAAATGGGAGACTACACATTGACTGATGATTTCTATATGTTGGGACTGGGAGAGATTGATGTTGTTTTGGGAATGCAATGGTTGCAGTCATTGGGTAGATACATACAAGATCTTAACAAGATGGAACTTGAATTCATTCATGATGGAAAGAAGATTGTCCTGCAAGCAATCTCAAATGGAGGCCCTAGAGTTGTGACAACAAGGAGAATGGAAGCATTGTTTAGACATGACAACATTGCTTGGGCCACGCAGTGCTTTGTTTCATCTAAACCTTCTTCGGGAGAACGTAGGTATCATGTGGACATACAATCAATACTTGATAAGCACAGCATGGTGTTTGGAGAAATTCCTCCTGGTAGACCACTGGATCGTGGGTTTGAACATGCCATTGAGTTGGAGGAGGGCTCGAGCTCCAAGCCCGTCATCACTACACCTTATCGTCATCCAAGGCATTTCAAGGAGGAGATTGAAAAGACGATTAAGGAATTGTTGGAGATGGGATTCATTCGTCTTAGTTCCAGTCCATTTGCATCCTCCATGGTGTTGGTGAAGAAGAAGGATGGTACATTGAGGATGTGCATTGATTACAGGGCTTTGAATAAGAAGACAATCAAGAATCGGTATCCTATTCCCAAGATCAATGAGTTGCTTGATGAGTTGCATGGGGCAGTGTATTTCTCTAAGATTGATCTTCGTTCAGGGTATCATCAGATATGTGTTCATGAAGAGGATATTCATAAGACAGCATTTAGATGCCACTATGGACACTTTGAATTCCTGGTTATGCCATTTGGTCTAACCAACGCACCTGCTACATTTCAGTCATGCATGAATCACATCTTTCGTGAGCAATTGCGTAAGTTTGTGTTGGTGTTCTTCGATGACATTCTGATATATAGTAAAACTTGGGAGGAACATTTGCAGCATATTGATGTAGTACTTACTATCATGGAGGCTCAGTCATTGTTTGCAAAGGCATCTAAGTGTGAGTTTGGTATGACGGAGATTCTCTATCTGGGGCATGTGATTGGAGCTGATGGAGTCAGAGTTCATCAGGAGAAGATACAAGCAATCCTGTGGATTGGCCACATCTGCAGAATATTTCAGACTTGAGGGGATTTCATGGACTATGTTGCTACTACAGGAGGTTTGTAAAAGGATTTTCACAGTTAGCAGCACCTCTCACAGATCTCACCAAGAAAGGTGCATTCAGTTGGTCAGATAAGGCTCAGTTTGCTTTTGACAAGCTCAAGGAGGTGATGAGTTCATGTCCAGTGTTGGCGTTGCTGGATTTCTCACAACCTTTTGTGTTGGAGTGTGATGCATCAGCAATAGGGATTGGTGCAGTATTGATGCAGAACAAACATCCTATTGCTTTTGAGAGCAGAAAGTTGAGGGATGCAAAAAGGCTCTATTCCACCTATGATAAGGAGATGCTCGCCATCATGCATGCATTGGCGAAGTTCAGGCAGTATTTGGTGGGCAACCGATTTGTGGTTAAGACTGATCACAATAGTTTGTGGCACTTCTTGTCACAGACATATTTGAATGAGAGGCAACAGAAATGGGTGAGCAAGATTCAAGCATATGATTTTGATATCAAGTATGTGAAGGGAAAGAACAATGTGGTTGCTGATGCTCTATCCAGGAAGCCTACGCTTTGCTCTATGTCAGAAATTTCGGCAGATTGGAAATCTCATCTGTTGGTTGAGTACTCCAAGAATACTTTTGCTTGTGAGGTCATGGATGGGAAGATTCAGGATGATAGATACAAGGTGATTGATGATGTGATTTACTACAAAGACAGGATCTACTTGGTTCCTGAGTCGAAGTTGAAGGAGAAAATTTTGAAAGCCACTCATGATGATCCACTTGCAAGGCATCCGGGTTTCTTCAAGACCTACATGGCAATGAGAGAGAGATTCTCATGGAAGGGTCTCAAGGATGATGTCATGCAACATGTCAGAGAATGTGTGGTCTGCCAACAGAACACGCCAAAGCATACCTCTCCTGCAGGATTGCTTCAGTCGTTGCCCATTCCGGAGCAAAGGTGGGAAGGTATTTCAATGGATTTCATTACAGGTCTTCCAAGGGTACAAGGCAGGGATTGCATCTTTGTGGTGGTTGACAGATTGACAAACTGCACACACTTCTTTGCAATTCTGACAGATTATTCAGCACTTCAGGTTGCAGAGTTGTTTTTCAGGGAAGTACTCAAACTACATGGGCTACCGAAAACCATTGTCAATGATAAGGACAATAGGTTCATCAACATTTTTTGGCAAGAGTTGTTCTGAATGACAGGGACAAAATTGGATACAAGCACGAGCTATCACCCTCAGATAGATGGACAGACTGAGATTGTGAACAAATGGGTTGAAGGATATCTTCGCAACTATGTTGCAGGGCAACAACATGCTTGGATCAAGTGGTTGGACTTGGGTGAGTATTGCTATAATACCACCTATCACATGTCAATTGGCATGTCACCCTTCAAGGCTTTGTATAGTTATGAAGCTCCATCACTATTGGATTTGGCCTTGGAGAATTGCAGAGCTCCTAGAGCAAAGGAATTGATGCAGGACAGTTAGGACATCTTGAGAGCACTCAAAGATAACATACAACAGGCTCAAAATCAGCACAAGATGTATGCAGATAGGCATCGAACGGAGAGGGTATTTGAGGTTGGTGACTTGGTTTTCTTGTGCCTTTAGCCGTACAGACAGTCGACATTGAAGAAGAGTGGTGCAGAGAAGCTGAAGCCAAGATTCTACAGTCCCTACAAGATTCTGAGGAGAATAGGTGAAGTGGCATATGAACTTGAAATGCCTGCAGAGAGCAAGATTCACAATGTCTTTCATGTGTCATGCCTCAAGAAGGCATTAGGATAGAAGGTTGCTTCTTCTCTTGGCCTACCACCTCTTGATGAAGAGGGCACTTTGGTTTTGGTTCCTGACAGCGTTTTGGAGACAAGGGAGCGACCTCTGAGGAACAGGGTGATCAAAGAATACTTGGTGAAGCGGAAGGACTTGCCCCTAGAAGATGCGACATGCGAAGGAGAACAGATTCTGCAGCATCTGAATTTGTCATTGCTTGAGGGCAAGCATCTCGGGAAGGGAGGACTGTCATGTCCCCATTTACGGAGTGATCACCCGACAGAGAATGGGATTAGCCTATCTTTATTCCCGTAGGTTAGTTCATCAATTCAAGGGAATAATTTGGGCGAAGTGGTAAATAGAATTAATGCATTTGCATTAATTATTCAATTTGGAGCGACATGTGAAATAATAAATTAAATAATATTATTTAATTAAAAGCAAAATTACAAAAGAATAAGAAATAGGTCTAGACCTATTTGGATGCCCACTTTGGAATGGGTAAAAGAGACAAATTTTAAAAAATAAAGGGAGCGCTTAGCTTGGAGGGAAAAGGTAGAGGCGTGAAATTCAAATTTGGGTCTTCGCATTGGATCATGTGCCTTTGGAGGGAACTTGCAATTCAAATCTTTAATTTGAATTGGTATAAGAGTAGCATGAGTGCCTCATTTCGATTATCATGAACTATTGGTAAACTTTCACACTTTTGCTCTGCAATTGTTGTTCAATCTTCGGAGGACGAAAACCCTTGACAGAGATTCTGGTGTGTGGACGAAAACCCATCACATCGTGGAGGCAGATTCATCCTGAATTCGCATTTGCACTTCATTTCTTTCATCATTGAGCTTCATCGAATTACTATATTGTTTGGTCGGAAACCTTGGTTGCTAATCGAGACTCCATCAAAGACCCTTGTGGCATTCGTTGATGTTATTGGGCATCATTGAGGAATTCGCTATGGAAGGAGTTATTGCAGATTGTAGATCGCTGATGCCATCCTTCACATACAGATCTGAGCTGGGAGCCATTCCTTGAAGTGCCGATCATAAGGAATCGTCATTCACCTGGAGCACAAGACTTGATTGTGGCAGCGAATGCCAAATAGCATTGTGGGCATTGTGATCATTTATTCATAATCCGCTTGAGCGAATTACTTAACTGCTGGCATTGCATCAAGCATCGAATCAAGGAAATCACATAGCAATTGAAGATCGATAGTTTGAGCCTGGAAGTTGACTATATCGTGAGGCGACTATTCTTATCATACTCATCCATCGCATTGTATTGGACGTCCTGTTAACAGTGCACATCGGAGCATCATCATACAAGGCATTGTAATATTGCTAAGGTGCTGGAGGAAGGTGGCTGACGCTGGTTCAAGGAGGAATCGTCATTGGTAGGGTTGGATTCTTGTCACAGTCCGGCATATGAGAAGGTGGCGGATCTTTTCCTAAAGATAATCGCTCATCCACGACTCCCCATCACACAAAAGGCAACATACAAATCGCTCCTCTTAGCGGACCAGTCTGCGACTACCTGAAGATAGATTTGGCATTGCAATTGAGCTTGTATGGGTATTTCATCATTCATATTTCTCTAAAATTGTAAGTGCAGCATACTCATTGTATTTGGTTGCCATAAATTCAGATTTGTAGTAAGGAAAAGAATTGTAAGACTGATTTGTAACAGTCGGATCTGAGTCAATCTTCTGCTCACTGTAATCATTGAAATTGCTCTCTATGTTTGAAATTCAATATTGAAGCTGTCGTATCTATTGCCATCTCCAATTATTATAGATTTGCATTTCATAGTTAATCGATTTGATTGTCAGAGACAATTGTAATTGGGAAAAGAAGATCAGTTTGCTTGTATAATTGAAAGAACCACAAATTTATCATATCAAACCTATCCTGGCACATGACATTGAATGTTGTAGAGGGGATCTGATTGATCCATTATTTTGGCGCATTGCCTTTTTTTATTTATTTTTGTTTCTTTACACTCTTCTTCTCCTTCTATATCTTTTCCATTCAATTTCTAGCTTAGAGAGAAGCCAACCTTCTCTGAAGGTTGCTTGCATCTTTGAGTTACGTGTGTGGGCATGCAATGCTGATGCTTGGAATTGGCATATCTGACTCCCAACTGGGTGTATCATTTTGGAGCATCAACAGTAATGTTTGGCATAGATTCCATGACCAAGGGTATCTTATGCACCCAAGCTTGTCTATTGGTGTGTGCCACACCTAGTGAGTTGGATGAGGTATTATATCCAATTTCAAGTTTCAACACTTTATCATTTTTCTTGGGGATTTGAACTCGGGGCACCACTTTGATAGCCCTTTTACCTCTTGTCATCCCATTCATTTAGTCATTATGTCTAGAATAAATAGATGGTTGAATGTTGTAGAGGGGATCTAATTGATCCATTATTTTGACGCATTGCCTTATTTTATTTTTGTTTCTCTACACCTTTCTCCTCCTACCTCTATTCCCTACAATTTCTGGCTTAGATAGAAGCCAACCTTCTCTGGAGGTTGCTTGCACATTTTAGCTATGTGTGTGGGCTTGTGATGCCGCTTCTCAGAATTAGCATATTTGACTACCAATTGGGTGTCTCATTGTGGAGCATCAATAGTAATCTTTGGCATAGATTCAATGACGAAGGGGTATCTTTTGCACCCAACCTTGTTTGTTGGTGTGTGCCACACCTAGTGAGTTGGATGTGGTATTATTCCCAGTTTCAACACTTTATAATGTCTCTTGGGGATTTGAACTCGGAGCACCACTTTGATAGCCCTTTTACCACTTGTCATCACATTCAACCTAATGTTAAGGTAAATATTTAGGCATAACTTGTATAGAACGTTGGGATGGGTTTGGGTCTTTAATATGATCACACTTGAACATGGTCTTAGATTTATGTATTTCCTAAGTTAGTTCCCTACTTCAAGTTGTCTAGATGCCCACAACAAAGTGCTTGCTTGTGAGAATGGAAGCTGAACATGTGGGAAACTCGTCATTCCCCACCACCTGTCCTAAACCCTTTGGGATTTGTTTATTTATTTTTTACTATTTATATGTTGTATTTTTTCCAATTTTTCATATCGTGCAACTACATACATTTTGGAATATTGAATTTTTGTGTGTTCTGGGTCCCACGTAGATGCTCTTTATAGATATCCTTCATGAATTTCCTTTTCTATTGTTCTGTGGATTGCCTTATTTGACATATATATTGGTGCTGCATTATCTAGATCTTTCTGTTTACATGCAACCAAAGTAATGCTCTGTGTCAGATGTACACCACTTATTGATAGCTCATGAGCCTTATTGTTTTTGTGCAGTATATCTGCTGCAAAAGCCAAGGAATATTCAGAGAAGATTGAGGAACTTGCAGCAAGAATAGATTCTGATCCTCAGGTATATAATAACTCTTGCTTTTCTATTACAAGTGGCTATGTATTGTGAGTTTATTGCTTTTAATTTCTATTTGTCTACAAACTAGAATTATTTGCTTATTTTTGTCTTATCCAATTTGTGCCTTTCAATTTGTTACTTCAAAGCAACAGTGTGGGAAGTCGGATAAATTTGGCAGTTTTGATTTCTTATCTTGCTATGTACATTTTTAACTGAATGTTGCGTGCATGGTTCTTAGTATTTGAGCTTTTTCTATTTTGAAGTATGATATTTTTTGTTTCAAAATTTAATGCATTTTCAATTTGAACGTTAGTTTTGTTGCAGATGCGAAGACTTGCATTTCTTACAACCAAATTGTTTTGAAATGGAAATGCTTAAGAATAAGTGGAGAAACTGAAAAGATAAACATACATTTTTGATCTTGTTTTTGTGAACTTTGTTCATGAAGGGGTTTTTATTTCCCCCTTTTTTGTGTTGAATATGAAGGTTAATATCTTCAGTTAGAAGTAATAAACATCTTAAATTGGATCTTAGTGCTACTATAAATCAGAAATAATACTAATTCCAAACCAAAAACAGAAATAGAAGTAGCAAGAAGAAGAATGCCACAACATATATGTTGGGAAAACCCATATGGGTTAAAAAATCCCAGCCTCAAATGTAGATTTCATTATATTAAACTCTGAACAAGTCTTAAAATACAATCAAAAGACCCCACAAATGATATAGCACCAGTGTCAACACTCCAATAGCATGCCAATAGCCAATCCCATACTCTAAACCTGCAATCCCATCCAATGCAATGCCAAACTTCTACCCCAAAGCCTATATTTATAGGATATGGGCCATCCAAAAAACCACTATCTTGTTTTTACAAAACCATGAGCTTCCAAAGGGGGCATCCAAGTCATGGTCAAGAGGACCATTCAAATCCAAGTGCCACCTTTCATGTATAAAAGTGTAATTCGCTTTGTTTGATTAGTCAGCTAGTCAAACTAGGCACTCGATTTGGAAGATGTAACTCCTCTTCCAAGATGCACTTACACTGGTTGAAATAGAAAGTATAAAATGCTCTTCCTCTTCCTAGTCCATTGTGTAACCCCCATTTTAATGCTCTCTTACACCTGTCATAATACATTTGCCAGTGTAGTGTGTCATTTGAAGAATCTTGAGCTTATGAGAGGCCAATTTTACTACATATTACATTAATTAAATATTACAAGAACTTGCAATTTATATAACACCTAGTCCTAACATTCTCCCACTTATATATATTGCAAAGGAACATAAGGGGTCTAACATAGAAGAACTAACTTCTAGGGGCAAAAATGCCCATAGCCATCCTAACCAATTAAACTTGTTTGCGCTCATAACCAATTAAACTTGTTTGTGCTCAACAGATTAGTAAAGAATTTGCAACATTTATTGAATCATCCACCTTCTTGATCATAACTCTCTTGACCTCCACCATGTCACGAACAAAATGGCACTGCATGTCAATGTTGAGCTAGTCTCCGATTGTTTTGTATGTTGTTGGGAATCTGGGATTATTTGAGACGCGAATGCCAAATTTTATTATATTGAGTAATTTTTTAAAAATTAAACTACCTTGCTGATTAAGGTGGTCAGTTAAATGTGGTCTGTTTCAAGGTACTTTGATCAGAAAAGATTATGAAAGATTTTGATGTCATCGATTTGAGAGGGGTTGTTGATTGAAAATTGATCATGTGGCAAAAAAGTAATTTAATAATACTAGTAGGAAGAGTGTTTCCAATGGGGACAGAAGTAGCAGAATTGATTAAGGTGGCTTTTCATCACAGTGGTGTCTTCAGCATGTGTTTGTTCCAACTAATTTATTCTCCTTTTCCCTTTATTCTTCTTGAAGGGATAACTGGCAGCACTTTGTGTAGGGTTGAAACTTGAGGGGCAATGTCACTCACCAATCTAAATATTTAAAGTGAATTAATTATTGTTTTGTTTCGATTGGATACGTCTTGTGGGAAATGAAGTGAAACTTAGCTCTAAGTCTATCAATCAGTTTTTGGCCTGGTGACCATTATTGGAGCCAAGTAATCTGGAAGTAATTAAGGCACTATTTGGACCATGCCTTCAACTCCACAACAACAGAGCAGAATAAAGGTTTATTAATTCTAATTATATAACTGACATAAATGATCTACCTTAAAATTATGGACCAAGGTAACAAAGTAGAGACAATCTTAAATTATCCTCAAATGCCATTATGGAGGGCATAGGGAGCATATTCAGAAATAGATTGGTCCGATATTTTCTATAAATGAAAAATCACTCTTTAAGTGATCCAAAGTGAATACTTATGTATCTCCACTTTAAAGTGTTTCAAATGGAATAAAAGAAGTTCCCAGGTTTGATAGTGGAGTTCTGTACCCCAAGAGGGCTTTCCCCAAGTAAATATCAGTCTCATGTGTAGATGCACGTTTTCTTATATTTGTATGCATTTGTACTTGTAGCTAATTTTCCTGCACGAAGGAATTAAGGAAATCTAGATATCTGTTCAATGCAATCTGTATTTAGTTTCTTTCACATAAAAAAGTTTTAGAATTTCAGAGACAAAGTACGTGTGTATTTTTGTTTGAGAAAAAAAGATATGCTTGGTGAATTGTGCTTATTTATAGAAGAGCTGATTATGGATCAGTTGATTGTGCGTTTTATTAGCATTGATGGAGGTTGTATAGAGTATGTTGCTGCCATGATTCAGAAATCGAATGCTAACCTTGTTCTGGGAGGCCACATTAACATCTGCATGACTTAGAACAAGTTTGATAACCTAGGAGAGTGACATCAAAATACTTGATACTGGAAGATTTGTATATCCTTTAGATGGTGGTTGATAATGCTATCTTGTGTTCTGTGACATTTTCTAAATCCAAAATAGTAGGGTTTTTTTCATGAAAAAGATGGTAGGAAGCTTCCCCCACACAGGTGACAAGGAGGACAACATTGTGAGGGAAGGCCTATATCACCAAGGAATTCTCAAATTCAGTTAAGGTTGCAAAAGATCCAACTCAGATTTTTCATGTATGGTAGTGATCTTCATGATCTTGATAATTAATGCCTGTTTGGATTGTGTGTAGCCTTGGCTATGATGGCTATATTCTGTTGTATTAAATATATTTGGATATGGTTTGTTGAGCCTCATCTATATGGTTTGTTGAGCCTCATCTATAAAGCTTGTTAGGCCTTTTCTATCAAGAAAGATCTTGATAAACCCTGTAAACATTATATTGTTCTGCCTCAAAAGTATGCACCACTGGTGATTTTTTGTTTAATTGAAAATTTATGATATCTATATATTTTTGAAATCCCTCATTATCTTATACCACATGTTAGTAAAAGTGAGCTATAAATATCTGGCCAAAATTACAGAGACATTTAAGTTTGTCTACCCAAGGGCTGAACATTCTCCGAATCTGTAAAGGAAGAGGTATGGTGGATAATATACTATCATTATTAACTTGCCACAAGCATGTTTAAATATGCAAATAGATTCTGACTCTGTATATTGCTTCCTTTTTATGTATCTTTTTGTAATGTTGTTTCAAAAACTGCATCTATATCTTGTTCCAGGCACGTGTGATATGAGGATATTTATTATTGAATAGGAGTTACATCCTTAATGTATTGATTGCATGTATTTGGTTTACAGTTAGAGGCTTCAGAACCCGCAAGAGTATCAGATGGCTTCTCCATTAAAAAAGTGATTGAACTGGAAGAGAAACACATGAGCAATGAAGGGAGTATTGCATCTACATCCTCAACTCTGGTATTACAAAAGAGACGTGTAAGTGGGTGACAAATTGGAGACACTTTTAACATATACAACTACTTTGGTGTGAGTGGGGATTGTGTGTTACGAATAATCTATAAACTAGTAGTATCTGTGCAATAAATGAAAATAGAAAACCAAACGAAGTTGAAATCATTAAATAATTAATTTATCTGCTGGAAGACTTATGGTTGACTAAATAATAAAAGGCACATTCTCTTGATTGATAAGAAATATGCATCAGAATTTCCCAAAATGGCAAAAACCAATAGGAACTAGGTTTTAAAAATATATTATAAGACCTTTTACTGTTATTCCTCTTCCTTTTCATTTGAGAACATTTTTCTCCAATTCTAAGGAGTCTTGAATTTTTTTTTAATGATCTGTTTCATTATTTTTCACAAAACAGTAGGAATACATTTATGAAGTGGACATCCTTCCATTTAAGCTAATTATCATTCATAGACAGGTATAACAGTAAGGATCAGAGTAAGGGTCAAGACATTGTAACAGCTAAGACAGAGTTGCCCGTGAAACTGGATGCACCAGCCCAAGAGCATATTGAAAAGCACAGGTACTACTTTGGACAGGGGAATGCCATTATGTTGCAACAAAGTCTCGAGTAACATTTGTATGGTGGTGATGAATTTGATTTTTAGGTCCTAACCTAAATTTTGATTCTTTTTTCATTATGTAAATTTGATATTATTGACTGCCATTTCCTCTAACGCCCAATTGTAACAGGAGACTTCAGGAGGATTTAACTGATGAAATGGTTGGTTTAGCACACCAGCTAAAGGAAACTAGTGATTAATCAGTCTTTGCTTGATACTGATAAGGTATCAATAAGAAACCCTGCTTTGGTTGTTAAACTTTACTTGTCCAAACCTAACACACAAAAGCTGTTTTGACATATGCAAAGCCCCACTTTTTATGTGTGATGTGAGTATAACTTTTATTATGTGCCCTCAGATACTAGATTCTACAGAGCGGGCAGTGGAACACAGTTTGGCAAGTACAGGACATGCGACTGAACGAGCCGGAGAGATTTATTCTCAAAGCTTCAAAACTAGTTGTTTCACTTGGCTTATGATGTTTGTCATGAGTTGTGTATTCCTTCTTGTTGTTTTGTTGATCCGTATAACCTGAGGGACCTCAAGAAGTGCATGCATATCATTATCTTTTTTCTGATTATTCTGTCATATATGTTCTAAAGAGGCAAGTTTGCCAATGTATTAATTATATGTAAAATACAGATGGCTCTTTCTTAATGGTGATAATTCCTGTTAGCTATTTTTCTAATGCAAGGAGGATCTCAATTCTCCTAGAGGACCTTTTTTAGTGGAAATCATTTCCAAAAATGGCACCAAATATTAGAGTGACAGGTTCAACATCAAATGACTAACTCGTTCCTTTATTGTTCTAGATTTGTTAATCTACACTTGATGAATCATAAAACAGTTGTCTAGTGAAAGAATTATGGTTTATTTAGAAGTACTCCAATTAATCTAGGGTTCATTTAAACTTTTGCAAGAATCATATAAATTATGACAATTATATGGCTTTGGGCTGTATAATGAAAAAGGAAATGACCAATTCAAACCCTACAACAGGGCATTGTATCTTATCAAGACTTCATACATTGCATATTACACAGTGTCAAGCTATTAGGTTCTACAATTTGATCCCTTTTAAAACACCTGCACATAATAACAGATTACAATATAATAGAACTACAAGGCGTTTACTGTAAAAAAAAAGACGTTTACGGTGAAAAAACCTTTACCAAATCCTGCTCAAAGACCAACATTGTTTTCTCTTCTTTTTTCCTCCTATTGTGATGCCTCGCTAATTTCCATCTCTGGAATAACATTTGTTTATGCAATCAATAATTGTAACAAAGGACTTAATAGGGAATTTATTAGTGCAGCAGGATAACTATTCCATGCACTCTATTCAATTAAACATGCGAGTCCCAACTGATGATTGGGTAGTCTTAGAGCTCTTAAGTTCAAAATATCAACGAACATTTATTTAAATACTATAAATAAATTCTAAAATAATTTAAAAATGATTAAGTTCAATTCTTTTAAGAGTTGTGATTCAACGGAAGTCCAATGATGGGACATGGTTAGGTCATGTTCACATTAGATATAATAAAAACATTTAAACGTAAATTGCCTGAAACAATTTCTGACTTTACGATTAATCTTTCAAAGCTCCACTTGTCTTTTGTGACCTAGTTTTGTATTGCAATTGTGACAGATTGAGCAGATGTATTAAGAGGTTGAACAGTTATAATATGTCCTAATATCAAAATTTAATGGACGTATGGCAGCCAAGTGTTACTTATATTTGATGGTCATGTGTGACATGATGGTTTCTGGTTTGGTCTAAAATTGATATTCATACTTGTTCTCGTGTTTTTAGATACTAAATATTAAAAAAATGATTGGTACAATAAACAAACTTCTGGTATACAACAATATCGTTCATAAAACAAACTAAATGTTTTTTAAGTTACCTGAAAAATTCAGAGGGGCTTCACAGTTTCAATTAAGATTTTAAGTTATCTGAAAAATTCAGAGGGGCCTCACAGCTTTAAAACCATCCCAACAAAACATGAGTGTTCTTATTGTGGTGGATATGCATGAACTGTGGGCTTAAGTTAATGAATGCTTTCAATATCAGGCTGGATGGGAGCAATACCAGGTCATTTAAAATGCATAGGACATCCTTGCCTAATATTATTCCAACTGGGAAAGGCAAGGTTAAAGTCAGGCACCCTTCTCTAAAGTAATTCTAAAGGGAAGATTAAAGTCGGAAAGAGTATGTGAAGGTAGTGGCAGACTGATAAAGCCTTACAACTTGATCCCTCTGATTCAATTTCATTTCTTGCAAGGTCAGGAGTTTGCATGGATTTAGAATATGTGACATAATGCTCTGTTCCCAACTAGTGCTACAAAGACACCTTGATGGTAACCAAGTTAAATTCCAAAAATCTTGACATCCAGAACCAACAAGGTAAGTTTGGTCTGTTTGCCTATTTCCTCAAAGGTTGTCGTTAGAAGATTTTCCATAGTTGGGTAGTTATATTGGTCTAATGATGATGGATGACAAGGCGACGATAGGATGATCACAAAGGAACAAGACAAGAGGATGAAAGGATGCATATTTTATAAGCGTTTCAAAGATAAGGGTTTTTAGATTTGGAAGTGACAGGACAAGGGTTTCTATGGATATAAACGAGGGAAACAAGAGGGAGTAGCATGTAGCAATAGAGATAAGGAAGGAATATCACAAGGAACAAGGGCAAAGAGGGAAATGCATAACTTCAAATATGATATGATATTCAAATTTCATTTCTTGCAAGGTCAGGGGATTGCATGGACTTAAGACTATGTGACATCATGCTTTGTTCCCAACTAGTGCTACAAAGACACCTTGATGGTAACCAAGTTAAATTCCAAAAATCTTGACAACCAGAACCAACAAGGTAAGTTTGGTTTGTTTGCCTATTTCCTCAAAGGTTGTAGTTAGAAGATTTTCCATAGTTGGGTAGTTATATTGGTCTAATGATGATGGATGACAAGGAGATGATAGGGTGATCACAAAGGAACAAGACGAGGATGAAAGAGTGCATATTTTATGAGGGTTTCAAAGGTAAGGGTTTGTAGATTTGGAAGTGATGGGACAAGGGTTTCTATGGATATAAATGAGGGAAACAAGAGGAGTAGCATGTAGCAATAGAGATAAGGAAGGAATATCACAAGGAATAAGGGAAAAGAGGGTAATGCATCGCCTCAAATAAAATATGATATTCAAATTTCATTTCTTGCAAGGTCAAGATTTCACATGGACTTAAGAATATGTGACATCATGTTCTGTCCCCAACTAGTGCTACAAAGACACCTTGATGGTAACCAAGTTAAATTCCAAAAATCTTGACAACCAGAACCAACGAGGTAACTTTGGTTTGTTTGCCTATTTCCTCAAAGGATGTAGTTAGAAGATTTTCCATAGTTGGGTAGTTATATTGGTCTAATGATGATGGATGACAAGGAGACGACAAGATGATCACAAAGGACCAAGACAAGAGGATGAAAGGATGCATATTTTACGAGGGTTTCAAAGGTAAGGGTTTTTAGATTTGGATGTGATGGGACAAGGGCTTCTATGGATATAAATGAGGGAAACACGAGGAGTAGCATGTAGCAATAAAGATAAGGAAGGGACATCACAAAGAACAAGGGCAAAGAGGGAAATGCATAGCTTCAAATAGGATATGATATGCCTTTAGGGTTTACAATGCACTTGCATTTCAGCTTTGGGATGGAGAGAGGAAATACAAGGCTATCTAGTGAGGGAATGATCTAATGTTCTAATGAGTGAAAAGTGGAAAAGAAGTATGGTCCTGTACGAAGTTTTTAGGGTTCATGCAAGGGAAAACAAAGTTAGGATTATGGTAAGAATGTGTGGGAAAATTTTGTTGTTAAGATTCCATAGGACCAAGGGCACTAGGGGGCACAATTGGTTTTACAAGATGTAAAGCCGTATTTTCTAGAGGTGGTTGAGGGTGTTGGGATAAGCTATGGGAAGCTTGTATTGTTCAACTGTGATCATAGGATAGGCTAAAACTAGGTGTAAAGTGGCTTAAAACATACTAATAAAATAGACAATAGAATGAGTGCAAAAATACAATAAGGAAGTTGTAGGGTATGTAATTTTTGTTATTATATTTTGTCTCCACTTTAACATGCTAATGACATTAAGTGGAAGGAAAATGCTAATGTAAAAGTATAGTAAATATGTCATTGCATTAATGTAATGATACACAAAAAAGGTAGTGAAAGATCTTTTCGCTGGTATTTGTTGGATTCTTAGTACGAAAACCCTCTTGAAGAAGACTAGCTACGGTAGCTATGGTAGTGAAAGATCTTCTGGCTGGTATTTGTTGGAGATATCTTGCAGGGATTTCACAGTGCATTCAAAGATTTGGTTTGAGAGCTACAGCGGAATGCGATTGAAGATTTAGGGAGCCGAAGGTTTATCATTCTACAGTTGCCCTTGGAGGAATTTAGAAGGTTTATGCAAAATCTAGCGCTGCATTTGGAGGATATTTTCGGTATTGGCCATTGTTTTAACCTAGCTCCAACCATTGGATATTGTTAGCAGCTATCAAACATTAGTCGCTGCTCTTTATAGAGGAGAGATTGTATTGAAAGTGGAAGTCGGATGCCTTCTACATCCTAGCGCAGTCTTTCATAACTTGTTCGCTGCCTTCCTTAGAGGTTATTAAGGGTTTGGCGTCACTATTGGAGGTGTTAAGGCATACAGTGGTCCAAGAAGCATAGTCGTAGCCTATAAGAGACAGCCGCAGCAGGTATTAAGAGGAAACGTGTGCATAAGTGAAGTCGCAGCCCTCTTTGGGAGCCATCGCTGCCTTTACCTTCATCGCCACTCATATGGAGACATATTTATGATGCAAGCTGATTGCTCCAATTGAAACATTATATGCTGTTCTGGGTAGTTCACTCATATGGGCATGCGTCAAGCAAGGAAGGAGAATTAGGAGAATTAGGAGAATTGGGAGGATCGGGGTGCTGTAGAAGGATGCTTCAGACCTTATATCAATAAATAACTTGCAGCAGACATATATCAGTCCTATATTTCAGTTGGGGGTATGACAGCATTGAGTCCTTTATTTTGTCATGTATTTCATGTGTAAGCATTTCTTTATGGCATATGTAATCCTCAACTTAAACAAGCAAGCCATGTCATCAAACAAACAAACAGACAGCAGAAAACCGAAAAAACTCAATTCAAACTGCATTCAGGCCAAGTGTTTGACGAAATGTCAAACATATTAAAATAAAAATTCTAGGGCAGATCTTGTTGGTTTATTACCGAAATTTGGAGTTTGAAGGCAAATCTCGACAGGGGATACTACAAGTTGAGTGTAATGTGTCAAAGGATAGGTGAGTGATAAAGGGGAAGATAATGATTGAAGGAGAAGGGAACATGTAATTAAGGTAATGTCTTAAGTACTAAGGATAATAAAGAGATACCCTAATGCGAGGGTAATAATGATAATCGAACATAGCAAAAAGAAAAAGGAGGATGGTTGCCAAAGAGGTAACATAGATGTGATATTGAATAGTTGTGGTAAATAATGTATATATAAGGCACAAGAGAGGACAATAGGTAATACCCGCAAGGGAAAGATAGCGAGAGCATAGTAGTGAAGAGATCAACATTGATAACGATGATATAATTTGATAGACGTGGATAATAGTAAAAGAACAAGATATAATAAATGTGTAGTAGGCTAGAAAGAGGATAAGATAGAAACAAAGAACATGGATAAGAACCAATCATGATGTAGATCACATATTGTCACCCTAATCTAATACACCAAGATTGCAGAGAAGTTTGTTTAACTATATATATATAGGTGTTATAAGTAGGTGTAATAAAATGTAAGAGAAAGCATATGGAAGGAGGAAGCAATGCAAGGCATAAGTGTGCATATGCAAAGGGTGCCATAAAGAGTTCAAGGAATGAGTTAATCAATAGTCATGGATTCTAAGGATAAAGGAAGATAAGTGATTACTAAATGGGGATATGGGGGAAATGTAGGGATATGCTAAGTAGGAAATCATTCTAGGTTCACCATATCAATCCCCCATTGTTGAAATAGAGCTTCTATTATGATTGTTCTAGGTGGTAGAGCTCTAATAGCTTATAGCTTTCTAGAAAGCCTTTGGCATGCATAACACTTTCTAACCGTTTTGGCTACATCCTTAAATGATATTGTATGGGAAAGAATAGGAGGTTCTAGCTACTTATAATTATTTTTTAAAGGTTAAGACAATAGTGCAACCATTATTGCAATAAGGTGATGTAGTCATGGATGGAGGATCCAAGGAAGGATTGTCCAACCATGCAGCGAAAATAAAACACACAACATAAACTCAATGAAACAACAACATGAACTTTATTGATTTCATAGTTGTTGGGACCTAGTTTTTTCGGTTCGCAATCATGTATAAGTTGTGTTTGAATCCATAAAAATGCCTTTGTTTGTATCCCCTTGTTTGACTTAACCTATTTTTCCCATCAATCGTATTTGATCTGAGATAGTTAAAATGGGCACCCATCCTCATATTATCCCCTAAGTATCCTCTAAGTCCTAAGTGTTCCCCTCCCCCTTTGAAAATCCTAAAGATCACTAAGTATATATGTTTTGGCCTTAGTTCGGCAGTTTGGCAAAAAGCTAACCACCGAACTAGTTCAACGAAAATTCGAATATGAAGTATGAAGGAAAGAAGAAGATACAAAGATTAGTTTCAGCATTTTGGCAAAAAACCAAACTGTCAAACTAGTTTGTGTTGGGATAAGGTGCCATTAACATTGTAAATCCCATTATTGTATTATTCCATTTATTATTTGTAATTACCCATAAGGGATGTACTAGTTTCACCGGCAGTGGTAAAAATTATTTACTATCCACGGTAATTACAGTTACTGCACCTGTAAGTTCCGGAGTTACTGGTGGTAGTTACGGGATGTCATTTACTATGGTAAATGGTAATTGGTCAAAGTGGGGTGCACATGTGGAGGAATCATCTTTTTTTAGTGTTATGACGCGCGTCATAGATGTTGTAAGAAGGTGCAAGAGATTTTATGACATTTATGACAAAATATGACGCGTTGTAAGATGCTGTAAATGGCTATTTTTGGCCCCTAGGCATTCAAGCTTGCATGGGCATCTTTTGCCAAGTGTAGGATGCATGTATGCCAATTTTTATGACCCTGTAAGAGCCTATTTTTATCCATGGACGCCCAAGGTTGTATTGTTGACTCTTGACAAGTGTTATGAGCTTGTAAGAAGTCATTGAATGTTGCATGGGTAAAGATTCCAAGGTGGACACCCATCTTGAGGTTGTGTAAATTCTATATAAACCATGGCATAATAGATGAGATGCATAACAGTTTATAGGTACCCAGGTTCTACTGGAGTGAAGGTTGAAGGACAAAGGAAGTGAATGTATTTGTAATCTCCTTTTGTGAAAATAATACAACTTGGCCTCTTTTCTTGGTGGAGTTTTTTACCCGCAAGGGTTTTCTCCACGTTAAACACCATGTTGTGTGCTTCATTATGCTTCTAGTATATTTTTGTATTGTGGGTTTATATTATGTGTTGCAATCTCCATATTTAAAACTCTGTTAAAGATCGTTAAATATACATTTGAATTAGATTTCCATTGAGTAGTGTTGCTTTCATTTCTAACATTTGGTATCAGAGCCTAGCCAACTTTGACTCTTGGGTGATAGTGTGGAAGCTGTAGCTGCAGTGGGAGATTTGGTTGTGTTTGTTTTGCAGATCTTGTGTTGATATTATGTCTGGATCCACCATTGCATCAACCTCTCGTTTGGACATTGAGAAGTTCAATGGAACAGGGTATGAGTTGTGGAAGCTGAAAATCGAGGATTTGTTGGAAGAAAGAAACCAGTGGTTAATTGTTTAAAAAGAGAAGAAACTCGATGAAGTCTCTCTGGATGAATGGGAAAGGTTGGATAAGAAGGCACGGGGAACCATCCGTCTATGTCTGTCAGGCTCTGTCCTGGGGAATGTCGCAAAGGAGGAGACCGCACACAAGTTGTGGAATCGGTTGGGTGAGATCTATCAAGCCAAGAGTATGGTAAATAAACTTTATTTTTAAAAAAAATTATTTTTTATGAAAATGCGAGAAGGTGAATCAGTTGCAGAGCATTTGAATTCATTTAATTTGTTGTTGAGTCAACCTGTTTAGTAGATGTTGATGTTAGTGAGGAAGATAAATGCATCTTAATTCTTTGTTCTTTACTTGAGTCTTGGGAGAATGTTATCTTGGTTATCACTGCTAACCTTGCAGATCCCAAGTTGGATGCTCTTGTTTCAGTTCTACTGTCACAGGAATTGAGGAAGAAGAGTTTGGACAGTTCAAGGGATGCTCTCAGTATCAGGGGAAGGTCTAGGGAAAGAGGATCGAAAGGAGATCAGAAAGGGGCTAAGGACAAGTCCAAGGGCCGGTCTAAGACTCTTGGGAAGAAGAATAGAGTTAAGTGTTGGAATTGCGGTAAAAGGAGACATGTGAAGGAGTGCAGGAACCCAAAGAAACAGTGGGAGAGTGCTTCAGATAAGTCCTCGAATGCAGGTGAAGATGTTTTACTTTCTACATGCAATGTTGTTTCTAATGAAAACTGGTTGGTTGACTCAGGATGCTCGTTTCATATGACCCCGCATAAGGAATGGTTCTCCACACATGAGAAATATGATGGAGGTAATATCTACCTTGGAGACAACTCTACATATCCGATAGTTGGGAAAGGCAAGGTACTGTTGTGTTTCAGTGATGGGAGAATTAAAAACCTCCATGATGTTCATCATGTTCCTGGATTAGCTATAAATTTGATTTTTGTTTCAAAGATGAATGATTTGGGAATGCATGTGACTTTTGACAAGCATGGCCGCAAATTGGTGAGAGGGAATTTGGTGGTAGCGAAGGGGAAGAGATTGGGAAACCTGTTCAAGCTTGAAGCCACTACAGTTTGCAATGCCTCCTATGTATCTGAGGCTAATACTGAAAATACATGTATGTTGTGGCACCGTAGATTGGGCCACACTAGCAATAATGTTTTGAAAACTATTAAGAGTAAAGATTTGTTGGACAATTTCTCTTATTTTTTGATGAGCACTTTGATTTTTGTGAGCATTGTGTGTTTGGTAAACAAAACCAAAAATCATTTCCTTTAGGAAGCAATAGAGCAAAAGAGAAGTTAGAAATTATTCATATGGATGTGTTTGGACATGTGGATAATGATTCTATCGGAAAGTGTCATTATTTTGTTACCTTCATTTATGATGTGTCCAAATTTACATGGATTTATTTTATTAAACACAAATCTTAAGTTTTCACTAAGTTTAAGAAATTTAAAGTCTTAGTAGAGAACCAATCAGGGTTGAAGATGAAAATATTAAGATCTGACAATGGAGGGGAATATTAATCTAAAGAATTTGATGAGTTTTGCAAGAATGCAGGTATTATTAGACAAAAGACAACTCTGTATACACCACAACAGAATGGTGTTGTAGAAAGGATGAACTGAACAATCATGGAAAGGGCTAGAAGTATGCTGAGTGATGCACAGTTGGATAAATGATTTTGGACAGAGGTTGTGTGTACTTCTTGCTACTTGTTAAACATATCTCCTTGTAAGGCTCTTGATTTGACACCTTATGAAGTGTGGACAGGTAAGAAACCTTTTGTTTCACATTTAAGGGTTTTTGACTGTGAGGCTTTTGTTCATGTGCGTAAGGAAAAGTGATCTAAGTTGGATCCAAAAGTTGAAAAGTGTACATTCATTAGATATGGTGATAATGTCAAAGGTTATAAGCTTTGGAATCCACTATCCCATACTATTATCTATTCTAGAGATGTTATTTTAAGGGAACTTAGAGCTATTTTTGAACCCAAGCATCCAAAAGAAAAAGATGAAAAGGTAAAGAGAGTGCACTTTGACTTAGAGTAGCAAGATGCACCTTAGGAAGAACAAAATGATGGACTGAGGGGCGAAGAAGAAGAAGAAGATTCGAGTAGTTCTAATGAAGATGAGTCTGTTGTTACAAAAGAAGTTGGTACAAATGATCATGTAGAAGAACAAGTTGAGACTCTTACTCCACACTTGGGGAGATCCACAAGACAACATAATCCAGTTGACAGGTATAGCCCACCAAATTTCTATTGTGTATTTGCTTTATTGAGTACTAATGATGGGCCTAGATCCTACATGGAAGCTATTCTTTCAAATGATAGCGAGTCTTGACAGTTAGCCATGTAGGAGGAGATGATGGCTTTAGACTCTTGTGACACCTAGGATCTTGTTCGTTTGTCCAAAGGAAGGAAGGCCATAGGTTGTAAGTGGGTCTTCAAGAAGAAGTTGGAGCATCCGGTTCATTGGAGAAGTACAAGGCTAGACTGGTGTTGGTTCCCAAATCTGCATGCATCAAATCCTAAAGACTTGCCACTTCTTATACTCAGATTCAATGAGAGACTCGACCAACAGAGTGGGAGATTTTCTCCTATCTCCCCTGCACTTTAGGTTCTACCGCACCTAGGGGGTATTCCCTTATTCACAATCAATAAATATATCTTTCCCATACCAGGCATAATGTTATCATGTATGCAAATCAAGATGTGTAGGATTAAAATCAGGATGGCAATACTCCTTATTTATCTTCACAGTTGAAATCAGAGAACATGCAAGACCTAAACTAAAACAAAACAAAACATAAATTGATTTGAGTGATTTATCATTAAATTCTGTTTTCCTCTGAACCTTTGGGCAAATAAACCCTAGACCGGTGCTTTATCAGGGCAACAAAGTCAAATGTTACCATGCAAATGCTTTCTATCTGCCATCTGAAACTCCATATTTAGAGGGTTGGAATCATCAATATTGCCTTACAGTAATAGCCCAAGAAAGAGTATAACCTGTGACTCTTCTTCAATTATCCTTCAATACATTATATTTTCCCCTATATTTGATTTAAAGTAGTTTTAATCCATTCCTTGAACAGATGCAATAAATCAAATATACAACATAGCAAATGTATACAGACAAGCTCAGAAACCCTTGACAACCTTAGTTGAAAGAAAAATATTCATACTCAAGGAGACAGTCACAAATAACACACACAAAAGTGTTTTTCATATACTGCAATTTGAATAGAAAATTGTCATACAAAAAATTATTCACCTACAGGAGCATTCTCCTCTGAAATCCAAACTCTACAGCCTTCTATAGAAATTTATTTCCCAAACATGTGGATAACTTGTATCCAAAGTCTAGATAACATCCCCCTATTACAATTTCACAAGCTCTATATAAAAGAAAACTATGTCGGCCAAGACATCTCGTAACAAATTTAAATTACATTTTTTGACTTTTGTAGCTTGGGAATTTGCATTTCTCATCTTGATTGGCTCCTGTTGGTAATATGTTTTCTCAAGTCAATCTAGTCTGTTAAAATAAACTGAGATTGATACTGCTTTCAAAAACTTGTTTCCCTCCTTGAAAATCATGAAGTGCTGGTCATTTGATTGGTTCAATTTTGCCTTCGGGATTGCAAATCTCCAACTGTTTATATTCTCGTGCATAATTTTCCTCCACCAATAAGAACAAAAGATTTATAATTAATTCATGTATGTTTCTTTTTCCAAAACTGGCCAATAGAAGGCCTTAGCGCACTAGCGCATATCTGGGGAAGGAGAGTGAGGTGGGCTGTGCGCTGGTGCGCTCAACGTCCAAAATGCTTTCAGTTTGTCCATAAGGCATAAACATTATAATTATAATGTTTATACTATGGTTTTTCCCATCAAAACAACATATTTTACTTGCCAATTAATTTCTTCTTACTACTAGGTCATTTTCTAATTGTGCTGGGCATTTTTCATGTCACTGGCATTAAGAAATCTTCCAAAACACCAATAAAACTACTCCCCAGGCATCGGAATGATCCCAGGCAAGTTTTAAGAAGTTAAATAACCATAAACAACTTCAAATCCCTGCCCAAACTTAAAAAATGTGAATACTCTCTGTTCTGCAACAATATCTACTTGAACCAGACCAAAAAGGCCCTAGAAAACCCTCAAGGAGATGAGAGCAAAATAAACTACACTCCAGAACTAATCTTAGACTAAAAATCTGCCTAGGAAGAGTCTTAGTGCACAAGCGCATCCATTTGGAGAAAGGGCAGAGTACGTTGTGCGCTTATGCCCTAAGCCTATTCGACCTTTATTATTTTATTTGCCAATCATAAACATTATGATATAATGTTTAATTCATAATATTTATCATAAAATATTATATTATATTGCCAATTAAACCTTTTAAAAAAAATGCAATTTTCAACTTTAGAAAATTGGCAAATAATCAATTTCTCTTCTCGGGCAAACGACACATCTTCACTGCGGGCACACGGGACATCCAGAGGCCGTGAAAATTTGCGTAGGGCCATAATTAATTGTTTAAAACATACCCATCTCCTCAGAATTCACATCGCCAGAAGATTTTTGGGACCTCTTTTGTAAACTAGCTTGTCAGACGTGTTCACCGCAACTGAAACACATTAAAATAATGCATCGTATGGACTCCACTTTTGATGAAAATAGAATTGGAGATGTTTTAGACCAAATCGAGAAATGGGTCGCCTTCAAAATTGTGAAATTTTTAACTTTTCAAAACACTAAATCTAGGCCGGTCATAGTCAGAAAAGCATTAAATAGCCCATCAGAACTCATCCAGGAGGTGCGAAACTGAACAGGCGCATTACCATATGTACCAAAAAACTTTCTATCATACAGATTTGCAAGATGACCTTTGAGTTGCAAAATTTTAATCAGCGAAAATGGGCTCCGGGGTAGATTGAGCAGTATGTTGACCTAGCCTCTGTCAACACATTGAAAAGAGAGACACTTCAAATTTGAAGATGCCATCAACTGGTAGCCAAGGGCTACTCCCAGAGAGAGGGAGTTGATTTTGGTGATATTTTCTCTTGTTGCTAAATTGACTTCTATTAGATTTCTGTTATCCATTGTTGCAACTTATGATTGGGAGATTGAGCAAATGGGTGTTAAGACTGCGTTCTTGCATGGAGATCTTGAAGAAGAAATTTATATGCAACAACCTACAGGTTTTAAGGTAAAAGGGAAAGAAAAATGGGTTTGTAGGTTAAAGAGGTCTCTCTATGGTTTAAAACAGTCCCCTAGAATGTGATATCAAAAGTTTGATTTATCTGTGTTGAAATTGGGTTTTGTTCAAAGCGAGGAGGATCACTGTGTTTACATTCATTGTATTGATGATTCTATACTGGTTATTGCATTGTATGTTGATGACATGTTATTTTTTAGCAATACTAAGGGTATGATCAATGAGCTTAAAGCCCAACTTTTAGGTGCATTTGATATGAAGGATCTTGGAGCTGCCAGGTATATTATGGGAATGGAGATCAGAAGGGACAGAGGTAACAAAAAGATTTGGTTGTCACAAAGTAAGTATGTGAGTACCATTTTGCATAGATTTAGTATGCAGGACTGTAACCTAATTAGAGTTCCTTTACCCATTGGTACTAAGCTTTCATTAGATGTGTCCAAAGACTGAGGACGATCTTGAGGATATATCTAATGTGCCATATGCTAGTGTTGTAGGGAGTTTGATGTATGCAATGGTTTGCACTAGGCCAGATATTGCCCAAGCAGTGGGAGTTTTGAGCAGATTTATGTCTAACCCCAGTAGATAACATTAGAATTATGCGAAGAGAGTATTTAAATATCTTGCAGGTACTCCTGATTATTGTTTGGTTTATTATGGTACTGATAGTGCTGATAAATATTTGGACATACAGGGTTTTGTTAATGTAGATTGGGCAGGTGACTTGGATAGTCGAAGGTCCACTAGTGGCTATGTGTTTACTCTGTTTGGAGGAGCAGTGAGTTGGATGAGTAAGAGGCATCCCACAGTTGCTTTGTCCACAACAGAAGCGGAGTATATGGCTGTATAGGTATTCGATTTGATTGCAAGATCATTCAGATTGGTTGTGATAGCCAGAGTGCTATCTGTTTGGCCAAGAATCCCATGTATCAAGCTCGGACTAAGCATGTTGATGTTCAGTATCACTTTGTTCGAGAGTTAGTTGCAAATGGATAGATTGAGCTGAAGAAGATAGACACTCAGGAGAATGTTGCAAATTCATTGACTACGCCTGTGAGCACAGAGAAGTTCGTGTGGTACAGAGAGGCCATGGGCCTTGTTTCTAGTGCCTGATTATTTACAATTATTTTTCCTATGGGTTGATTTACAATGTATAATGTCAAGTGGGAGAATGTTGGGATAAGGTGCCATTAACCTTGTAAATCCCATTATTGTATTATTCCATTTATTATTTGTAATTACCCATAAGGGATGTACTAGTTTCACCGGCAGTAGTAAAAATTATTTATTGCCCACGGTAATTACAAAGTTACTGCACCGGTAATTTTTTAAGTTACCGACGGTAGTTACGGGATGTCATTTACTATGGTAAATGGTAATTGGTCAAAGTGGGGTGAACATGTGGAGGAATCACCTTTTTTTAGTGTTATGACGCGCGTCATAGATGTTGTAAGAGATTCTATGACAACTGTAAGTTATCATAAGAATCTATGACATTTATGACAGGATATGACACGTCATAAGATGCTGTAAGTGGCTATTTTTGGCCCCTAGGTGTTCAAGCTTGCATGGGCATCTTTTGCCAAGTGTAGGATGCATGTATGACAACTTTTATGACCTTGTAAGAGCCTATTTTTATCCATGGACGCCCAAGGTTGTATTGTTGACTCTTGACAAGTGTTATGATCTTGTAAGCATTGAATGTTGCATGGGTAACGATTCCAAGATGGACACCCATCTTGAGGTTGTGTAAATTCTATATAAACCATGGCACAGTAGATGAGATGCATAACAGTTTACAGGTACCCAGGTTCTGTCGGAGTGAAGGTTGAAGGATAGAGGAAGTGAATGTATTTGTAATCTCCTTTTGTGAAGATAATACAATTTGGCCTCTTTTCTTGGTGGAGTTTTTTACCCACAAGGGTTTTCTCCACGTTAAACACTGTGTTGTGTGCTTCATTCTGCTTCTGGTATATTTTTGTATTGTGGGTTTATATTCTATGTTGCAATCTCCATCTTTAATACTCTATTAAATATCGTTAAATATACATTTGAATCAGATTTCCATTGAGTAGTGTTGCTTTCATTTCTAACAGTTTGGTGGTTCGACCTTTCGTTGAAATGCTGTAGAAAACCAAAAAGGACAACGAAGAAATGAAGGAACATTTCAGTAGTTCGACGAAAGAACGAATCATCGAACTAGTTCAGTGGTTTGACTTTTCATCGAAACACTGAAAATGAAAGGTAAAGTGGATGAAGACAAAAGAGAAAGGTTCACGAGTTTGTGGAATTATTCATTCATTGAAGGAAGGAGAAGAAAGTAAAGGATGGTGAAAAGAAATAAAAGAGGCAAAAGATAGGTGTGTTTCATGGCTTCACAAAAGTTTTGAACTGCCGAAAAAGAAGATAAAGGAAGAAAAGAAGAAATGCAAATGAAGAAAAGTGATAAAGATTTCAACGAGTTCGCAGGTTCGTGAACTTGCCGAAACGCTGAATGGGTTCGAAGATTCCCAATTTCGTCAAAAGGCTTGAAGACAAAAGAGAACAAGGAATAGGAAAGGTTTCAATGGTTCATGAGTTCTAGAAATGGCTGAAATACTAAAAGAAAATGGGTAAAGGAGAAAAGACAAAGAAAAAGCAAGAAATGAAGGACTTATGGCAATTCGGTAGGTTTGCGAGCTTGCGAACCTGCTGAAAAGTTTGCCAAATTTTAAAAGCATTGAAAGTCAATTTAAAAAAGGATTTTTAAAGTGTTATAAAGGATTTAAAACATGTTCCTTCACGGGTTTCCCCAATTCAAATGCCTCCATGCCATTATTGCAGAATGAAGATGAATTACAAGTAGGTGGTGAGGTTGGTGCGATTGATCGCAGGTGTTATGGCTATAGGCTTGAATGATATTGTATAGGAAAGATTAGGAGGTTCTAGCTGCTTATAATTATTTTTTAAAGGTTAAGACAATAGTGCAACCATTATTGCAATAAGGTGATGTAGTCATGGATGGAGGATCTAATGAAGGATTATCCAACCATGTAGCGAAAATAAAACACACAACATACACAACAGAAACTTAATGAAACAACAACATGAACTTTATTGATTTCACACGTGTTGGGACCTAGATTTTTTGGTTCCCAATCATGCATAAGTTGTGTCTCAATCCATAAAAATGCCCTTTGTTTGTATCCCCTTGTTTGCCTTAACCTATTTTTCCCATCGATTATATTTGATTTGAGATAGTTTAAATGGGCACCCATCCTCATATTATCCCCTAAGTATTCCCCTCCCCCTTTGAAAATATTTAAAATCACTAAGTATATATGTTTTGGCCTTAGTTTTGGCGGTTTGGCAAAAAGCCAAACCATCGAACTAGTTTGACAAAAATTTGAATCACCAAAAATGGGAAGTATGAAGGAAAGAAGAAGTGACAAAGATTAATTTCAGCATTTTGGCAAAAAATTGAACCGTCAAACTAGTTTGGCGGTTTGGCCTTTCGTCGAAATGCCGCGTGGAAAACCAAAAGGGACAATGAAGAAATGAAGGAACTTTTTGATAGTTCAACAAAAGGACGAATCATCAAACTAGTTTGGTGGTTTGACTTTTCACTAAAACATTGAAAATGAAAGGTAAAGTGGATGAAGACAAAAGAGAGAAAGGTTTGCGAGTTCGGGGAATCATCGATTCACTGAAGGAAGGAGAAGAAAGTAAAGGATGGTGAAAAGAAAGAAAAGAGGCAAAATATGCATGTGGTTTGTGGGTTCGCCAAAGTTTCAAACTACCGAAAAAAAAGATGAAGGAAGAAACGAAGAAAGACGAATGAAGAAAAGAGATAAAGATTTCGGTGAGTTTGAAGGTTTGTGAACTTGCCAAAACGCCGAATAGGTTCGAAGATTCCCAATTTTGCCTAAAGGCTTAAAGACAAAAGAGAACAAGGAAGAGGAAAGATTTCAATGGTTAGTGAGATCTAAAAAGGGCCGAAATGTTGGAAGAAAATGGATAAAGGAGAAAAGGCAAAGAAAGAGCAAGAAGTGAAGGATTTTTGGCGATTTGGCAAGTTCGCAAACTTGCGAACTTGCTGAAAAGTTTGCCAAATTTTAAAAGTGCTGAAAGTCAATTTAAAAAAGGATTTTTCAAGTGTTGTAAAGGATTTAAAACATGTTCATTCACGGGTTTCTCCAATTCGAACGCCTCCATGCCATTATTGCAAAAATGAAGATGAATCACAAGTAGGTGGGGAGGTTGGTGCGATTGATTGCAGGTGTTATGGCTATAGGTGGGGCAGGTTTTTCCTGGCTAAACCCCATTAGTGTAGTAAAAGGATATATAAACATGTTTAGAAGATGTTTTTGGGGTTGGTCTTTGAGCCAATTTCTGTAGGTTCTTCAGATGATTCTAGGGCATCAAACAAAGAAAATGTTTGAGTTACAAATGGACGAATGTGTTTGATATAGAGTAGGGATGGTTTTGTAAGGCACATCTGGGTAGTGGTATGTCTCCATGACTTCTTGTAGTAAATCAAGGGAATCTGTAATCGTAGTTGTATGTTTTTCACCACATTTTCTAGTGTGATTGTAATAGAGACTGGATAAGTGTGTGACACAATTTTAATACAATACAAGCCTTTTGTGTTGATCCTCTTTTTGTTATGAATACGTTATTGTAGTTCAATGATGGATAGATAAGTATGTGGACTTTGTATATGATGTAATATGTGACTTGTATGGAAATATATGTCTGATCATATCGATCCTTTATTAGATACATTTCCTTCCCATTTGCTATTTTTGACTCTGTTGCCTAATGGAGTAGGCACGGATCAGTTTGGTGAAGGGCCAACGCTCATTTAAATCTATTTTTTTGTTGTGTAGTTGTACAAGTAGGAGTAGACTAGGTTCTACATGTTGTTCATGATTCTATGTTATAAACAAGGACAAACCTCAAGCAATACAAAATAGTTTAAATCGTAGTGAATCATGTTCATGCATGTCTATGCCTTGTAGGTTGTGTATGTGAAGTTAAGTGGATTTATCTTAAGGGGTACTATATTGTTATCATTTATGGGTGCATTCGTAGGGTGCAACAATAAGTTAAATAGAGGCTTTAGGGAGCCAATTCTCCTAACCTAGTGACAACTATGGGGTTAAGTGTACATTGAGTATAGCTATGAGTGTTTATTGGTGTTCCTTTTCATGCCTTTAAGAATATCCCTCCTAGGTCTAGTTGAGCCCAAAGTGTAGGAGAGCACACCCACTCTTGTTTGTTGGCATTTAACCATCTCAGATTTGTTGTTTAGCCCTTGTTTTACCTTCTTGATGACATTCCCTAGCCCTGAAGGTGAGAACACGCTCTAGGATTTTAGACCTACAATTTTTGGACTCAACAACAATTATGAAGGATTACAATGTGCCACAACGGGCTTCTTACATGCTAGGCTGCAATCACTTGATTAATAAACATGAAATTATACTATTCAAATAAGACTCAATAAATTTCTACATGTTGTGGTATCAATATCTTCATTATCAACATCATACTCCATTTCAGACCCTCATCCTCATGTTTGCATTCTTCTCTCTAAATTTGTTGTCTTGCTCACTCACTCACTTGATGATGTCTCAAAATGATCATAGGTAATGTATATATAGTAATCTCATGCCTCAAAGATGTTCTATGTTGAATACAAGGTGGCACAAAGCTCTACTCCACATGAAACGTGTAGTTGGCCAATGTGTAAATAAGTCCCTTACTCAAATATGATAATAGCGGAATGAAAAATATTTGTGTGGTGCTCATCATAAGCTCTCTTGGGTCTAATGTATCTTTATATGTGCTCCTTTATTGGTGCAAACTTCTAGAAAACTGGTGCAAGTGAATAATAGTGAAACTTTGTGAGCCTACTAGCTCGATGAAGGTTCAGAAACCAAGTTAGACCTTTTCAGTGACCCAAATCTCCTGAAACATGGATATGCCACAAATGAATTATTATAAAACATACTTGCCCAAACTACGAGACCTGATATTCATTTGCGGTGATGTGCAATCAATTCTTCTATAACTGATTAATGACTAGAAACCTATAAACAAAGTATATGCAAATGTTTTTGGTTGAAACAAGATTGCTCTTACACCTTGGGATGCTCCTGCATCAGACACTTAGGGCTATTTGAAAAGCGAGTCCCTCACTTTTCAAGGACTAGAGGAAAACCAAGACAGTCTACCTCAGTCAAGAAAATCCAACTTGAGCCTTTTTTTGGCCTTCCTCTCCATTTCACCAAATATTCCTCATACTGTTTGTTCCCAGTGTTCCTTCCAATTTTGTTGTCCAATATTTCCTCAATCTCCTCCTTTTGCTATAATAGTATCTGGCTTTTCCATTGTATTTCTACACTATTTTTTGTTGATTCTCTTTCATGATACTAATATAGATCTACAATGTTGAATACTAGAGATATGCCCAACCCTTCTAGTATCTCTACTTCATATGTATTTCTTGAATCAAATCTCTTCACAATTCTACAAGGGACAAACTACTTCATCTTCAATTTATTGTATGTTCCATCTAAAAATCTTTCCTTTCTGAGGTATGCCATTACTTCATCTCCAACCACAAATTCTGTGTCTTCTTGTCTTATCAACTTCTCCTTATATCTATCATTCATTTTCTCTATGTGACTCTTTACTTTTGTATGTACTTCTTTCATGTGCTTTGCATATTCCTTTGCCTCTGCACTTCTCTTGTCTTCATTCTTGATGTCCCTTAACTCTAACACATTCCTTAGATTATTGCTACATGTATACAATATGGAATAAAGTTTTCCTTGTACTCCTATTTACTTAATTGTTATATGCAAATTCTTCTTGCGATAGAACCATGTCCCAATTGCTTGCCTTCTCTCCAATTAAAGACCTTAGTAAATTGCTTAAGCTCCTATTCATCGCCTTTGTTTGTCCATTAGTCTATGAGTACTATGTGAAATTAAATTTCAAACTTGTCTTCAGCTTCTTCCACAATGTCCTCCAAAAGTACCCAAAAAATTTTGTATCCCTGTTTGAAACTATACTCCTTGGTAAATTGTGCAATATCATAACTTCTTTGAAAAATAGGTCAACTATATGTATTACATCATTATTCTTCTTACATGAGATGTGTTGGTTCTCAAATTTATAGTTTACCAAACCCTAAAAGGATGCCAAACTTTATGATCAAGTCTGATAAGCGATTTGGCCAACTGACAGAATCAACCAAGATGGTTGCAATTCCCTATGCTTTAGGCTCTATTTCGCCTAGGTGGGTGTACCTTCTTATCACCATTGAATATGAATTCTCTAATATTGACTGGTGACGATTAAGTAGATTATGTGTAATTTTATTAGTTAAATCTTCCTCTTCAACCAAAATTCAAATTGGCACGAAATATAAAAAATGGTTTTATTCAATTACACTATCCACTCCTACAACAGAAAATTAAAATATGTACAAAGATTTTGTTTGATCCAGAGCACAACATATGAATAGTGCCTTATTTGTTGGGCTATGGAGTCTTAATGAGTTTTGATCATCCAATGGCCTTAATTGTTCAACACTTTTCCTGTTTATAGCTTGTATAAACGTGCAAGTAATTCAACTTTGAAAACCATTCTTACTAATCCAAACTGCATCCTTAAAATCACAGTAACATGTTCAAGATAATTTAATACCTACTTGAGAGAACCCATTAAACATATTACACAGAAGCATTTAATATGCAACGACAAATCAATAAGAGCTTGCCAAATTGATTCATATGATCAGAGAAGACAATATGGAGATAGTCTTAGTTTATTTTCATTAAAATCAATGAATAGTTGAAGCCTTTTTCAGATCAAATACAATTTTGCACAATCTTGTCCCAAGTCTTCACAAGTGCACCAACCTATTCTGCCCCCTTCTTCTTCCTCTGTCTAACCCCTTTTGCTTTTTTGATTTTTATCATATATACTTTGCATTTCGACCCTTCACATATCCATTCGATACAACCTTTCATATTCTTTGGCAATCAAAAATATTTATTTTATCACTTTTCACTTCGCATTCCCGTGAATAATTATTTCACCACTTGCCAGCAATTATGTTTGCCACACATTAGCTGATTTAAAAAAATTATCCTTTAGGTAAAATAATTACCTATCTATTTACCCCTTTGTGTTCAAATATTTTATTTATGAATGAAAACATTATATTCCCCAAGATATTAGCTTCCTCTTCTCCCATGTATCACAATAAATTTTATTTATTTTTCACTTTGTAACTTTTGCACCACCACTACCCCGCAGACATTTTATTTTCCCTTTGTGGGAGTGCGGGAAGAAACCATAAGTTCACCGCAAGCACGTACACCTTCTCACAGACCTCTACGGGAACGCGGTTCCTCTTCTTCTTCGGCCTTTCTACTACACTTCCACCAAGTCGTCACCATGGGTTTCGAACATGAACAACACTGATTGTCTATTTTTGAGTAGGATCATATGCTGGGACATTTGGTCTGAAATCGAAGGGCTTCATATGGACTTCTTCCAAACACCTTTGGGCCTATTGGCGATGACCTCTCACAATGAGCCCTATTGAAGATGAATCCAAATGGATCTTCTACAATGAAGATGGTTCATCCAATTCTATTCCTCTCATCTCAATGCTCAGGGTGTCACTATCAAGAGTTTTAGAAGCCATGTCTAACTTTTCTCCAGTGGAAATGATCTGAGGCCTACCATCTTCAAAATCTGAAAGGGATATCTCAAAAAATTCCTCATTTTCTTCAATTGATATTTCTGCAGGGGATGAAATCCTCAAATGCTCCGTAGGACAATGCCCAATTTCCATGCCCGCTTTGTAACATTGTTTTCCTTTTGTATTTGGTGTACCAAGAAACTGATAATTCTTATTGACACCTTTAGTAACTGGAAAGACTAAAGAACTGGGTTTTGCTATATTGATCTTTCTGGTATGCCATAGAAATTAGGTTTCTTCTGAGGGTTCTCTCTCTTCCAAATTCAAATTCAGTTCTTTAGAACTATGGTTATCATCTTCAGATCCTCTTGATTGGTTTTGTATTAGCAGGGGACTAGAGTTGTTGATTTCTGAAATGCGTCTAGAAAAATTGCTCCTTTGACTATCATAGATATGGCTTTTTGGATTCATATAAACACTTGATTGGAAAGAGATATGTTGATCTTTGGATATAACATATACGATACAAAACTTTGGGGCAATCCTTGCAACTCTTGTTGGTATATCTGGAGCCTTGATCATCCTTGAAATACGATTTCTTGATGAGCCCATAACTATCTGTTGTATGTTGGATTTTGAAACGTGCTTCACAATTGCAAGAGGTACACTAGATTCTTCTAAAACTACAATTTCTAGGTGCACCTTTTTATTCAAACACATGTATTGATAAGGTAGCAATATTTCCAATGTTTGGGATTCTATGATTTTTCTATATTCATCTAGAGAAGCTGTAGATTCTTTTGAAACTGTAATTTGGTCTTTTATAATTGTCTCCCTAGTATGAAATGTGACATCCATATCAAAACTTTAAGTATCTGAAGACCCAAGAACTTCGTTCGTTGGGCCACTTTATTCATAGAACGTCCGCTTTCGGCATCAACAATTACAAGAAGAGAATGGAAATTGGAAAAGTGTTTCTAAACTCTATAATAAGCCTCACCAACAATAATAATCGTGTGACACATGTCGGGTCCCCCTGTGGGCCCGACTAAAAAAAAATTGTTTTGAAACAAGTTTCATTCCTAATTGACTTGAGACTGATCCTGTATGCACTTGGGGTGAGAAATTGAAGTGGGTAATCAACAGAATCCACTTTCTAGCAGTTTGCACTGTGATTAAAACAAGTCAAGTGGCCTCCAAAATCACCCTAGTAAACTGGTCAAACAATCTCCTAAAGCCATCAAAATGCAAAGACATGCAGACATTTGATCCAAGAATTCATGAGAGTAAATGGATTGGCAAAACTCATCTCGAGGTGCAAGATATTAACATTCAAAGTGGCTCACTTAGCCTTTTCTGAAACTGCCCCTGTAAAAAAACCAACTTGAGCTCACCAATTCACCACCTTGAAAAAATACCAAATCTCCTTCCAGGAAGTTGCCACTGGGGAAAATGGTTCATTTAGGTCCATTGGACATGTGTGTAAAAGGGATTTTCACCAATCCATTTTTTTCACAAGATATTAAAGGTCAAAGATGACCCCCCTGCAACATTCTGGAAATGCATGTCAAAATATGATAAACTGCATTTGCTTTTGACTTGGTAAAACTATCAAACTTGATCTTGAGGCTCTGAAACTGGACCAGGGAGCATATGAATGTTAAGGGAATTCAGAATACCAATCCATTTGTCATGATGATCACCTAGCTGTGAAATACCAATCTGAACAGGAGGCTACTTCGCAGGCCTGAGAATACGCAAACAACAGAACAATCCCAAAACCCTCCAACTTGGTGCCTCAAAACCCTGTCAAAATTGATCACAGGAAGCTGAAATCAAACATACATACTTACAAATGTCAGATGAACACACTCACCAAGTGATTTGGTACGAAAGTGAACATTCTTCAAATTGTGATCTTCCAAAGTAGGCTTCTTGGTTAGATTTAACAAGTGCATTTATGAGTGTTGCCGTCAATTTTTTCATCACAGGAACTTAAAATTTTGTAAAATTTTACAGTGCCAATAGTGGATTTTGCTTGGGGATGTATGCCCCTTGCGGGCATATCAAGAATTTAGATCTCCGGGGAGCAGACCAAGTGCCTTGTCCACTGGGAGAGTCCAACTTCTCTTTCTCTACCCTGAATTGGTTTGATTTGAAAAATCACACCAAAGCTGATGACACAAGGCCACCAAAAAAAGAAAATCCTTTACTTACCTCTATCATACACCTTGTTCTCATCTGATTGCATTAGGTCAAATCTGAAAGCACTATCATTGCACCCTTGAGAACAAACATCACCACAAGTACTTTGAAACATATCACTATATTTTCCTATGCCAACATCAATTCCATCAAACTGTAACTCATAATTGAGCACAAATTGAAAAACATCATCCCCATGTAACAAACATCCAGCATTATCTATTTCATCATGTTTCACTGAAGGTTTTCCCAAATAGATTGAGAAATTGAAACACTCATATGTTTCTTCATAGCTGGTATCACACTGCTACAAACCCTAAGAATTATACAAACAAGCCTCCAAAAAAGAGAAACATTCATTTACTGGCTCATTTGCATCATGACTTACTTCCATATGAAATGTTTTGTTATCAGCATTATTCTCTCTCATACAAGGATCAAAAAGATCAACACAATCAGACATTATAGAATTAGAGGAAACTTCAAATCTCATGCTTTCTTTTGATACGAAACTCTAAAATTCATTTGTCAACAATTCTGAAATTTGTTCACTACTGAGTGAACATGCCTCCTTATTCACCTCATTGTTGGCCCATTCTCTACTTTCATTATCTTTGCAAAATATCATCTAATTTTCTCTTGTCATGTCATCATACAATGGGCATGAAAAACATTGGAAAGCATTTTCAAATGTACATACCTCTTCTTCATCAATTGTATCAGTCAATGGATTGGCTTCCTGTTTGCTGCCAGGTGAACATGCTCCTTCATTTGCTTCATTGTTGATGCACTCCTCATGCAATGTGTCCTCAAAAGCATCTTCAATGTTGCAATCCTCCTCCAAAGTGAAGAGTTGGCCTTCCACAATTTCATTTTCATTCAAATTAGGAATACCATTATTGAAAACCTCACTTGCACATGTTTCCTCTATTGGCTGATCTTCTCTATGACACCAATCAATTTGCATGCTTGGAAAAGTTTCAATTACCAAATGTCCTCTTCCAAATGGATTTTGTTCTTGATGAACCTGATACTGTTGATACTGATATCCCTGTTGCTGATATTGAAGTTTATGTTGTTGAGGCTGCTGATACATACTTTGTTGCATATTTTGTAAGCACCTCCAGGGTAATACACATTACCTCGTATATTTTAAAATGGAGCATGATATTGATGCTGATATTTCCCCATTTACTGATCATATCCCTGACTTTGTGAATTTTTACTCCTCCTTGACTAGGGGGAAAAGGATATGCACCTCCAACAGGATGAATACAATCAGATCTGTATTATGGCACATTTGGAATATTCTGAGCAGTCAATTGAAGCAACTCTTTGCTCCAATTCATTTATTCGCCTTATCAATTTTTGCCTCTCACTTTGTGACATTCTCATTAGGTTCTTGACAGAGTTGCCACCTCTTTCAAAGAGGAATGCATTTCATTTTTTTGGGTCTTGTCCAGCAGAGTCATTTACATATTTCTATTCAATCCTTCCCCAACAGAGTCGCCAATTTGTTGCGACTTGGATGGGCAAAATTTTACCAAAGATTCCAAGGTAGGATTCAACAATACTTTCTCTTCAATTCCCTAGAAGAGTCATAAATTTGTTGGTTCTCAAATATGTAGTTTACCAAACCCTAAAAGGATGCCAAGCTTTATGATCAGGTCTGATAACCAATTTGGCCAACTGACAGAATCAACCAAGATGGTTGCAATTCCCTACGCTTCAGGCTCTACTTCGCCTAGGTGGGTGTACCTTCTTATCACCACTGAATATGAATTATCCAATACCGACTGGTGATAATTAAGCAGATTATGTGTAGTTTTATCAGTTAAATCTTCCTCTTCAACCAAATTCAAATTGGCACAAAATCTAAAAATGGTTTTATTCAATTACACTATCCACTCCTACAACAGAAAATTAAAATATGTACAAAGATTTTGTTTGATCTAGAGCACAGCATCTGATCGATGCCTTATTTGTTGGGCTATAGAGTCTTAATGAGTTTTGATCATCCAATGGCCTTAAACTCTAACTATTTAACCTTTTCCTGTTTAGAGCTTGTATAAACGTGCAAGTAATTCAACTATGAAAACCATTCTTACTAATCCAAACTGCATCCTTAAAATCACAGTAACATGTTCAAGATAATTTAATCCCTACTTGAGAGAACCTATTAAACATATTACACAGAAGCATTTAATATGCAACGACAAATCAATAAGAACTTGCCAGATTGATTCATATGATCAAAGAAGACAATATGGAGATAGTCTCATAGATTATTTTCATTAAAATTAATGAATAGTTGAAGCCTTTTTTAGATCAAATACAATTTTGCACAATCTTGTCCCAAGTCTTCACAAGTACACCAACCTGTTCTGCCCCCTTCTTCTTCCTCTATCTAACCCCTTTTGCTTTTTTGATTTTTATCATATATACTTTGCATTTCACCCTTCACATATCCATTCGATACAACCTTTCATATTCTTTGGCAATCAAAAATATTTATTTTATCACTTTTCACTTTGCATTCCCGTGAATAATTATTTCACCACTTGCCAGCAATTATGTTTGCCATACATTAGCTGATTTAAAAAATTTATCCTTTAGGTAAAATAATTACCTATCTATTTACCCCTTTGTGTTCAAATATTTTATTTATGAATGAAAACATTATATTCCCCAAGATATTAGCTTCCTCTTCTCCCATGTACCATAATAAATTTTATTTATTTTTCACTTTGTTAGTTTTGCACCACCAATACCCCACAGACATTTTATTTTCCCTTTGCGGGAGTGTGGGAAGAAACCATAAGTTCACTGCAAGCCGGCACACCTTCTCACAGACCTTTGTGGGAATGCAGTTCCTCTTCTTCTTTGGCCTTTCTACTACACTTCCACCTTCGTCACCATGGGTTTTGAACATGAACAACATTGATTGTTTATTTTTGAGCAGGATCATATGCTGGGACAATTGGTCTGAAATCGATGGGCTTCATATGAACTTCTTCCAAACGCCTCTAGGCCTATTGGCAATGGCCTCTCACAATGAGCCCTATTGAAGATAAATCCAAATGGATCTTTTGCAATGAAGATGGTTCATCCAATTCTATTCCTCTCATCTCAATGCTCAAGGTGTCACTATCAAGAGTTTTAGAAGCAATGTCTAACTTTTCTCTAGTGGAAATGATCTGAGGCCTACCATCTTCAAAAAATTCCTCATTTTCTTTGATCGATATTTCTGCAGGGGATGAAATCCTCAAATGCTCCACAGGACAATGCCCAATTTCTACGCCCACTTTGTAACATTGTTTTCCTTTTGTATTTGGTGTACCAAGAAACTGATAATTCTTATTGACACCTTTAGTAACTGGCAAGACTAAAGAACTGGGTTCTGCTATATCAGTCTTTCTGGTATGCCATAGAAATTGGGTTTCTTTTGAGGGTTCTCTCTTCCAAATTTGAATTCAGTTCTTTAGAACTCTGGTTATCATCTTCAGATCCTCTTGATTGGTTTTGTATTAGTAGGGGACTAGAGTTGCTGATTTCTGAAATGTGGCTAGAAAAATTACTCCTTTGACTATCATAGATATGGCTTTTGGATTCATATAAACACATGATTGGAAAGAGATATGTTGATCTTTGGATATAACATATACGGTACAGATCTTTGGGACAATCCTTGCAACTCTTGTTGTTATATCTAGAGCCTTGATCATCCTTGAAATATGATTTCTAGATGAGCCCATAACTATCTGCTGTATGTTGGATTTTGAAAGGTGCTTCACTATTGCAAGAGGTACACTGGATTCTTCCAAAACTACAATTTCTGGGTGCACTTTTTTATTCAAACACATGTATTGATAAGGTAACAATATTCCAATGTTTGGGATTCTATGATTTTTCTATATGCATCTGGAGAAGCTGTAGATTCTTTTGAAACTGTAATTTGGTCTTTTATAATTGTCTCCCCAGTTTGAAATGTGACATCCATATCAAAACTTTACGTATCTGAAGACCCAAGAACTTTGTTTGTTGGGCCACTTTATTCATAGAATGTCTACTCCCAGCATCAACAATCGCAAGAAGAGAATTGAAATTGGAAAAGTGTTTCTAAACTCTATTATAAGCCTCACGAACAATAATCGTGTGACACATGTCGGGTCCCCCTGTGGGCCCAACTAATTTTTTTTTTGTTTTGAAACAAGTTTCATCCTTAATTGACCTGAGACTGATCCTGTATGCACTTGGGGTGAAAAATTGAAGTGGGTAATCAACATAATCCACTTTCTGGCATTTTGCATTGTTATCAAAACAAGTCAAGTGGCCTCCAAAATCACCTTGGAAAACTGGTCAAATAATCTCCTGAAGCCATGAAAATGCACAGACATGCAGAGATTTGATCCAAGAATTCATGAGAGCAAACAAATTGGAAAAACTCATCCTGAGGTGCAATATATTAACATTCAAAGTGGCTCACTTATCCTTTTCTGAAACTGCACTTGTCAAAAAACCAACTTGAGCTCACCAAGTCACCACCCTGAAAAAATACTAAATCTCCTCCCAGGAAGTTGCCACTGGGGAAAATAGTTCATTTAGGTTCATTGAACATGTGTGCAAAAGGAATTTTTTCCAATCCATTTTTTTCACAAGATATTAAAGGTCAAAGATGACCCCCTTGAAACATTCTGGAAATGCATATGTCAAAATATGACAAACTGCATTTCTTTTGACTTGGTAAAAATATCAAACTTGATCTTGAGGCTCTGAAACTGGACCAGGGAGCATATGAATGTTAAGGGAATTCAAAATACCAATCCATTTGTCATGACAATCACCAAACTGTGAAATACCAATATGAACAGGAGGCTACTTCGCAGGCCTGAGAATACACAAACAACAGAACAATCCCAGAACCCTCCAACTTGGTGCCTTAAAACCTTGTCAAAACTGATCAGAGGAAGCTAAAATCAAACATACATACTTACAAATGTCAGATGAACACACTCACCAAGTGATTTGGTATGAAAGTGAACATGCTTCAAATTGTGATCTTCCAAAGTAGGCTTCTGGGGCAGATTTAACAACTGCATTTTTGAGTGTTGCCATCAATTTTTTCATCACAGGCACTTAAAATTTTGCAAAATTTTACAGTGCCAACAAGATGAAATTCATAATCTTAAAAAATCTATCCACAACTACAAATATTAAATCATTCCCTCTTTGTGTTCTTGGCAATCCTAGTACAAAATCCACATATACATACTCCCAAGGTCTCTCCAACATTGTAAATGTTGATACAAACTAACATTTTGACTACTCCCCTTGGTAACTTGGCAAGTCTTGCAACCTTGAACAAATTTCCTTACAACCTTGTATATCTATGGCCAAAAATAATTCTCACTCACTAGGGCAATTGTCTTATCTACCCCAAAATGTCCAGCCAAACTGCTACAATGCTTCTCCTTAATTATATTTCCCCTCATTGAACTCCTTGGTATACATAATTGAATTCCCTTGAAAAGCATCTCATTCTAAAAAGGATAATCTAACCACCTACTCCTATCCATGCCTACCGGTTCATTACAAGACTTCCATGCTTCCACAAAATTAGGATCAACTTCATACAAATATTTTAGTTCTTCAAAACCCACTACTACTCTCATCTCTGTCAATGAGTTCTACCTCATACTCAACACATCAACAACCTTGTTTGACTTCCCACTCCTATGTTTCAACTCAAAAGTATAGCTTTGTAGGAATTCAATCCAACTCATATTGTCTAGTTCAAATTACCTTGATTGTTTAAATATTGCAATGTTTGGTGATCTGTGTAAGACACACACTCCTTGGGCAATAAGTAATGCCTCCATTTCTTCAACGTTTGAACTATGACATAGAACTCTTGGTCATAGATTGAATATCTCCTCCTGGCACCATTCAATATCTCACTAAAATAGACTATAGAACTCCTGGCTCTAGTCTACTCTTGTCATCTACTTGAATTCTTTCCCATCTCACCTCATTGTCTTAGTCATTGGCACATAAATACTACTGAAATTCTTGATACAATTCCTATAAAAACTTGCCAATCCATGAAAAAATCTCATCTCTCCATATTTGTTGGTGTAGGTCACTCCACAATTGCATTAATTTTTTTTAGGTCCATATTTAAACCTTTAGTTGAGATCCCAAATCTCAAATATACCAACTCCTTCATGAAGCTGCATTTCTTAATATTGATTTTCTCCTCTCTTAATCTCTACAACATTAGTATGATATATTGTAGGTGCTCTTCCTTAGTCTTGTTGAAAATCAAAATATCATCCAAATAAACAATCACAAATTTACCCTAAAATTTCTTCAATACCTCATTTATTAATCTCATAAATATACTTGGCACATTAGTTAGTACAAAAGGAATAACCAACCACTCATACAATCCCTCATTAGTCTTGAGTTGTATCTTCCATTCATCTCCTTCCCTTATCCTAATATGATGATAACCACTCTTCAAATCAATCTTAGTAAAGTACCTTGCCCCACTCAAATAGTCCATTATGTCATCCATCCTTGGCAGAGAATCTATACCTGACTGTGATCTTATTGATTGCTTTGGAATGAATACACATCTTCCAATCACCATATTTCTTGGGTGCTAGCTGTAGAGCTAAAAAACTCTACATTTTGTTTTAGCTTGGTTTCTGTCTTAGCGTAATTTCTAGTTGTTTCTTTATTTGTGGCAATATGTTTCTCGCGCGCGGATTGCGCCATGTGTCATTTTGGAGAAACAAGGGAAAAGTGTCTCACTATTCTATGGACGTTGCCACGTGTTTCTTTCACATGCTTCTTTTCAATTATTTCTGGAATGCGCCATTTACCTGTGGTAGTGTTTTTTTTATTGAAGTTTCTTGCCTGCTGTGGAGTGTGCCACGTGTTGATACCGAAGACCGTGATAAAAGTTTCTTTTGATACAGTGAGGCTGCGGGTGTTGCCGAGTGTCCTTTTGTAGTGTGTGCGGAAGCTGCCGCGTGTATCTTTTTGATAAGCTTTGTTAGTACCGGCATATATGGTGGGCCCACAATATTACAATACAGTTTCATAGCTGCTATCGAAGTGTGCCACATGGCGTAAGCCAAGGGTTGAATTGTTCTCATTTTGATGCTCTCTGGTGAAGACACGTATATTTTCTTGTAATTTTCAAAGGCTACCGGAGCTCGACAGGTGTCATTTCCGCAGGATTCCAAGGAACCTTTTCAAAAAAGTTATTGATATTGCCGGAGGGTGCCACATTTCCAATTTTGCTTTAAGTGGGAGGTGCCATGTGTCATAGTATTGTTTCTCTATGCAGGGATTAAAGAAGTATGTGGTGGGTCCCATAAAATAATGTCACATTTTCTAATGTTGCGGAAGGTGACATGTATCATAGTCGTAAATGCTCGGGGCATAAAGATAAAAGTTATAAGTAACAATGGGTGCTGCCACATATCTTGTTTCGAAGTCTGGAGGATGGCGATAAGTGACGTTGTTCTGTGTGTCCTGTCCCAAAGGGAAGAGAGCTAAGTGTTAAGCGGAAGCTGCCGTGTGTTATATTTTTTGAAGCCTTTTAGAGCCCGTGGGTGCTACCAAGTGTCTTAATCGAACTGTGGTTAATGTGCCACATATTTTATCACTCATCCAATGAGCACGCAGGGAAAGACAGTTGTAGATTCAGAGAGATCTCAGGGTTAGATTAAGTCCGAGTTAATTCCAATCCTGTTGAGGCTGTTGAGATTCAAAATAGTTGCAGGTGGTTTTGAGCCAAATTTTGTGGTTATATATTTAGGAAGATATTGTGATTCAAAGGAGGAATTAATTAGAAAGTTAGAGGAGAATTTGATTAGAAAGTTTAGAGATTTTGTTGTGACCAGATTGTATCATTTTGCCTTAGTCTAGCTATTTCTGATAAGAAAGCTGATATACCTGTGCATGTCACTATACCTTCTATATTTGCTGAGTTGATTAATGAAAGAAGCTATGTTTTGTGCCATTGGTGATATTATCTGTCTTTGCATAAATCTTCTGAGTTTAGCCTTTGATCTCTTAAATTGTTTTATTACCTGCTTATATTGATCATGCAACATTTGCTCTTTAATATTATTGAATCTTAAGAATTTGTTCACTGTGCTAATTAAGGAAATACATTTCATTCAGGTGCATCGCCATAGGTTTAGATTTTTCTTATTGTATCTGTAATCTTGTTTCTTCCTCTCCCCTTTACTCAAAACCCCATTGAAAATAGGAAGAGCTAGCTTCTATAAAATCTGGAGGTTGTTTCAAGAATCAAGTCCCACATTCTTGAAACTTCCCATGTTGGTGTTAGAACCTGCACAATTTTACACATCAACAATTTTTGGCACGCCCGGTGGGACCTTTCTTGAAATTCTGATCAAGATCGTATGAACCAAAGAGCAATGAGGAGTCAAAGCTGTGGACCGACGATAAGAGCTTAGTCTGCTACTAATCCAGGAATTTTATTGCCACCGTTAGTTGCTACTCCAAGAAGAAGGGTAAATCGAGTTGCAATACCATCAGTAGCAAATATGGGAGCACCTGTACCTCCAAGAAATTATGTGAATTGGAACACTGGCAGTCCTCTCATCCTTCCAACACCACCAGCTACTTGGGATCCGATCCCAACTAATGCCTTGAAAGCTTTACCCAAATTTAGTGGAGAAGATTCCAAGACACCAGGAGAGCATCTTCAAGATGTATCAAATGTGTGTACAGTACATATCATTACTATACAAAATATAGCAATCAGACTGTTGGTGGCTTCTTTCAAAGGGAAGGCTCTAGATTGGTATAGATCTTTGACACCGAATACAATATCTACTTAAGATCAGCTTGGTGATGCTTTCTTTGCAAGATTTAGTGAAAAGGGTGACAAATCTTCCCTGCTGCAACAATTAATCACCATAAAGAGAGCACCACAAGAGGCTATAACAAACTAACACTAGGTTTCAAAAGACCTGGGACATTATTCCTGCTACAGCAAGGCCACCATCAGGTATGGCTATTGTATTCTATCTCAAAGCTTTCAATTCTGATATATCTGTAATGATTCAGTCTCTAGGGGGTCAGACCCTACCGAAAGCATATGAGTTGGCTGTAAAGGCTGAGAATAACCTAATAGATGCTGGAAAATTGCCTCCAAGGCCTCCCATGCCCATATTCCTAGAAATTTCCATTCCATTGCCACAAGAAGCCCCTAATCCTACAGCTACACCTGTCTCCATGTATACCTTCCCAGCATCTCAACAACCTACTGTGTCAACACCCTCTGCTCCTCCATCTGAAATGGATGATATGAAAAACATTCTTAGGACCTTTTCAAATGAGATTATTAATCTCAAAAGGTAACAAACTTCTTATCCAAAGCCTCCTTATTAGGGTTTCCAAGTAAATAGACCCCCATATCAACCAAATAATCCCCAACCTTCAAATCAATTGGTCACGATTCCTACACCTTTATAGGCTGTCCCTCATAACCCAAATAGAGAAATAGTCCCTGGGCAAAATAATTTAGCAGAAGATACTAATGCCTAGTGTTTTCCTTGCAATAATGCCCATATGCCTAGAGATTGTCCTAGAGGCAATTTATAACAAAAGATAGTAGAACAAAGGACATAAGGTCAAGCTATGGTGTCTAATGCTCCTCCATACCAGTCGCTGGGTGTCCAGAATGTAGTAATGGTGGCTCAGATTCAAGGAATGTCTATTCAGCAAGAAGAAGAAATTGCCCCTGAGCATGCTTTGTTTTCAAGGAATGAAGATGAAGATTCAGTGTTCTTGAATGAAGCATCTACTTCCAAGAAGCCCTTAGTACAATTTGATTATTATATCAGATCAAAGAGAAGAATGATGGAGCATCCTGAAGTTACAAATAATGAGACTGCTGGAGCTCCTCATTTCCAAACTCATTATAATCCAGTTTCAAGGCAAGAAGTGCCTCAACCATTCTAGAATCAAGAAGCCTCTGGCCAAGTGCTAGAAAGAGCAAGGTATCCTTACCACCCAAAGACACAAACACTAGGACCCATGAACGTGGTAGAACAACTGAAGAAGACCCTTGCTCATGTATCAATATGGGATATGCTGGCCATTCCTAAGTAAAAGATGATTTTACAAGAGGCACTACAGATTCAGGTTGACCCTAAACCTATTAGTACAAAAGAAGGAGTTGCTAACAAAGGAAAGGCTCAAAATAAGGACACTCCACCCTTGCAGACATCAGCTCTGTTGAATACTGCACTAGAGGTAAGCAAATCTAAGCCAGACCCATTTTATCTGACTTTAATAGTGGGGAAGAAATTATTGTATAACTCAATGATAGATTCTGGAGCGAGTACTACAATCATGCCAAAACAGATAGTAGATTCTTTAATGATAAAATATGAGCCACTTGCTAGAGGAGTCATGCTAGGAGGATACATGTCACTAGATTGGTCGCATCTAATTTTGAGAACCAAGTATGGAACAAAGATGAAGGTATTGTCTGAACCTTTGTCCAAAGATCACATCACTGATGAACCAGCCCAAAGAATTGAGGCATTTCACGCCATGATGAATAAGGAGGAGAGAGTCTTTGTTGAAGAATTAGGTGACTGGACTGAACATGATCAGCAAGAAGAAGAAAATAGTCAACTGATGACCATGATGCAAAGTGATCCTTATGGAAATTATGAATCCACTGGTTTGGGTACATATGTTATTTTTGAAGAAGGCCAAGAAATACCAAATGTTATGAGAAAAGAAGTATCTGAAAAAGAAGAACCTGACAGAAGCTTAGAAATCTGGATTTTAAATTTTGATGGGGCTAGGAACAAAAATGGTGCTAGAGCAGGTATATGTCTCACTTCCCCAAAGGGTGAGAAGATTCTTAGAGCCATACATTTTTAGTTTGCTTGCACTAATAATGATGTTGAATGTGAATCTTTGGTGCATGGTCTTATGCTGGCCAAGAAGAAAGGAATTAAGAATTTGATGGTCAAGGGAGATTCAAAATTGGTTGTGAAACAAATCAGAGAGAAAGGTGTGGCAAAAAATGTAAGAATGAGATCTTACCATCACAGAATTTGGGATCTAATAGATGGTTTTGATGCTTTTAATATAGAAGTTGTCCCCAAAACCTAGAACACTGAAGCAGACATAATGGCACAAATTGGTTCCCAGTTTGATCTAGCAAGTGATCTGCTCATTAACAGTGAGGCAGTAAAAGTGATAGTGAGACCTGCAATCCCAGACAATGACCAGAACTGGCAAGTTTTTGATAATGATCTCTAGGTACTCTTGTTTCTGCAGCAGTCAGGAGAGTTTGCTAACCAATTACAGCCCAAGATTGAAGAAGCGTATGGTGATCAAATTATCCAACTAAAGTCTAATAAACTCCCAAAAGGATTAATCACACTAGAAAATCTATTTGACCCTGATGATGTCAGTCTGGATAAGAGGAAGTTTAAAGCAAACAAGGATGATTACTCTGAGATTCAAGTTAGCGAAAGAAGAAAACTAAAGGTAGGCAATGCTACTACCCAAGAGGAAAAGGATAAGCTGATTTCTTTGTGTAATAAGTATGATAGAGTGATTGCTTGGACCTATGAAGATCTTCATGGCTATAAGAGGGACATCATTCAACACACTATAGAGCTTGTTGAAGGGTCAAAACCAGTCCGTCAGAAACAAAGACCAGAGAATCCTAGAATTGAGCCCTTAATGGTCGATGAATTGCAAAATCTTTTAGAATCTAAGATCATTTTTCCAATTCAACCTGTGTGTCTAATTTAGTACCCATAAGAAAAAAGAATGGAGACATAAGACTCTGTGTAGATTTCAGAGACCTGAATAAAGCATCATTGAAGGATCATTACCCCTTACCTTCTATGGAACAGATCTTGCAAACTGTAGCTGGGTCAGAGAGGTTTTCTTTGCTTGATGGTTTATTAGGATATAATCAGATTTGGTTAGTAGATGAAGACCAACACATGACAACATTCACTACAAAGTGGGGAACTTTCGCATATGCCAAGATGCCTTTCGGTCTTTCAAATGCTAGGGATACTTTTCAGCGTGCCATGGACATAACATTTGGAGACCTTATAAACAAGATCATTCTGATCTATTTAGATGACTTGACTGTATTTACCAAAGATGCCAAAGATCACTTTGGGCACCTGGAGGCTATTTTTTAGAAATGTCAGGAGTTTGGGATTTCCCTGAATCCTAAGAAGTGTATCTTTGTTGTGCCCCAAGGGAAACTTCTGGGACACATCGTTTCAAAAGATGCAATCTCCATAGATCCAGAGTGAGTCACAGCCATATTGAATCTATCTTTTCCAGTCAACAAGAAGGCAGTCCAGTCCTTTTTGGGAAAGATTAATTTTGTCAGTCGCTTCATATCTTATTTTGCAGGGCTAGTTAGACCCATTACTCTTCTACTAAAGAAAGATTTAGCTTTCAAATGGACTACTGAAGGGAGGCAAGCTTTTGAAGAGGTAAAAAAAGCCATTTCCACTACACCTGTATTGGGGAATCTAGATTTCTCTAAGCCCTTTATAATGTTTGTATATGGAGGAGAACATAGTGTGGTAGCTATTCTAACCCAGAAAGGTGACAAAGAAGAAGGGGAACATCCAATTGCATTCTTTTCTAGAACACTAAGGGAGTATGAATCAAGGTATAATTTTGTTTAAAAGCAAGCTTATGCTATGGTGAAAGCCCTTAAGAAATTTAGGCATTTAGTAACAGGGAATAAGATTCTGATATTGGTAGCCCACCCTAGTGTAAGAGAATATATCATGGAGGGTGAGATTACTAATAAGAGGGCCAATTGGATAACTAAGATTTTAGAATATGATGTAGAGGTAAGGCCTACCAAATTGATTAGAGGCAAGGGATTGTGCCAATATATGACTCAAGACATAGAAGAGTCAATGCCTGAAGAAGCAGGAATTGAAACAGTGTTGAGACTCCAAGAGATTGACCAAGATTCTTGGATAAGCGACAGAATACAGTTCATGAGAACTGGTGTGTTCCCAAATAAACTCTCCCCTAATAAGAAAAGATACTATAGGCAGCAAGGAGTTCATTTTGTATTGATTGATCATGTTTTATTCAGAAAGAATATTGATGGAATACTGTTAAGATGTGTAGAGAGGGATGAAGCCCAAAGGATACTGCATGAGTTTCATCATGGAACCTCAGGGGGACATTTTTTAGCAAGGACTACTATAATTAAAGTGACACAAGTTGGCTATTTCTGGCCTACACTATTTGCAGATTGCTATCAGATGGTCAAAGAGTGTCAAGTTTGCCAGTTCTATACTGGGAAGAGAAGAAATGCAACATTGCCTCTAAGTCCCATAATAGTGGATGAACCCTTCGCTCATTGGGGTTTAGATTTTATTGGCATGATTAATCCAGTGTTAAACTGGGGATACAAGTGAATCCTTACTGCAATAGATTACTTTACAAGGTGGAGTGAAGCGGTGCCACTCAAGGAAGCTACTGAAAAGGTAATCTTAGAGTTTTTAGAAGGGATAACTACTCGGTTTGGTCCTCCCTGCACTATCATATCAAATAATGCTAAAGCATTTTTAGGGACTAGACTATCTGAGTTTGCCTTAAAAAATGGAATATATCTCAAGACTTCTTCTAATTACTATCCACAAGGTAATGGCTTGGCAGAGTCTACCAATAAGAACCTGATTAGACTCATAAAAAGAATGGGAGATGATCACCAAAGAGACTGGCACAAATCTCTTAATACAACATTATGGGCTGATAGAATTACACCAAAACAAGTGACTAAAATGTCTCCCTATGAGTTAGTCTATGGCAAACATACAGTGATGCCACTAAGTATAGAGATTCCTGCCTTATAGTTGTTGAAAAAGTGTGAAATTAAGGAAAATGGTTCGATGCAAGTTAGACTCGCCGAGTTGCTAGAGGTTCAAGAAAAGAGAGAAAAGACACATGAATTAGTAATGAAGCATCAATAGATTGTTAAAAATTAATTTGATAGAAAGGCTTCTAATCAACTTTTTGAAGTTGGGTCTTTAGTGTTAAAATGGAATGAGAGAGCTGCCAAGCCAGGCTGACACAACAAGTTTGAATCATTATGGACAGGTCCTTTTAAGATCCGTTCCTGTAAGCAGCAAAATGCGTTTGAACTAGAGACTATGGACAGAGAACCTGAAGAGATTCTGGTAAATGGGATCTTCTTGAAACATTTTACCTAAGTCTTGAGACTCACCATGTATCATAGTTAGTTAGGTGCTTTTATCTCCTTTCCCGCTTTATCTTGCTTTCCTGCTTTTTCCCTTTTAAATAAGTGTTCCAAGAACACGTGTCTGCAGCACAAAGGTCCTTTTCATTAGCAGTTGCATTTATGAAATCCGTTCTAGCAGTTCCTTAAATTGTAGGAAAATAGTGCCTATCTTTTCAGAGGATCACCACTTTTGATATGGATCTAACACCCCATCCAATACAGATTTCCAAGAGATATGCTAACTATCTTTTGGCATTAATGCCATTAATAAGACATGATGTATCATTAAATGTTTCATTAAGCCACGTTGAGCTAAGTGTTAAAACTCTTAGAGTGTTGCATTTGCTACTGTCTTTTTGCTTTTTCTGAGTTACTATTTGCATCAAGCATTGTTTCGCACCTGTATTGTAGCAAAATTTAGTTTCGTTCCCAGTTTCCTCTTCCTGTGTTAAGAGTTTCCAAATTTTTTTTACAAGAGATACAAAAATGTCAGAGCCACAATCACCACAGGAAGGGCTAGGGCTCTTTGAACAATCTAATAAATTAATGAGCAGCAAGTCTTATGCGTCTGCACCAGCGCAACCCAAAGTAAATTACCCAAGAATAAGGGTCCCAGAAACAGGGGTATGTGTAGACTTAACACAGGTAATAGATTATGCAGATGGTGTCTTCGACACACATATGCAGAAGAACACCAATAATCTTCGAGAGGGAGCTCACCAAAGGTGCCTCGTCCGTGCATCAAAGGGGCAATGGGAAACTTTTGGGATGAGAGTATGGACGTCCCAATTGGCACAATTTGTAGTTCCTAATGTCCACCCATGCCCTAAATTGATTGACCTATGTGCAGAATTATTTCACCCTCCATCTTCTTCTATTCAACATGGCCCCTTCATGGTTCAGATAACCCCTAAGGCAATTAGGGATATGCTGGCTTTACAACATGACAGAACAACCACATTTCCTACTATTCCTAAGTTACAGGGCACCTGGGCAAATGTTCACAGTAAGGTGAAGTTTCTAAACACTGAGATGCATTTAGGCGACGAAAATACCATGTTGCCTTCTCTACCCACAGGCCACGCTCAGTTCAATCCCGATGTCCAAGATGCCCTAGCCATGTTGGCTTTTATCTTTGGTCAATATGATGATTCTATAGTACATGACTGGCAGTTGGTAGTGATCTTTAGATTGAAAATGGTGGACAAGTCTCAGGAGTACCGACTTGACTTCGCAGAATAAATCTCTGCGTCTATAGTGGATCAACTTGCAAACTTTCATCAGAATCGTGTTTTTAGGTATTCAGCATACCTATTTCACTTGATACTATACCAAAATTTTGGTCTCTTTCAGCAACATATGCTTTGAAATATGTATGACCTCGAGTCCGGTAGCAATACAACCATTCCAGTGTCCACATGGATCCATGTTCTGTCAGAGACTTTGGACCCATATGAATTTGCAAAATGTTTTGCTGCTCTTGCTTTTGGTCATTTAAGTCCTAAGCGTATAGATAATAGAATGACACAGAGCCTCAGAGGTTTCTTAACTAACTTGCCAATTCCTTGTGATTATTTCTTTGGATCTCATACAACTATAATTAGAGTCCATGGCTTTATTGGACAGCCTATTCTGTTGCCAAAAGTCTTGACCCCTAGGGTTACATTTTTAGAAGTGGCTCGTTAGGTATCTATCATTGATAATAATTTTAGACATAAGAAGAGGAAAAAGAAAATGTATGATGTCCCCTAGACTAGAGAAAAAATAACAATTCAAACAAGAGAAACTGAAAATCTTCTGTTGCGGAAGCTGGCTACTTATGGTTTCTTGATTGTAGAGGATAAATGGAAATATGATCCAAATAACTTCTTAGGTTCTTGGATTATCAATAATAGGGTTTCTACAAAATTTGTTCATGAGAAACATCCCTTTTGGGAGAAGAGAAGATCACTTAAGCAGGATGATCTTGTAATTTATGTTGAATTAAAAGACTTGCCAGATGAGGGTCCCAGGCCCTGGGAAACCTTTTATAAGAAGGTACAAGAATATGACCCTAAAAGGTCAATGACTACAGGCCTTAGAGCTACCCTGAAGAAGAAAGATTGGAGTGCAAAAAAAATTGCAGCTTACTGGAAATACAGACAAGAGATAGCTGAAATTACTCATACTTTTGGGAATGCTGAAACTAATGAAGAATGGGAAACTATATGGGATGATTTTCATATGACCCCAGTTTCTAGTCCTGACATGAGTAATATTCCAAGAGACTCTCTAGAAGCAGTAGAAAGAGCAGAGAAGGAGCAAGATGTTCAAGAAACAGGGAAAGCATCAACTTCAGCTTCTAGAGCCCCGTGGCCTCCATCTCTTAGCACCTTACTAAAACAAAAGGAAATTGTATCATTGCCATCTCTTGAGATCCAATCAGCTTTGGCATCTGGGGATCTCAGAGCAGCACCTTTACAACAAACATCAATCAATGTTGAAGAAGAAGACCTAGAAGAGGCATCAGACATGCCTCGGAAGAAGATACGTAGGTTTATATATCCAAAAGAAGATACAGAGGAAGAAGTATCAATGCCCCAGCAACAACAAGTTCCTATCATCTCATTGATGGCTCAGGTAAGTACTTCTTCTTTCTTTTCCCCTACCTCTATTTCTTCTTATTTAGGAGTGGCAACCCAACCTACCCAAATTTCCATGTCTCTTGCCACTTATGTTGCGCCTTTGCAAACTTTTTCCCCAGTTTCCAGTTCATCGGCCATGTCTTCATAGGCCATTTCCTTACCTCTATTTTCCCCATCCATGCCCAAGCGGGCCTTGCCACAATTTGATCCTAGCCAACAAACAACTACCATCCCTTATGGTCTACCTCAAGGTCATCCATTTGCTGGAGGATATATTGCATCACCTCCTACTTTCCAAGCCCAAGCTGACACAGCAAGAAAAGTAAGGGAGGCTCGAATGGAGAAGAAAAGAAAGAAAGAGAATAAGAGCCCTGTTGTAGCTCATATAAAGTCTTTGTTTGATCCCATTCAAGAATCTTTGACTGTCACACATTTGACTCCTAATGTGATCAAACCTAATGAACAAATGCAGCCCCAGGACTATTCAATGAATGCAGTGGCTATGGATATGTCTCTTTTCAGGCCACAAGACCGAGTTGAATTGATGAATGAAACTGCTTCAGCAGTTGCTACTGATTACTTAAAGGTGTTCAAAGGGTTATAGAAGGTTGAAGCGGATTTGACACAAGAGAAGGTTACTAGCAGTAACTTAACTTGGGAGATACAAGCCAAGGTAAAAGAAATTGACACTTTGAACAAAGAGTTACAGTCTATTGTTTCTCTACAAATTCATCAAGCAGCACAGGCTCAAGTTGCATCCTTGAAGGTTGACTTATCATAGGAGAAAGTTGTTGTTTCTACCTTAAGACAAGAGAAGGCTATTGTAGAAAAGAAGTATCAAGATAAATTGCAAGAGGCATCACAACTACAACAGGCCCTTTCAAAGGAACAAAATTTGAATAGTGTAGCTCAAGCACAACTTATGGCTGAATAGTAGAAGGCAAAACAACTAACAATTGAGTTAGCACAGAGGCAACAAACTGCAAGGGTTTTGAATTTGGTTAAGGAGCTATATGCATCCGCGTGGAAAAGAATCTCTGAGGAGATTGTATAGCTTAAGTCATCTCTTACCTTCCTATTAAATGCCCAGCAACTATGTGAGAAAGTAGAGTCTTCTGTGCAAGCAATTTTGTCTATTGTTTCCTTGAGGGTTTCAGATTCTCAGCTTCTATTACAGAAACTATATGACACATCTGAGGAGACTCTATCTGCAGCTGGTATAAGTGATAGAATGGTGGCTGCCAAAAGAGTGAATGAAGTGTTGAGTTGTAACTCTGTTGCCATGAATTGTACGGAACTTTTGGATGTAGTCAAGGAAGGAGTCAAGAATATGAAGAAATATATTGAGGATTTAGTGTAGTTGGGTCTGCCTTCATCTTTTCTTGATAGTAATACAATGTTGATGATTGATGAAATAAAGGCTTTGCTATTAACAAAACAAAATGATCAGACTATTTTTCAGGGTCTGAGTGATTCCTCCAGTGTGGGAGAAGTGGAAGTTGTCTTGGTTCCAATGGCCCCACTTGAATTTCAATTACATGTTGTAGTTCAGATTTTGCAATCTTTTTCCCACAAAGATATCATCAATTTAGATTTTGCTTTCCAGGATTTGCAGAGTAGACAAGGATTATCTGATTCAAAGTGGTTTGTATACCAGGCTGCATTGCAAAATTTATAATTGAGTTTCCATTAACAGTGGCAGTACATTTTGGTTTCCCTTTTTGGAGTTCTTTCTGAGCAGGCCCAGAAGTCCTTGTAGTTGCCATGAACTGTAGAGCTAAAAAACTTTACATTTTGTTTTAGCTTGGTTTCTGTCTCAACGTAATTTCCAGTTGATGTTTCTTTATCTGTGGCAATATGTTTCTCGCACGCGGATCACGCCATGTGTCATTTTGGAGCAACAAGGGAAAAGCATCTCACTATTCTGCGGACGCTACTGCGTGTTTCTTTCACATGCTTCTTTTCAGTTGTTTCTGAAATGCACCATTTACCTATGGCGGTGTTTCTTTTATTGAAGTTTCTTGCATACTGTGGAGTGTGCCACGTGTTGATACATGTTGCTGAGTGTCCTTTTGTAGTGTGTGCGGAAGCTGCCGTGTGTATCTTTTTGATAAGCTTTGTTAGTACTAGCATATATGGTGGGCCCACAATATTAGGATATAGTTTCATAGCTGCTACTGGAGTGTGCCACATGGCGTAAGATGAGGGTTTAACTATTCTCATTTTGATGCTCTCAGGTGAAGACACGTATATTTTCCTATAATTTTCAAAGGCTGCTGGAGCTCGACAGGTGTCATTCCGCAGGATTCCAAGGGACCTTTTCAAAAAAGTTATTGATATTGCTGGAGGGCGCCACATTTCCAATTTTTCTTTAAGCGGGAGGCGCCATGTGTCACAGTATTGTTTCTCTGCGTAGGGATTAAAGAAGTATGTGGTGGGTCCCATAAAATAATGTCATAGTTTCTAATGTTGCGGAAGGCGACAAGTGTCATAATCGTAAATGCTCGGGGCATAAAGATAAAAGTTTTAAGTAACAGCGAGTGCCGCCACATATCATGTTTCAAAGTCTGGCGGATGGTGACAAGTGGTGTTGTTCTGTGTGTCCTATCCCAAAGGGAAGAGAGCTAAGTGTTAAGCGGAAGCTGCAACGTGTTATATTTTTTTAAGCCTTTTAGAGCCCGCGGGTGCTGCCAAGTGTCTTAACCAAATTGCGGTTGATGTGCCACATATTTTATCACTCAGCCAATGAGCGCGCAAGGAAAGACAGTTGTAGGTTCAGAGAGATCTTAGGGTCAGATTAACTCCCAGTTAATTCCAGTTTTGTTGAGGCCATTGAGATTCAAAACAGTTGCAGGTGGTTTTGAACCAAATTTTGTGGTTATATATTTAGGAAGATATTGTGATTCAAAGGAGGAATTAATTAGAAAGTTAGAGGAGAATTTGATTAGAAAGTTCAGAGATTTTGTTGTGACCAGATTGTATCATTTTGCCTTAGTCTAGCTATTTCTAATAAGAAAGCTGATATACTTGTGCATGTCACTGTGACTTTTGTATTTGCTGAATTGATTAATGAAAGAAGCTCTGTACTGTGCCATTGGTGATATTATATGTGTCTTTGCATAAATCTTCTAAGTTGAGCCTTTGATCTCTTAAATCATTTCATTATCTGCTTATATTGATCATGCAACATTTGCTCTTTAATATAGTTGAATCTTAAGAATTTGTTCACTGTGCTAATTAAGGAAATACATTTCATTCAAGCGCATCGCCATAGGTTTAGATTTTTTTTATTGTATCTGTAATCTTGTTTCTTCCTCTCCCCTTTACTCAAAACCCCATTGAAAATAGGAAGAGCCAGCTTCTGTAAAATCTGGAGGTTGTTTCAAGAATCAAGTCCTACATTCTTGAAACTTCCCATGTTGGTGTTAGAACCTGTGCAATTTTACACATCAACACTAGCATCGTGGGTACTACACATGGGCTCAAACTCTCTGATCAAACCTTTCCTCAAGAATTCTTGCACTTGTCTATTCAATTCTTCATTGTTTGTTGGTGTCATCCTATGAAATACCTTATTTGGAAAAATGACTCCCAAAATTAGGTCCATATGATGACTAATACTTCTTACTGGTGGCAACCCTTTTAACATATTGTCTGATATGATGTCATTGTATTTTGTAAACAATTTTGATATTTCCTCTTGCAGTGTTTTCTCATCACTTGCAGTGGTGTCCCTAACATTTGTGGTGCTACATATCATAGGAATCAATGCATAACATACATTCTCATTCCTCAGGCCATCCAAGAATATCCTTCCACCTACTAAACATATTCTAGCATTGCTACAAACTTGAATTTCTCTGTCTTTTAGTGGCATTAACCTATGTCTCCTGCCATTCGTTGTTATATAGTGTAAGTGTTAGCCAACCCATCATGTAGATCTCACTTGTTAAATTGCCATGGTCTCCCCAACAATACATAACATACATCCATCGACATTACATCACACAAGACTTCATCATGGTATCCCCCTATCTTGAATTTTACCTAACATTGTTCATTGACAATCACCCTATGTTCCTTCTATAGCCAATAAATCACACGTAGTTTTGGATGTTTCAACTTCTTCAAGTTCAATTTATCAACCATTTCTTCAGGCACTAGGTTATTTTGTACTACCAATATCAATGATAACCTTGCAACACTTACCTCCTACTTTGCATCTAGTTTTGAACAATTTTTTTCTTTAAACCGACTCTTCTTTATCATAGTGTTTTTGCAAAGCCCCTCTCATGGCCAATGATTCTCCATGTTCAAGGTTATCTTTTGATCTATATGATCTTTGGGGTTCTTCATCTACAAATGTCACTCTTGTGCTAATTTGCGCTCTCTTCCCTTGACCTTGAGGACATTCAAATGCTCGATGCCCTTCTTCCTTTCACTTAAAACATGTTCCTCTAGATGATATTCCCCTATTTCTCTCATTTATTCCTCTACTTCTCTAATATCTACCACCATGGTAAGTGATTTCAACAAGATTTTGACACCTACAAATTACACCATGTAAATTACAACTCCAAGCACCAATTTATAAGAGATGAACAAATTGGAAACCATAAATGGTTTAGGAAAACCATGTGTAAAACCATTGGGAGGTATGGCACCCAAACTTGGGTCCAAATTCCAATTCCCCCTTCATGGTCTTGGTCCTCCTAGCTATTTTTAGTAAATTCCTTAAATTTATTATAGCTATCATAACCTACCATATTTGACCACCCAACTTGGGTACCCCAATTTGTCTTCATTCTCAATTCAAAAAGATGTTGCATGACAAGTGTCCACACCTTTCATAATGTTGGTCAATATTCCAATGTAATTCCCTCTTATATGCTCTTACACATCATAAGAATTTGTCACATGTAACTTCTGTCATGATGACCGTACACACACCACAAGATGCCAACACATGGAAAAACTATGCCAAGTCAAAATGGGATGCCAACCTCTTCATGTCAGGACAAAAACTCATTAAAGACAAATTCCATGTGACCTCCAAGCGGGATGCCAACTCTCCCACATGAAAACAAATACACAAAGAATAAAATAGTGAATGCATACAAAATACATTAAAATAAACATTAGGAATGCAAGGTTGAGACACCTTTCCCCCAAAAAATATACACCTTCACCATTATAACCAACAACAAAGATGAGTGTTGCATCTACTTCTAATGGTTGTGCTTTTTAGGTACCCTTTTATGTACCTAAGGGTGCTCTTACTTCATAGACCAAGTCACTTGCAAAGATGACAACATTAAGACACCAGAGAAAGGGCCATGTAGGTGACAAGGGTCTAAGGACCATGAAAATGAAAATCTTGTAGAGGTTTTAAATGATTGTACTCTTGAATTTGAGTTCTGTGAACATCGTGTATATGGAAAATAGAACTGTGTTTAGTTTTACTCTATTTCTCACAAATCTTCTCGAGTGTTGGACTTGTTTCATTCTAATGTATTTGTTTTTGTTAGTGTTCTTTCAATTTTAAAATACTTTTATTATATCTTTCATAAATTACTATTCTAGAAGTACATGTGTGTATTTTCTTAGAAGTAAATATTGTTAGGAATTTACAAGTTGATCAAACCAATTCCACATAACCCAAAAGGAGATAATGATGCATGCAAGCTTACAGACTTACCATAATGCAAAGATAAAAATACAAACACAAGATAACGTAGAGATATACTTTGGGAAAACCCTCAAGAGGGAAAAACCCAACCTCCAAAAGCATCCATACTCAATGTATTAATCAACAATGAAGCATTACAATACACATACAGAGTCTCATGGACACCCCTAAAACATCAAGCTCCTCTAATGCATCCTCCATGTGTCCAAGCACATAACCACACATTCCATGCCATGCTTCACATATGCACTTACAAGATAAACCCAATACAATGACAACCTCTCACACAACCTACAACCAAAACAACCAACATCAAACCCCAACTACTAACCATGTGCTTGCTTTTATAGACTCAAGCTCACACAAATACAACTTGTGGCATTGGGTAAAACCATGTGACTCAAAACCATGAGTTCTCAAAACCATTGACCTCTCATTTAATATTTGCAACTAAGTTTTCATGTTAGGCCCAATATTAAATAATTTCCCAATTAATTATTCTGTGTATCCCACACACATAAAATAACTAACCCAATGTTACATACAATGTTTACAAGTGGCACCCAAATATATATTTAATGTGTCTAAACACATCATTTAAGATGCACATAAATATTTATTTTACATGATTAAATTAATATTTTATGCAAGGTGTACAATGCACCTTTTCCAACAAATACGAGGTCTTACCTTTTTAAAGACTTTACGGCTCTTTTAGAAAATTAGACTAGCAGGAAGATTAAGGTTTTGAGAACTAATAATAGCACTGAGTTTTATTTAGTAGATTTTGATAGATTTTGTAAGGAGTATGGGATAGAGAGACATAAAACAACTCCATATACCTCTAAGTAGAATGGATTTATAAAGAGAATGAATAGGAGGTTGATGGAGAGGGATAGGAGTATGCTTAGTGGTGTTGATTAAGAACAAAAGTTCTAGGTAGAAGCAATTGCTACAAAATATTACCTAGTTAATAGGTCTCCTACATCAACTCTTGTTTCAATGACACTTATAGAGGTCTAGCTAGGAAAGAAGCCCTCATTACAATATCTTCATGTTTTTTGTTGTGAGGCATATGCTTATGTTCCTAAGGAGAAGTAGCAAAAATTAGAGAACTAGGTAGTTAAGTGTATCTTCATCAACTGTGGTGTTGGTGTGAAAGGTACAAGCTTTGGGACCCTATGGCCAAGAGAGTTTTGTACAACAAAAGTGTTATTTTTAGAGGGATTAGACCTTCTCTTATAGTTTTGTAGCTAGAAGAGGATGAGAATAAATATGTGGTTCAACCACCCCCTAAGACCAAGAAAGTTGAACCAAAGGCTACTATAGGACTTGAAGAGGAGATCTCAGATAGTTTAGAAGAAGAGGTAGAACCTCCATGCCAATGCTTGATGTGATCTACTTGGCATTAACAACAATTATACATATATACTTCTAATTGGAGATTTTTATTCTTTGATTACTAATATGGACGTGCCTATAACTATGAAGGAGGCAATTGGAATATGGATGGTTCTTAGAAATTGAGAGATGCTATAGATGAGGAGATGGTTTCATTGATGAAAAATGACACATGGGGCATGATACATTTGCTTAATGGATAGAAAGTCATTGGTTGTAAATGGATATTCAAATGGAAAATTAGTTTAGATGGTAGTGTTGAGAATTACAAGGCAAGGTTGGTGGCAAAAGGATATTCTTGGATTCATGGGATAGACATTGGTGAGATTTTTTCCCCAATCGCTAAGATGACATTTATTAAATTCCTATTATTTGTAGCAGTAGTTTTTGATTTAGATATAGAATGGATGGATGTGAAGACAACATTCCTCCATGGTGACTTGGAAGAAGAGATCTACATGAAATGGCTAGAGCACTATTTCATATAGACCATTCATTTATTATAAGATGGATAGTGATTGGTTTCTTGTTATCACATTATACATTGATAATATGTTATTTTTGATAACACTAACTATTACCTCCCGAATCGGCAGAGGGTTTGCCAGCTCCAATGCACATGCAGATTCGGTCAATAGATACGGGAGGTTGCGTGAACTGCCTCCCCTTCACTTCTGGTTCTGCCGCACCAAGGGGGCTGTCCCTATTTGCTAAAGATGTAACATTGACTTGCCCTATGACAGGAAGATTTAGCTTTGTGATAACAGGCAGAATACTCTCATGTATGGACCAAGATTTGTGTGATAAATCACAAGGTTGGCAACGTTCTTGGACATATTTGTTTGGTCAGGTATGAGAGTATGCAGGGGTTCCTAATCCTACTCCTACAACTAACGGTTGGAATAATGGAATGATTTGAATTTGATGGTTTGGGTGCAAGACAGGGGTTTTGGATCATAACTACTTCACAAGGGCAGACCGATGTCTATCTCAGAGTGAGGAGTCACATAGACATATACATGAGAGTGGCTTGCAACTGGCATTCGAGTTTCAAGGGGTTAGATTGATGCTTTCCTTACAAACATCACCCAAGAATGGGTATTTAACTGTCTCTGCTTATGGATATCCTGGCTGACATACAATCACCTCCACACTCAACCTAAAACAATTTAATCCATTCCTTGAATGGAAGTCTAAAGATCAAGCATGCAATACATAAATCTGTATTCTAGAATTTGAGAAACCCTTAACAACCAAATTCAGAAGAAGAAATGCTTACAACAAGTGGAGACAGACAACAAAACACATGCAAGAAGCATTTTTCATATAACATTAACACTGAAACTGAACATATGTGCAAGATACAACTCAGATGCAACACATAAACTCCACAAAGATACAACAGACAGGAAATACTCTGTATTTCGTTATTTACACAAAAAAATTGCCCAAGTCTTCCACACATAATGAGTAACACAGTTTGGCTTTTATACCAAGACTGTGTACTCATCAAATTAATTACATGGCAAGTAAAAATTTTGCCAGATACAACGCATGAGAAATGGCGCTCAAAATTGAATGCAACAGAGAAACAGAGGAGAAGAGCAGGTGGGCTCAGGATCTGAGCCGCCGCTCAAAGGTCTGCTTCTTAAATCTGGTAGCTGGCATGTCCATCGTCGACCCATACTTCTCTACACAATCTACCATTATTGCCCAGCTACCCGCGGGATGCAGCAACGAAAACATCTGAAGATTTCCCGCTCAAAAAATGGGCTGCAAACAAAGAAACCCCCTCGCAGCTATGAATTAGAACATAGCCGTCGATCTTCTCCCTACCGCCAAGATCCATGACCCAAAAACATTGAAAAGTTGCCAACCAATGATTACGTGCCACGTAGGCACTCCATGTTCCTATCGCTGACTTTTCCTTTTCCTTATTTTGCCATTTTCGCCCTTGTATATGCATAAACATATGCATATACAAATTCACTTTTTAAATCTTTGTATATACAGGATGCATATACATACAACAGTTCAACATACAAGGCAGACCCCAAACTATTATAGAGAAAATTGTAATTTTCAATCGGGTCCACCCTGTATCTTCTTTCCCCGCATATCTCAATGTATATCTGCATATACATACAACATATACATACAAGGCACGGATTTCAAATTATCATGAAGCATGCTCAAGTTGCTTTGAAATCCGGCTTCTATCTAACTCCTCTTGTATATTGGCACACATACAAGCACTCAAACATACGAACCGCGGATGCCAAGCTTGAATTTGTTGAATTTGATCTTCGCATCGGATCTGGCTTGCATATTTATCTTTGTATATTTGCGTGTATGTCACATATACAAACTCGTTTGTATATACCTGTGGGCCCTACCACATGTATCTCGGCCACACTGTAGCAAATGTATGTTGGCCCTTGTATATTTTTTCTTTGTATATCTGCAATGTATATTTTATCTTGTACATAGCCATTGTATGTCTGAACATACAAACCAAATATACATGCAACTCGATATACAAACGGGGTATATTCCTGGGAATCTGTGAAAGATTCCCCTTTTGTATATGCACCTTTTCAAGCCTGATATGCATTCAAAAATGCATATAATTGATTTTTTCAAAGGCCGATGGAGATTTTGCACCCACCAATGCACATTTTGACCTGTATGTATATACAAACACTTTTGTATATACAAAGACACTTGCACCTTAACTGATTTTTTACATTTTTTCAACTGCAGAGGCCGAAAGTGTTAAGTTTTCTAAATTTTTGGGAAGGTGCCTGCATATTTAAATGCTTGAAACCAGACTGCTCATGCAGGTGGTAACATAGGCTCCGATTGGGGACGCATGCCTCTTGCAGGCATGGCGAGAACCTCAGATCTCTGGGATGCAGACCAATGCCTTATCCATTGGGCATAGAGTCAAAACTGTACTAACCTGCATCACAAAACACATTTATTAAAATTACTTGGTGGCCCAGGGCCACCAAAAAGGAAAAACTAGAGTTTTCCTTTGTCAAAAACCCTGTTTTCTTTTGATTTCTTCAAATGAAGCTTGAAAGCATTTAACTGTCCGCATCGCCCAGCATTGCAATTTTTTGTGCTGCTGCTCTTTTTTCTTTTTCTTACAAATCTGTAGCAATACTTTTGATCATACATTATTATCAGTTGTAGAATTTCATCATCATATGAGTCACTGATGTTGCTTGGAAGAATGACAGACTCACATGAAACAAATGAATCCACATCAGAACTTTGCCTTTCTTCAAAAAATAAAAGCTCCTCTGTATCAAACATGCAATATTCAGGCACAACCAACATCTCATAATCAAATTTATCTTTATAAGTATACAAATATTCATCATCATTGTGTTCAGTAATTTTATCATTTATGTCCACCTTGAATGTCTCAAAAGAAGGCAGAAATAACTCAGAATGCAGCCCTATACTGAAAGCTTCATAGTTACCCCTGCAACTAGCACTATCCCCAACTGTACAAGCACATGCATCTGCAACTTGTCCATCCACCTCTGAATAGTGACCCTGTTTCTCCTCCTCATCAATGCACCGATAAACAACAACAAAAGTCTCAAACTCTGCATTGTGAAGGTAGTCAGAATCTTCAAGGAAACACTCATATTCAGCATCCATGTATATTTCATCATCTGAAAGGCTCATATATGCATCTGAATGCTGACAATCACTAACATATTCACTATCCCTTGAAGCAACATCTTCTATATTCAGAGTGAAACTTTGCATATCCACCTTATACAAATAATTAGGAATAGCTGGGATATGCATATTGCTGCAAGACACAACCTCATGTATGTATTTCATTTCATCACTTGAAAGGCATTTTGTGTTTGCAGACTCCTCATCTAGAGGCTGATAACAGTCCTTGTTTTCACCATTACAAGATGTGCCTACATTTTCTATAACATTTTCTTCATGTGTCATCATATCATGGCTGCACATACTATTCTGAAATATATTTCCCTCTACACAATCATTTATCAATGAACACACTGGAACAACAGAAATATATTCAGTTTGATAACTATTTTTACAACTTGCAGCCATGAAACCTATTGGCATTCCATATTTCTCATTGTTTTCAATATCCATAGCAAATTGGTAGGCCTGGTGAAGCATGACTAGTTCTTTATCTCTCAATGAATAACTCATTTCTTCATCAAATGCAGCCGAATAAATTGCTAAGCATAATGCATTATTGGGTCTCATATACTCAGGGATTTGCTTAACCAACTTAATAAATCTAAGATTAAAAGCTGGAACCAGTTCCTCATCTTCCTTTTGGATATTCATAAAATGTATGATCAATGAGGCCACATCAAATCTTTCACCAAACTGCTCTAGGAATGCAGTTTCTAAATCTATCCATGAAGAAACTGAACATACAGGTAGGTCTGAAAACCAAACCCTAGCATCATCTTCCAACGATTGAACAAAGAGTCTCATTACTACATCTTCATCCTCTACCTCATAATCTTCTATTAGATTACAAAATTTTTGCAGATGTTTGTTTGCCGATTCAGAATTTGATCCATCATATTTTGGCAAACATTTTCTAATTTTATTGGGAATAATATTTGGGTAACCAATAATTCCTGTGAAATTTAGGGCTTTATATCTTTTAATAACAAATGGTTTTCTTTGAGAGCACAACCAGGCATGCTATTCTAAACTCATCCTTTTTGAAAAGATGAAATACTTGGAAATATGTTGCAGCCTTGATAGGTTCGGTCAACAGAGTCGCCACCTCTCACAGAGAGGACAATATATCAACAAGGCACTTATATTTTCTGGATTCACCATGCCAGTAGAGCACCACAAGGTCATTTTTGGTATTGCTGCAACAACATCACTGGAAACAAGATTTTCTAGCCTTCCGATCGCTTGACTCTCTCTCTCCCCAGCAGAGTCGCCAAATCTGTTACCTCTTGAATCGGCAGAGGGTTTGCCCGCTCCAATGCATAGGCAAATTCGGTCAATAGATATGGGAGGTTGCGTGAGCTGCCTCCCCTTCACTTCTGGTTTTGCCGCACCAAGGGGGGTGTCCCTATTTGCTAAAGATGTAACATTGACTTGCCCTATGACAGGAAAATTTAGCTTTGTGATAACAGGCAGAATACTCTCATGTATGGACCAAGATTTGTGTGATAAATCACAAGGTTGGCAACATTCTTGGACATATTTGTCTGGTTAGGTATGAGAGTATGCAGGGGTTCCTAATCCTACTCCTACAACTAACAGGTTGGAATAATGGAATGGTTTGAATTTGATGGTTTGGGTGCAAGACAGGGGTTTTGGATCATAACTACTTCACAAGGGCAGACTGGTGCCTATCTTAGAGCGAGGAGTCACATAGATGTATACATGAGAGTGGCTTGCAACTAGCATTCAAGTTTCAAGGGGTTAGATTGATGCTTGCCTTACAAACATCACCCAAGAATGGGTATTTAATTGTCTCTACTTATGGATATCCAGGCTGACATACAATCTCCTCCACACTCAACCTAAAATAATTTAATCCATTCCCTGAATGGAAGTCTAAAGATCAAGCATGCAATACATAAATCTGTATTCTAGAATTTGAGAAACCCTTAGCAACCAAATTCAGAAGAAGAAATTCATACAACAAGTGGAGACAGACAACAAAACACATGCAAGAAGCATTTTTCATATAACATTAACACTGAAACTGAACATATGTGCAAGATACAACTCAGATCCAACACATAAACTCCACAGAGATACAACAGACAAGAAATGCTCTGTATTTCATTATTTACACAAAAAATTGCCCAAGTCTTCCACACATAATGAGTAACATAGTTTGGCTTTTATACCAAGACTGTGTACTCATCAAATTAATTACATGGCAAGTAAAAATTTTGCCAGATACAATGCATGAGAAATGGCGCTCAAAATTGAATGCAGCAGAGAAACAGAGGAGAAGAACAGGTGGGCTCAGGATCTGAGCCGCCGCTCAAAGGTCTGCTTCTTAAATCTGGTAGCTAGCCTGTCCATTGTCGACCCATACTTCTCTGTACAATATGTCATTATTGCCTAGCTACTCGTGGGATGCAGTAACGAAAACATTTGAAGATTTCTCGCTCAGAAAATGGGCTGCAAACAAAGAAACCCCCTCGTAGCTACGAATTAGAACATAGCCATTGATCTTCTCCCTACCGCCGAGATCCATGGCCCAAAAAAATTGAAAAGTCACTAACCAATGATTACGTGCCACGTAGGCACTCCATGTTCCTATCACTGACTTTTCCTTTTCCTTATTTCGCCATTTTCGCCCTTGTATATGCATAAACATATGCATATACAAATTCACTTTTTAAATCTTTGTATATACAGGATGCATATACATACAACAATTCAACATACAAGGCGGACCCCAAACTGTTATAGAACAAATTGGAATTTCCAATCGGGTCCACCCTGTATCTTCTTTCCCTACATATCTCAATGTATATCTGCATATACATACAACTTATACATACAAGGAACGGATTTCAAATTATCATGAAGCATGCTGAAGTTGCTTTGAAATCTAGCTTGTATCTAACTCCTCTTGTATATCGGCACACATACAAGCACTCAAACATACGAGCCATAGATGCCAAGCTTGAATTTGCTGAATTTGATCTTTGCATCGGATCCAGCTTGCATATTTATCTTTATATCTTTGCTTGTATGTCACATATACAAACTTGTTTGTATATACCTGCGGGCCCTACCACATGTATCTCGGCTGCACTGTAGCAAATGTATGTTGGCCCATGTATATTTTTTCTTTGTATATCTGCAATGTATATTTTATCTTGAACATAGCTGTTGTATGTCTGAACATACAAACCAAATATACATGCAACTCGATATACAAACAGGGAATATTCCTGGGAATCTGTGAAAGATTCCCCTTTTGTATATGCACCTTTTCAAGCCTGATATGCATTCAAAAATGCATATAATTGATTTTTTCAAAGGCCGATGGAGATTTTGCACCCGCCAATGCACATTTTGACCTGTATGTATATACAAAGACACTTGCACCTTAACTGATTTTTGCATTTTTTCAACTGCAGAGGCTAAAAGTGTTAAGTTTTCTAAATTTTTGGGAAGGTGTCTGCATATTTAAATGCTTGAAACCGGACTGCTCATGCAGACGGTAACACTAACAATGTGATTTGTGATTTGAGGTCTTATATTTTAGCATGTAGTCGAAGGTGAAGGACTTGAGGATACCGTATATATCTTGGGTATGGAAATTATAAGAGATAGAGTGAATAGAGAGCTTTGGTTGGGCCAAAGTATGTGAACTCTATGTTAGAGAGATTTAGCATTATAGTTTGCAGACCATTGTCTGTTCATATTTTAGTGGGGAATAATTTATTTGTAGAGTAGTTTCCATCAACACCTAGTGAGATGGAGGACATGGACCAAGTACCTTATGTTATTTCTTTTGGTAGTTTGATGTATGCTATGCTCTATACTAGACTAGACATTGCCTAAGTAGTGGGAGTCCTTAGTCATTTCATGGCTAATCTTGGACGAGTTCATTGAGATGTAGTTAAGAGGGTCTTTAGATATTTGTGGGGTACCTCTGAGTACTCTATTTATTATCATGGTGATTCTACAAGAGAGTAACACTTAGTGGATATTCATGGATTTTTGGATTTAGACTAGGTATGGGATGTTGATAGTAGGAGATCCACTAGTGGTTATGTTTTCACTTTGTTCAATGGTGCTATCAGTTGGATGAGAAAGTGATAGGTTATGGTTGCTTTGTCCACTGTTGCTTTGTCCACTATATAGTCTAATTACATGGTAGATACTCATGCTTGTAAAGAAGCCATTTATCTTAAGAGATTGTGTTTAGATGGGGGGCTGAGTTAGGGGTCTCTTATAGTTCTAGATGTGATAGTCAAAGTGCCATAAGTGTAGGAAAGAACCCAATCTTTCATGTGAGGACTAAGTACATTAATATCTAGTACCATTTATTTGTGACATAGTAGAATATGGGAGGGTGATGCTAGAAAAGGTTGACACTTTGAAAAATGTTGTAGATGCATTGACAAAGCTAGTGAGCACAAAGAAGTTTAGGTGGTGTAGTTAGTTTATGGGCCTCATGGCCCATAGTAGTTAGATTTTAGTGTTGGATTTCCCCATTACTCTTTGGAAGTGTATTCAATAAGTGGGAGAATGTTAGGAGACATGTATCAACCTTGCATCCTAATATTCCAATTTATTTATTAATTAAAAGCTAGGAAAATATTCATATTTGCTACCCCAACTTGGTGGGGTCATAACTCTGAGCTTGTTTATGGTGCAGGAGCACCTAAGAGAACACTCTGGAGTAAGAAGACACACATGATCAAAGGAGAAGCCCATGGATCAAATCAAATCAAATGGAACATCTTAGAACCAATAATTACATATTGTAATGGTCAAGATGATGTAATGTTTAAATGTCTTGAGGGTCCTGGTAAGGACCCTAGGACCAAAAATGATGTAAGTTGGGCCAATAGTGCCCCTAGAGTCAAATAGAGGTGTCTAAGATCAATAAGAAGGTTTAATGAACCTAAATAAAATCAAACATGATAAATAAATAAGGTAGAAGTTTATTAAATAAGGCAAAAATTCACTAAACCAAAGTTCAGAAATTCAAATTTCTGAATTATGCATTTAGGAGGGAAAGTCAATTTGAGTAGTTTCTTGGTGGTTAAACCAACTCCAACCGATGGGGATTGGTTAAGGAAGTTGGATAGAACTTATGTAATCATTCCAAGGCATTGGATGTACGGACAAGTACCTTGGAGGGAGTTTAGAGGTGCAAAAATTGAATAAAAAACAGAATTTTCTGATTTTTTCTGTAAATTTGCTGTTGCAGGCCGTACCATTTCTTTGTACGGAACTGTTTTGATCTGAAACCAATTGGATGTGGTAGGGGATTGAGTTAAATTTCATTTTCAATTGGTTTGAGGTTTTTATAGTGAATTTTGAGGGAGATATCACGTTTTTTCTGGAACTGCCTGTTTGACTGTGAAAACAGGGATTTTGAGGGTTTGCAATGCATTTTTGGACCTTTCCATGAATGTAGGATTCTGATTCTCATGGAATAGGTCCTTATTAACATGTAACATATGTTTCTAACCCTGACAAAGCAGGAGGAGTGTAAATGGGAGAGGTGATCACCATTTAAAGTCAAGGATTGCTTGTGGAAGAGCATTGAAATGGTGGCACGGTTATAGCAGCCGGAGATCCGTCTTAACAAGGTAACCTTTTTATGTTTGGTATTGTCTAATATGATCATGGAGATGGTGTTAGACCTTTGAATGAGGTCTGGAAGTGATTGGAAGTGGGAGATCTAGGAAGCCCTAGGTTTTAGGCCCTAGATATGAGGTTTTTGTATTTGAACATCTAAATGAGCAAAACTCCTGATAATACCTGGAAAATCCTTGGTTTTGAACCCTTTCCTAAGACTTTTTTTAGGTTTGAAGTGTGTGGGACAAGTTTGTCATAGGGTTCCTTTGTAAAATGGTCAATTTAGGCCTTGTAGGAAGGCAGCAGGGTGTTAGGACAGTCACATTTCGTCCAAAACAACAGTAGGTGAGTTTGAGATATGTTTTAGAACTCAATAGAGGGTATCCAAATCAGTCATTTGTTTCAAAAGTGTTTTGGGAAATTTTGGAGAAAAGTACAGTTTAGTCGCTGAACAAGACTACAAGGATTAGGCCTGTTTAAGGGGAATTGTCAAGAATCTATCAAATTGGTTTGTGAAACCTTTGGAACCTTGTTGGTTGGGGTAGGTTGAGACCCTAGAAGGTGCTAGAATTCATCTGAGAAGTTGGAATCCAAACTTGAGCCCTTTGGTGGAGTTTAGGACAAGAGGAAGACTAGAGAAGTCTTATTGGTTGAAGCCCACAAACTATTGAAACCTTTTGATCTTGTTAGATTATCTTTGGAGACCTAACATCTCTGCATCAGTTTATTAGAAATCAATGTTGTTGGATGCATTGGAAAGAACTCAAAATGAACCAAGTATAGATGCAATGAAGATTTAGACAAAGATGACACACCTCTTAAGCCATTCAAGGGCTAGAACCACTATGAAGAACCCCAAAAATGTAGATTACTAAGATGTAGATAATATTAAAAAATAGATTTTTAATATTTCCTAGATTTGACCAAGTAAATGCCATGAAAATGATACTATACCTCTATTGGATCATACGACATCTTTGAATGGGTTTGAATATGCCAAATTGGAGTGCCCAAATTGAGGAGTCATTATGACAGGTTATGACAATTGTAAGAGTGTCTTATTTTTAGAAGAGGAGAGCATGACCAACCTGGTCATTAGAATTTGGGCCAATTGTGGTACCATTTTTGGGTCATTGTTTTGACTCGTTGTTTTAATAAATCACTTGTGGTTTGTGGTTTATATTTTGCCTATTTACTTTTTCTTGAGGATGGAGTATTGTATGAGTTGTATGATTGACTTGTAGGTACTATTATGTTGCCAAAATTACTATAGAATCTGAATGTTGGAAATACTATAGTAAAGACATAGCTTGAGATTATAATGTTACTGCTTAGTTTTTGAATAATACAATTAGTTTTGCTTTAGAGTGTAGGGTTTTCCTCACATAAATCATTTTGTCATGGTATAATTTTCTTTGTGTATTAATTTCTATAATTGTAAGATATTTTGTTTTTGCATATACCTACCCTTAAAGATTAGTGTAGGAAGTGTTTCTACACCATTACTTCCTTTCATTTAGTATCAGAGCCTAATCACCTAAAATTCTAGGTGTTAGGGGCATGGTTTGTTGTACTAATATTTGATTAGGTGGGAGTTTACATAAAAGGAGATTTTGTTGAAAAAAATGGCAAGCACATTAAGGATAGAGATGGAGAAGTTCATGGGCACTAACTTTGATCTTTGGAAGATCAATATGGAGGATATGATTGTAGATAGAGATCTATTGGCTGCCATAACTAGATTCAAATCCATTGCAATGAATTAAGACAACTGGGACATGTTGAATAGAAAAGTGAAGGGCCTCATTAGGTTCTATTTGACATACTTTATGTTGTTAAATGTACATGAAGAAGCCACCACAATAGCTCTTTAAAATAAGTTGGGAGAGATTTATCAGGCTATATCCCTGGTAAACAAAATCTTCTTGAGGAAAAAGTTTTACACCCTTGGGATGGAGGATGGTGGTTCTATGGCTAAGCACCTAAACACATTCACTATGATTGTGACCTAGTTGCACTCTATTGGAGTGAAGATGAAGGAGGAGGAGGATCATTTAATGACACTTCTATGTTCATTTCCAGACTCACAAGATCACTTGGTGATGGAAATCAAGATCACTACCTCTAAACTCAAGATGGATGAGGTAGTTTCATAGTTACACTTAGAGGAGATGAGAAAAACTTTTGAATATACCAAGGAGATCCTAGTTGTTCCCAGAAAACCAAAAGATAAAGGAAAGAAGAAGGACAAAAAGAAAGACAAGGCTAGATCCAAATCCTATGGGAGATAAAAATCTCTTAGAAATACCAAGGCTAAGTGTTGGAATTGTGATAAGCCTAGTTATTTTATAAGAGATTGCAAGGAGGAGAAAACTAAATGTGATTTAGATGATGAGTCTGAAAAAAGTCTTCCCAGGATGACAATGATGCATTTATCATAGCCTTGGCAACACATGAATTGGAAGGTGCATTGTTGTTAGACTTTGGAGCTTCCTTTCATATGACCTCGCATTGGGGTTAGTCTTCGAAGTATGAAGAATATGATGATAGTAAGGTGTGCCTCAATGATGATTCTGATTTGAGAATTGTTGGCCATGACTCATGTTTTTCTTAGATTTCCTCATGGTAGAGTGGATGGGATTAATAGATTTCTACACATCCCTGGTTTGGCATGGAACCTACTTTCTGTTAGCAAGCTTAATGATGCCAGTGTGTAGTTTGTTTTCTCTAAAGGAGGGTGTAAGATGGCGCAAGGAGGTATGGTGCTCTCTAAGGGTATTCAAGAGTAGGCACTTTATTTCAGATGGATGCATGAATGGTTTAGTGCAATAGTTCTTCTATTCTTGTAGTAAATATTTGTTTTAGAATCTACACCTTCACCATTGTAACCAATAGTATACAGGAGCATTCCATCTTCTTCTAATGGTTGTGCTTCTAGATACCTAAGGGTTCTATTACTTCAAATACCAAGTCAACTATAGAGAAGACAATGTTATGACACCAAAGAATGGACCATATAGGATAGAAGGGTCTAAGGACCCTAAAAAATAAAAATCTTGTAGAGGATTTGAATGATTGTACTCTTGAATTTGATTTATATGAAAATTGTGTATATGAAAAAAAAACTACATTTAGTTTCACTCTAGTTCTCATGAATTTTTTGGTGTGTTAAAACTTGATTCATTCTAATGTTTTTGGTCGTAATACTATTCCTTCTATTTCAAAATCTTTGTATTATGTATCTTTTATATATGACTATTCTGGAAGGACATGGGTGTATTTCCTTAGAAGTAAATATGAAGTCTTTAGTCATTTAAGGATTTTAATGATCTTATAGAAAATTAGATTGGTAGGATGATTAAGGTTTTGAGAACTGATAATGGCGGTGAGTTTTGTTCAACAATTTTTGATAAATTCTTTAAGGAGCAAGCGATAGAGAGACATAAGACAATTCCATATGCCACTTAGAAAAATGGAGTTGTATCTAGAATGATAAGGATGTTAATAGAGAGGGCTAGAAGAATGCTTAGTGGTGTCAGCTTGGATCAAAAGTCTATGGTTTGTTACATGGTTAACAAGTATCCTACATCAACTCTTGTTGAAAAGACACCAATGAAGGTGTGGATGGGAAAAAATCCCTCATTAGAGTATCTTCATGTTTTTGGTTTTGAGGCATATGCTCATGTACCTAAGGATAAGAGGTCAAATTTGGGGAATAAGGGAGTTTAGTGTATCTTATTCAGTTATGGTGTTTTTTTGAAAGGGTATAATATTTGGGACCCTATGGATGAGAGAGTTTTATATAAAATAAATATTATTTTTAGAGAGATTAGACCTTCTCTTATAGTTTTTTAGATAGAAGAGGATGGGAGGAAAGATATGGTTCAACTACCCCCTAAGAATGACAAAGTTGGACTAGAATCTCTTGAAGGAGTTGAAGAGGAGGAGAGCTTAGGTAGTTTAAAAGAGGAGTCCACCTCAACTCTTGAGGAGATCCAATTAGCATATACAACAACCATATAGGTATACTCCTCTTGATTGGAGATGTATTTTTGCTTTGTTTACTAATACAGATGATACTAGAACTATGAATAAGGCAATGGGTATGGATGATTCTAAGTTTCAAAGAGTGGATATGGATGATGAGATGTTGCATTGAAGAAAAATGACACATGGGACTTAGTACCGTTTCCTAATGGATGAAAACCTATTGGTTGTAAATGGTTGTTCAAAAGTAAGATCAGTTTAGATGGTAGTATTGAGAAGTACAAGGTAAGGTTGGTTGCAAAAGGACATTCGTAGATTTAGGGGATAGACTTTGGTAATATTTTCCTTGGTCACTAAGTTGACATATATTAAAGGTTTCTATTATCTATAGTAGATACTTTTGATTTAGAGATGGAATAGATAAATGTGAAGATAGAATTCCACCATGATGACTTGGAGGAAGAAATCTACATGGAATGGCCGAAGTACTATGTTGTTAAACATAATTGCATTTATTATAAGATTGATGATGATTGATTCCTTGTTATCGTATTGTTTGTTGATGATATGTTGTTTTCAATAACAATAATGATGTGATTTATGTTTTGAGGTCTTGTCTTTCAAGATATAATCTAAGGTGAAGGACTTGGGGGTTGCCAGATAAATCTTGGGTATGGAGATCATAAGAGATAAAGTGAACATAAATCTTTGGTTGGGCCAGAGTAAGTATGTGAACTCTATGTTGGAGAGATTCAACATGATAATTTGTAGACCATTGTGTGTTCCTATTTTGGTGGGGACTAAGTAATCTATAGAGAAGTGTTTGTCTACACCTAGTGAGATGGAGGACATGGCTTGAGTACCTTATGTTAGTGTTGTTGTCACAACCCCTTGTTTCCAATAATTAGTTATGAATTTAAATATTATTATTTAATTAATTGTCGACTAATATCGACTTGTGTTTGCGACAGGATGCTCTCTCACTCTCTTGAAGGAGAGATCTAGAGTATCATCAAGGTAGAGGGCGTTTAGCTGACTGGAGACAAAGTGATGTGAAGGGATCTATGCACACACCACTTAGTCTATTTTGCATAACTATATTCATGCATGGAAAATATATGCAGTTATTTACTTGGATATTAGAATAATTTAATTGCAGGATTGATTAAGAAAATAATTAGTGGCAAATAAAATTACGAGTACAAATTTCAAGTTTAAAAATAAATGCATTTTCAATTTTAAACCTTTTGAAAGATTATTTTGATGCTATTTGGGTCACAAGGTGAAGTCGCAGGTTCATGTCATAAAAGCATTTTATTTTTAAAGGGAATCTTGGGATTCAATGCAATAGTGGCATTTAAATGTTTTGCTATTCTGAGTAGGAACTAATTATTATTTTCTAATTTCTTATTGAAAAATTAAATGCATTTTACCATCTTGTGGATGTAAAATTTGTGAATCAGAAATTACACTTGCACAAATTAGAATGAAGAATAAATTGTGAATAATTACATTGACTGCATTGATATGCATTACTTTTAGCTTAGGAATTAGTACAATATATATAGTAGAAGATGAGCCATCTAGAAAAGCAACTGCCAACTAGAAAAAAAGGCATGCAACTCCATGCAAGATTGCACAACTAAACAACCAGCTTTATGCAAGATTGCACAACTAAGCAATCATTATTTTAACAACCTAACAACTAGCAAACTTATCTAGAGGAATATCCAAGAATAGAAATTCTACACTAACACTGGAGCATTCAAGAAAATAAATATATGTTTTAAATACTCTTTAAATATGGGAAAAAGAGGGGGATAGAGAATTGTTTTTGGCTTGGGTCGTGCGTTACTGAGACGGAGTCGGATGCTCATCAGAAGATTTTTATCATGCAATGGTTGGTTAATGATTTCTCTTTGAACGCAATCTTTCCTTGGAAGTGCAATGGAATTTGGACCAGAATGTTGTCTGCCTTTTCAATGGTAACAATATCATAGTTTTTCACAGGTATGTTATCCAGAATATTCATCACCCATTTATGCATCTTGAACAATGTCTTTAGCCTGTTTTTGTTTAAGCACCTATTGGCGCAAGCAGAAATGTTTTCTGTTCTTTTCTCTTCCTCTACATTTTGCATGAATGCCTATCAGAGCTACTTATTTTCGACTTAGAGCCATCTTCTCAGATATGCTCTTAGAAAATGCATCCACACATTCTCTACAGTTCTTACCAGCTCCATGTTAAGGTTTAGGGTGTCCTCACGCTAGCCAGCACTGTCGAGAAGGTCAACCAAGCACATAATAATCTATTGAAGCCGTAAAACAATAAGAATTACTCATATGCTAGATTACCATATCTTTTATATCGTTGGGTTGCATATCTTGCAATCATCTTATGTCTTTTCTTGAGCCATTCCTTCAAAGAGTTCTCATGCCTTGACTGTGCTTTCTCAATTGGTCGATTCAGCCATAAGTCGTGGAATTGGGTTTCACGCCTATCGTTTGCACTCTTCTTTTATTTAAATGTTTTAAATTCAAATCCTTTTGTGCAAAACCTGCATCTTCTTTCGGCATCTGGGAGGTGATTTCCTTTTTCCACGCTTTTTGTATAAGAAGAGCTATTTTTTGTATATTTTGGTATGTCTTCTCAAGTAGATGAATGTGGATCCACAGCTTGTGTAGGTTCTTAATGTATCTTTCTCTTTTTCTCCCGTTTACTCCCTGGTAAGCTTCCATACTTGTCATAACCTCTAGTATATTCTGCATTCTCTAAGAATGCGCTTCATCCATCTATATTATCTGGCAAGGATCTACTTTCTATTATAATCTCTGCACTAGCAGAGGGGACAACCACTCTACTTAAATATCATCCACTTTAATGGTCAAACACTCAATAACAATCTTAGGTCTCATTCACAACAAAAAATGGTAAATATTTGTCCTATTTTTATTGGTCTAAATTAACTGCCATGAGGGTTGTGGAATCTGATGAAACACCTGCTGATTACATTTTCTTGAAAGTTTCAATATCCTTACACAAATCTATTTTGTCCATATCTTGCAATCATTACACTCTATTGGCTAAATATTTCTTGAGGAATTATGCCAAAACATTGGTGTGCTCTGACTATGCTTCCGTACTTTGCATACACGTCTACCGCTACTGTTGCAACTATTAAGTCTTTCTTTTTATTTCTTTTAGTGTACATTGCCATTAAGGGATTTTGATCAATGCTACAATTGGCAAGGAAATCAACATCTGCGTTTACACTTCTGTGACAATGAGTAAAAGAGACCTTGCTGAAGCTTGATATGAGGGAACACACCTTGTTTAAGTACACTCTACTTAAATATTATCCACTTTAATGGTCAAACATTCAATAGAAATTTTACACCTTATTATAACAAAAAGTGGTAAATATTTGTCCTATTTTTATTGGCCAAAATTGACCTTTGCCTAACTTCCAATTTGTACAACCACCTTTATTCACAACATTGGTTACTATTTGTGAGTCTCTTTCAACCACAAGATTCTGTGCACAATTAGATGAGGCTAACACCATTCCATCTGCCACACCCTTCCATTCAACCGAATTGTTTGTTTATGCCCTAAAAATAAGGAAATGGAAATGGAAATGGATCCTTTTATAGTCTACGATGTGGGGCAACCTGATTTTGGGTCTAAATGAGGCTTATAATATATGAGACTACCTCATACTCCTAGTATGCAGGGGCACCTAACTGTGCTTCTAATATGAAACATACATACCCTACCCCCTGCAAGATTTGAACTTGTAACCTCTCTTTCAAGAGGGCAATTTTTTCACCAACAGGGCTACTTAGGAACGAAACTGCCATCCACTATGACACCCATCAAAATTTGACATGATGAAGCCATTATGTTTATAGGATAATTTAGAGATTAATGGTGTCGTGGGATCTATCAAAACTGTTGCATGAATGGTTAGATATTATTGTTATTGTTGCGGCTTGTTATGTTGTGTAACCACGACTGAATTAGTCTCGTTATTTGAAAATCTAGAATATGATAGCCTTTAGATACTTTTGGAAACTTAATCCCTTATTTCCTTAGATCTTTTACTCATAGATTGAATCATTTTAGAAAGAGTTAGTTATACTAAAAAAAGAGGATCTTAGATATGTTTAGGTTAGTAATTAGGAAATGTTTAATGTAAATTTAATTCGTGTTGGAAATTTAAGTTTTCCGTGGGTGATAAAAGTATACTTGTTTATAATGTAAGTCTTCTTTTGGGTCTTGTAAGTTATAATAATTCCATGTTATCAATGTAAGAGCTTATATATGTCAATCTTCTCCCAAGATTAAGTCTTGAATCTAATATAATATATACTTTTTATGAGTTAACTTCATATCTCTCTATTTAGTATGCTTGTTGTTAATAAAAAGATGTAGTTTAAACTTTAAGACATAGTTAAGAGATGTGTAAAATTTCATAGCGATGAATTATTCTATGAAGTAAGAGCTCATATATGTTCTTAGATCCTTGATAATAATGTTTTAATACTTTTATTTCAGTATGTTTTAGGGTTAGAATTTATCATGACAACTTTTGTAGGTGTTTTATTTGAAAATAGTTAACCTAGGATAAGGATAGATATTGTTATTTTAGTAAAGATCTTATTGGATGATTTATCATTAGTTACTACATTAGCAAGGAAAATATTAAATATATCAAAATGCTTATGTTAAACTTAGAGTTATAAATATCTCATTTTTGAATGGAAAGGTGTTCTTTATAGGCTCGCATATTATGGGAATTTTAGTAAACCATTATTTATGAACTTATCTCTTAATTAGGGGATATGTTTGATATAATATTAAATGTTTAGCTATTACACATGTGATATCTAAAGCTTCAGTCCTGTTATATACTCTCTCATGATCCTCATAAGGTACTTTTATAATTGAATTGTATGATGCTAAGGTGTCTAAATGGTTTGTAGAATCTTGTTAATAAATGCATATTTTGGATGACGAATGATTATTGGAAATGTAAGAAGTATGACTAATTGCATCGTTGGATGAAGTATGTTTTGGTGTTATGTATGCACTTTATTTTTCTCCATTGTTGTATGTTGAGTTAGAGATAGAGCATGGACGAGGGTCAGATATGGAGTAATAGAGAAGGATGGATTCCAAATAGCAATCCCACACATCTTAAAAGATGCTTTGGCCAAAGCTTGCTGGTCAAACCTAGTATTAGTTATTGTTTGACCTTTTATTTCTCTCTGACATATCATGATTTAGATTAGTATATGCATTTGACACATGCTATAGGCATGATAGATAAATCATGTTGCACCAAATTCCTTTACGCATGCCGGCTTCAGTTTTCTAGACCCTTGCGAAGGGTCAGGCTTCTCCCTGTAGGAGGAAGACCGGGGAGGCGTGAGCCTCGTGGCTAGGCAGTAAATCGCCTTGATGATGCTCTCTCTCCGCCAGATTCAATGTCAAAGATATGGTATGATATCGAAGACATTGTATGGGCAATGTTCTTTTGTATGAGCCTATATGGCTATTTATTGTAAAGGCATAGTCCTATTTTACAATGCTATTTGATTAGCTAATGTAATGAATATTATTTTATTATATTGATGAAAGCATTTTTCATGAGATGTGTTAATTATGGGGAAAAAATTATTTCTTCCCTTTTTCCGCACCATTTTATAAGAATAATATTATTTTATTTTAGTGGTTCTTATAGTTGTTGGAAGTTTGATGTTTGCTATGGTTTGTACTAGAAAAAATATTGCCTAAGTAGAGGGAGTCCTTATCTGTTTCATGGATAATACTAGATGAGTTCATTGGGATGTAGTTAAAGGGGTCTTCAAATATTTGAAAGGTACCCCTAAGTACTTGATTTGTTATCATGACGATTCTACAAGGGATCAACACTCAGTGGATATTCATTGATTTAAGGACTAAGATGAGGAAGAGGATGTTGATAGTAGGAGTTTCACTAGTGGTTATGTTTTCACTTTGTCCAATGGTGTTGTTAGTTGGATGAGAAAATAGTAGGCTATGGTCACTTTGTCCACTATAGAGGATAAGTACATGGCAGCTACTCATGCTTGTAAAGAATTAATTTGGCTTAAGATATTATGTTTAAATCTGGGGTTGAGTCAACAAGTTATTACACTTCTATGTGATAGAGTGCCATATGTTTGATAAAGAACTTGGTCTTTCATGAGAGGAAGAAGAACATTGATGTCCAGTACCATTTTTTTGTGACATGGTAGAGGATGGGAGGGTGATGATGGAAAATTTTGAGACTTTCTAGAATGTTGCAGATGCATGGATGAAGCCAATGAGCACAAAGAAGTTTAGGTGGTGTAGGGAGTCTATGGGCCTCATATCTCCTAATAGTTAGATTTTAGTAATGGAGTTCACATTTTCTCTTCAATAAGGTATTTGATAAATGGGAGAATATTGGGAAATGTGTGTCAACCTTTCAATCTAATGTTATGATTTATTAATTATTTATAAACTAGGAAAATATTTATTTTGGTACCCCAACATGGTGGTGTCATAACTCCTAGCCTACTTATCAGAAATTGAAGTTATTGGATACACTGGAATGAAATCTAAAAGGCCTAAGTAGAGTTGCAAGGAGGATTTCTTCCAAGATGACACACCTCTTCAACCATCTGAGGGCCAAAAATGCTCTAAAGGCCTCCAAAAATGTAGATTACTGAGATGTAGAAAATATCAAAAAATAGATTTTTGATATTTCGTAGATTTGACCATGCAAATGCCATCCAAATTTTCTTGGACCTCTATTGGATCATAAGACATATTTGAATGGGTTTGAATATGCCAAAGTGGAGCATCTAAATTGAGGGGTCATTATGGCAGGTTATGATAGATGTAAGACCATCTTATATTTTTGGTAGAGGAGACCATGACCAACTTGGGCATTGGAATTTGGGCCAATTATGTCACTATTTTTGGGTCAACATTTTGACTCACAGTTTTAGTAAAACTATTGTGGTTTGTGGTTTTAGTTTTCCCTATTTATTAGTGCTTAAGGATGGAGTATTGTATGATTAACTTGCAGGTACTATTATGCTATTGAGATTACTCTAGATTTTTTAATGTTGGTGATATTCATGTAAAAGAATAGCCTAAGATTTGTATTATAGCTACTTAGTTTTTGAATAATACAAATGGTTTTGCTTTGGAGTGTGGGGGTTTTATCCCAAAGGGGTTTTCCCCATGTAAATCATCTTGTCATGGTATAATTTTTTGTAACTATAAGATCTTTTGTTTTTGCACATACCTCCCCTTAAAGGTTAGTGTAGGAAGCATTTCTACACCATTTGTTCCTTCAAAATAAAAATCAAGAGTACAATCATTCATCCACTCAACTAGATTTTTTTGGGTCCTTAGACCCTTCTCATCTTTATGGCCAATTCTGTGGACCCATAGCATTGTTTTCTTCATAGGTAATTTTATATTTTAAGAAAGAACTCTCTCAGGTACCTAGAAAGTATGACCATTAGAAGTAGACACAACACTCCTCTTTGTTACTAGTTCTAATGGTGAAGGTGTAGATTATATAGATATCTTTGCTATAGGGCCAAAATAACTATTACATTGGACAATGCATGCATCTAGTTGAAATAGAGTTCCCACATGAACACCCTTAGCAAGCACCATAGCTCCTTGCACCATATTACACCCTCCACTAGAGAAGAAAACCTACACACATATATCATTGATTTTACTAATTTTTAACAAGTCCATTCCAAACCAGAGATGCACAACACACCATTTATCCCCTTCACTTGTCTACCAAGGAATCAAAACTAGACTCTATCATGGCCAATTATGCTCAAATGAGAATCATCACTGAGGTAGACCTTCCCACCATCATATTTACCATACTTTGAAAATTACCCCCAATAGGAGGTTATATGGGAGGAAGCTCCAAAGTCTATCATCCATGCACCTTCTAATGTATGAGTTGTGAAGGCCAGGACAAATACACCTACATCATCTTGAGAAGACTTTTCAGACTCGTAATCTGAATCAATTTTCTTTTTCTCCTCTTTGTAGTCTATACGATAGTGCATAGTATTAATGTAGTGCTAACACTTAGCCTTGGATTTTATAAGATATTTGGATCTACCATGGGATTTGAATCTATATTTTTATTTTTTGTCCTTCTTCTTACCTTTTTCCTCTAGTCTTCTAGAAACAATTAGGGCCTTCTTAGTAGATTTTAAAAGTTTTCCATTGCATCTCCTCTGATGGTAAAGTAACCATTACCTCATCCATTTTGAGTCTCAAGGTAGTGTTCCCAATTTCCATAACCAAGTGATCCCACAAGTCTATAAAAGAACATAGTGTCATGCAATGATCCTCCTCCTTCATTTTCACTCCAACAGAGTGCAAATGGATCACAATCATATTGAATGAGTTCAAATACTCAACCACAAAACCACCATCATCTATTCTCAAGGTGTACAACTTATTTCTTAGTAAAATGTTTCTAACCAAGGATTTATCTTGGTACAAGCCTCCTAATTATTCCAAGAGATTGTGTGATGGCTTCTTCATGTACATTCAAAAAATTAGAATCCACTGATCAATCGGACCCTTCACCTATTCAATATATTTTAGTCAAATTATGACATTGTGGTGGGTTTGGATGTGGATATGATAGATCATAGATTTGTGTCTAAAAGCATATCCTCTATCTTGAGATTTCAAAACTCAAAGTTAGTGTCAGTTAACTTCTTCATCTCTATCCTTGACATGCTTTCCATTTTCTTACAACAAGCTCTCCTTCTATGAAATATCCCACTCAAACCAAGATTAGAACAAAAAACCTTTCCCTTGACACCTAGGACTCGAGACAATCAAGCTATGATACCAAATTAAAGTAAGTAGAGGTGTGGACTAAAGTTTTTACACTAATCTATGAAAGGAGGTATGTGGAAAAATTGAATTGATCATATAATTACAAGGAAATAAACACAAAATAAATATTCTATAACATAATGATTTATGCAAGGAAAACTTGTTCAAGAGAAAAAAACTCATACTCCAAAGAAAATCAATGTATTATTTAGTAATAAAATAGTTATAATTCACTTCCAAACTCTAAGCCTTTACAAGAGTATCACCAATAAGAGATCTAGAGCAATTCTAGCAAAATAATAGTGTTGGAGCAGCCAAGATCAAGAAGCAAAAGACCAAAATAACTTCCACGAAAGACAATTGCACATAAAAGCCAAATAATATATTCAAAAGCTAATTATAATGTACATAGATGCCCTGTATAAATAGGCATGAGAGAGAAGGTATGATGGTCGAACACAACGACTGACTAACCTTCCTAAGATGCGACACTTGTGAGGTCAAGTGACAAGTGCTCATACAAGTGGCAAGTAAACATACAAGAGGTGTCTCAAAAGCATGAGGATGCATGTCTTCACCACATAAAGTGAGACAAACTCTAAAAAAGATAAGTAAACTTAAGCTAAGTGTGAATAGGTCAATCCTAGTAAAGGTGATATCCTAACTAGATATAATAAGACTTTATTTTCACTAACACCCCCCCCTTAAGTGCAACTTAGTGAGAAGCGATACAAGTTAGGTACCCATTACAAATGAATTTCTCAAAAGTGGAGAAAAGGAGAAAACCCAGTGGGAAAAACCCCTCCCAAAAAAGAAATGATACATGTAAAAAATGTACAAGTGAAGAAGAATAAGATAGAAGGAGGACTCATCATGACCCCCTAGGACTACTTCTATCACTAATGTACAATATATGTTCCCCCCATAGGAGATAAAAGATGAGAAAGTCAATGTGAGCCCCCCAGAAAATATGAAGGAATGAACTCCATGTGAAGAGATAGATCCTCACAAATCTGATATAAGAAGAGAAACCATGTAGCCTCCACTCAAAATACCTCTTGTAGTGTGTGTAGAAGGTCAACACTGGATGTTGAAGATGATCCATGAACGTTGAACCACATTTCTCCCCTTAGTAAGAAAAAGAACCACAGAAGTTTGCAAATGATCTTCCCATTCCTGATAGGAACATGTAGGAAGAAGAATGAAAGTCTCTAAATTTTGCACTGTTGCAAGTATATGCCTAATCGATGTTGTCATTGATGTCAACATATCTTTGTTGTCATTAGTGTCAACTGTGTCATATTCTATTACTTGTTAGAAGCCTTATGTGTTGAGGATATTGATAAAATTGGCCTCTCCGGAAGAATCAAGTGAGTTACAGTGGAGTGCAGTATAGACGATGAGTTGTATGCTAAAGAACAGTCTAGTAGATTGCTCTACATTTCCTTCTGCTTATAGATCTAGGTTTGTGGATTGGAAGTTGTTCAAAGGGATGCCTAAAGATGCTAAATCTTGAGTTTGAGCCTCCAGGGTGTGAGGTTGTGAGAAAGTTGCATTCACCAGAATAAAGCCTACTCATTCTGATTATTCTCTAGTGACAGGGAGAAAGTATTATGCTCCGCATTCCTCCGCAATAAATTATTTTGCTCTGCGGTTCTAGAGGGAAGTCTGGGATGATGATAAGTGCCTACAATTGTAGTGGTTCATGTTTTGGTGGTCCGCAAGCTATCTTTCTTTTATGACAGTTGAAGACAGTGAAGTTCATGTGTTCCGGTGAAGAAGATCCTATTGTTAAAGTGGCTAAGGTTTGTGTGGTTGCTCCTGGTGATTATAACGTGCTTGTGGACACCTCGTGATCATGTTCCTATCTTCACATTGGTCCGTGTTAAGGAATTGAGATCATGTTTTGAAGATTGTTCCCAAATAATGTAGCGTGTAACCAGTCTTGGCCGACTTGGTTATTTCCAGTAACTCTGGAGATTCGTTGAAGATTGTGGAAGCGTGTTGTGGCATGGAAGATTGTGTTTGAGTCCCAACTAAGGCATGGCGTGATCCACATTTCATTTCCTTTGCATAATGTTGTAATAGGTCAGGACCTATTTTGTAAATGTTTGTAATGCCGACCTTGGAGATTGTTCCAATGGTTGATGATTGTGATGCCGACATTGATGATCATTCCAAGGTTGAAGTGTACAAATACTTGTAGTTGAGTCGTGGAAAAGGTGTCCTTGAGCGAAAATGGAAAGATAATAAGAAAGGTCCAAAAGGCAGAGAAGAGAAGAGGTAGAGCAAAGAAGAGGTAGAGCAGAGTAGAGGCAGAGCAGAGTAGAGGAATTATTGTACTTCAATCACAGACATAAAAAGGTGTTGATCATGGCAGAGAGCCTGGCAGTGAGCCGCTAGTAGGGTTTAATAGCCCTCATGGTTTAACATCCCTTATTGTAATCTTGCTAGGTTTAGGGTTGAGGCAATGAGACTGCTAGACCTAGTTGTTCTTCATGGCAGTAAGCCAGTATGTTTAGGCCCGTGGAGTGACCAAGCCTGAACATCATTATTTCAAGATTGAAATATATATTGAGAGCTAATCCTCTTCGTGGTTTTTCCCCACCTTGGGGTTTTCCACATAAAATCTGGTGTCTCTTGTGTTTGATGTTGTATTTGTGGTTAAGTTTCTGACTTCATGCATTTATTGTTAAATCATAATAATTGTGGATAAGTGATTGATGTTTAATTGCAAAAGTGTTTAAGTTTTTGTGACAACTGATTCACCCCCCCTCCTCTCAATTGTCTAGGGAATATTAACAATTGGTATCAGATCCAAGACCCTTTGGAAAGAGTCTAACAACTCGAGGGAGATCCTGATGGAGTCAAAAGAAAAACAACTACTCACCAATACACCCAAATATTCATCAAGAGATATTAAAGGAAGATTGTCCAAGGAAGCAATTTATGAAGAAAAGAGTGTCAACCATCAAAGATGTTCTAAAGTATGCACCAGTGATGAAGTCATGTTTCAAAGTGAAAACTGATGTGTTATTGATAGTAGCTATTCAAACCAGATGACTGGTGACAGGAGTAAGTTTGTAAGTCTAGAAGAATGCAATGAAGGACTAGTTACATTTGGAGATGACTGCACTACTAAAATTTGTAGAATAGGATCAATCAACTTTGGTAACAGACAAATTTCTGAAGATGTTCTTTATGTAAAGAATTTGAAACAAAACCTCTTAAGCGTTGGATAGTTATGTAAAAAGGGTTTCAAGTTTATATTTGAGAATGATTCCCTTGAAATCAGAGAAAAATATGGAGCTACAATAGCAATTGGAAAAAGAACATAAGAGAATCTCTATCATCTCAGAAATAGTGATTTTCTTGGGTACACGTTGCAGACCAGTGAAAGTTGGGTCTAGCATAGAAGACTTTGTCATACAAATCTTGATGACTTAACAAAAACAAGCTCAGCTCAGATTGTGAAGGACCTACCTGAGATTGATTACTCAAACAACATTAGTTGCAGGAAATGTCAAAGGCTGTCAAGAAAAATATGGCAGGATAAAGAAAGATCTTCCATAGAACAATTGGAATTGATTCATACAAGATTTTGTGGTCCTACAAAGATACCAAGCCTCCATGATTACAGGTACTTTATGTTTTTTATTGATGATTTTTCTAGAATGACTTGGGTCAGTTTTTTAAAGGATAAATCAGAGATTCTAGATGCACTCAAAATCTTTAAAGAAACACTTAAAAATGAGCTAAGCTTGAAAATCAAAAGTCTGAGAATTGGCAAAGAAGAAGAGATCATCTCAAATGACTTCAATATGTTTTGTGAAACCTATGGGATAGAAAAATAGCTCTCTGCTAAAAATAAGATAATGGAAGAAGAAAGTAGAACTATTCAGTAAACTACAAAATTATTGATGGAAGAAACAAATATGCCAAACACATTTTGGAAGGAGGCAATTCAAACCACCATCTATACATTAAACAGAGTTCAAGTAAGAACCAAGGAAGAAAAGACTCCCTTTGAGTTATGGTGTGGATCAATACCCACTGTGAAATATTTCAAAATCTTTGGAAGCAAATGCCTCATTAAAATGGAAAAGGACAATGCTAAGTTTGAGGAAGGCATTTTTCTCAGGTATTCATCTTGGATCAAAGCCTGCCTCTATTACAACAATAGATTGGGAAGGATTATTGAAAGCACAAATGTTAAAGTCAATGAGAGCATTCAAGATAATTCGGTCTCAACCAATAAGGATTTACAAATTGAAGAACAAGAAGGTTTCCAGAACACCAAATGTGATGCGGAAGGTTACAAAGTTGCTATGAATCAAGTGAATATGTGCTTGATCATCCATATTGATAGTAACAACTCAAAAACTGCAGAAGAAGATATGGACTTGAAAGAAAATATAACAGAAGCAAATGATCACATTAAAGAGTTAAGAAAACAAATTAGGCAGTTACAACAAACTCTAAAAGAGGAAAATGAAAAGACAAAAATTGAGAAATGTCTGAAAGACAAACTTAAAGATTGCATGAAGCTTGAAGAAGAAGTTGAAGACTTGAAAGCTGATCTGAAACATGTGCGGGCACAAAGAGACCAATTCAGTATGAGTGCTGCCAGATACGATAAATTAATGGCAGGCCAGAAAAATGATGATGTCAAAGAAAGCATGAAAATTGAAAAAGTTAAAGGGCTTAGAGCAAGTCAGGAAGAGAACAAAATAGACAGATTCAGAATCAAAGAAGCAGAAGACCATTAATCAGGCAGCCAAATGCTCAAAGATATCCTCTCTTCAATAGTCACTGTTATAAATGCAATAAGTACGGTCATAGGGCTACTCAATGTCGAAGTAGAATGAATCAAAATCCTCTATCTTTCTCTGGTAAATGCCTAAATTGCAAAAAGATTGGTCATAAAGCAAACAAGTGCAAAAGTATGTCAAGAAATATGTCAAACTATTATGGGAATGGTCAACTCTTCAATGGCAAGTGTTTCATATGCAAGAGATTTGGACACATGGCTATTCAATGCAAATCAAGGATGAATTCATTCAAGGAAGAAATCAAGGACAAGGAAACATTGAGTGTCTCAATTGCAACAAATTTGGACATATTGCAAAATTCTGTAGAAATAAGAAAAAGGATAATCAATCAGAATCAAGGGAACCAGTTGAAAAGGTTAATCTGGCACAAGTCAAGGAAGAGATGAACCAGGTTTGGGTCAGGAAGGAAACAAATGAAGGAAGAAATGAGTCTGCTCCAAGCTCCAGAGTAGCTACTTCCTCTGAGAAATAGATTGTGAATTATGATTTAGGGGGAGTCGTATTGCAAATTCTAAATCCCCCAGCCAGATAGTCAGTACTGAGATCCAGCACAGAGATATGTTATGACAATTTGCTTGGAAGGGTTTTGATCTAAAACCCTAAAAATGACCAAATGTGCAAGTAAGGAGGGATTGCAAGTGATCAAGAGCCTCTACCTCTTAGTAATTCAGCTGCATCTAAGAAGCAAAAGTAGAAGAAGAAGAAGAAGAAGAAGAAGAAGAAGAAGAAGAAGAAGAAAAGTAAAAGAACTATCCAGAAGAAGGAGGACCTAGATGAACTAGGTCAAGGTTTAGAAATGCCCAAGACTGTGGCAGATGAAGCGCCTAAATCAAAGACCATTGAATCTGAACCTGCAAAAGCAAAAATATTGCCAGATGAAGCTAGTGTTGAACCTTCCCAAGGAATCACATGTGATGGCAGTCAAGAGAATTGTGAGATTGGTTCGGAGATGTGGATGACAGAAAAAATACAAGTGGAGGTACATTCTTCTTGGGAAAAAGGTTATTATCTTGGTTGAGAAAGAAACAGGATTCAATATCCTTGTCTACTGTAGAAGCAGAATACATTGCAGCAGCATGCAGTTGCACTCAAGTGTTATGGATGAAGCAGACTTTGAAGGACATTAGAGTTGTGTATGAGCATACAATCGCAATCTTTTGTGACAGCACAAGTGCCATAAACATATCAAAGAATCTAGTAATGCATTCAAGGACAAAGCACATATCCATTAGTTATCGTTTTCTAAGAGAAAAGGTGATAGAGAATGAAGTCAAGTTGGAATATGTTTCTACCAAAGATCAGATTGCAAACATTTTCACAAAGCCTCTACCTAAGGATACTTTTGAGTATCTCAGAGAAAAGTTAGGGGTTATCACCCCTCCTGCTCTAAACTAAGATGCACAGTAGTGCATCAGTCTAGTGGTGCCTCCTTAGATCTGGATTGATGCCTTTTAGGGCTACTTCTTAGGGGGAGTAGTTAGAGAGTTCAGAAGAAAGATTGAATCAGAGCAGAAAAGTACAAGTATGTGCCCTTTGCCATTGATGTCAAAGGGTGAAACAAGTCATGTGAAAAACTTAGATAGACAAAGAGTGCAGATGTGTAAAGAGAAAGGGGGAGAATCTTGTAGAAAGAAAGAGTGCAAGTGTGTAAAGAGAAAGGGGGAGAATCTTGTCTGGATGGTTGTTGCAGTTTTTCACATCATATGTTGCCATCAATGACAAAGGGGGAGATTGTTGCAAGTATGTGCCTAATCGGTGTTGTCATTGATGTCAACATATCTTTGTTGTCATTAGTGTCAACTGTCATATCCTATTACTTGTTTAGAAGCCTTATGGGTTGAGGATATTGAGAAAATTGGCCTCTCTGAAAGAATAAAGTGAGTTACAGTGGAGTGTAGTATAGACAGTGAGTTTTATGCTAAAGAATAGTTTGGTAGATTGCTCTGCATTTCCTTCTACTTACAGATCTGGGTCCATGGATTGGAAGTTATTCAAAAGGATGCCTAAAGATGCTAAATCCTAGTTTGAGCCTTCGGTGTGAGGTTGTGAGAAAGTTGCATTCACCAGAATAAAGCTTGCTCATTCTAATTATTCTTTGGCGACAGGGAGAAAGTATTATGCTCCGCATTCCTCTGCAGTTCTAGAGGGAAGTCTGGGATGATGATAAGTGCCTACAATTGCAGTGGTTCATGTTTTGGTGGTCTGCAAGCTATCTTTCTTTTATGACAGTGAAGACAGTGAAGTTCATGTGTTTCGGTGAAGAAGATCCTCTTATTAAAGTGGCTAAGGCTTGTGCGGTTGCTCCTAGTGATTATAACGTGCTTGTGGATGCCTCCTAATCATGTTCCTATCTTGACATTGGTCCGCATTAAGGAATTGAGATCATGTTTTGAAGATTGTTCCCAGATAACGTAGCGTGTAACTAGTCTTGGCCGACTTGGTTATTTCCAGTAACTTTAGAGATTCCTTGAAGATTGTGGAAGAGTGTTGTGGCGTGGAAGATCATGTTTGAGTCCTACCTAAGGCATGGCATGATCTGCATTTCATTTCCTTTGCATAATGTTGTAATAGGTCAGGACCTATTTTGTAAATGTTTCTAAAGCTGACCGTGGAGATTGTTCCAATGGTTGATGATTGTGATGCCAACCTTGATGATCATTCTGAGGTTGATGAAGTGTACAAATAATTGTAGTTGAGTCATGGAAAAGGTCTCCTCGAGTGAAAATGGAAAGATAATAAGAAAGGTCCAAAAGGCAGAGAAAAGAAGAGGTAGAGCAAAGAAGAAGCAGAGCAGAGCAGAGGAATTATTGTACTTTAATCACAGACATAAAAAGGTGTTGATCGTGGCAGTGAGCCACCAGTAGGGTTTAACATCCCTCAGGGTTTAACAACCCTTATTGTAATCTTGCTAGGTTTAGGGTTGAGGCAGTGAGCCTGCTAGACCTAGTTGTTCTTCATGGCAATAAGCCAGTATGTTTAGGCCCATGGAGTGACCAAGCCTGCACATCATTATATCAAGATTGCAATATATATTGAGAGATAATCCTCTCCATGGTTTTTCCCCACCTTGGGGTTTTCAACGTAAAATTTGGTGTCTCTTGTGTTTGATGTTGTGTTTGTGGTTAAGTTTCTAACTTCATGCATTTATTGTTAAACCATAATACTTGTGGATAAGTGATCGACGTTTAATTGCAGAAGTGTTTAAGTTTTTGTGGCAACTAATTCACCCCCCCTCTCAGTTGTCTGGGGAATATTAACATGCACAAGATCTAAAGATGTAGATGATGCCCATGATGTCTTTGAAGGATGCTCAATTATCTCTAAGCAAATGCTGACGTGTGACAAATGTTGATAACACGAATCAGGTACCATTTAAGATTTAGGAACAAGGACTACAAGGACCAAGATGTATGGTGATAATTGGACTGATGAGAATCTAATACTACTACAGAGGATGTCAAAATCAATGATGATTGAGTCAAATATGTGGACTCATAAATATCTACAAAATATGTCACTATAGAAGTTGATGGAGGCAAAGCAAGAACAATCATATTCAAAGAAGACAATGGTGATGCAACTCTATCGAAGCTGGCATCAAATAGAAGACAAATGTCCTCAATGGTGTCTCCCAAATCTACAATGCAGGACTCTACAAAAAGACACAAAATGTCAGGTATATATGCATCCCAATCTGGTGGATCTAGAAAGACGATATCAATATATTGATGCATAGAATCATTGGAAGCCATACATGAGACAACTCTTGATTCAAATGTAGCATCAAGTGATGGTGGAGATGAGATCAATTAACTAGATTGTTCATCCACAATACCATGTTGGAGCAGCCAATATCAACAAGAAAAAAACTAGAATAACTTCTGTTGGGTTTTTCCCACTGATCAGTCCTAAGTTTCCCTACAAGGTGGCCATCACTTATCAACAGGACACTTAGGTCCGAGGCCAACAGTACAGGAGAAAGACTCCAAATGTCTCATCTCCTTATTTAGGCTCTGTAAGACCTAGGGGGTATTCCCTGATCAATACCTGTATAATAATTCTATGGCAGTGATAGGGTATTGACACAAAATAGATGAATCCTCTCCTATGAAGGCCAAAACTGTAAGATGAGACCAAAAGGGGTTGGCCTTGGACCTTTCTCCAATTGTGCACTAGAGGATTCTCAAACCTAAAACCTAATCCTAAAATTCCTAAATTTTATAAATGATGTTTTGTTTTTGTTTTATGATTTTGGCTATAAGACTTGGATTCTTATTCATAAACTCAACACAAATTCAAACTGGTGCTTATCTCAGGGAATGGAGTCAGACTGACATATATGTGTGAATGATTCTTACAAGCTCAAGTGAAATTCAAATTTCAAGGGGTTGAATCAGCACCTATCATATAGACACTGCCCAAGACAGAGTATTTAGTTAATTCTACTTACATACATCCTTGTTGCAATACATTCTTCCTCATACCTAATCCAGAACATTTAATCTATTCCTTGAATAGAGGTCAAAGACTAAGCATGCAATATAGTAAATCTATATTCCATAATCTTACATAACCCTTAGCTATCTGATTCAGAAGAAGAAATACACACAACCATGGAGACAATTAACTAAACACATGCATTTAGCATTTTTCATAAACATCAACATGAAACTAAGTAAATTTTATGCACAAAAGCATTCAACACATAATACATTGACTTACAAGACAAGAAAAATAGTAGACTAGAAGAACTTGTATTTTATTCACTTCTCAAGAGTTCCAAAATCTTCAACAACACAAAATATGAGTAACATAGTTCTTTTATAGACTAAGAATGTGTACTTAGCATTAATTACATCTCCTCAGAGAGTTCCATAATACAATGCACCGCTCATATGGCATTGAGAAATTAATACATTGGAGAGAAGAAGAAGAGGAGGTAGATAAACTTGGGAGATGTGCAGCCGCTTGGAGAAGACTTGCTATATAAATTCTAGGTAGGTGGTGGTTGGTCTTTCATTTCAATCATGTGACCCATACCTATCTGTCCATTCATTGTATGTCCCTTCAGATGGCCAGGGGAATGAGATAATCTCTGCAATCTTTCCATGATGACTGACGTACCTGGCATCCAGTATAGTCTTCACCTCTTTACAAAATATTTCAAAATTAATTTCAACAATATGTAGCTTGTCAAGTACTAGGCTCAAAATCTTCATAGTCAGGTTAGCCTCAGTACAGCAAGTGGGAATTAATCTGTTGGCAATATTTTCAATGTCTTCCTTCCACTTGTCCAAGTCTTTTATTTGTTCGCTACCCTCCAAAATATTTGGTAGCCACCTTGTATCCATTGTTTCTATTGCCTGTGTCTTCTCTACCAAAACCTTATCTAATCTTAACTAAAAGTTGGTAATATCTTCGAAATGTTTCAGCATATCTGCCACCAATTTCAGCTCAGGAGGTGCACTTGCATCAAATCTAGAACACCTAAGAAGATCTCTGACTTCTGCAGTTCTTGGCAACCACCTACCCTGAACAACTGAGAGCCTTTCTTTGTCTGATTGATGTTTTTCATAGGCCATCTTCAATTGTGAGTAGGACCTCCATGTCTCTTCTACTCTTGCCAAGACCTTGGTCACCCTGTGATGTACCAAATTTGTGACCATCTCTTTTATTATGTTCTCCTCTTTTAATTCTCTGATTTATGAAAGGAGAGGCTTTGTTCGACTGGAAGGGATTATGTAGTTTGAATGATTGGAGGAGTTTGAGAAGGACCAGGCTCCAATTGTAACTGTCCTTCATATTTGTTCAGCCTTGCCATGGCCAATGCATATTTCTCCAACAACTCATTATGTTCCTTCTGCAGTTTATTTCTCACTGCCTCAACAAATTGTGCAGTTTGTACATTCAGACTGGCAGCTTGAGGAGTGGGGGTGGTTGACACCCTCTTGATTATTACATTTCCAGTTAATTCTTCCACACCAACCTTTGGTTTCTTATCACTGGGGCCAATGCCCATATTGCCAAGGTTTCAAACCTAGGGTCAAATGTAGCACCCCTTAAAGCTTTGCTGACCTGCTCCTCTGTCACCTTTGAATCATCCATTGTGATGGTATCAAATGCAATTGCATCTGATAGAGTCTAATGTGGTGACAATAGGATATTGCTCTTGGCTACGAGAGCCCTCCCCTCCTCTAGGGTTATTGCACTGATATCTTTATTAACCTCACTGAAAACCCTTTGAGTAATTGTCTCATACTCAGAAGGGTCAGTACCACTTTTTGCTTCCTCAATTCTCTTTTGAAATTCTTCATTTTTTGTCCTTAGCATGAATGACCTAAATTTAGGTGTGTTGATAAATGCATCATCTACAATAAATTGATTGCATGCCAATACTCTTACATCTTCTGTATCAACTTCATTGTTAATTGTTGACCTTGTCAACCTATTTCCGGTGAAGAGTATGGCCTTATCCTCAATGGGGAGCTTATCTGATGAGGAGGCTCCTGAATTTTCTCTTCTGATGTCTCTTCCTCCAGGTCTACAATCTCCATCTCTACTTCTAATTCAAGGTCAATGATTTTCACTCTTTTTGGAGAAGGGGAGTCAGGGGATTCTACCTTTCTTACATATCCACCCCTAGAACTGCTAGGTTGGCCTCTCCTCACCTGTTGGTGCACTAGCTATTAGATCCTCTGCTTTGGAAAAGATCATTTCAATTCTTCTTATGGGATCTTGCACCTCAGTAAAAGCCCCAGGGTATGCAACATTATTATCTTTTCTCATCCTTTCTCCCTCCATCACTGTATTCCACTTATCTCTTAAAAGATATACTTCTTGCATTGATTGGAAGTTCCTTACTGTATCTTCATCCAAGAGGACTCGATGGGGATAACTAGGCCTGCTGACTTTCACCCTTGCTTTGCTTATAAAGTCCTCAGGATCAAAAAACCTAACTTGCTCCATATCCATCCTATAACACTGATGCATGAAGCCAATCTGATCTAATCCATTTTTATCAACTGTTATAAAATCACTGAGCTTCAGGGAAGTGGGGAGGAGTGACCTCTTGTTATGCTTTCTAAAGTTCTCCTTATCAACCTCATTTAATTGCCTTATGACCTCCATGAAGGCAAGTCTCTTTGGTACAAAGTTAGGCGGAGTGAATGGTGGTGCCTCACACCCATAAATCATGATGCAAGTAGTGTTTGCATGCAAAAACCAGTCTCCCCAATTGTGCTCTATATTCAAATGTGGGGCCCTTTCCAGAGGTCTCAAGAAATCTTTCACATCTGCATGTATTTTATCTCCCTCGGGTTCCAAGACCCCTAAGACTTTTCTTACAGAGTGTTCCTCAAAAATAACATAGCTGGCTTCTTTGAAATGCATGTCAAGCATGCAAGTCCACATCTATACTGGCATCATCTTCCCTTGTGCATCTGTTGTCCTCACATGTAAGTCCTTATGATAGTGGCCAAATAGAGAGAACATGATCATGTGGCACATTAAAGAATACCATGTGAATTCCACATGGGGACTTACAGTGTATAATTTGTTTTTTATGGCCACCATCTAATTATGCATTTTCTCAGCCAAATAACTTGCAAAATCATATGAATGTTTGGCCCCAAGATCTTGAATATAAACTGCCATCATCATTAAGGACACGGGCATTTTATCAGCTGCATCCCTTCCCAACACATGGCACAAGCTATGGTAGGTTTTGACAAAGTAGTTCATGAATAATGAGTAGTCAAAAGGCTCGTGCTCACTGTCAGATATTTTTACTAGACCTCCATCGACTCCCCTTGGTCTGTGCTTGGCCAGATTGAATTTTCTGTATGCATATCTGACAGTCTTTTATTTTTTTTTGAAAGCATTTAAGTCAATAGGCATACTGGCAGAGGGGTCCAGGTTGAAAATAGTTGAAATGTAGGCTTTTGTGAATCTAATTATGACAGAGCCATTTCCAAATAGGACAAACTTAGTATGTGGGTCATATCTCTTTGTAATTGCTCTTACCAGGTGTTTGGTGTGGAGCCTGATCAGTCTCCAAGTGGGTTGTTGGTATGTGGCGACTGATCATGCAAGTACTGTACACAAGTTATGTATCCTCACCAGGGTTCGGGGGCGCAACCCTCAAGAAAAAAAAAATCCCTCTTTTTTTGCACAATCAGAGTCGGTTGTTACTTTTTGTTAACCAACAAAAGAAAAATGACATTGCAAAACCCTAATTGTAGAAGCTTCCGAAAAGCTTGTTATAAGCAGCTGGGATGTATGGTACAACGACGTATTCGCAAGATTGTAATTTGTTTTGCACTGGATAATAAAATCATTAGATGGCTGAGTTTCTGTGGATGTAGCCCATATTGGGTGAACCACATTAAATTTCTATGTTGATCTCTTTTTGTGTTATTCCTCATTGTTATATTTGGGTTATTTAATCTGCATATAATTCTTAGTGTTTATTGCTTTGATCTGCCCTAACCCTAACACCAGGTCTAGATTGACGACGACATTAGAGCAAATTAATTTAGCTAAGTCAAACTTCTAGGCATGATAAATAGGGGCCCTATAGTCCATTCTTTTATGCCAGTGCTCAAATAGGCTCCATGCTGATACATGTAACTTAGCATCTCTACACTTTACGCATAGGTCATAGATTTTGTCATCTTTTCCTAATTGACCTAGCCCTGTAGCAACCTTTCTAGTAGACTTGGGACATTGGATCATAAGATCCTCATCAAGACTATGCTTCGAAGTGGAAGTATGGCTAGACTGACTCATGTTTGTGTTTATGAAAATAATCTAGGGCTTTCACAATTAACAACAACTCCTAACACTTTGAAATAGATTAACAACTGAACTGACTAGGTGCAGAGAAACAAAGGTCACTTACTAGTTTTTTGATGCTTGCAAAGGCCTGGAATCACTTTATCTTGCCCGTTTCAAAGCTCTTCGCGTTGGGACTGTAACTGTGCTCTCAGAAATGATAGGAAATGCCCTAATTATGTCATTTTGATGCTATATTTCTTTACTATTTGTAGTATTAAAGGTGTCTACGATAGCCATTACTTAGTTTGTGTCGTGAACATTTGAAAATATTCCTTTTCTGCAAGTTTGAATTGAAGTCATTGATCCTTTCCTTACTTTCTGCATTCTACGACTGCGATTGATTGACTAGATTTGACAATCTCCGTCATCGCCTTTAAACAGTCTTCGTCAAATGGGAAGATGCCACGTTGATCTACGGTCTTGTTGTTGATAGCGCCGGTCCGGCTAGACAAGGACATGTGGCGCCATTTCGCAACATCGTGGCCAAAAATGGACCACCATCATTGAGCCCTGCGTGGCTGTGAAATTCTTAATTTCTGGTAGGTTGAATCTTCTTTTGACAACTGGCAGCATCCGGTTCGTTGATAATGAATCTTCGGCAGGGAGTTGCAAGCCTACGAATGGTTGACAGGTGGTATCATGTCACAGCGTTGCGGGGGGTATGACATCATAAAAAGTGTGTTGCGTGGCTACGAATTACGTTTCATTAAGCTTTGGACTTTAGGACTTAAGGTTTTAATTATTACAGATGACAATAGGTAACACTAGGACAAAGGGCCAGTCATTTCATGACCATGAATATATTAAGTTATAACTTAAATGATCGGTAACCCTTGACAGATGGTCAACAGCTGAAAAGGGAATAAAGCGCAGTGAAGAAACAAGGCTCGGACACTTAGAAAATTTAGGGATTCAACATGATGAAACCAGGTAAACCCTAACTGGAAACCCTAAAATCAAAGAAGGAACCACCACTGGCTCCAAGTGGGGACATGCAAACTCAAGGTTGCAGCAAGAACCACACAACTCTGAGGTAGACCAGACCAAAACACAGACAAGACCAACTATACAAAAATATACAAAATTTACAAACTATTTACACCTATTTTACATTGTGCACAGAGATACATGATTCATTCATGAGAAATAGGGCTTAAGGAATTTACCGTGCACTGGTAATTCTTGTAACTCGCCATTCAGGGCCTAGAGAAAATAAGAGTCCTCTCCATGAGTGTTACTTATCAGGTATGGGCCCATCCATAAGGGCTCAAATTTTTCGTGTTTGCCCTTGTCTTGACCTCTTGCATTCCACATAAGGACCAAGTCACTAACGTAAAATGTTCTTTCTGTGGTTCTCTTATCAAATAGATATTTCACCTTTTGATGTTTCTTGAGGTTGGTCTCATGTGCTTCTCTTCTAGTCTCATCCAGTGCAATCAATTGATTTATTCTTTCACTCATTGGATCTTCTATCTCTTCATTATTTTCCTGTATGAATTTGTACAATAGAGGGAGATTGTTTATTGGCAATTTGGCCTCTGTGCCATACACTAACTCAAAAGGTGACTTCCCAATTGCCTTCTTTACTATCACCCTATCAGCCCATAGTGCTAACTTTAACTTTGAATCCTATGCCCTTTTATTCTTATCAATTATCCTTTTGATGATTTTCATGAGACTTTTGTTGCTTGATTCTGCTTGACCATTTCCCTGTGGATGGTATGGTGATGCATGGGATAGATGAATTCCATAATTGTTGTAGAAGTCAACAAACTCACCAGATCTAAAGCACATGGCATTATCTGTGACCAATTTTGCTGGCACTCCAAATCTTATAATAATGTGCTCTAAAATGAAATCAAGTACTACTTCACTCATAGCCTTCTTAGTTGGGATGGCTTCAATCCACTTAGTAAAATAATCAGTAGCCACCAAAATCCAACTATGTCCTCCACTTGATTTCTCTGTGATTTCCCCTATAAAGTCAATTCCCCATTTCTGAAATGGAGCCTCTACTGTTACAGTCCTATGGGGCAATACACCTTCATATTTGAGCTTCCCTAAAAATCTTTGATAGGGATCACACTTTCTTACCATCTTATGTGCATCAGAGAAAAGTGTTGGCCACCAATATGCTACCCGAAGTATTTTGTGAGATGTTTTCTTGGCAGTATAATGTCCACCACACACTCCCTTATGCATGTCACTTAAAATATCCTTAGCTTGATGTTCATCCACACACTTGAGTAGCACACCATCAGGATTTTTCCAATACAATTCTCCCTAGACAATAATATACTTGATAGCATGTAATTTCAAGGTTCTTTTTTGGCTATCACTTAGATGGGTTGGACAATTCAGGTTTTGCAAATAGTGTGCAATATCCCTATACCATTCTGACTCTGACATGTTAACAACTCCATCTTGAGCCATATTGACTTGACATGCCTCCAAATTTGACTATGCCATCATCTTGGCTAAACCTTGTCCCCTTACCAAGTTAGTAATCTATATTTCAATGTTGAACTCATATAGTTTATTTATCCATCTACATCTTCTCCCTATCACTTCTTGCTGAGTGAATATGTCTTTGACTACTGCATGGGGTACATATGCAATAATATGAGATCCTACCAAATAGGGTCTAAAACTTTTTACTTCTTTGACTAATGCATAAGCCTGCTTTTCCATGATGTCATACTTTAGCTCTGTTGCCTGCAATGACTTGCTAAAGAAGGCAATAAGCTACTCAAAACCATCTTCATTTTTCTGTAATAGGCATGCAGCAATTGTGTGAAAAGAAGCAAATGAGAACAACTGAAATGGCTTAGAAAAATTAGGAGATTTCAATATAGGAGCTATCTTAATAGCTTCTTTGTTGTTCTAGAATGATTGGGTTGCCTCACTTCCCCACTTTATAGTTTCACCTTTCTTCAACATCTTGGATATGTCTTTTGTAATCTCTACAAAGTTGGGAATAAATCTCCTAACAAAGTTGATTTGCCCAAAGAAAGATTGAATGCCTTTCACTGTCTTGGGAATTTGAATTTTGTCAATTGCTACAATCTTTTCAGGATCGATCCTATATCCATCCTTAGAAACTATGTGCCCCAATAGTTTTCCTTCATTTACTCCAAAGGCACACTTTTTTGGATTGAGTGAAATGCCATACTCTAATGCTCTGACAAAAATTTGTTTTAGATGCAAGCAATGTTACTCTTCCTTTTTTGAGTAAGCAGTTAAATCATCCTGATACAAAACCAAGATTGAATCAATCAATCCTGCAAAAGAAACATCCATAGCTCTTTTGAATGTAGCACCTGCATTTGTCAGCCCAAATGGTATTCTTACATAAACATAGGTTCCCCATGGAGTTGTGAAGATAGTTTTGTATTGTTCTGATTCTTTTACCTTCACCTGATTATATCATGAAAATCCATCCATCATGGACAAGAGTTCACACCCTATTACTCTCTGCAACATAGATTCCATGTTAGGGAGTGGATAGTTATCTTTCAAAGAAGACACATTCAAATTCCTGAAATCTACACAAAGTCTTAAATATCTCCTTTCTTTTTTCTGACTAGGACAAGATTAGACACCCAAGTTGAGTGTATGATAGGTATTATTATTCCAGCCTCTCTAATCTTTATGAGTTCTTCCTGCATCTTTGGAGCCAAGGTAGGGTTAATAGGTCTCTGTTTCTATCTGAATGGCTTAGCTCCAAGCTTCAAAGGGATCTCATGCTAGAATAAATCCTCTCTATAGGCCTTTAGGTCCTCATATGACCATGCGAAGACATGTTTGTATTTTCTTAACAATGCTATCAACATAGCCCTAATATGTGGCTTAAGTTGCTTACCAATAAATACCCTTTTAGGGGCATGATGCGTCCCTAAATTCACCTCTTCCAAATCATCTTTATTTGTAGGAGATGCCTTTGTAACAAACTGATCCCTACTGTCAAATGCTCTTTCTAAGGCTACTAATCCATTTGGGGTTTTATTTGTTTTAAGTTGAATCACTTCTTTCCCCAAAAGAGTTTCTTTACCATCTATGACTTCTACAAAGTTTTGGAAATCAATTTCTTGGTTTTCATACTCATCTATGCAATGCGGGAATCTCAACAAATCTTTATCATCATCAAACACCTGCCAACTGTACATATTATCTGGCACTGCAGGTCTAACTTTAACTTCAACATTTGTAATATCAGATAGAGTGACATCATCTGGCCTAATGGCTACATTAGGTAGAAAATTTGCCATGGCATTTTTTGATCTTTCTATCCAGTTTATTAAAAAAGCATCAAACAATTCAATAGTATCCCAAACAACATGCTTATATTATTTGAAGCATATTTATCTCTTACTTGGGAAACTATCAGTTCTAGATCTCCAAACACTCTTAACATCTTAATTCCATGCTTTAGGGCAACATTCAATCCTAACAATAGAGCTTCATATTCTGTAATATTGTTTTTGCAAGCAAACTTCAAAAGAAAAGAGAATTTGAGGATCCTACCTGTTGGAGATAGAAATACCACCCCTGCACTAGAACCTTCCTTTGAATAGGCACCATCAAAATACATAGCCCAGAGACCATGCTAATCAAGCTCCTTACCAATAGACTCCTTATTTTCATCCTTATCACAGGACATAACCTAGAAATTCTCACAATCTGTATCCACAAAGCAAATTTGATCTTCTGGTTCCTGATCCTCAACTATTTCTGGAGACCTTTCCTCTCTAATCAAATTGACATCTTTTCCATTCATGGGAATCATGGCATACGATAGATCTAGTTGCATACTTCCTCCTATTAATGTTTCCCACCTTCTAGATAGTAACATGTCATATTTGAAAGGAAGCTAGGTGTGCGGAAATCACTTCCTACACTAATCTAAAGAGGAAAGATGAGTGCAAATTATTTTCAACCTTTACAATTACAGTGTTATTAACATAGCAATAGAGATATTTCAGCAATACACAACACAAGAATGTAAGATAGAAGAGAGAGACAAGATATAACATGGGGAAAACCCTTACAGGTGAAAAACCCCACACTCCAAAACCTGCACAATGTATTATCTAAACAACAAGGTTTACATCACACTTGCAATGCAAGTCTTTATAGGAGTATTTGACACTCATATCTGGAGACAATCCAGCAGCATAACAGTACCTGTCAATCACATAATACATCTCCTCTCAGATCACTTGCTTAAATAGAAGTTTACAAGGCAAAAATGAACTTTCTTTGAGATGGACATCCAACTTGGCCTCATGGCCCAAAACCCATGCCTAGGGACACTTGTCCAACACTACAGGATGGTCATGACACTTGTCATATCACCCCATCCCAATATGGTCACCTATTCCCAAGTTGGGCAATGACAGATGCTCTTACACATCTTACGACCGTCATAGAATCCGTCATACTGACAGTACTTACAGCTGTAAGAGAATCTATCATACATTGACTAAAAATAGCATATTCTCTTACAACATGTCATAACTCTCCTTGGGGCACCCAAAGATGCCTTCTTCCAAGATGCCTTGTGACACATGTCTTCACCTATCATAGAACATTCCATTTACAACTCTTACACGTCATAGATTCTATCATAGGAATTTGTCAAAACCATTTTGGTCAAGATTCACTTACACACTAGTCAAAGTGTCGACACATGGTAAAATACCTCTACCACTGAGTGGGATGCCTATATCCTCATGTGAGGACAAAATTACATGTGCTCACCTTCCATGTAGGATGACACATCACCGTGCCAACTCCCACAAGATGACAAAATAGGATTTGCATCCTAATTACACAATAGCCAATAAATAAATATATTACAATAAATAAATGCAAGGAATTACCAAGGTTGAGACACCTTAATTCCCAACAATATTGTGGTTTTATATCAACTATTGTCACATTCATTTTATATGTCTTTTCTGGGTAAGCTGCAAGCTTAAAGTTCACATCCTTCATGATTCCTATAACTAGCACTTCTCTAGCATCCATTGCATACCACTTTCCACAAGCTTTATCAATTTTCAATCCAATTTGTTGCATAATAGCCAAAGGCATAATATTTGTTGATGCACCAGAATCAAACATGCAGTTCCTGACTACCTTCCCATTGACAACAAGGGATACATAGAATGGTTCCACTTGTGAAGGAAATTTTGTCATTGTTACTCCTAGTTAAACCTCTGGAACCTCTTATTCATCAGCACACAACTCTTGTTTTTACTGTGATCCTCAACATTCTATTATGCCTGATGAGCTATCCCTAAAATTAAAGATAATGCCTTGTTTCTATATTCTTCAATTTTCATCATCTCCATTAATGGGACAGAGACTTTCATCTGGGATAAAGCTTGAGTTATGTCAAATGGGGCATAATTTTGAATAATAGTTGTAGCTTGAGCCTGGACTTTACTCCTATCTTGAGTTTGTCCAGTTTTGACCTTTGTGGTTTTCTGATTGCCATCTTCAACAGGTGAGCCCTTAACCTTTTCTTCGTTTTGGGGAATCTTTCCTTTTGAGTTTTGATGATCTTGACCTAGTTTTTGCCTAAAATTTCTCTTGTTATTATTTCCTTGTTTCTTATGTGATTCAGTCTCTTTATAATAGTGTAGAGGTTGCTTCACAAAGATACTTCCTGGCTAACCTGAATCACTTGTTTGGGCTCTGTTTCTAAGGTTGTAATTGCTCTTCACCTGGGCCACTGCTGTAGCAGTAAGAGCCCTAATTTCTTCATCAAAAGGTGTCCTCGAGTTAACCAAAGGGACATGTGAGTCTTGAGCATACACTTGGTTATCTTCATTCTCTTCATCAAAAAGAACCTGTTGGAAGACTTGATTTATATAATTCCTCTTTTCATCAGTATCTATCTCATCAGAAAAAGAATACTCTCCATTTCTAAAAAGCATGTTAACACTATCATCCTCGACATAGTGTGGTTCATTTCATTCATCACAAGCATTGGGTTCATTGTAAAAAGACTGAGCAATTAGACACTAAGACTATGAGTGGGGCATCTGGCAAACTATACACCAAGGATTATCTTCAACAATATTTACTGTCTTTTTCAAGGGATCGGGAGTTTCCTTAATGTTCTGAGCCCTCTGATCATTTTTTATGTTATTAAGGATAGGTTTACCATTATGCTAGTTTGTATTATATGGCATGTCATGTAGCTGTGGTCTCTTTTCTTGCCTTTGATAGGGTTGCTTTTTTGGACCAAGTCTTTTTCATTCTTAGCAAGATTGTAACTTAGGTCCTTGACAACAGATGCCAATTTATCTTACTTATCCTCAGAAGTTGAGGCATTACCTTGAGTATTTTGAGACCTATTATTTGGGTTCTGCAGAATCCTTATATAATCTCTTCTGTTGGTCTTACCAGATGCTTTCCTATTGTTTTCTATGTTTGTTGCAATTCTGAAAGCATCCCTAAGACGTTGGAGTTTTATCCCTTAATTCATAAGTTGTTTTAGCATCAAAGACATTAATATACAACACCATACACATTGGTTCATTTGGCCTCATATGAGGTGGCAACTTGTTCAAGACTCTAGTAAACCTAGCATTGAAATCAAAAACAGACTCATTTGATCCTTTAGCAATACTTGTAAACTCATTTATGACAAAGCTAGGGTCAATCTTATCCCCATATTGCTCTTTAAAAATTCTCCTAAAATCTTTCCAAGATGTGATACTCTGATTAGGCAAACCTTTGTACTAGTCTCTAGCTTCGTCCATTAGATACTGCATAAACAAATTCATAAACACATCTTCATGTTCAAATTCAAAGTTGTCTATTATATTAAGAAAAGCCTTTAAATGATCTTCTCCTGACACAACATTATTGCCAGAGAACTTGGGTATTTTAGTCCTCACATTATTGTCAATGGGGTTAGGATACCCTGGAAAACCAATGAAGTTTAACTGTCTAAATCTATCTAACTGCATAGGTCTTCTACCAAGTTGGTTTGCATTGACATTCCTATTTGCATTGCCAGGGGCATTCTGATTCCTTAAATTGTTCTGTGGTACCCTATTATTATTTTCATTTTGATTATTGAGCTGAGTTTGAATTACATTTGCTTGTGGATTTCCCATTGTATTAGCATTATTAAGAGTGGGAACCATATTCTGATGAGTAGTCCTCAAATCCTCAACCTTTTGTTTCATGTCATCCCTAATTTTCAAAGCCTGCAGATAATCAAGTCCAGTTCTGAGATTCCTAATTACTTCTGATAGCTCTTCTTCTCTTGGCATGGAAGAAGATTGTCCCTTTCCATTGGGATTATCAGTATCCCTGGTGGATTTCATGTCTTCAAATCTATCAAGGGGATCCAAAAAAGGACGTTCTTGGAATACTTTTGATCTCATCCTTGACTAGTCACCTTGTTGTCTTTCATACATTTCTTGAATCTCAGCTTCTGTGTTTGAGAAATATGGTGGTTGCTATTAAAAAAACCTAGGATTGTCTTGAGAGACATTATTATTTCTAAGGCTTGGTGAGCACTCTTGGCTAGGTTGAGAAACTCCCTTCCTTCTATACATCTTTTTAGGTAGTTCTTGAAACAAGGGATTATGCAAGGATCTTCTACCCTACATACAATTATCAATTGCACCAGCTACGAGATTTTGTTTCGAGTTGCCACCCACAACTGGGAATTAGATTTCAAACTAGGGTTCTTACATAGAGTCCCCAGCTAAGTCACCAGATCTATTGGTTTTTTCCCACTGATTAATCCTAAGTTTCCCTAAAAGGTAGCCATCACTTTTCAATAGGACACTTAGGTTAGAGGCCAATAGTAGAGGAGACAGACTCTAAATGTCTCCTCTCCTTCTTCAGGCACTACAAGACCTAGGGGGTATTCCTTGATCAGTACCTGTATAATAATTCTATGGCAGTGATAGGGTATTGACACAAAGCAGATGAATCCTCTCCTATGAAGGCCAAAAATGTAAGATGAGTGCAAAGGGGCTAGCCTTGGACCTTTCTCTAGTTGTGCACCAGAGGATTCTCAAACCTAAAACCTAATCCTAAAATTCCTAAAGTTTATAAATGATGTTTTGTTTTTGTTTTATGATTTTGGCTGTAAGACTTGGATTCTGATTCATAAACTCAACACAAATTCAGATCGGTGCTTATCTCAGGGCATGGAGTCAGACTAACATATATGTGTGAATGATTCTTACAAACTCAAGTGAAATTCAGATTTTAAGGGTTGAATCAATACCTATCTTATAGACACTGCCTAAGACAGACTATTTAGTAAATTCTACTTACATACATCCTTGTTGTAATACATTCTTCCCCATACCTAATCCAGAACATTTAATCTATTCCTTGAATATAGGTAAAAGACTAAGCATGCAATATAGTAAATCTATATTCCAGAATCTTACATGACCCTTAGTTATCTGATTCAGAAGAGGAAATGCACACAATCATGGAGACAATTAACTAAACACATGCATTCAGCATTTTTCATATACATCAACATGAAACTGAGTAAATTTTATGTAGAAAACCATTCAACACATAATACATTGACTTACAAGACAAGAAAAATAGTAGACCAGAAGAACTTGTATTTTATTCACTTCTCAAGAGTTCCAAAATCTTCAACAACACAAAATATGAGTAACACAGTTCTTTTAGAGATTAACAATGTGTACTTAGCATTAATTACAACATCTCCTTAGAGAGTTCCATAATACAATGCACCACTCATATGGCGTTGAGAAATTAATACATTGGAGAGAAGAAGAGGAGGAGGCAGATAAACTTGGGAGAAGTGTAGCCGCTTGGAGAAGACCTGCTACATAAATTCTGGGTAGGTGGTGGTTGGTCTTTCATTTCAATCGTGTGACCCATACCTATCTGTCCATTCACTCTATGTCCCTTCAGATGGCCAGGGGAATGAGATAATCTCTGTAATCTTTCCATTATGACTGACGTACCTGGCATCCAGTATAGTCTTCACCTCTTTACAAAGTATTTCAAAATTAATTTCAACAATATGCAGCTTGTCAAGTACTAGGCTCAAAATCTTCATAGTCAGGTCAACCTTAGTACAACAAGTGGAAATTAATCTGTTGGCATTATTTTCAATGTCTGCCTTCCACTTGTCCAAGTCTTTTATTTATCTGCCACCCTCCAAAATATTTGGCAGCCACCTTGTATCCATTGTTTTTATTGCCCGTGTCTTCTCTACCAAAATCTTATCTAATCTCAACTATAAGTTGGCAACATCTTCCAAATGTTTTAGCATATCTGCCACCAATTTCAGCTCAGGGGGTGCACTTGCATCAAATCTAGAACACCTAAGAAGATCTCTGACTTCTACAGTTCTTGGCAACCACCTACCCTGAACAACTGAGAGCCTTTCTTTGTCTGATTGATGCTTTTCATAGGCCATCTTCAATTGTGAGTAGGATCTCCATGTCTCTTATACTCTTACCAAGACCTTGGTCACCCTGTGATGTACCAAATCTGTGACCATCTCTTTTATTATGTTCTCCTTTTCTCCTTTCAATTTTTTGTTCTCCTCTTTTAATTCTTTGTTTTCTGAAAGGAGATGCTCTGTGTCGACTGGAAGGGATTCTGCAGTTTAAATGATTGTTGGAGTTTTAGAAGGACCGGGCTCTAATTGTAACTATCTTTCATATTAGTTTAGCCTTTCCATGGCCAATGCATATTTCTCCAATAGCTCATTATGTTCCTTCTGCAGTTTATTTGTCACTGCCTCAGCAAATTGTGCAGTTTGTACATTCAGACTAGCAACATAAGGAGCAAGGGTGATTGACACCCTCTTGATTGTTACATTTCCATTCAATTCTTCCACACCAACCTTTGGTTTCTTATCACTGGGGGCCAATGCCCAGATTGCCAAGGTTTCAAACCTTGGGTCAAATGTAGCACCTGTTAAAGCTTTGTTGACCTGCTCCTCTGTCACCTTTGAATCATCCCTTGTGATGGTATCAAATACAATTGCATGTGATAGAGTCGAATGTGGTAACAATAGGATGTTGCTCTTGGCTACGAGAGCCCTGCCCTCCTCTAGGGTTATTGCACTGATATCTTTATTAACCTCACTCAAAACCCTTTGAGTAATTGTCTCATACTCAGAAGGGTCAACACCACTTTTTGCTTCCTCAATTCTCTTTTGAAATTCTTTATTTTTTGTCCTTAGCATGAATGACCTAAATTCAAGTGTGCTGACAAATGCATCATCTGCAATAAATTGATTGGATGCCAATACTCTTACATCTTCTGTATCAACTTCATTGTTAATTGTTGACCTTGTCAACCTATTATCCGGTGAAGAGTATGACCTTATCCTCAATGTGGAACTTATTTGATGAGGGGGCTACTGAATTTGTTCTTATGCTGCCTCTTCCTCCAAGTCTACAATCTCCATCTCTACTTTTGATTCAAGGTCAATGATTTTTACTCTTTTTGGAGAGGGGGAGTGAGGGGATTCTACCTTTCTTACATATCCACCCCTAGAACTGCTAGGTTGGTAGGATGACCTCTCCTCACCTACTGGTGCAATGCCTATCATATCCTCTGCTTTGGAAAAGATCATTTCAATTCTTCTTATGGGATCTTGCACCTTAGCAAAAGCCCCTAGGTATGCAACATTATTATTTTTTCTCATCCTTTCTCCCTCCATCACTATATTCCACTTATCTCTTAAAAGATATACTTCTTGCATTGATTGGCAGTTCCTTACTGTATCTTTATCTAAGAGGACTCGATGGGCATAACTAGGCCTACTAAATTTCACTCTTACTTTTCTTATAAAGCCCTCAGGATCAAAAACTTAACTTGCTCCATATCCATCCTGTAACACTAAAGCATGAAGCCAATCTGATCTAATCCATTTTTATCAATTGTTCTAAAATCACTGAGCTTCACAGAAGTGGGGAGGAGTGACCCCTTCTTATGATTTCTGAAGTGCTCTTTATCAGCCTCGTTTAATTGCCTTATGATCTCCATGAAGGCAAGTCCCTTTGGCACAAAATTAGGTAGAGTGTATGGTGGTGCCTCACACCCATAAATCCTGATGCAAGTAGTGTTTGCATGTAGAAACCAGTCTCCCCAATTATGCTCTATATTCAAATGTGGGGCCCTATCCAGAGGTCTTAAGAAATCTTTCACATCTGCATGTATTCTGTCTCCCTTAGGTTCCAAGAAACCTAAGACTTTTCTTACAAAGTGTTCCCTAAAACAACATAACTGGCATCTTTGAAATGCATGTCAAGCATGCAAGTCCACATCTGTACTAGCATCATGTTGCCTTGTGCATCTGTTGTCCTCAAATGTAAGTCCTTATGCCAGTGGCCAGATAGAGAGAATAGGATCATGTGGCACATTAAAGAATACCATTTGAATTCCACATGGGGACTTATAGTGTATAATTTGTTTTTTTATGGCCACCATCTGATTGTGTATTTTCTCAGCCGAATAACTTGTAAAATCATATGAATGTTTAGCCCCAAGATCTTGAATATAAACTGCCATCATCATCAAGGACACGGGCATTTTATCGGTTGCATCCCTTCCCAACGCATGGCACAAGCTATGGTAGGTTTTAACAAAGTAGTTCATGAATAATGAGTAGTCAAAAGGCTCCTGCTCATTGTCAGATATTTTTACCAGATCTCCATCGACTCCCCTTGGTCTGTGCTTGGCCAAATTGAATTTTTTGTATGCATATCTATCAGTCTTATATTTATCTTTGAAAGCATTTAAGTCAATAGGCAAACTGGCAGAGGGGTCCAAGTTGAAAATAGTTGAAATGTAGGGTTTTGTGAATCTGATTATGACAGAGCCATTTCTAGATAGGACAGACTTAGTATGTGGTCATATCTCTTTGCAATTGCTCTGACTAGGTTTGAATTGATGAAGACATTAGAGCAAATTAATTTAGCTAAGTCAAACTTCTAGGCATGACAAATAGGGGCCCTATAGTCCATTCTTTTATGCCAGTGCTCAAATAGGCTCCATGCCAATACAGGTAACTTAGCATCTCTGCACTTTACGCATAGGTAATAGATTTTGTCATCTTTTCCTAATTGACCGAGCCTTGTAGTAACCTTTCTAGCAAACTTGAGACATTGGATCATAAGATCCTCATCAAGACTACACTTCGAAGTGGAAGGCTAGCTAGATTGACTCATGTTTGTGTTTATGCAAATAATCTAGGGCTTTCACAATTGACAACGGCTCCTAACACTTTGAAATAGATTAACAACTGAACTGACTAGGTGCAGAGAAATAGAGGTCACTTACTAGTTTTCTAATGCTTGCAAAGGCCTGGAATCACTTTATCTTGCTTGTTTCAAAGCTCTCCTCATTGGGACTACAACTGTGCTCTTGAAAATGATAGGAAATGCCCTAATTATGTCCTTTTGACGTTGGATTTCTTTATTGTTTGTAGTATTAATGGTGGCTACAACAGCCATTACTCAGTTTGTGTCGCGAACATTTGAAAATATTCCTTTTCTGCAAGTTTGAATTGAGGTTGTTGATCCTTTCCTTACTTTCTGCAATCTATGGCCGCGATTGATTGACTAGATTTGACAATCTCCATCATCACCTTTGAAAAGTCTTCGTTGAATGGGAGAAGCCACGTTGATATGCGGTCTTGTTGTTGATGGCACCGGTCCGGCTAGACAAGGACATGTGGTGCCATGTCACAGTGTCACGGCCGGAAATGGACCACCATCATTAAACCCTACACGGCCATGAAATTCTAAATTTATGACAGGCTGAATCTTCTTTTGAGAACTGGCAGTATCCGGTTCATTGATAATGAATCTTTGGTGGGGAGTTGCAAGCCTACGGATGGTTAATAGGTGGTAGCATGTCACAACTTTGATGCAGGGGGTTTGACATCATAAAAAGTGTGTTGCGTAGCTACGAATTACTTCGTTAAGCTTTGGACTTTAGGACTTAAGGTTTTAATTATTATGGGTGACAACAGGTAACACTAGGACAAGGGGCCGATCATTTCATGGGCATGAAGACATTAAGTTATAACTTAAATGACCGGTAACCCTTGACAGATGGTCAACAGCTGAAAAGGGAATAAAGCGCAGGGAAGAAACAAGGCTCAGACACTTAGAAATTTTAGGGATTCAAAATGATGAAACTAGGTAAACCCTAACTAGAAACCCTAAAATCAAAGAAGGCACCACCAACTTCCACAAAATATAATTGGACATAAAATATAAATAATATATTTAAAACCTAATTAGAATGTACATAGATGCCTTGTATAAATAGACATGAGAGAGAAGGTAGGATGATCAAACACAACGAATGACTAACCTTCCTAGGATGTGACACGTGTGAGCTCAAGTGATAAGTTCTCATGCAAGTGGCAAGTAAACAAGCAATATGTGTCTCAAAAGCATGAGAACATATATATTCACCACATGAGGTGAGAAAAACTCTAAAATAGCTAAGTAAACTTAAGCTAAGTGTGAATGGGCCAATCCTAGTAAACGTGATATCCTAACTAGATATAATATGACCTTATTTACACTAAAAAATAGTACTTACAAAGCTCACTATGAAACCATATGATAAGCAATACTCAAAACCATCAAATGGTAATTAGTAAAGTGTGACTTAAAACAACCCAAAGTGTGGATCCTAAATCCCTAGTCAAAATGCATCACCTAAATCCTAAGATGAGTAGACAAGCTTAAAAAGACATATTCCTTCCACCTATCATAGGCTTGTCATAATTGGCTCACTAACTTGGATGCTTCATTTTGGATCCATCATATCCAATCAAATATGCTTTATGATGTGTCATAACATGTATCATAAATCCCTAGTCAAAATATGGTGTAGTCAAGACCAGGGGGTTTTATCAAACACCCTGTCATGCAGCTAGTAACACATAAGAGAAGCATAAATTCATTCTCAAATTTGAAACTATGTTATTAACTTCAAAAACATCATCATTTATAAATTCATTGGCCTTTCAAAGCTTCAACATTAAGCATTATTCTGCAATATTCAATCGACTATGTACTTACAACACCAAATCGCTTTCCAACATATACAGAGATCACCCCAATCTTCTATCTCCCCACTTCAGTTCTGTGAGGAACAACTACTAACCCCTTTGTGTTGAGCAGAACAATCCACATTCCTTCAACAAACCACTCTCTCCCCTGTACAAGAAAGACAGTCACTTTTTATTATTCATGTGTGGTAGTTAAACAGTTATGGAACTAAACATACGGGTATTCAAACTGCCACTTGACATTTAAAAATACCAAATAGATTAATGATAATACTATTTGACTAATAAAATAAACATCCCTTAATAAAGTCCCATACATCAGCAATGTAAGCCTTGTCAAATTTGAAACCTCCTTGTATCGGCAATGGGCAAAATATCTCTTCCATGAACCAAGGAAGTCTTTATCGGCAAATGTAGCTTTCCGCGAACTTAAAAGTTCGTTGTCACTACTATCGACAAATTAGGCATTTCACAAACTTAAACGTTTGCCAACACAAGCTATCAGCGAAAAAGTTTGTTTGCAAACCAAAAGGTTTGCCGATACAAAGTCACAAGCCTTTTATCTCCTTTTATCAACAAAAATCCAACTGTACAAACTTACAAAAGCTCCGTTAAACCCTTGTTGGTGAATCGACAACTTATAGAAACCATGAATTGGCCGAAGACTTAACATTTTCCTCTTATTAGAAAAGTTTCCAATCTCTGAACTAAAGAAACTTTGAGCTCCAATCCTCAGTCTTTATCGGCAAAGTGAGTCATCGGCAAACCTAAGGGTTCACGAACTAGTAATTTTGCCGACTAAGTTCGTAATCTTGTAACTTCACTGACAACAAAGAAACTTCATTCAAATTCACTAAAGTGTAATAAAAAAAAGTTCCAAATGGCTAACTGAAGAAGACTTAGAACAATTCAAACTTCCCTTGAAGGCTTTATCAGAGAAATCGCCCATCAGCAAACTGTCAAATGGGCGAACTATTGCGTCGACGAACTGAGCAGTTCACGAATTGGAGAAATCACCGACTGCCTATAACTTAGTCAATTTTTAGCCAAATTTCACCAAATTGGAACAGGGGATACCCAATTAGCTCTTCTACATGATGATGCTCTTAACTTGGCCAAATAAGTTTGAATTTTCTCTAGAAACACAAAACTGGCTCTGCAAATAAAACATAAACCAAAAACCAACTTAGAAAATAAAATATATTTTTGGTGACACAGGATTGCCAGTGAACTTGGATGCTCCTGCGTCAGACACACTGGGTAAGTGAAATGTTTCATGAGTTGGAAAACTCATGAACATTTGAAAATGCTTGGGTTGGTGATCCCATACTTGTTCTTTATCCAAACCTCCTCTTTATCTACTTGACCCCTTCTCTTCATCACTTGTTGAAATACTTCAACTCCACTCACACTTCCTGGGCTACACCTCTCATGAGAAAATTTCAAGTGTCCAGACTGTGACTTGTGTTGTTTCCTCTCCAAATCACCACTTCCTTGTTTAGTATTCACAGTCTTCACATTGTTTACCATTGCTTTCTGCTATTGTTGCACAAAACCAACACCACTACCTTTATTTTCAACAGCAGTCCCCTGCATTGAACCACTCTCAATCTCTCTTGTCACCTTAAGCAACTGTTTGTTAGAATTGCCACAAACTATTGAACTTCTCTCTTTCACCTACAACGTCTTCTCTTTTACTGAACGCAGCACATACTTCTACCCATCTTTCACAATAGTATACAAATTCCTTTTACCATCGTAGATTTCTTCCCTATCAAACTGCCAAGGTCTGCCCAATAACACATGACAGACACTCATTGACATAACATCACACAAGACTTCATCCTTATATGACCCAATCTGAAAACTAACCATGCATTGCTCTTTCACCACTAATTCATGTTCCTTTTGCAACCAGGTAACTTTATAAGTACTGGGATGTTTCATCTTTTTTAACCCTAGCTTTTCTACCATTTCCTCTAAAACTAGGTTATTAGTACTACCATTATCTACAATTACTTTGCAACACTTACCTCCAGACTTGCATACAGTTCTGAAAAGACTTCTCCTCTGAGATGCTTCATCCTTCTTCACCTTTGATGTTATCCACACTCTCTTGAACATAAGAGACTCTCCTTCTTCAAGCTCTTCCACTTTTAGTGATGCCACACTCTCTTCATCTTCTTAGAACATGTTATTTCTGGCTATACTTTTCTTATTCTTCTCCTGATGTAATTATGGACATTCATAAGCTCTATGTCCTGCCTCACCACATTGAAAAGATTTCCCAAGGAACCTCTTTTTGCTGCTACCATGTCCTCCTGTAGAGTATTCTCTTCCTCTCACTCCTTGACTTGATTCCTTATTCCATTTTGCATTTGTTTCTTCTTCCTGTACTTGTTTGCCTTTGCCACTGCTTCTTTGTCCTCTCCCGACTGAGAATTTTCCTCTTCCTCTTGCATTACTTTGTTGTCTTCTTTCTATCTTTCTTCTGCTTTCAAAGCATATTGATATGCCTCCTCTAGTGTGGATATCTTCAGCATACTCATCTCATCTTGTATATTAAATCTCAACCCATTGATGTATCTGGCTACTTTATCTTTATCCATTTGATGATGGCCATATCTAATTACCATTTTATAAAACTCTTCAGTATAGTCCTTTATGATCATATCTTTCTACTTCAAATTCTAAAGTTTTATGAACATCTCCAACTCATAATCTCCAAGAATAAATTTGGCTTTCAATCGAGTAACCATCTGATTCCACTGGGTTATTCTCATATCTCCATTAGCCACTCTTTCTCTTTGCAACTCCCTCCACCGTAAGGCAGCATGTCCTTCGAATTTTTTTGTGCCAATCTCACCCTCTAAGGGCCATGACTATTTTCATATTCAAAATATTCTTCTAATTATCCTATCTAATCTATCAATTCATCAGGATTGAATGTTCTAGAAAAATTAGAATTTTCTATTTTGTTACCTCCTCCGACTATGGGAAGTGCTCAGGAACCGTTCTTCTCCAGCATCTGTTGGCTGTTCATTTTCTCTTTCTCATTCATCCTCCACAATTTCATCCTCATCATCAGCATGATCTTCCGCACAATCTAGGTTTCTTCTCAATCCAACAACTAAATTTCTTGACTTGTTCCTCATTTCAACACAAAACTGTTCTAACATTTCCTCCATTCTGGGAACTCTTCTTCTCAGGGGCATCTTCTCAAATTACAACTGCTACTTGTTGTGTGGTTACACAACACGCCCCATTTTGCATTATCAAAACAGGGACCCAACTTTGCTGGCTTGTTCCCTTGTTTTTGTGCCCTGGGCGGTAAAGGTAAAACAGTGTCAGTCAGTATGCATATGCCTAATCTCAGGCATATTTGTGATCTTGAAGTCTGAGCCAAATTTGAAAGTTTGAATCTATCCTCAGAAAGCTTACCATGTGAAAGAGCTTAAAATTCTAGGCAGGTTTGCCTTTTACATCACCCTAAAATTCGTCCATATGAGAAAGTTATGACAAGTCAAAGGTCTAGTCAAACATGATTTTAGGAGGGTCATGTTTCATAACAACGAGCATCATGATATTATAACATCACCTGATATTATAATATCATGCTGATATTATAATATCACCCTACTTAGAAAATCCACCATCTGCATATTTGCATGCGCATGTCAAAGTCCTATCGGAGGGTCATCATCCTGATCTTTCAAGGGAGGGTCATATTTGCTGATATTCGCTAATATGATGATGACATCATCATATCCTCCTGATCTCCTTTTGCATGATCATGATGATCACCCTATCTTTAAAGGGGGGGTGATACTCTCAGCAGCAGGATCATATTTCAAATCCTCCTATTTTCCTTCGACATGATGATGATGATGATATCATTCTTTAAAGTCCATCGGCCTAGCTTTTGCTATCGGCCACGCTTTGTATTGTCTCCCTGATGGGAGTAGTCTCGCCGATATGGTAATTCTTCGGCATAGTTTTAACTATCGGCCGAGTCTTAGTTTTTCTCCCCGATGTTGTAGTCTGCCCGATGAAAGTGGCTATCGGCATAGGGTTAGCTATCGGTGAAGTTTAATTTTGTCATCTCGATCATATGTGGTCACACCGATGCAAATATGATGCTACCCGAGATGCAAGCGGATATGCAGGCCGGACGCGAAGGGTTTGTTAAATGGGATTAAATGCTTGTATATCTAGTGCCTTGTATGAAGGGTTCGAAACATACAATACATAATATACAAGGCCGGAATTAAAATGGTTATTAAATAGCGAAAGTTCGTTGTATCTTTCCTGATTGTATGTTTAGACATACATTTCGATATACATTGAACTTATACAACGGCCGGAATTGAAATGGTTATTAAATAGCGAAAGTTCGTTGTATCTTTCGTGATTGTATGTTTAGACATACATTGCGATATACATTGAACTTATACAATGGCGGAATTGAAATCATATAAAAAGCGATTAATTCCTTGTATGTTTTGCGCTTGTATATGCAAATTTGGAACCCGATATACAAACCGGTAATGTACAAGGAGCGGATTCGAAGGAAAGCTAAAAGCAATTAATTCCTTGTATATTTTACGATGTATTAGCAGATTTGAAGCCCGATATACAAGGAAATGGGCGGGAATGCAAAGCGATAGAAATTTAGATCACCAGAATGCATTTTTCTAGTCAACGATGGTTGACCCGAGTGTTTTTGACGCTGTTTATGCATTTAATGCATAATTTCCACTGATTTGGGGCCCGGTTGCCTCTAGCTGCACATTTTGAGGCCTGTTTAATAAAATGTTTAAATTCTTGTTGTTTATCAAATGATGCTGGGCTTAATGCTTGTATGTTTATTGCAGGAAGTCTCGGAGCTGTTTGAAGCTGGACATTGCAAAGTTGCACATGGAGGCAACATGAACCAGAAGTGAGGAGGATATTGTCAAATATGTTGTTTGCCAGCTGGAGACTAAATCAAATCAAAGATGCTAGAATATTCTGTGCCAGTTATACATTTGCCAACTGGCAAAGCACGTGCTATTCATCTGGACCATTGATTGTTCTAGGAGGATCCTGATCCTTGGATCATTGTAACTATTTTCTGGCATTTGTTCCATATAAGAGCCAAAGCTTGTCGAAAAAAGAGGGAGATACATTGGAACATCTGGCACAATAAGGCCAATTACTGTAGAATCAAATAGGAGATCGGATTACTGAGACTAATGAGGATTGAATTGTTGAAATGTCAAGGTTCTTTCTTCAGATCACTGTAAATGTACCTGTTCTTGAGCATACTGAATGGATATGAAGTTTCAGATTACATCCTGATTGTAAAATTTACGTAATCTTCATGTTGATTTCTGGATATGTACTGGTGAATGCTATGTTCAACTAGAAGCGCTTTCATTTCATTACATGTTGTTATCAACTTTTCCTTTGAAGATTTGCACTGGATCATGCGGATTTGTGGAATGTCCTGGTGAAGTATGATTCTAGTTTCCTTCTTTTCATTGCATGTATGGGAGCTTGTATGTGGATCAGTGATCTCAGTCAAGTAGTTTTGGGAATCTCATTCTTTAACCCTTTTCCTTTTTTTAATTTCATAAATTCATCACCATAACTACAAATCATGATAAATAACAAGCAGAACAGAGAAATATGCTGACATCTCGTAGATAATCAAAAATCCTTAGCATATTTGAGTTAAATGCATGTAGTATTGAAAATATCATGCAAAGAATCATAAATACTAGTATAAATCATGTAAATATCGGCCTGTAGGCACATTATTTGAGTGAATCCATAAGTGCAGAGGTAGAATTGTTAAAGATTTGTACAGGGCAGACATAAAGAACAGGATATTTGGAGGAATATTGATGAAATTTTGCAGAAATTACTGAAGAACGTAAGGCCCCTGAATGGAAAATAGCAACACACATCAACCACTGAGTAACGTCAGTAGATTAAGACCTAATCAACGGAGACTTGGGATCATGAATTCTCTGAATTCATCGTATCTTTCAAGATGAGTAAAGGTTGTTGTGTAACTTTTATTCTATGTTTGTATATGACTAACATCATCATCAACATAAATTGGCGCTAGAAAGAGGGCGTGAGCTGTTTCTTAGCAAAGAAATCCTGTTCAATTGAAGTGATATCCCCTGCCTCTGTTTATCAACCTGCTTTAAATCATGCAACATATTTGCAGGCCCCTCGCTTCTAACGCAACATAAATTGGCGCTAGAAGGAGGGTGGAACGGGAAAAGACACCATTGCTTCAGTCATCATTCATTTTATGCAGGCTCCTCGCTCCTAACGCAACATAAATTAGCGCTAGAAGGAGGGCCTGAACAAGGAAATATCTAGATTTCTACAAATATTGCATAAATATTTCGGCATTTGAGTTAAATGTCTGCAAATATCTCTTATCTGAGAGGTTGTGGTTGCACCTTTGCAAAGACCTAGCTCAAAGCCTCAAAGATTTGTTTGATTTTTCAAACTTTCAAGTTTTATTCTAAGATATGATAGATCTCATTAAAATTTCAAAATACTAAAAAATTGAAAAATAGAGTCTCAGTTTGATGGATGCATATGAAGGCAATTGTCAAATTAACATTCCTTTATTTCAGGAAACTTTGAATAGGCAGCTTTACCCTCACAGTTTGTCTAACTTTGGTTTATCCACCTGTTGCAGGATACACCAGACGGTGGAACACAACGAAATAAATTGTTTAACTTTCCTTACAAGGTTGGATTTATATTTGAAAGGACTAATATTCTTCCCAGATGTGTTCAGGGTTGAAATTTGCCAAGAAAATGAAGAAGTTCTGGAGCAGCGAAATGAGGAAATTTTGGAACAACAAGCAGAGACAACACCAGAAGTTATTAGTTGTCTAGACACTGAAGTGGATCGTTCCGAAGATTTTGAATTATACTTGTCTAGAAATATACAGTGTGGTCAATTATTGGGTTTATCCAATGATGATGTCCTGATTGAAAGTTGGTGCAGATTACATGATGAAGAGCATTCAGAGAGAGATTGCTACCCTTGCTTGGTCATGTTGAAAAAGACTCTAGAAAATATAATAGCTGAACCGGTCTTAAAAGGTAATGAAGAGGAAACATCTTTCCTTGATTCATTCTATGGTGGGATTGATAGGAGTTCTCTACTTCCTAATACAAATAAGGATCAGTCAGTATGCAGGTATGAATCTTGTGAAAATTCTAGAGAAGAAATTACTCATCAGGATAATATTTTTGATTCTGATCCTAATACTTTTGATAAAGAAGATGAAACGTCTTTCTTGGAGTCTTTCTATGGTAAAGAGAAGTGTAAACAGATAGTAGAACAATTTAAATGCACTACTGATGATGAAGTTCCTATGATGGTAACTCAGGGAGTCATAGAAAATAAAATAAATGTTGACTTATTACCTGACTTGTTTGAATTGAGTGGTCAAATACAAGAATGTTGCAGGTTAATGGAACTAGGCACTTTACTAGATAGAAGATGTGAATTATTTAATGAACAATTCCTGAAAGATGAAGATGTAGTAGACTTTGGAGTTGTTGTGCATGATCAGACGTCAATCCAGAAATATTTTGAAAATGAAATAGGGAAGTCTTCTTATCAGTTGAATGCCAATTCTCCTTTACAGTCAAGTGATTTAGAAATGATAAATTTTTGCATCTCAGGTTGTGATAATAAAGATACTTATTTAGATGCTAATGTGTAGGAAATTGAAGAAAATATTGAGAAGTTTCTTGAACTGGAGGATAAATTAAACATCTAGAATGAAGGGATAAAGCTGGATAAAGATGAAGAATTAATACATCAAGAGTCATACATCCTTCAATTTGAAGAGAGACCAGACACTGAGCCAAGCAATGAAAATATAATGACAAATGGAAGATCAACTGGCAATGAACAAGCATGTCCAACAAAATCAGAGATACACCAGGTTGTATTTCTCCTTTCCACAGTAAATGATGTTGATTACTATTTTGATTATGGAAATTTGAGAGATAGGACATGCATATGGATTAATCATGAACATGATGAGCTTCCTCAGTTGCTGATCATCAAGGGTTATTCTGTTAAACATAATGAATTAAGAATATCAGAATATTTTTTAGAATATAAAGATAAATTTGCTAGGTTGAGAACCATAACTAATACCCTAATGCTCATGCACAATCAAAAGAAGTATGCAAATACAGGTGTATTTGGGTCGTTTGCTGGTTTTTGTTTGCCTAGTAGTGGTTTGTATATAATTTTGTAGGTTAGTTGTTTGTACAGTCTGCTTGTTTTGCTTTCTTGTTCTGTTTCTGTTGTTTCCTTTTGTAGGTTAGCCGTTTGTACAGGTTGCTTTGTGTTTTGTGTTGTTGAGTCTTTGTTTTGGTTGGGCAAAACTGGTGCACCTTGTTACTTAAGAACACTACAGAAATTGTTAGAATTCAAAAGTTGGATATAAGTTTTTACATAGGTTGTAACTCATGTCAGTATAGGTACTCTTGATCAGGTCTGTGGTATCATATTCATCAGTACTACTTTTCTTGAGTCAAGGCGATCCTCACAATGACACACCTAACAGCCTTGGGTTTATTGAACATATCAGTGTAGGTGTTAAGTGAAAAATCTAAAGGTTGCCCTTGCTACCATTGCAATTCTCAACTTAATTTCAACAAGTGACCATTCCTTGTATCATGAAGCTACAATTGTTATATCTTAAGAAATTAAATTCAAAATATAAAATAAATAAAATAATAAAATGGATTTTCTGAAAATCCAGATTAAGTCATCTAAGTAACTCTACCGGGGCTATAGACGCCTGCTGGTAGTGGGGCTCTACTTAGGAGAATTGCAACGATAACCTTGCCGGGGCTATGGACGCCTACTGGCAGCAAGGCTCTATCCGGTTGGCTATGAGGGATGAACCAAACTACGTAGCTTAACACCAGTCACTAATTTATTCAACTCACTTTCAAGATGAGTAAATGAATCACATGCACACAATTGATCCCTTATCAATTCATTGTTACATTGATGAACATGATACCAGTTAGAAAGGATTAGGATGCTCATGCTTAATAGGAGTTGGAAATTTATGTTTTAATTTATCCTCACCTTTTGAATTATTTAAATTTTGTTGTTTTCTTTGGTGGCAAGTTGTTGTGTGGTTACACAACACGCCCCATTTTGCATTATCAAAACAGGGACCCAACTTTGTTGGCTTGTTCCCTTGTTTTTGTGCCTTGGGCGGTAAAGGTAAAACAGTGTCAGTCAGTATGCATATGCCTAATCTCAGGCATATTTGTGATCTTGAAGTCTGAGCCAAATTTGAAAGTTTGAATCTATCCTCAGAAAGCTTACCATGTCAAAGAGCTTGAAATTCTAGGCAGGTTTGCCTTTTACATCACCCTAAAATTCATCCATATGAGAAAGTTATGACAAGTCAAAGGTCTAGTCAAACATGATTTTAGGAGGGTCATGTTTCATAACAACGAGCATCATGATATTATAACATCACCTGATATTATAATATCATGCTGATATTATAATATCACCCTGCTTAGAAAATCCACCATCTGCATATTTGCATGCGCATGTCAAAGTCCTATCGGAGGGTCATCATCCTGATCTTTCAAGGGAGGGTCATATTTGCTGATATTCATTAATATGATGATGACGTCATCATATCCTCCTGATCTCCTTTTGCATGATCATGATGATCACCCTATCTTTTAAGGGGGGGGTGATACTCTAAGCAGCAGGATCATATTTCAAATCCTCCTTTTTTCCTTCGACATGATGATGATGATGATGATATCATTCTTTAAAGTCCATCGGCCTAGCTTTTGCTATTGGCCACGCTTTGTATTGTCTCCTCGATGGGAGTAGTCTCGCCGATATGGTAATTCTTCGGCATAGTTTTAACTATCAGCCGAGTCTTAGTTTTTCTCCCCGATGTTGTAATCTGCCCAATGAAAGTGGCTATCGGCATAGGGTTAGCTATCGGTGAAGTTTAATTTTGTCATCCCGATCATATGTGGTCACACCGATGCAAATATGATGCTGACCTGAGATGCAAGCGGATATGCAGGCCGGACGCGAAGGGTTTGTTAAATGGGATTAAATGCTTGTATGTCTAGTGCCTTGTATGAAGGGTTCGAAACATACAATACATAATATACAAGGCCGGAATTGAAATGGTTATTAAATAGCGAAAGTTCGTTGTATCTTTCCTGATTGTATGTTTAGACATACATTGCGATATACATTAAACTTATACAACGGCCAGAATTGAAATGGTTATTAAATAGCGAAAGTTCGTTGTATCTTTCGTGATTGTATGTTTAGACATACATTGCGATATACATTGAACTTATACAACGGCGGAATTGAAATCATATAAAAAGCGATTAATTCCTTGTATGTTTTGCGCTTGTATATGCAAATTTGGAACCCGATATACAAGCCGGTAATGTACAAGGAGCGGATTCGAAGGAAAGCTAAAAGCAATTAATTCCTTGTATATTTTATGATGTATCAACAGATTTGAAGCCCGATATACAAGGAAATGGGCGGGAATGCAAAGCGATAGAAATTTAGATCACCAGAATGCATTTTTCTAGTCAACGATGGTTGACCCGAGTGTTTTTGACGCTGTTTATGCATTTAATGTATAATTTCCACTGATTTGGGGCCCGGTTGCCTCTAGCTGCACATTTTGAGGCCTGTTTAATAAAATGTTTAAATTCCTGTTGTTTATCAAATGATGCTGGGCTATTGCAGGAAGTCTCGGAGCTGTTTGAAGCTGAACATTGCAAAGTTGCACATGGAGGCAACATGAACCAGAAGTGAGGAGGATATTGTCAAATATGTTGTTTGCCAGTTGGAGATCGAATCAAATCAAAGATGCTAGAATATTCTGTGCCAGTTATACATTTGCCAACTGGCAAAGCACGTGCTATTCATTTGGACCATTGATTGTTCTGGGAGGATCCTGATCCTTGGATCATTGTAACTGTTTTCTGGCATTTGTTCTATATAAGAGCCAGAGCTTGTCGAAAAAAGAGGGAGATACATTGGAACATCTGGCACAATAAGGCCAATTACTGTAGAATCAAATAGGAGATCGGATTACTGAGACTAATGAGGATTGAATTGTTGAAATGTCAAGGTTCTTTCTTTAGATCACTGTAAATGTACCTGTTCTTGAGCATACTGAATGGATATGAAGTTTTAGATTACATCCTGATTGTAAAATTTACGTAATCTTCATGTTGATTTCTGGATATGTACTGGTGAATGCTGTGTTCAACTAGAAGCGCTTTCATTTCATTACATGTTGTTATCAACTTTTCCTTTGAAGATTTGCACTGGATCATGCGGATTTGTGGAATGTCCTGGTGAAGTATGATTCTAGTTTCCTTCTTTTCATTGCATGTATGGGAGCTTGTATGTGGATCAGTGATCTCAGTCAAGTAGTTTTGGGAATCTCATTCTTTAACCCTTTTCCTTTTTTTAATTTCATAAATTCATCACCATAACTGCAAATCATGATAAATAACAAGCAGAACAGAGAAATATGCTGACATCTCGTAGATAATCGAAAATCCTTAGCATATTTGAGTTAAATGCATATAGTATTGAAAATATCATGCAAAGAATCATAAATACTAGTATAAATCATGTAAATATCGGCCTGTAGGCACATTATTTGAGTGAATCCATAAGTGCAGAGGTAGAATTGTTAAAGATTTGTACAGGGCAGACATAAAGAACAGGATATTTGGAGGAATATTGATGAAATTTTGTAGAAATTACTGAAGAACGTAAGGCCCCTGAATGGAAAATAGTAACACACATCAACCACTGAGTAACATCAGTAGATTAAGACCTAATCAACGGAGACTTGGGATCATGAATTCTCTGAATTCATCATATCTTTCAAGATGAGTAAAGGTTGTTGTGTAACTTTTATTCTATGTTTGTATATGACTAACATCATCATCAACACTACTGCTTGCTCTCCATAGACACTATGGAAACAAAATCCTCTCTTGCTCACAACTCCAATGTCTCCTTCAATCCTCAATAATTACGGGACTCCTCTTCACACCCGCAAATACCCTTGCAAGCCCTCTGAGATAATACTTCAGATTCTCTGCATCGTATCTCCTCCTAGCAAGAAATCCTTGCTTTGATACCACTTGGTGCATTCAAGACCAGGGGGTTTTATTAAACTACCCATTCATGCAACCAATAACACACAACGAAAGCATAAATTCATTCTCAAATATGAAATTATTTTATTAACTTCAAAAACATCAGCATTTACAAATTCATTGGCCACAATCAGGAGCAGTTAGCCAAAATTAGGAGAGCCCCCCATGAGCTCATGGTGGACTTAAATTATAGGTTTCAAAAGACATGGGATAGAATCCTATTGTTGGTAAAGCCCTCTCCAAACATTGCATTCATATATTATTTAAAGTTCTTGAACCTTACATTGTTGTTATGATCCAATCCATGGGCGGGACAGTGTTACTAGGTGCATATGACATAGCAGTAAGGGCAGAGAATTGTCTGATCCAGGCTAGGAAAATTGCCCCAAGATTGCCAATGCCCTTATCTAAAGAGGCACCTGTTATCCAACCTGTTACAACACCAATACCTACAACAATTAACCCTGTTACTCCTCTAACTACACCTACAGTGGAAAAGGTAGATGACAAAGATGCTCTGATCAGAAGCCTGACCAATGAATTGGTGTTGGCAAGAAGACACTAGGAACAACCTAGTAGGCCATATCAACCATTCAATCAGGCTTCTCAGCAAACATACCGCCATATCAGGGAAATGTACAGAGGCAGAATCAACCTAGTTATATCAGACTGCTAAATGTTGTCCATCCCAATGTTGCAAGCACATCTAGACCCCTCATGGCCATATAGAACAACATGGCTTAGGACAACGAATGGTGTTATCTATGCAATCAACCACATGATCAGAATTTGTGCCAAAGTAGGAAGTTTAGTTAGGCTTTGATAGTGCAAAGCCAATCAGTCCTCCCAGAGCAACAACCTAGTTCCAACCAAGAGATAGTGGGAGGGCAGGAACAAATACAAAATAACTCTACCTTGGTGAATTGGACACATAATGACTTTTGTAGTGTTAATCAAGGTGCATGCCCAATAGTACACTAAATGAGGGCCAAAAGAAGAGCCACTGAGAATGCATCTGTCCCTATAGTTGGTCAAGTATTTACCTCTCATGCATCCTCAATGGATACAAATGAAGGAGCAACAACCATGACTCCTTGAAAACAAGCAGATCAGGTTGTTGGTAAGGCAAATCTAGTGCTAGAACAACAACCCCATGCCTGTTAACACACAAAAGTTGACATTGTGATTACAAAGGTATCCTAGAAGGTTAGTCAGATCCCTTTCAGCATAGTTGATCAAATGAAAAGGACTAAACTGAATGTCACTATGTGGGATGCTCTATTAATCCTGTCACAAAGGGATTTGTTGTAGGAAGCTTTAACAAGCTTCAATAAGCCTATTGTAGAGACAACAAAAGAAAAGGTAGCCACCTCAACAAACCTATGCCAACCAAAAGAGGAGGCAAGCATAAGTAAAACCAATAAGCCCCCTCCTTTTATGTTTCTCTCATCATTGGTGATAAAGTATTGCATAATTGCATGATAGATTCTGGGGCAGGTACTTATGTTATGCCTAAAGAAATAGTTGATAGGTTGGGCATTAAGTATGAACCTGTAGAAAAAGGTGTAGTGTAGTTAGATGGAACTATTGTTAATACAATAGGTGTAGTTAAGGATTTGAAGCTCACCTTGCATGCATGCCCTAGTTTCTCTATTTTGTAAGATATCTTAGTCATTGACCTCCTTGCATATTTTGGTATATGCCTCTCTAGAGAGTTTACTGCCAAAATAGGTAGGTACCTATCTTTTGATTGGTCTCACATGTTATTTAGAAGTAGTTATGGCACTAAGGTGACCATTAAGGCTGAATAAATATCCAATAATCACATAGAGCCTTATACTCCTACCCCTTTGAACATGAATTCCACAATCCATGATCCGGAAGAGGAGGGTAGCCATATTCATGAAGCTACAACACCTGTAGAAGAAATTCTAGACATATTACTTGATGAGTGGGAAAATTGTTTTCAGTTTGATGCCCCAGATCATTTAGAACAAAGAGGGATGGGTACTTATTGTATCCATGAGGAGGATGCCATCATCCCTAATCTAGAAAAGTCAATAGCAAATCCAAGTTGGATATAGCAATTATATTTTGATGGCTCCTTGAGTAAAAATGGGGCAGGTGTTGGGGTTGTGTTGATTTCACCCCAGAGAATAATTTTTTTCTCTTCCTTCAGACTATAGTTTAGCCACACCAATAATGTGGTTGAGTCTGAAGCCTTAATTCAGGGCATACAACTGGCACAAAAGAGGGGAATCAAATTTTTACAAGCATTTGGTGACAGTGAGCTTGTTGTTCACCAAATCAGGTCACAAAGTGCTTCAAGGAATGATTTGTTGAAATCATATAAGCATAGAGTCTGGGACCTGATTGAAGACTTTGATGCCTTCAATATCCAGGTAGTGCGTAGAGGAAGAAACAAGGAAGTTGACAAGCTGGCTACAGTTGGTGCCCAGTTTGACATTCCCAAGAATATCAAACAAAGCTTGGATCAACATGTGAAAGTTGTTGTGCAGCCTATTGTGCCTAATAATGTGTCCAGTTGGCAAGTATTTAAGAGTGACTAGAAGATTGTAAATTTCTTGCAAGATGAGGTAGAGTTTGCTACTAGTAATCAGTCCAAGTTGTAGGAGCAGTATGGTGACCAGGTGATCTAGTTGAAGGCTAATAAATTGCCCAGGGGATTGTTCACTTTAGAGAACATATTTGGTGTTGATGATCAGCCTAAAAAGGAGAAGATGAACATGACAGTAAAAAAAGAGGACTATGAGGAGGTAAAAATTGCATAGGGTAGAGTTCTACAGCATGGCAGGGTATGTGACCAAGCTGGAAGACAAGGTTTTGTTGAACTTTGTAATGAATTTGATGATTTAATTTCTTGGGATTATAGGGATCTAAAATGTTTTGACCCTGGTTTAAACCAGCATACCATTGATTTAAACCACAATGCCAAACTTGTCCGACAAAAGCAAAGAATTGTCAACCCCAAAATAGAACCATTAATGAGAAAGGAGCTATCCAAGATCATAGAAGCCAAAATTATTTATCCAACTAAACATTCCTCTTGGGTGGCGAACCTTGTTCTAGTTAGGAAGAAGAATGGGGAAATCAGACTATGTGTGGACTTTAGAGACCTAAACAAGGCCTCCCTTAAAGATCACTATCCACTCCCTTCAATGGAACAAATCTTATAAATAGTAGTAGAAGTTGAAAGGTTTTCACTCCTAGATGGCTACTCAGGGTATAATTAGATTCTTGTAAAAGAATTAGACCAGTATAAGACAACCTTTACCACCAAATGGGGTACCTTGTCTTATCAGAAAATGCCATTTGGGTTGACCAATGCTGGAGCAACCTTCCAAAGAGCAACAAATTTGGCCTTTAAAGGCATAATCAATGATATTATTCTAGTATATCTTGATAATTTGACTGTATATTCTAAGCATGCAGTTGACCATTTGGGTCATTTGAGAAGTCTTTGAGAGATGCAAAGAATATGGTGTGTCATCGAATCCAAAGAAATTTGTGTTTGCTAACCTGGAAGATAAATTGTTGGGACATGTCATCTCAAAAGAAGGACTGGCCATTGATCCAAAAAGAACTAGTGCTATTCTATCTCTTCCCCTTCCTGGTCACAAGAAGGGCCTATAGAGCTACCTGGGCAAGATTAACTTCGTGAGGTGATTTATACCAAATTTTGCTTCAATAGAAAAACCCCTCACCACCATACTTAAGAAGAATGATGCCTTCACATGGTCAAAAGAAGGTAGGGACAGTGTTGAAGTTGTCAATCAAGCCATTGCACAGGCTCCTATGCTAATAAACCCGAACTATGAGAAGGATTTTATCCTTTACGCCTGTAGAGGCAAGGAAGACATATCAATAGTCTTGACATAGCATAATGAAGAAAAATTAGAGCAACCAATTGCTTTCTTCAACCATCCTCTCAAAGAGTATGAGCTAAAGTATGATTTTATTGAGAAACAAGTGTTTGCTGTGGTGAAAGCACTCAAAAAATTCAGACACATCCTTTCAAACAACAAGATATAGTTGATGGTGAACCACCCTATGTCACGTCTAGTTTTTATGGACTATATAATTATTCTAGATTAGTGAACATTTACTGTGATTATTTTTACTTTGAGTAAATTCCACATGTGTGAAGGTAATTATCATGATGTTATATTTGCGTGAATTGGAAAATTGATTTAAATATTAAATATTATCGATGTGATTATAATTTTTTTCTTCGGCAATGTTTTGGGGAACTAACCTATTGATGTTGAGTTGAGTGCGAATGAATGTAGGTACTCGTTGAATACGAGAATATGATTGAGGTAGAGATGTTCTAATCGCTCAGCAAGAACTGTTTGGGATGGATAACCCTGATGCACTCACACACTCACATAGTCTCATATTGCATTTTTGAATGGCTTATTATGCATTATTGTATGGATAATAAAATGTGATTGATGGCTAAATACTTAGAAAAATATTATGTTTTAATTGCTACAGTAAGATCATTTCAAGTGTATGATTAGTCATTTAAATATTAATGTACTTTGGTTTTATTTTTTAATGGTGTATTTATATTATTTAATATTAAATACTAATAAGTGTTTTCTATATTTAAATAAATTAGATTAATAAATAGATATGTTATTATTATAAATACTTCTTGTTTTGATTTAAAGTGTTTATGTTATATTGAAAATAAATAAATTATATTAATAATACTTATTATATTTAGAAATCTAAATAAAGGAATTAAAAGAATAATAATTATGTCATGTAGCATGAATAAATAAGTTTATTGTATTTTATTTCTGGAGGCTTTTGAAACGCCAAATCTCATGCAAACTTAAACGAACTTTAGTTATCAAAAGCAACAAAAACCTAAATATATTGGACGCCAAAAATAAGAGGGGATTTTTAATAAAAGAAAAGATATGACAGAGAAATAGGGACCCATGATTTGCAGTAGTAGGAAGAGGAGGGCATCATTGTTTTGGAGAAATAGGAGAGCATAAGAAGCACCACAACAGGAGTAGAATCGACCCTTAACAACAGAGTAAATGGGTATTCCTCTTGAGTTATCTTGCATAGAGATTGCTGTGTAATTTTATAGTCTGTATTAAATCCCTTGGTTGGCCTATGTTGGCCATTACTTAAGTTATCTTTTCTCTTTTCTGTCACCGACTCTTGAATTTTCCTTATCAACCTACATTTTCTTCCTCTGTTCTATGCCTTTGGAGTCGACCATCTTGTCTAAAGGTGTTGGCCTGAGTACCTTTTAGTATCTGCTTAAAAATCTGCACCTCATTTTCTTTCGTTGGCCTATTCTTGTTTAGGTGGCCTGATTTGGAGCGACTTTGTATATTATTTTATAGTGTTATCACCTGGATTAAGCACGTGATTATTGTAAGATTTATTGACTTTTATTGATTCATATTTATGAGATTTATCTTTTACTTGAGATGTTGTAATTAAATGGATTATTTGCTTCATTTTACTTTTGTGATGGTTTGAGTACTTTACACACTAGCATAAAATATATCCTTTTGAGAAGAGATGTCAGTGAGAAGAGGGCTGGGTGGATCACAAAAGTCATGGAGTATGATGTCAACATCAACATCACCAAGCTGGTAAGAGGCAAAGGACTATGCAAATAGATGGCCGCAGACTTTAAAGTTAGAAATGATGTTGTATGTGTCCTTGAACAGGTGTAGCCAAATGGTTCCTACGCTCCAAATGACTGGTACCATGACATGACCACCTTTCTATAGTCAAGTAGATGCCCAGACAGACTGGATCAAGCAAAAAGAAGGTCTTTTAGACTCTAGTCAATTCCTAATGTTCTTGTTGATGATGTCTTGTTTAGAAAAGACATCAATGGAGTCCTCTTTAGATGAATTGCACAAAATTAGACCTCAAGGGTGCTAGAAGAGTTCCATAATGGACCTGCTGGTGGCCATTATTCACCAAGAATAATTACTATCAAAATCATGAGGGATGGGTAGTGTTGGCCCAATTTGTTCAAGATGCCCATAGATGGGTAAGAAGCTGCAAAAAAGGTGCATTATTTGCAAGCAAACAAAGGTTGGCTCCTCTTCCCCTGCACCCAATTCAGACTGATCAGCCATTTGCCCAATGGGGTTTGGACTTCATTGGGATGATTAATCCACCTTCCAGTGCCGGTCATAAGTGGATTTTAGTAGCGACTGATATTTCACAAGGTGGATAGAGGTGGTTGCCTTGAAGGATGCCACAGAGGCCTCTATTTTATATTTCTTGAGGGAATAGTTACCAAGTTTGGTGTTCTATTCACCATTATTTCTAATAATGCTAAGTCCTTTGTAGGCACAAAAATCAGTGAGTGGGCAGGTAAGAATGGGATCTATTTGAAGACATCATGCAATTGTTATCCTTAGGGAAATGGCATGGTTGAATCAACAAACAAAAACTTGATCAGGATCATCAAAAGGACAGTGGATGACAATCAAAGAACTTGGCATTCCAAGTTGAAAACAACTCTCTGGGCTGACAGGATCACCCCTAAGAGGGCCATTAGCAATTCGACTTTCATGCTTGTTTATGGAAGGGAAGAAAGGCTTCCACTGTCACTGGAGTTGCCTTCACTCAAGTTGGCACAGTAGCTAGAATTGTAATAAATTGATCCCATGACTGTGAGGTTTACCGAACTGATGGAGCTAGAGGAGAAGAGAGATGCTACCATGAAGACTCTTGAGGCTCATTAGGATCAAGTGAAAATAACTTTTGATAGAAAATCAACTGGCAGAACATTCAATGAGGGAGATTTGGTGTTGAAATGGGATGAAAACAGAGCTAAATCTTGGAGACATTCAAAATTTGATGCCATATGGAGTTGCCCTTATATTATTATCAGTTGCAAATAGGCTAATGCATTTCAACTTTCTAAGTTGAATGGAGAGGTTCTGCCAATCCATGTCAATGGGATCCATCTCAAACCTTTCTTTTATTATGGTTGTGAGATTTTTTAAATATGTTAGGTGTGTTTCCTTTCAATAAGTGTTGTTGCACTCAGTTGCGTCCTCATTAGGAGGAGGTTTGCCTTGTTCTTTTTGCTTTGTCTTGTTTCTTGGAGGTAGTGTTTAGTTTTGTGTTGGCCTGGCCAACCCCTATCTTTGTTATTGCTTCCCTTTTGACTCTATGCCCAATGGATTGATAAGGCCTTTGGACCCCAGTGTTTAGTAGGCAAACACCCATGCATAGTCACCAAAATGTTGTCCTATTTTGTCTTCAGGCCAAATAGTCCAAGGATCTATGATATTTCCAAGTGTTTTCCCTTTTGAAGTGCAAGGAAAAAACTCCCCAAAACTAAGTTGAAAAATCCTAAGTGTTTCCTTGTATTTTTTGCCTTTTTGAAGTTTCAGAGTTTAGGGTTCTCTTCTTCACTATGTCATGTTGTCAGCTCCGAACTTCACCTTGGTTCCTCTGTAAAATGCCTATGTGTATCAGGTGTCGGAGGTTAGGCTTGCCACCTTTCATCTTATGTGAAGCATGCATTAACATGTAGACCTGATCGTGAAGCTTCGACTGGTATCACGTCCATGCAAAGGATTATTGTTAGAGTTGGATCAGATCAGCATTGTTGCAATAGGTTGCCATGTGTACACATTCAGCTAAAGGACTTTGATGAATGATATGAGTGTGTTCCACATGGATGTAGAGCACAGGATCATGACGTTAGTTAAGTGGGACCCGATGAGGGGTGCACTGATGCAAACTGTTGACATGTGGCTGAATTCTACCGAGCTCATAATCTGTCTAAGTGTTTCAGACTTCGGCAGGTAGGGTCTCCTTCTTCCTCTTTTCTATGGGCAGGTGGAAGGTGGAAGGTTTGAGGCCCGATCCCCGACAACTTTCATAACTCCTTTCTAAGTACTGTAGAAGCAGGGATCAAGTGCTTCTTCTTCTCAAAAGCATGATGCACTGTGAAGGCCTGATCTTTGAAGCCCAACATTTTCCCTTTTTGCTTCTTTCAGACTTCAAAGGTTGGGGTTTCCTTCTTCACCTTTCAAAGGTCTAATTGGTGAAAGACCAATAAGAGGAAGGTCGATCAGTCCAGGCCTGACCTGTTTTCCTTTTAGGCTCTTTCTACCATTCAGGACGTGATGGGACTTCTCAACAACCCTCTTGGCTACCATTAATGCTTCTTCAGAGCTGGATTGCTTATGGGAAATGGATTTCTTGTCCCCCTATACCACTGCAGCTCCTTTGAATTAAATTTCTTGTACCTGAGGCATGGGAGGACGATCTTCTTTAGTGGATTTCATGGACAAATTCATGTGGGCGTGCTCTAAGGGCACAGAGGTGAAGTTATTACAGTATGGGTGATGGTTTCCCTTGTTGACCACTCTTCCCATGTCCTTGGTTGCTATAGTGATTTGTAAAAGCTATATATGCATGTGTAAGAGATGTATTTAGGGTTGGTTAACTATTCTTCTAGGCTATTATATGAGTTGGATAATTTGTTGTCATAGACCTTGTAATGTATTTACAAGAACTAGTTGGATCTGATGCATTGTGCTTGAAGCTGAGCCTTTGACATCTCCGATAGTGGTTCACCAATGAATGTAGATGGTTATTTTGTGACTACCTTTCTATAACAAATTATCTTTCTTTTATAATGGCTACTTAGCCCTCATGATCAATATAATCACTGATATTTTGCCTCTCTTATGCTTTTGCTCTATATTTACTTGAAATCTGTAACTCATTCCGTGGATAAAATGATCCCTCTTTTAATTACAATTTTCTAATTCGAGCCTCTATTAAAGCTATAAGTCTGTGTGAGTCTTTGTCAGTATTTGAGGTCATTGTTGTGTTATGTCAGTCCCATCTAACACTCTAAATCTAGTGCATTGCCTCTTTTAATTTTAGTTTCTCCTTCTTTCCCTTTTCCCTGGAGATCGGTAGCATAGGTTTAGTTATTTTCTCTGAACCTTAAGTTCAGAAAGAGGAACCAAATTTCTCTGGAGGTTTGGTCTCAACTACAAGGTCCCACACCTTGAGACCAATCCCATGTGTCACTAGAACGCTTAAACAAGCTTCAAGTAGGGTGCAATTTCAGGTGATAACAGTTAAATTATTAGCCCCTAATTTACCTTCTTTATATGCTCTACCATGTTGACATCACCTCTAATTATCTAGGCTTTTTTGGGAACTTCATGGAAATACATCTCCAAATCTCACTTCTCTCCCTATAGTCATGAGAGGCATAAATTGATGCAATACCAAAGCTCACATTATTAATTTCTAAAACAACCCATACTAGTATGTTGGTTGTCTTAGGAGTCTTGATTATTGTTTGCATTGTCAATTTCAACAGTCTCATTTTTGTGCTCATTTCCCATTTTATAACTCTGACCACTTATGTAGTTTTCATAATTCTTATTAAACAAGGAGGAATCATTAAGGAACATTCTTTATTTAGGAGCTAGGGAGGAGTCATTATCTCTACACGTTCTCTCTTCCACCCAACAACTCTTTGGTTTTAGTTAATTTCCTTTCAGGTTCTTGATTAGTGATGTAACATTTTCATTAGGAATATGGGTACTTTTGTCATCTACAAGAATATATGATTTCTTGACAACCCTTTAGCAATTCTTCCTCTAATTCATATCACACTTCCACAAAAAATAGGCATTGAGTCCCACTAGTTGGCTAACTTTGCATAAGATTGTCTTATTACTAGGTTGGAAACAAATTACCTTAAGTATGGGCTTTTTTAGATAAATTGCTAATAGAACTTTGGTATTTATGTGAGGCAAGGTTGCTCTCATATTTTCAACCTAAAGTACATCAACTAGGTACTTTAGGGCACGAGGAATAAGATCCCACAACTAAGGTGAGACATTTTTAATTTCAACCCATCTAGGTATAAACTTGACCAAAACCTCACAAGGAGTGAGTTTAGGGTTCCAAGAAACTACTCTAAAAATTGATTTACCCATATTCTAGTAGGATTTATTAATCACTCTTTGTTCATGCTTGTATATTTGAAAAAAAACAACAAACATACCTATTACACCATTCTCCAGAAAGAAACATACAACCTCATTTTTCCCTAAACATTCATTGACCCGTTTATCAATTTTTTTCTAGATGGGAGGAAAAGGCAGAGAAATAAAACAACAATACATTTAAATCATCCCTCTTCCCTTTTTACTACTTCTTCCATGGTAACATTTGGCTTAATAAAAAGTATCTCAAGGCATGAGTATTCCTTACCATGCTCATCTCTTCCATAGTTGGGGTTTCCTCCCTTTACAAAGCCATTTGTCTCCATGATCATTGTTATGTCAGAAAAAGTAACCTTGGGGGCTTTTTCCTCTTAAGTTTTAACTCTCGGGTCCTTTAGAATGCACTTAGGACATCTTGCATATTAATTTGGCATCCCGATGAGAAAACCTTGAAGTTTCATGCCAAATGGGACTTAGGGGTGCATTTATGATGAATCCTACCTGAAATAGGGGGGAGGACTTGGGCACCTGTGCCCTAGCCTTTCCCTATTTTAGGTCAGGACCTATTTCAAAGTGTTGGTTTATGATCGTTACGTAGGTCCTATGCTGACACGGTAAGTTTGAATTACGAAATTCTTAGCGGGAATGTTTGTAGTTGCATATATAAGCATGATTATAGTTCATTTGCAAACTAGATGGAAATTTTGATTGATGAGCTTATGTGAAAGTGATTCAAGGCATTCATTGTGTTGCAGAGCAGTATTTGGTGTTGTTATTGTGTTGGTATTTGCAGATTGGACTCCATCTCCTCATGGCATGAAGAGCATCTTCCTTCCATGAGATCTACACTACAAGGTGATATTGATTCAATTATGTTTTCTATCGTTTATCATTTGGATTTTGCCTCTATCATGTAGGGATACGCACTCTTTATCTGACAACGGTGTTCAGAAGACTTGAATGTCTCTCCGGGGCTTGACTGAGGCAAGCCTCTAAACACCACAACCCCCTCCCCACTTTTCTGTGATTGCAGGTTACAAGTTGTGAAAGCGAAAGAAGTGGAGTTGTAGGAGAGCAGTGCAAACTGTCAGAATTGTAGATCAAAGAAGAAAATAGGGACCTGGACTCAGGCACCTGCTCATTAGTACTTCAGATCCCGCAACAGTGAAATCTCTGGAACAACATAACTGTGTTGCAGATAACATTCCTAGATCCCAACAAAAATTGAGGCACTGGACTAGGGTGCCCACTCATTAATCACTAAATTTTCCACACACAAAACTTTAAAATCTGGTATGAATTTGATTGTCATTTGATATCTCCGTGTGCGATCATTTTCCGTAATTTGTCCGTTTGTTTACGAATTTGTGAAATTAGGGTTTTGAGCATAATTAGGCTTAATTGAACAAAAAATTTACACAATTCTAATCTTCCCCTATGTTCCGAGTGATATAATATTTGTAGTAGAGTTCTCTACTCGATTGAATGTCCTTGAATGTTTAGTGGTGAAAGGAGGATCAACACAAACCCTTAAAATTCAAATTAAAATCATCCTCTTGACTTTTCATCCTAAACATTTTGGTGAACCCATGTTTTTTTAAAATTTTGCACCTTGTTGAGTGTTATGCTTCATATTTACATTTATTTCATTCATTCATTTCATTTTTCATCTTATTGCATTCGGAAAATTACAAAAAAAGTTTAAAAATTTCGAAAAAAATGGCATTTTTAGCTTGCATTTTCAAATAATTTGAATTAGTTGGCATTTAATTTCAATAAATTTTTGTCATTATCATCATATCTAATTTAAATTACAGAAATTTTTTATTCGTCATTCATTTAGATTGCATTTTCATGCTTAAATTGTTAAAAATTGCTTGAGATTGTGCATTTTTCCATATAACCTAGTTTTGCCTTAGCTAGGGTTTGTAGTTGAAATATTGTTTCAGATTTTCCACCCTTTTAAAACACTCATTAGGACTGATTTCTAACTGTAGTGTTTCATCATAGTGGTTTCCTTGCAAAATTTCATGTCTAGGGTTTGAAAACCTTGTTTTTTCACTAGATTTGGCCTTATCGTCTCTCTAGACTTGCATCATAGGCATGTTGTGAAGAATTTTTCTGCATTAATTGGATGTTATTAGGGTTATAATCTTCTTCCCCTCTTAAAATTCTTTACAACACCCCTTTTATTAGACACTTGCATTGAAAATTGGTGAAAATTGCATATTTTAGCTATATTTTCACTAGGGTTTGACTTAGATTGGCACCATAGGCATGTTGTGACAGATTTTATTGAATTATGTGACTTATATTACTATTATAATCTGCTATCCATCATAATTTTCTTCACAACACCCTTTCTATTGGGCCTTTGCATTGAGAATTATTGAAAAATTGTATATTTTAGCACATTTTGACTAGGTTTTGACTTGTCATCACTTTAGAGTTGCATTAAAGGAGTGTTTTGAAGGATATTATTGTTTTATTGGACTGATAATAGATATATTATTTTCTTCCCCTGATCAATTTCCTCACAACACCTCTTCTCTTAGTGATTTGGATTGAAAACCGGTGAAAAATCAAGCAATTTGGATCATAAATATATCTTTCTCTTAGGGTCTGTTTTATTAGCTTGTGCATTGAGTGCTGTATGCTTTTGAATGAGTCTTATAATTCACTTCCATAATAGAAATATCCCTTTAAGAAGAAGTAGGAGACTCATGGGATCTAGTGCTTTTGAAGAAAATGATATCCCTACCTCTGAAAATCCATTGAACACCTTATTTACAAAAGGAGAGACACAAATTTTGCAAGATACTATACCTCATACAACCACTATGGAAGATCAAGCATTTCATGATTTTGAGGACACTATTGAGGTGGTCACACATGTACCTACTGAGCAAGTAAACAAACTTGATAAAGAGCTAGCCAATTTTCAAGCATATGTGCAAACTGAAAGAATAGCGGAAGAAGCTATACCTGTGATTCACAACATAAGAGAATTGATAAAAGAAGAAAAATATGGTATTAATGTTATTTAAGGTTTAACACATATTGTGCAAACTAATGTCATGCCGGTGACTGAATGTGCAAAAGTTATTAATAACATGTCATCACCATCGCATACACAAGTATCGACACCTATATCGACTATGGGAGTATCTACATTTACATCAACGATTTTAACAACTTGTGCAAATGTTTGTACTAATGATACCACTGGTATTGGAGTATCTAATGGCACTAATTCACAAAATTACAAAGATGTGGGATTTAATTATCAGAACTTGGTTCCTAAGGTGACCTCTTCTATGCATAATTATTCTCAACCACCTCTCCATCCCACGTATTCTCAACCTCCTCTTACATATAACTATTCTCAACCACCTTCCACCTACCACTATGTCCAACCACCACTCACTTATTCACAGCCTCTGCTTATTATGACTCAAGCTCAATCACCTCCTCACTTTGGTTCTAATTCTTCACAACAAATTGCATCTCCCAATGATGCCATCTTAAACCAACTTCTGCAAGGCACGACTTCTTTACAACAAAAAGTGACAAACCTGATGAATTATTCACAACCTAATATACCAACTTATCATGCCCATAATCCCCTATCTTATGCAATCTTGAGAACTCCTATGCCTGAGAGGTTTGAGACTCCTTGCTTTGAAAAAAATGGGGAAAAGGTGATCCTAATACTCATGTGGCAGCATTCACGGTTATGTGTAGTGATTTCTACTTTGAAGAGGACTTGTTAGCAAAAAATTTCCTGCAATCTCTCAAAGATATTGCTTTAGAATGGTTTTGATCTTTACCTCTGAATTCAATACACTCTTTTTCGCAGTTAGTTGATCAATTCTTACAATACTTTCAAGGAAACATTGGACTGAGCAAGTCTCTTTGAACGATCTAGTTTATTGTAAGCAAGGTACGGAAGAGAAGTTAACTGAGTTTATTAGTCAGTATCAAGCTCTCTATGCACAAATGCAATATCAAATGAAGGATGAGGATGTTCAAAAGGTGTTTATTAAAAATCTACAACTTAACATCCGTGACAAGATTCTCTTGATGAAGGATAACTCCTTTCAACACTTATGTACTTCCCTTCATGATTACCATCTTTCTTCTAGTCAGTATGAAAACCAGAACTCATTGGCTCAAGTTGGTCATTCCACGGGTGGACCATCACAAAACAACTTTAAGAGGAATAATAAGAGTTTCATCAAGGTTAATGGACTAAATTCGAATAACTTTTCCCAAGTGTCTACTATCACTAATCCAAAGAAGGCATCATATCAGCAAAGAAAGTTTACTCCGATATCTGAGTCTTACCATTCTATCATAAATCAAGTTGTGAGTAATAATCTTATGAAGCTTCCCCAAATTAAACCTTTGGATCCTAGTAAAATGCAAGGACCTTATTTCAATGCTAATGCCTTTTGTCATTTTCATTGACAACAAGGACATGATATTGAACGATGTATGCATCTTAAACATGAAATACAAGACCTCATTGACTCAAATGTTATATAGGTATCAGGTGTGAATGACAATGGAAATAAGTCGGTTGCTCCGTCGAATTAGAATTTACAAATCTTTACTAATCCTTTCCCTAAGCATACTGATAACAATGTTAGAACATAATATAGTGGAATTAGAAGATGACTACTTGGATTATGATGACATTGTGGGTATGATAGAAGTGGGTAAGGAAAAGTTGGATAAACCGCCTCGTCTATGGGGAAAGGGCTTTTATGTTGAGGTTCCTCCTTTGTTGTCCCTTCAAGGATCGGGAGATAACCAAAATGCATCAAAAAAACAAATGGAACAACTGAAACAAGAAACTATAACAAATGAACAAATTGAGATAGTTCAAGATAGTCCTTGTCACTTTGATAGACGAACTCAACAAAGAAAGATGGCTAAAAATCAGAAAAGAGTAAGATGATTATCATCAGTTGGAAATAATAGTGGTTCTCCTCCTCACAAGCAACAAAAGACCTCATATACACAATAATTTGAGAAACAAGCATTACATGGACTTCCTGACAACAAACAAAACTCTCATAAGAACCACTCAATCTTCGTACAAAACTTGATAGAGCATCTCTCCAAGATGCTCGTAAGTTCCAAATTCTAGACCGATTGTCTCTACAGGTAAGTATCTCTAACCCTGGTGGTCACCTATGTGGTTAGCATGATCGACTCGTGTATCTGACCTCCCTTTCATGTTGTGTTTCCCTCGTGATGTGTTATGTGTTGTTTAGGTCTCCTGGGATGACCCTTGATTCTCTTGTAAGGTCAAGGATACTGGGAGACTGCCTCTGTTGTGACCTTCTTCTATTTGTATCATCTTTCTTCTATATTGCTTCTCCTCTGTTTTCATTGTTGTGTGTTGTGTCTTATGGACATAGCATTGTAGTTGGTGACTTGGGGGCACCCTCCTACATGACTGTCTCTAAGACACTTGTTTCTCCTCTCTTGATTTATTGTTTCCTTCCTCTAGTTGTTCTATCTAGAAGGTGGAAGACGACAAACATATTATACTAATGTGGACCTAGTGTCCCTTTAGTGAGAAATCAAAAAATGGACCAATTCCATACATGAAGACGGGGTTGGAATATATATTATCCGACGCTTGGCTAGTGGAATCACTCTGTGTGATATTTTGATGTTGTCTTATCGCACTAACAAACCTTAACAATACCACTGCGCCGTGCACTTTGTTTATCTTTGAATCTTGCCTTGGTTACACTCAGGTTTGAGCTTTCTGCGATATAGCCCCACGGTTATACTCAGTCTCTGAATCCGTAGTATAAGCTCAGCTTTCCATGTGAATGATCATATGCATTGTTGTTTATCATAATTATATGGGCGCTAACACCTTTCTTGCAAGAGTGTGTTTGTGGGAACATTTGGCGATCGTAAAGTACATGTCACCTCCGGGGCATGGGCTTTGCAATAGCTCATGTTCCCTTGTGTGTTTTCTTCCTACCTTAATGTGCTTGATATCGGTACACGATATCAACCACCTTAAGGTGGGGGCATATATAAGATAAGCTATCTGATTTAGATGCTAGCAAAGTGTGTTTGTTCTCAAGTGAAGTTTAAAGACTGGTGGCAATGAGTCCCTCCTGCACTCTGAGATTTGTTTGTGAATCTTGAAATCTACTGCAATCATTTAAGCCCTCTACGGAGGTGGGATATCGCATATATCCTTTTTATCTTAAGCCCTCTATGGAGGCAGGGATTGTGTATTTCTTGAGGAGATTGCACATCCTATCATTTTCAAAAAGTCCTTTGCGGAGGTGGGGAGCAGATATGTGACTATCCTAACCCTTAAGCGTGTCTTTGGTGATTGTTGTGGTGAATCCCAATCATTGGTGTGTTCCTATAATGTGCCTGAGATGGTGATGAACCTAGAAATAGGTACACTTCATCGCTTGTCTATCTTATTTTCTCTATCTCTTCCATGTGTGTGTGTATGGCGTGTTTGTTCCTGAGCATAGTTTAAAGACTGGTGGCGATGATTCCCTCCTATGCTTTGAGATTTGTATGGTGTGCTTGATTTGTATGGCGTGTTTGTTCTCAAGTGTAGTTTAAAGACTGGTGGCGATGAGTCCCTCCTACACTCTGAGTTTTGTTTTGCATGTTTGTTGCCCCATGTGTAGTTTAAAGACCGGTGGCGATGAGTCCCTCCTACATTATCGGTGGTGTGTTTACTTTCCTTGCACTTGCATTTGCATTTCATATATGATAAAAAGAAAAAAAGAAATAATCACTACATTCATTATATTCACTGCATTCACTATATTCACTATGTTTTGCGTGTCTTCAATGCTATCTTCTTCGTGTTTTGTGTGACTGCAACTATCTTCTTTATGTTTTGCATGCCTGTTATTGTCTTCACTATGATTGGTGTGTCTTCTCCGTGCTTGGCGTGTTTGCTGTGTTTGTTGACTATACTTTAATGCATGTATTGGCCTTGTGTTTATACATACATTAAAGTGGGGGCTAAATGTTATGTCAGAAAAAATAACCTTTGGGACTTTTTCCTCTTAAGGTTTAGATCCTGGGTCCTTTAGAATGCACTTAGGACATCTTTCATGTTAATTTGGCATCCCAATGAGAAAACCCTGAAGTTTCATGGCAAATGGGACTTAGGGGGTGCATTTATGATGAATCCTTCTTGAAATAGGGGGGAGGACTTGGGCGCTCGTGCCCTAGTCCTGCACTATTTTAGGTCAGGACCTATTTCAAAGTGTCGGTTTATGACCGTTACTTAGGTCCTATGACGACAAAGTAAGTTTGAATTACGAAATTCTTAGCGGGAATATTTGTAGTTGCATATATAAGCATGATTAGAGTTCATTTGCAAACTAGATGGAAATTTTGATTGATGAGCTTATGTGAAAGTGATTCAAAGCATTCATTGTGTTGTAGAGCAGTATTTAGTGTTGTTATTGTGTTGGTATTTGCAGATTGGACTCCATCTCCTCATGACATGAAGAGCATCTTCCTTCCATGAGATCTACATTACAAGGTGATATCAATTGTGTTTTCTATCATTTATCATTTGGATTTTGCCTCTATCCTGCAGGGATACGCACTCTTTATCTAACAATGGTGTTTGGAAGACTTGAATGTGTCTCTAGGGCTTGACCAAGGTAAGCCTCTAAACACCACAACCCCCTCCCCACTTTTCTGTGATTGCAGGTTACAGGTTGCAAAAGCGAAAGAAGTGGAGTTGCAGGAGAGTAGTGCAGACTGTCAGAATTGTAGATCAAAGAAGAAAATAGGGACATGGACTCGGGTGCCAGCTCATTAGTCCTCCGGATCCCACAACAGTGAAATCTCTGGAATAGTAGAACTATTTTGCAGATAACATTCCCAGATCCTAACAAAAACTGAGGCACTGGACTAGGGCGCCCACTCATTACTCACCAGCTTTTCTACACACGAAACTTCAAAATTTGGTATGAATTTGATTGCCATTTGATATCTTTGTTTGCGATCATTTTCCGTAATTTGTCCGTTTGTTTACAAATTTGTGAAATTAGGGTTTTGAGCATAATTAGGCTTAATTGAACAACAAATTTACACAATTCCAATCTTTCCCTATGTTCCAAGTGACAGGAGATTTGTAGTAGAGTTCTCTACTCGGTTGAATGTCCTTGAATGTTTAGTGGTGAAAGAAGGATCAACACAAACCCTTAAAATTCAAATTCAAATCATCCTCTTCCCTTTTCATTCTAAACAATCGTATCTTGAATCAAACTTGGTTGTTCTAGGCACTGTGGTCACATCATCTTGCAAGACAATCTTATATAATTTTCTTCTCCATTTAATGTTGTGACTATCTTCCTTCTTATCATCAGTAGAATCATGGATCTATTGCTTCCATTAGTTTCACTCACTTTGATTCTAGACTTTTCCATTCACATCATATCTTGTAATCATAAAGATTTATCTATGATATAACTTTTGTGTTAAATTTTTGCATGAGTAATGGGAGGAATAGAGGGGAAGATGGTGCTCCCCCCATAGTCACTATAATCTATGGTTTTACTCAAATTTTGATGTGCACAAAGGATGGTGAAGGGGAGAATTTACCCACCACCCTGTAACATGCAAAATGTAAAATTGAAAAAAGTTACAAGAGAACAAGGTTATGGCCATTAACAAGCGACCAACCAAAACAAATCATACATGAAAAGCCCCAATTAACCACCAAACAACACAAAAAATAAAATAAAAATGGCACCAATAGCACAAGGGAAAGATAAAAAGATGAAGCAATGAACAATGAAGATAACTAATCAAGCTCAATTGCAAAAGAAAGAGAATCTCCAAGAGCGACAATGGAGGATGTTTGTTCGTCTTCCTTGTCAAGCTCTATAGCACCACCTTCACCTCCTCCAACTTTCTCCCAGGATTTTTTATATATTTTTCAAAAATGACTTTGATAACAAACTAATTAAGCTTTGAATCTCCCAAAATCCAACTTCTTAATACCTAATTCAAATAGAGGTCACGTTATTGGATTAGAAACACCAAGGGATATAATAAAATAAAAACAATGTACTTAAGATTTAGACTTATAAAAAATGCCTATAATTTATTTCTATTATGTCTTCTTCTATTGCAACATCAACCTTTTTTTAACACTATATTGATCGAAAATGCATTACTATGGAATGAGTTGTAGTCTAATTGGTGAGGATTATGGTGTCATTCCATCCACCAAGGTATAAATCGCTAGAGGTACAATGAGGGCCAGGTTCAATCCCTTGGTGATTTTGATGGAATGGACCCCCTCATCATGACAACTTAGCCCATATTATAATCAACTACTCAAAAAAATATCTATATAACTTAATTGTATCCATAAAAATGTAATATTACTAAATATACACAACTTTTTCGATCTTGTGACAACATGTAGATATTATTATTATTTATTTCTTATGAGCAATTAGATGGTGTTTTTATTGGGTCCTTCCTTTCTCTTTTATTTAGGTTTGATGCTCCTTTATCCATGTTTATGGTTTACTTTTGGGAATTTCACAAATCCATTTGATAAGACAATAAGTTTCTCAACTTGCTCTATGGTGTGTACCTATAAATTCACTACCTAAAATTCCACAAGGAAAGAACTTGCTTTAATAGTATTTGATCCATAAACTATAAGAATACTCCTAAATTAGCTTGTCAACAATGGATTTGTTAGTCTTAGAATCTAAGGGTGATATGATTGTAATAATTAAGAAAATGAAATGGGAACAGGAGACAATATAAGGGATTGAAACACCACAAATGAGACCAAGACACCATGGAGAAACAATTTGTAGGTAAAAACTCTAGAAAATTGTGAGTACACACTCACTTAGTGCTCAAAGTAGCTTACAAAGATTGATTCCTCAACCCCTTGGACCTTCAATAAAGCTCTAATAATGTGTCTAACTCCCCAAGAACCAAACAAAGACCCCCAAAAAGAACTCTTTGTCTCATGACTTCCACAATAATCATGAACATGAGACAATACAAGAGAAAATCTCACTAAACAACTCTCAAAGCAACTTCTAGACTCTCCTCCATGCTCAATTTGAACTTATAATGCATATATTTAGAGTTTCAAGGCCTTAGGAAACTCTTGGAAGTGAAAAGGATCAATGAAAACAAAGAAACATAAAAAACTACAATGTCATGAGATGTTTTTTTTAGTATAACTGAAACTATTAGTTTTAGTAAAGAGGTGGTTTCAAAACTACAATGATAGTTGCAAAACTACCCAACAACTGTAAAATTGCCACAAACACTTGCAAAACTACACTTGTTGGTAGTTTTTGCTCTCCAACCTTTCAGAAACCGTAACTTTTACATATTGATTCAAAACAAAGTACCAATTTTGAAATTGCACGACTTTAAAGAGGAATCCAAATATGCAATCAAATTTAACTTTTGATACAATATAAGATAAGATGTATTTTAAGACTTGTAATAGAAAGTGTCCTCATCATTTTTGGTAGAGAAAGCGAGCAAATTCACACCCTCATTAGTCAATCTATATGAAAGCACATTACCTTTCTTGAAGCAATGACTAAAAGCAATGAAATAAAAATTCTTTTTAAGGAGAGCTTCACCAATTGTGTTCTTCAAGAAGCACTTGCCTCCTTCAACCTATTCAAAACTACCAAAGCTTCGACTTCATTATTCCATTTTTACCCAAGTTAAAAAAGCCCCTTTCAACAAAACTATCATCTGCCCTTCTGAAAACAATTCTTATACCTGGCAAAAATTACCTCTTGCAGGAGCATTAAAATTCATCTTAACATTCAGACATGGGGGGAATCCAACGGCGTTGCTTTTTCTCTTAATTACCCCGTTAACGAGAAAAATCCTTTGTTATTAAGAGCTTGCTTATAGAGAACATTTCGTGATGCCAAGATTTTTATTATTATTATTTTTAGTTGCGAACTCTTAAATTGAAGACGGGGGAAGTCCTCAAATTCTACTCATAACACAAAAGATTAACGGGAAAGGTGTAACTTTTATGGGACATATTTCAAATTTGTGAGGATGGATCATATGCAAGAGCGCCTCGATTCTCAGGTGAGTCAACAATCTCGACATCCCTTGTCTAATTCAAAGAAAACCCAAAAAAACAAGAATAAAATCTTGAAAAATGCTATTGAAATGAAGAAAAGACAACCAAAGAAGCCTCTTGTCGATCTTCGACAATTTGAGGCCTTCACTGCCTTAGGAATTGAAAAAACCCTTAAATTTCCTCTTTGCACTGGTAATAACGAATTAGGGTTTCCAAATTTAGGGCATGCTTGGGCTGAGGATCTGAAAATTTCCTATGATTTGCAGCCTAGTCTCAGTATGATAAATGGCATCTGTAAACAGCAGTATGAATGTCTTGTCGAGATGAAATATAGTATTATGTCAGTTAGGGTTAGGTTTGGTATGGATATTTGGGCCTTGGCTGCACAGTTAGTGAATCCCTATGAAAATTTGCCTTGTGTAGCCAGTCCAGTGCTGAATCGTGCATTTTTCAAAATGTGGGAGGTTATGAAGAACTTTGACCTTGTTCCATCTGTAGCTGCCAGTCCTAGGTTTGTTTCTGTGCACTTATGTGAAGGGCCTGGGGGTTTCATTCAGGCAGTCCAGAGGTTCAGAAGAAACTCTGTAGCAAGAGGGACTTTAAGTGATAATTTATTTCAGCAAAACAGCTCAGTGGATAACTCATTTCAAAATAAACATGAGGGATTGCCTGGAACATTGCATACAGGAAGGGAAGATTTATGGTTTGCCTTAACATTGGCTTCAAATGCAGGGAATCCAATCCCCAAATTGCTTGACAAGTCTAATTTAGAAGGAATCTATCATCCACAGGTGGATATTAGGAAATTAGAAGAGAAGAGTTTAGATTACTCAAAAGGGCATGTGCACTATGGTGCTGATCAGACAGGGGACATCACAAATCCTGCCAATATTAATTCTTTTGTTGAATATGTTCTGAAATGCAACAACGGGGAGAAGGTTGGGCTTGTCACTGCAGATGGAGCAATGGATGCATCTTATGATTTTTCAATGCAAGAAAATAGCCATCTACAGCTTGCTTTTTGTGAGATATGTACTGCTGTTAGACTTCAAGCCAAGGGAGGTTCATTTGTTCTGAAGATTTTTGACTGTTTCTCTGAAGCTACTGTAACTTTATTAATAATAGTCTTATCTTTGTATAAACATGTAGAGATAGTAAGATTGAAGACAACTCGTATTTGTAGCTCAGAACGGTACATTGTAGCCAGAGAATTTCAAGGACTGACACATATGATAGAGGAAAGGCTAATGACTTTAGCCAGTGATTGGTATAAAGCCCCTCAGAATGGGGAAGCTAAAGGATTAAGGATTTTGAATTGTCCTCCCAGTGAATTTTATGAAACTCTGTGTCTTTGTAATGCTGTCATTGCTAAAATGCAAAATGAAGCTATTACAAAAGCTATTCAAGTTGCATCAGTCTTGGGTGACTTACTTCCTGATACTTTTGAGAAACGAAAGGGGTTGATGAGCATGTTAAGACGCAAGACTAGGGTGCTTAATATAATGAATCAGAATGCGTATGCACTTTGCAGTGATTTGAATATTCCATTGCGCAATGAACATAATTTTAGCTTTGAAACCCATTGTATTTCTTAGGCGGATTTGCAATTTATCTTCTTTGTGTAATGGAACTTTTGCTTATCACATCTGCTATAGATTGTTTTGTTGTAAAGTTCCACTACAGCATTATTTCTTCTATTTATCAAACTTAGAACCTTTCTTGATGAGTTTGGATCTATGGACATATAGTTTTGAGAAAAAAGATAATGTATCTTGGCTAGTTATTGCTGGTTTCTTTTAATAAGATTTGCTTCAAGTGAGTTGAGGTGACATGTAGTTGGCACAAGACAGGCTTATCTCAAATCTATTATCCTGGATTGTAGGGATGGCTTGCTCAACTAATCTTTGTTGATGTCCTTCCAAAGAAATAAGATTGGACTATTTTGCATGTACAGCCACATAAGATTGTTCAAATAGTACAAGAACACTAGATACTATTAACTGCTAAGAGTTTCAAAATCAATGTTAAAAGTCTCTGAGAGGGTAAGGATGGAGAGCAATTTTAAAGTGATAAAAGGCTGGTACGAAACAAAAATAAGAGAAATCTATACATCTACACAACAGGAAGAGATAGTCAACGAAAATGAATATGTTATCTTCCAAAGAGATGCATCCTTAGTTTTTTCATTAAAGGCTTTGACTATTACCAGTACATATAACTACACTAGATAACATTAACAAATTTAGAATTGATTTCCAAAACACGTCTGAGTGCCACATGGACAATGGAATTAGGAAATCTCAAGCAGAAAAGTTCTTAGCATTTTATTTTACTACAGCTTTAACAATTAGATAAGTATTGCTAAGATTACAATCTTGAGTATCAACAATTAGATAAGTTTCTATATGCCAGTTAGCAGTAGTCTCAGTTATATGCAAACAGGTGCTGAATAATATCAACTTGTCTTTTGCAAGGAGATCTGAAAAGTGCCAGATTTATATTATATCGACTTTGCAGAAATACTAAACCAATCTCTAAACTTAGCACCCTTGTACTGTCCGTGAAATGGAGATTGTATTTTACAAAGAAATGAAATCACATTCTCAAAAAGGAAAAATGAAACCTGGAAGAAACATTTATTGAATGGGTTTTGTACTGCCATGTCTAGTCACAGGCACAAAATTGTTTTTAACAGCAAATGTTTTAGCTGCCTGGAAGTTCATTGATTTAAAATAAAAATAAAAAATATTGCGCTGAAATTCTCACTCCCTATAATTTTCTTTATGCCGTCGATAATATTTATGGGTCTTTAGGATGCTTACTTGGATGTTCCAATCAAAATTGGTATCTGAAAATGGCTACTTGTTCTGATCAAGTAAGAGGCTTGGTATGACTGGGCTAACAAAATGCTATAAAGCTGTTCTCTTTTAATGATTTCATTTACAATTGGAATCAACAATCTTTGGAAGCTGGTTGCAAGCTTTAGCAATTTATTTGATGCAAAGAGACATCTAAATCCAAAGGGTGAATTTACCCATCCATTTGAAAGATAAGAGTCAAAGCATGTAGATGGCGGAGAACACTGAAATGTAAGATCATTACAATGGATCAATTATGAATTATCATATTCATAAGGCCTCAAATGTCCAATTAAATTAGCATATTATATCAAGCTAACCGATAGAATTCTACTCTGAAGTAGGAGAAGACCTAGGTTTGACAATTTTTGTTAAACTCGATAAATATAAACTAATACCAACTGTGCAACTGCTCCTCCTCCAGATAAAGTTGTGGATAAAAGATAAATGATGCTAAAAAGTTGAGAATGTGTTTTTGGATATTGTATATAGCACTTCCTCGTGGAAGCTACTGAAAATGGAAAAAGAAAATATCTATACTGCTGCTTATTTTTCTTAGAAAAAGAAAATGGAAATAGAAAAGGTTGACAAATTGTTTCCTAGGTCCAGTGTTTTGCCTGCCCCAAAGCTTTCTCTTCTTCTCATTACAGTTTCCGTGTTGAAAAGTTTTCTAGGTTTAGGAGGGAGAAGGGGGTGTCTTTCAAAAGTTTGGCATTTCCAGAATTGCTCAGAATATCTGGAGAATAGTTTTGAGAATACGGAATGTGTAAAGGTATATGTGTGACTGAAAATAAGCCTAAATGGAAAGTATATTAAATAAGATGATTACTTAAAAATTACAAAGCTGCATGTTACTTATTTGGATGTTTGCCCGACCAGGTGAGTGGACTAAGATGAACTCATAAGAAAGGAACTCTTGATAATTGACATGTAAGATCCCAATGACAACTGATCAGAAATGACAGATATATGCATATCAAACTTGATTGATGACTATTTGGCACGAACTGGAGTGTTCATTAGGACAAGAAATTGCATTAAGTAATGGGGAGTTTTCTTAAGGATCAGAATAAAGTAAGACAATGTGATGAGGTATTGTTTGAGCTAAAGAATGACCCTAATGTAGTGACCGATAACCCTTAACCATAATAGCCATGCCTGTAAGATAAAGAAATAACAGAAGTTGAAAAGGCATAAAATAAGTTTGAGCAAACAAAACCTAGGAACAAAAAGGACAAGACAACATATGGAATTCTAAAAAGCAAGTATCTAAAAACATGTAGTATTTCAAAAAATTCAATTTGTTCAGGAGGTCAAAGAAAATCAGAAATTTCAAAAAAATTAGGTAAAATTTCTGTAGGAACTGAAAAGCCTGGACCGAATCAGACAATCCAGATCTAGCTCGATTTAGTAAATATGGTATAAATCACTTTTATGATTTATCATATACTAATACAATGTTCTATTCGCTACAATAAAATGTGAAAATATAAGTTTAATAGTTAGAAGCATTTGTCACCTGTTGGTTCTCTATCTTCAAAACAATCAGCATTTCATATGCATGATTGAAAAAAAAATGAAAAACTGTTTCTGGGTTCATACTGGTGGTTTTTATGTTCATTTTCTGTAGTAAAGGATGCCAAAATAAAACTGATCTTCTGGCCACTCCTGACGAGGACCCCAGAATATGCTAACTTTATGAAGGACACCTGCAATAACTAGTTGACTAACTTATTTAATAGCAGCAAAAAGTAAAAAACATTGTGCATCACCTTTGCCTTCTGGTTGAAGGATTCTTAGGCATGGTAAGTCGAAACTTGTAAAATTGGTACAACTTACACAAACTGAAAAGGAAGAAATGGATATAAACTAACTTTTTTGTATTGTATTGTGGATGTGAAACTTATTGTTTGCATTGGGATGTGTTGATGCATGTTTTATGACAGCAGCAACATTTAGAATATAAAACACTAAGTGCTCTATCCTCTCTTGAACAAAGCATCTCAAACACTGAACTATGTGATTGAGTGAGACTGCTCCAAGGTTCCTTGAATGTCATGTCTTGACGTGCACAGGGATAGACTCAGTGAAATGATGTGATCTTGTTGGTAATTACAAAGGGACTTGCACTAAATTGCTCCTTCTTCATGGACATGGATGAAATCTATTACTTCTTGGATTGGTGAATGAATGGAACTTCCCAAGCAAATCCGAAAGAAAAGCAAAAGGGAAAGGGGTTTAGAAATCTACTCTGATGCAAGAATTGCTATTGACTTAGTGAAACCACAACCATGCTTTGCTTCCGCATGAGACAACAACTACACAAAGATGATGCAATCTTCTGAGGTATTTCAATGACAATTTTCAGATTACTCATACATAGAACATAGACATGTATTATGCAACAAGCAATCGAAGTCAAGCTTTCAAAGTGTTCAGACTAACTATGCATTGCAACTTGCAAGCCACAAATCACAAATGGTATGAACATAAAGGGGCTTCAGCATTCATCAATAGCAAAATCTTCCACCAATCTAAGTAATGAAAACTAAAAATGAAATTGAAATTAAAACAAACAGATCTGCAACAATGGAGCTTTTGATTTGCTTCAGGAAAACTAGAAAATCATGCTAACACATCCAAAGAATGCCATAAACACCATGCTTCAATGCTAATGTATTAACTTGGAGATGTCTTTGCAACAATCTGCCAATATCTTGAAGTTAGATTGCTCTAAAAAATGGAGAAATATTACAGTAATGAACAACAATTGCTGCTCTCTTTCCTTTTTCTATCCTCCTCTCCTATTCTAATGTCTAATGAATCTATATCCTTCAAATGAGGCAAAAAGGGCCTTTATATAGGCTTACAAAGGGGCCAAGATTTGATTTCCTAGAAATCAACACCCAAATTTGGTCAAATAGAAATCCTAAAAGGAGGTAGGTGAGAAAGAAGATAATGCTGCCAACATTTTGGCCAGTGAAAACATGACACATGTCCTAGGGCGCCGCCTCATTTTGTCCTTTTGTGGCTAGGTACTTGGCATGCTTGATTGGTTGATGGTGATTGGATGCCACCTCATCCTACCCTTTTGTCTCAAGTGCACTTTGGACCTGGAATTCCATCTTTGTGTTGCATTTCCTTTGAATTCCTAATGCTGAACTAGAAATGCATCTCCTCCCATGGGTAATCTTGATGCTAGTCATTCCTTGTATTATTGTGGTGTCTTGAATAGTGAAGTCCTTCATCTTTCCCTGGCATTCATGTGTAGTCCTCTTGATGTTGGAAGCAGTCTCCCTCTCCGGCATTGGAACTCCTCTTTGCATCCACCTTGATCATCGTGGATCATCGTTGGACATCCTCCTCATGGAACTTATCCTGCACAAAGGAAATTTCGAGTAGTTATGCCAAACAAAACCTTGAATGTAATGCAATTTCTAATATATTTGTGAAGAAAGATAGAAAAACATTCAACCTTTGCAAGCAATCAGTTATGAAATATGTTTTTCACTTGGATAAATTTCACCTCTTCCTACAGAAATCAGACCTTTACCAGGTCAAAATTAAGCTGCTCCTTCAGAAATCAAACCTTAATTTGGTCAAAAATTAAGCTGCTCCTTCAGAAATCAAACCTTAATTTGGTCAAAAATTAAGCTGCTCCTTCAGAAATCAAACCTTAATTAAGCTGCTCCTTCAGAAATTAGACCTTAATTGAGTAAAAAATGACCCGTTTGCTCAGAAATCAGGGTTTTGTGATGATTTGTTGGTCTGGTTTTTGTGAAGAAAGGTCTGGTTTTGATGAAGAAAAGGACTGAAAATCTCAAAAAAACCTAATTTTTGATGCTAACCCTGCCTGCCCTTTTGATGGAGAAATCTGAGTTTTGATGAAGAAATCTGCCTTAGTACTTTGAAGAAGATCTTTGCCTGGCTGAAGCAACCTGCTTTTGATGCAGAAACTTGTTCTTCGCTTCTTTAGAAAGTTGGTCCTTCAGAAATCTGCTTGAATATGATGAAGTATGTCTTTTGTTGTTGAAATGGATGAGTTATGGGAAGACCTTGCTTGGAAATGAAGTAAAGTGACTTCAAATGCCTTTAAATATGATTAGGTTTTACCTTTTAGGAGGCTAAGTTGCTCAAGCACCTCAATTTGGATTGGGATGAAAAGATCTGATTTTATTTTTATTAAGCTGCTCAAGCTCCTTAATTGGCTGACCTAGCACAAAGGCAGCTCAACTTGGCTTGGGCGTGGATTTTGTTATGTCTTGAATTTGCCTCTTTCTTGAAATCCTTCTCATCTCTAAGCGTACATTTCATGAAGTCAAGGATTTAGCTTCCCAAAATATCTTTTCTTGGATCTAGTGAGCTGGTCATGATTTTTTCTTGGATCTAGTGAGCTGGTCATGAGTCTTCCCTAGGCCTACATTTCATGAGCATGGATTTTAGAATTGTTTTGATATTTTCCTTGGATTTCTTCTCAAGTCATGCCTTATCCCTTGCTTGGAGTTAGGCGCACTTTTCCTTAGTTCATGTATTTGGGGAGGTGTTTGAGATTTGTGCATGGATTTGGTGAGCTGTTTGAAATTTATACATGGATTTGGTGAGCTGCTTGGAATTTGTGCATGGATTTGGTGAGCTGCTTGAAATTTATGCAAGGATTTGGTGAGCTGCTTGGAATTTATACATGGATTTGGTGAGATGGTTGGAATTTATACATGGATTTGGTGAGCTGCCTGAAATTTATGCATGGATTTGGTGAGGTGCTTGAAATTTATACATGGATTTCATCCTGCTTGCCATGAGTTTTCCTTGTTTTTGGCTTCATCTCCCTAGGTGCACTTTGCATGAATCCATGTATTTTGTTATTGTGGTCCTCAATTCCATGTATTTCCTTCCTCGACATGCTTTTCTCTCTGCTTGGAGGTAGGCACACTTCCCATGAGTCCATGCATTTCGTGAGATGCTTGAAATATTTTTCCATGTATTTGGGGAGGTGCTTGAGATATTTTTCCATGTATTTGGTTTCATCTCCCTAGGCGTGTTGGTTGATGCTCCTTCCCCTTGGCGTGGATTCTTTGTATTGTTGGATTTCTTTCTTTTAAACTGAGTGATGGGCCTTGGTCTCTCCTTGAGGAGCTTGTGGAGCTAAACATGACTTTCTCTTTCCTTGAGGAGCTTATCTTTCTAAAATAGGAATTTCTTTCTTCTTGAGGAGCTTATCTCACTAAGCAGGACGTTCTTTCTCCTTGAGGAGCTTATCTCACTAAGCAGGGCATTCTCTCTCCTTGAGGAGCTTATCTCACTAAGACAAATTTTGCCAAGGGAATGTTCTTTTTAAGGCAAGTTCAAGACCCTAGACTGGACTCAGGATTGGACTTTGAGCAGAGACTTGTAGACTTTGAAGAGGGACTTCATTTACCCTTGAAACTTCGGATAAAGGACCCCCAGATTGTGGATTGATAGCCTATTCACCATGGATTCCTATGCTCAAAGTGAAGGACTTAGACATTTTCCTATGAAATGATGGATATTCTTAGCAAGAATTTGGCGAAATTTGGGCAAATCAACACTACCAGACCTACAGACTCAGAGAAAAACTAAAACCTAACGCAAAACGACAACATAAAGCGAAAAAAAGAGGGGGTCCCCATTTGCAATGGGGCGATGTGTGAAAATGTCACAACATGATGGTTGGTCTTCCTTTAGATTTGGCAGATGGGTCTGTTAGTCGTTTATTGTAGGGATAAGGAACATTATACTGTTGTGTTGACTTGGAATAACAAAATTCTAGGTATGTGGTCACTACAAGTAAGGATGGCTCTAAAGTACTTAGTTTGGATATCAGGTATTCCTTTGTACTTGTTATAGAGCATCAAAGATATCAAAGAAGTGTATGCTGTTTTATGGGTTCCTCACTGTCATATTTACAAGGTGTTAGACAAATCACAAGCTTTGATATGAAAGTTTCCTCCATTTGTCAGCTGGAAGGGCTTACCCCCATATTAGATTTAGATGTTGCCTACAAAAACCAACCATTCAGTTTTAGTGGTTTTCCTCCAAGTGATATTAGGTTGCAATTGCAAATGTAGTAAACTCCAGACATTTAGGGTCTGAAAATGTTTGACATACCATTTTTCTTGCAACTTTAAATTGATAGACATGAACCATCTCTATCTAAATGTTGTATTCGTACTAGTCTTATTTAGAACACTGGGTTATGGAGACTAACAAGTGCAAGGAAAGTGTTGGATATATCTCTCTTGCAACAGAGGCCATAATTATTTAAGAAGATTGGCTTGGTGGTAAAAGGTGTCACTCCTTTGGGAGCAACCCAAATTTGAATTACAAGAGAACATATCAAGTGGAAGAAAGTGGGCCTCTCCTCAAGTTTAAAAATGAAATTGGGTCAATAAATAAGAATTGGTTCTCTTAGTTTGTAGATAGTATGGTCTGAGGTCTCTTGTATTTGTGTTCTAGTTTTGAAGATATTCATACTTGGGTTAGTTGCAGCTCATTTCTCCATGCACCAATTACGGGCTATCATGTAAATAGCGTAATCCCTATTTGTGATATTTTGTTCCCTTTGTACCATTTGGTGTTCCCTAGGAAAAGGCTATTGGAAGATCTGGTGTTCAGTTACTACAGGGTTTGATAGATCTTTTGAACGTGTTTTGCCCCAATTAATTTAATTTCCTTTTATTCCAATTTGAAAAGAAGGATGACCAAGGTTCACTTTCAAATCCATGTGTCTTCTTAAGACAATGGTGATAAATCAATTGAGAAAAATATGGTGTACACTTTTATTGTTTGAGTTGTATGTACTAGTTGATGACTGGGCATATTATTAAATACAATGACTTTGTTCCCTGATAGAGAAATGATTAAATGCCATTTCTTAGTGTAATAAAGAAATAGGAGGTAGGATCTGTTATGCAGTGTTTTTTTCAACACCATTTTTTACCTGTAGTAAAATGTTCTACTTAATCTAGAAATCCAACTAGATAGATAATTAAAAATTTAGTTATTCCTAGCATTATTATTCAAATTTAAGCATACAAAATCTGAATAATACATTCAAATTAAAAGTTTTACTTTTACTTCAAGAAAAAGATGCGCAACGTGACTAAAAAATAATAATAAAACAATTAACTTGTGAAATGAGACAAATTTAACATTAGGATATGAAATAAGTACTAACAATAAACTTTACCCACAATTAACTTCCACTAGCAAATAAAATAATTATATTGTGAAATAAGATAATCAACTTAATATCAGGATTGAAGGAAATGGTTTAGTAAGCACTAACATAGGAAATGAATGAATCAGTAATAATTTAGGAAATAAGACAATAAAAATTAAAAGTATTTGGGAATGATAAGACACTGTAATGCCATGAAGGTAAAGGCTCTTGAACAGTTGGAGATGACAATTTGTTGCATGTTTGGGCGTTTTCCTCACTAGACGGGTATTCTAGGTGTGTGAGCTCACAACATCTCTAGGCGTGTGAGTTCACATCTTTAGGCACTCAAGTTCACATCTCTAGGCACGCCCTATTACACTCCATACTTTCGCGTTGACATATCACTCAAGATAGAAGCTTGAGAGCTCACTTGAGGCGTGAGAGTAAACTGATCCATGTTGGATTTTGATGTGTCTTGATGGTGTTAAGGGATGTCCAACAACTCAGATTACACATAAACCATAATAATGAATTGTGTGGGGTCTCTCTTGGTTGGATGTTTGTGGGTGCTCATGTGGGTTCTCCCTTGGTCATTGAACTTGCTCTATTGGCGGTTGCTTCTTCGTCGCTTTGTGACGTCGTTTCTCACGCCCTTCCCACACTGTTTGTGGGTGTTCGTGTGGTCTCGGGTGATGATAATAGTGACATTATAGGTGGTGTGTTGTGTGTGGCTTCCCTTGGTTCCTTTGATGGCTCTGCTCTTGTGCAGGGTTTGGTTTGTGACTCTTCCTTCATGGCCATTGTTGGGAAGGGGGCTTATTGCCCTCTTCAGGCCAAAATCCGACCTCTCCTCTGTGAGAGATCCTCCCCTATCATCATGTGTGGGAAGGAGGTGATTGAAGATGAACATTTTTATGCTTCCCATGGCCTGGTTTATAGATTTACCAGCTTGTAGCCCTCACTCTCTGACTTGCACACGTGGGTTTCAGGCTCGTAGCGACCTCTTGTTGAGGGGAAAATCTGTACCCATGTGCTAGGGTTTTTTTATTGCAACATTTGAATATACTCAAGATAGGGATTTGATTTCTGATTGACAGTTGTGGATGTGAGGCGAGCATTCCCTTTCGCTCAAACCATGGTCTACCTTGTTCAACCCGCTTTTGGAGCCTCTCAATATCAGGCCTCCCCATCTCCCTCTTCAATTTTGGGATGATTCCTATTATGAGGCCACTGACAATACAGTTGGACATTTTTTGAAGGTTGATTCTACCACTACCCTCATGGGTCATCCTACTTTTGCTCGTATTTTGGTGGATGTTGATACATTCAAGGCTCTTCCTGGGGATGTTGTTTTGATGGTGGAGGATAGGCCTTGGATCCATCCACTTGATTATGAGGGCTTCCCCTTCTATTGTAGATGATGCTTTGCCATCGGTCACATGGATTTTGAGTCCCCTTCTCACCACAAGGCGGGCCTGACTACGCACTGGTGGAATGCCTCGTTGACCACTTGACTGTTGGTGATTCTAACCTTCAGGATGACATACCTTCTTCTCTAGTTGTTGCGGATGTGGTGGTCTCCCTTGGGGGTGTAGTTTTGTCGATTTCCTTGACTTCTATCAAGAGCTCTTCTTTTGTTTCAATTTTGGTTGCTCCCTCATCAGGGGCCTGTTGCATTGAGTCCCCTACCCTAGATATGTCTATTGATTTGGTTCAACTCTCGACTTCTGCGGTGGTTCCCTCCTCGCATGACGTAACTTTGGATGTGTTTGCGGTAGAGGATTCTCCTCTCCTCTCTCCTCAATCGGAGTTTGATAATGAATGTTCCTAGACTATTTGATCATCACAGGAAGAGGGGTCTTCCCAAATCTGTGTTTGACTCTCACCCCAGAGTCAAGGGTGTAAGGCTTGCTTGCTTAGGGGTTGGTGTTGTGTAGGTGGGCCCTTCGAGTTTTGGGAGTTTTGTTCCATGGGGCAGCTAGGTTGCAGATTAGTAAGGTTTCAGGCCCTATCAAAGCCTGAGGTTATTTTACAGGGTTTTTTTTGTTCCCTGGGGTAGCTGGGTTGTAGCTTTGTTAGGTTTCAGGACTTGTCAAAACATGATGTATAGGGTTTATGGTCCCTTCAAAACCAACTTACCCTAATAAGAAAATGAACATAGAGATATTTTAAGCTTGAAAGTCACATTAACGCAAGTGAAACATCAACCACTCATTATACTCATTCAAGATGGTCATAACATCGGTTCCATGTTCTATTTTCAACATAGTTCTCTTGAACATAAATAACAATATCTATCTTAATCATTACATCAAAATTATGTAAGTAATAAGAGTAGCGAATTCGTTTAACTAGTACGATAAGATAAACCCTTTTTCCAGACCCAGAAGAGGGGTATGTATAGTAGTGGGGCATTGCCCTCACTAATTACAACTGATAACCACCCTCTTAACTTCCCCAAGTTTGTCATTACTGTGAGCGCCTTTAAAGCCGTTCATGATATCCCATAGTTGTGCTCCATGCTTCTTGCCTTGCGCCCCTTAGTTCCATGAAAACCTCTTCTAGGTGTTGGTAATGGTTTTCTACATGCACTGCTAGATTCACACCTCCTTTGTTCACTTCTTGCTTGAATATGTTGTGTAATTCTTTTGCCGACTGTTGTTTGGGTTTTTCATGCCAAGTGTAAGAAGGGTCTCCTTTATCTTGCGCCATCTGTTAAGTCCTTTATTGGTTCTTTCATGCCTTTGGATTCTTCAAAAGTGATGCCATGTTGTGCGTTCTTGTCAAAACTTAGGCCTTTTGGACAAAATTGGGCTACAAGCCAAAGTTTGTGCCTTAACCAAAATTGGGATCAACATAATTTTATGGACACAACATAAAGAAGATGCTTGTGGTAGTGGGAGAGTATATGTTAACATATAATTGGGTATTGTTGCAATGGTTTTTATAGGAACAATATCATAAGAACATAGGAGATTCAAACTTTTGGGAAATAAGGTGTCTCAACTTTGCAAATTTCCTAGATTGATTTATTAATTATTTGACATTTTCCCATAACTTATTGTATATTACTATATTTTATTTTATTTAATATTTGTGCTCCAACATAAATGGGGTGTGGGATTTTGAGTTGGCATTATGTGCCACAAGTCGATGCTTTGGAAGATGTTGTGAGAGGTATTTAATTTGGTTATCTTTAGCAGATTTGGGACTCCTATTTTTTGGGGATCTTATGATAGCTTATGATAGATTCTTATGATGTGTAAGAGCCTGAAATAGAGAGAGTTACTTTTGAATCTTGATCAATTATGATAGACTTTATTATTTGTCATGAAATGCCTATTTTGAGATAGAGAATAAAGACAACTTGGGCACTTATGTTGGGTGGATTAAATCGATTAGTTATGATAGTTGTAAGAGTGTAAGAATATGCTATTTTTAGCTTGTTAGTGGGAATCTCCAAAGGGGGTTTTGGCACATGGTTTAGAAAACTACAAAATGGTTTCCAACTTGTTTGCAAATTGGGTGCTTGGAGAGTTGTATTGAGAATTTGTAGGTACTGTCGAAATGTTGCCAAAATCACTCCAAGATTAATATGCTAGTGAAACTCTTGTAAAAGTTTTTTTTGCAAGTGTGAACTGTAATCTTGTTTGAATTTGATAATATATTAAGTAGGTTTTGGAGTGTAGGGTTTTTCTCTTGAAAGGTTTTTCTCCATATAATTCTGGTGTTATGTGTTAAATGTTTTATGCTAATTTATGTGTTTCTACATAATTTTTGTAATAGTTTAATTTAGATTTGAAAAGTTTTTGTTCAATACTCCTCTCAAGGTTAGTGTAGGAAGTTGTTCGGCTACTCTTACTTCTTTACAAGTGGTATTAGAGTTTGGTTAGTTTTGATTTTAGTTGTTGGGTTTTTTGAGCTAATCTAGTTTGAGTGGGAGCTTGTGCAAAAGTATGCTTTGTGATCTTATTGTAGGAATTGTAGATGGAAAACTCATCAGAGAGGATTGAAGTTGAGAAATTTTCTAGTACAAATTTTGAGCTGTGGAAAATAAAAATGGAGGATCTATTAGTAGATCGTGATTTGTGGGGTGCCATTGACGGGAATGTTCATAGACCTACGAATGCAACCATAATTGCTTGGTATGACATTATGGACCGAAAAGCAAAGGGTCTCATAAGATTATATATTGCAAATCATGTTTTGATTAATGTTCATGAAGAACTTACTACAAAGAAGTTATGGCATAAATTGGGTGAAATCTACCAAGCTAAATCCCTGGTTAACAAATTGTTTTTGCAAAAGAAATTATATTCCTTAAGAATGAAGGAAGGTGGATAGATTGTAGACCACCTAAATGCATTTAATACATTGGTGGCTCAATTAAATTCAGTGGGTGTGAAGATGGATGAAGAAGAAAGCTGTTAGACTTTCTTGTGTTTTTGTCTGATTCATGGGATAGTCTTGTGATGGCCATTGGGAGTACTTCTGTTACATGATGGTTGAAGATGTTGTTGGTTCTTTCTTTCTAAAGAGATGAAAAGGAAGGTTTTCATTAGTGCTAAGGAGGCTTTGAATGTTCGTGGTAAATTGAAAGAAAGAGGCAAGAAGAATGAGAAGCAATGTGAGAAGTCAAGATCCAAGTCCAAGGGGAGATCAAAGTCTCTTAGAAATTTTAAAGTGATATGTTGAAATTGTGGCAAACCCGGTCACTTCCAAAAACAATGTAAAGAGGAGAAGAAGAAAAATAAATTTGACTTTGATTCTGAATCCGAAAAGGAAGATGGTGATGTCTTCATTGTAGCTTTGACAACGTGTGCAAGTGACAATGCATGGTTAATTGACTCAGGTGCATCCTTTCATATGACCTTTAATAGAGATTGGTTTTCACATTATGAAGAATTTGATAGAGGTAAGGTGTGCTTGGGTGATGATTCTTATTTAAAAATTGTTGGCCATGGTAGAGTACAAATTAAATTTCCTGATGGTAGAGTTAAAAGAATTAGTGGTGTGTTGCATATCCTTGGGTTAACATGAAACCTGTTATCTATAAGAAAATTGATTGATGTGGGTCTATAGGTTATCTTTTCTGATGCAGGATGCAAGATGGTTAGAGGTGCTATAGTGATTGCAAGAAGTGTGAGATTGGGCACTTTGTTTTAGCTTGATGCATGCATTGTTGAGTGCAATAGACTTCTAAGACCGAATCTTCATCTAATTTATTGGATAACGGATTGACATTTTCTTCAGCAGATGGTTGTGCTTTCTAGGTACCTAAGGGTGCTTTTACTATAGAGACTAAGTTACTAGTTGAAAAGACAATGTTATGGCACCAAAGATTAGGCCACATAGGAGAGAAGGGCCTAAGGACCTTAAAGAATAAGAACCTTCTTGAGAGTTTATCTAATTGTAATTTTGAATACGATTTTTGTGAACATTGCATATATGGAGAAACAAAACCACATTCAATTTTATCCCAATTCTCATAAGCCTTCTGGAATATTGGATCTTATTCACTCAAATGTGTTTAGTCCTATTGATGTTTCTTCGATTGCTAAATTTGTTTACTATGTTATATTCATTGATGATTATAGTAGAAAGACACGGGTTTATTTTCTTAAAAGCAAATCATAAGTTTTCAATCATTTTAAAGAGTTCAAAGCTATGGTAAAAACTCAAACTGGAAAGAAAAATAAATGTTTGAGTGATAATGGCAATAAATATTGTTATATAGATTTGGATAGATTCTATGAGGATTGTGGCATTTAGAGGTAAAAGACAACTTTGTATTCTCCACAACAGAATGAAGTTGCAGAGAGGATGAGTAAGACATTGATGGAGAAGGCTAGGAGTATGTTTAGTGGAGTTGGCTTGGAACAAAGGTTTTGGGACGAGACTGATGCAGAAACCTCCAGAGGTCATAACTTTTGACTCAGGGGTCTGTTGGAGGTGAATTTGGTGGGCAGATGCATCTTGAAGAGTTTATTAAAAATCCCATTGAATTGGTAAATTCAGAGTATCCATAGTCAATGGCAATCCTCATCAACCAAAAAAAAAGAAAATATTTTAATTTCCTATAGTTGGGTAATTTGGAAGTTAGAAAATAAATGCAATATTAGGCCTAAATAATATATTAAATAAATTGGCCTTATTATAATATTGCAAAAATAATAATGTTGCAAAAATCTAGGAGTTGGAGATAATTTATGAGACAATTTTGGAGTGTAAAATTAATAAAGGCAATTTGAAGTGGAAATTAAAAAAAAGAGAGAAGGAAATCTAGGTGTGGATTTTTGGGGATTTACACTTGAAGACAACTCATTAATGCTCCTCAAATGTAGCTGGAGGATTTGGAAACCCATGTTGAGTTGGCAGATTCTTTTTCTAAAATTGGACCTATTTTCTAGGAAGTGTGAACCTTAGTTGTTGCTTATTCTTGGAAAATTGTGGGAGTGGGTTTATTTTTCTATTATTGGGAAATTAATATGATTTTTCCAAGATTTATCAAATATTCTTCTAATTTGGGCATGTAAGTGGGAGGAGAGAGAAAATGGTGGTTGTGGAGTCATAAAAAAGATTTTTTGGCAAATTTTGAGGGGGGGATTTTTGCAGGTTTTTGGAGGAAGGAAAAATAAGGTGTTGCTTTTGTTGGAGGAGGTGAGAAGCCATTTTTATTGTAGGTTTTAAAGGTGTGCTACAACAATAAATGGATAATAGAATCCATGTTTGTAGGTCAATAAATTTGATTGTTGAATATTGCAGATTAAATAGCAGATTTTATAGTGCATGAGGGTGGTATGAAGAGGAAGCCTCTGGAATTTGTTTTTGTTGTTGTTTGCTATCCCATAGAAGATTTATATTTGTTTTGTAATGATTTTCTTCAGGCATAAACTTTTGTAATTAGATTTATCTGAAATTGTCAAACAATGTTGCAAGTTGAATGATGAAAATAAAGAAGATCAATTTTATTGCTGCATATTTGTGCATCTTGTTGCTATTGCAAATTTTGAATGTGTGTGTGAGGGTTGTGTGAGACTCTCTTTCATCATCTGGTATCAGAGCAGGAAGATCGCTGGGAGAGGAAGAGGAAGAGTAGGTAATACCTAGATGCATAGGGATATGCAAAATCTACAAAGACAAATGCAAGAACTTGTAGGTATGTTGGCAAATCAGAGATTGAGACCACAAAGAAATGATTCTGATGAAGAAATAGGCCAAGAAGATGAAGATCATCATGTAGGAGCTGAAGAGGAGGCACAATTAGAGTGCCTGACTTTTGAAGAAAGGATGCTCAGAGCATTAGAGGGAAACAATGATGGGATCAAAATTGAAGTTTCATAGTATGCAGGTAGTCTCAAACTAGAGGAGTTGATAGATTGGTTGAATGACATGGGGAAATTCTTTGAATGGAAGACTATGACAGAGGAAAAGAAGGTAAAATTTGCATGCACCAAGTTAAAGGGTCATGCCATGATCTGGTGGGATCATTTGCAAAAGGAAAGAACTAGAAAGGGAAAGACTAAAATCAGGACTTGGAGCAAAATGAAGAAGAAGTTGAGAGAATTTTCTTTGCCTATGGATTATGCACTCTTTTTCGTAGATTTCAAAATTTGAGACAAAATCTATCTACTGTGCAAGACTACACAGATGAATTTTACAAACTATCCATTCGCATGGAGCATCAAGAAACTGATGAATATATGGCTACAAGGTATGTAAATGGTCTAAAATTCTCTATTCAAGATGAATTGAGCATGCACAGGGTTAGTAGTATGGAAGAAGCATACCAATTAGCTTTAAAGGCTGAAGAAAAATAAAGTAGATAGTATTTTCAAAAGAATGGAGGAGCAAGGAGGGGGACATCATCTCCATTGCGAGGTAACATAAGTTATAATCAGAGAGAATCATCCCAAGGAATAGAGAAACTATAAGATATCTGGCAAGATCCTGAAAGTCAATAAAGAGGAAGAGGATTTCAGAGGGGTAGAGGTTACAGTGGTGGCAGAGGATGGGAAAACCCATGAAAACCTTTCATTTGTTTTAGGTGTGGTGAAGAGGGTCACAAGGCATTTGAGTGTCCAGCCTATCACATGCATGAAAGGAGACAAGGAGAACAACCCAGGTTGAACTTGGTTCAACCTGAGAATGAAGGAGAAGGAACAGAACTAGAGGTTCTGCTGGATATGGGTGAGAGTCTCATGATGAGAAGAGCAATGGTCATTCCAAAAAAAGAACAAGTACAAATTAAAGGTTGTTATGATTCTTGGCTTCGAACCAATATTTTTCAAACCAGGTGCACCTCAGGAGGAAAGGTATGTCAAGTTATTATTGACAGTGGCAGTTGTGAAAATATGGTTTCTAAAGAAATGGTAGATAAACTGAACTTGCACTGTGAAAAGCATCCCCATCCTTATCATATTGCATGGTTTAAAAAGGGAAATGAGGTCACTGTTGATAAGAGGTGTTAAGTTTTCCATAGGAAAGAATTATAAGGATGAAATATGGTGTGATGTGATTCCAATGGATGCATGCCATGTGTTGTTGGGAAGGCCATGGCAATATGATAGGAAGGTAATGCATGATGGAGAAAGGAATACATACACTTTTTGGAAAAACAGTTCTAAAGTGATTTTATTACCCCTTAAGGATGAAAGGATAGTTGAGAGTATGTTGTCCACGAAAGAACTTGTCAGGGAAATGAAGGTGACAGGGTTCTGTTATGCACTAATGGTGCAAAAAGAAGATGGTAAGGAAATACCAGTACCAGCAGAAGCACCCAAGGTACTAGAAGAACATATTGATGTTGTGCCTGAGGGTCTATCACCAAAGAGAGATATTCAGCAACATATTGATTTGATCCCAGGAGCATCCCTACCTAATTAGGCAACTTACACAATGAGTCCTACCCACCATATAGAACTCAATTGACAAGTGACAGATCTCATAAGGAAAGGTGTGGTAATGGAGAGCATGAGCCCATGTGTTGTACCTACATTATTAACTCCAAAGAAGGATTTTGAGTCCATCAGAACTTACAAGTTGAAATACAAGAAAATTGAAGGTGAGGTGGAAGTAGACTGGCAACAAGTTCCAAGTGAGAAAAGAGAAAAGATTGCACAGATTCTAGACAAGCAGACTATATGCACGCGACAAGGTCAACACAACAAGTTTCTAGTACAGTGGGAAGGGCTAACACAAGAAGATAATACATGGATTCTAGAGTGGGAATTGAAGATGGATTTGGACAAGTGGCACAAGTTCCATAAAACAACTTGCAGGAGCTGTGTTCTTTTCAACCAGAGGAGAATGATGCAGAAACTTCCAGAGGTCATAACTTTTGACCCGGGGGTCCGTTGGAGCTGAATTTGGTGGGCAGATGCATCTTGAAGAGTTTATTAAAAATCCCACTAAATTGGTAAATTCAGAGTATCCACGGTCAATGGCAATCCTCATCAACAAAAAAAAAGAAAATATTTTAATTTCCTATAGTTGGGTAATTTGGAAGTTGGAAAATAAATGCAATATTAGGCCTAAATAATATATTAAATAAATTGGCCTTATTATAATATTGCAAAAATAATAATGTTGCAAAAATCTAGGAGTTGGAGATAATTTAGGAGACAATTTTGGAGTGTAAAATTAATAAAGGCAATTTGAAGTGGAAATTAAAAAAAAAAAGAAGGAAATCTAGGTGTGGATTTTTGGGGATTTACACTTGAAGACAACTCATTAATGCTCCTCAAATGTAGCTAGAGGATTTGGAAACCCATGTTGAGTTGGCAGATTCTTTTTCTAAAATTGGACCTATTTTCTAGGAAGTGTGAACCTTAGTTGTTGCTTATTCTTGGCAAATTGTGGGAGTGGGTTTATTTTATTATTATTGAGAAATTAATATGATTTTTCCAAGATTTATCAAATATTCTCCTAATTTGGGCATGGAAGTGGGAGGAGAGAGAAAATGGTGGTTGTGGAGTCATTATAAAAATGATTTTTTGGCAAATTTTGAGGGGGGGATTTTTTGTTGGTTTTTGGAGGAAGGAAAAATAAGGTGTTGCTTTTGTTGGAGGAGGTGAGAAGCCATTTTTATTGCAGGTTTTAAAGGTGTGCTACAACAACAAATGGATAATAGAATCCATGTTTGCAGGTCAATAAATTTGATTGTTGAATATTGTAGATTAAAGATCAAATTTTATAGTGCATGAGGGTGGTATGAAGAGGAAGCCTCTGGAATTTGTTTTTGCTATTGTTTGCTATCCCATAGAAGATTTATATTTGTTTTGTAATGATTTTCTTCAGCCAGTATGGCTGCATAAACTTTTGTAATCAGATTTATCTGAAATTGTCAAACAATGTTGCAAGTTGAATGCCAAAAATAAAGAAGATCAATTTTATTGCTGCATATTTGTGCATCTTGTTGATGTTGCTAATTTTGAATATGTGTGTGTGAGGGTTGTGTGAGACTCTCTTTCATCAGAGACTGTAGCCACTACTTGCTACTTGATTAATAGCTCTCCTATATCAACTCTTGTTGATAAAATGCCTATGGAGGCATGGTCAGGAATAAAGCTTTCATTGAGGCATCTTCATGTTTTTGGTTATGAGACATGTGCTTGTGTGCTTAGGGAGAAACATACTAGGTTGGATAACTAGGTTGTAAAATGTATTTTCATTGGTTATAGTTATGGTGTGAAAGGATACAAGCTTTGAGATCCTATTGCACAAAAGGTATAATATAGTAGAAATGTGATTTTTAGAGAAACTAAGCCTTCTTCCATTGTATTGCAATAAGAACAAAGTGAACAGAATGATGTCATTCAACTTCCTCCTATGGTTGAAAAAGTTGAGCCGAGAGCCCCATTGAGAATAAAAGTTGAGGAGAGCTCATCTAGCTTAGAATCTTTAGAAGAGGAGGTAGAACCTCCACCTCAGCTTGTATGAAGGTCAACTCAGCAAAGACAACCATCAAAAAGGTATTCTCCTAGTGATTGGAGTTGTATTTTTCTTTGAATATTAACATTGATGAACTTAAATCTATGCAAAAGGCATTGACCATGCATGATGGAGAGTCCTGGAAAATTGCCATGAATGAAGAGATGGTGGCATTGGAAAATAATGATACATGGGGCCTAATACTTTTGCCTGAAAGATGCAAACTAGTTGGTTGTAAATGGATATTCAAGAAGAAGATCGATTTAGATGGGAATGTTGAGAAGTATAAGGCATAGTTCATTTAAAAAGGATACTCTTAGGTTGAGGGAGTGGATTACAGTGAGATATTTTCTGCTATTGCAAAAATGCCATCCATTAGATTCTTACTTTCTATTGCTGCAACTTATGATTTCGAAGTTGAACAAATGGATGTGAAAACTGCTTTCCTTCATGGTGACTTAGAGGAAGAGATTTACATGGCATAGCTAGAGCATTTCATGGTGAAAGGTAAAGAAAAATTGGTTTGTAAATTAAATAAATCTTTGTATGGCCTCGAGCAAAGAAATCATTGTGTTTATTATAAATCTAATGGTGATCATTTCCTGAGTATTGTAATATATGTTGATGATATGTTGTTTATTGGCAAAGGAAAATATTTGATTTATGAACTAAAATCTTAGCTTGTTAATAGATTTGAAATGAAGGATTTAGGTGTAGAAAAACACATTATTGGGATGGAAATAATAAGAGATAGAGCAAACAAAAATCTATGGCTTGGCCAGAGTAAGTATGTGACTTCAATTTTGTAGAGATTTAACATGCAAAATTCTAGACCACTCTATGCTCTCGTGACTTTGGGAACAAAGTTATTTGTTTCACAATGTCCTACATCTCCTTCTGAGACAGAAGACATGAGCAGGGTGCCTTACCAGAGTATAGTTGACATTTTGATAAATGCCATGGTCTGTACAAGACCAAATGTTGCCCAAATAGTGGGAGTTATTAGAAAGTTTATGTCTAATATTGAACAAATTTATTGGGATGCAATTAAGAGTCTTTTGATATTTGTGGGGTACTTTATAGTATTCCATGTGTTATCATGGTAATTTATAGGAGACAAGAATTACCTTGATATTTGTGGTTATGTGTGTTGGCAGTGAGCTGTCCCCTTGTCAGTGAGGCGTTCAATGTTGACCTCGGGATTTGTGACATGGCAGTGAGCCTCCCGTGGATCTGGGTTAAGGCTGGCGTTTGTTGCGAGCGTTGATAGCTCAAGCTTTTGGCGCAATGGAAAACGATTCCAACAATTGGTATCAGAGCCATGGATCACGGGTTCGAATCCCTCAAGTTGCGTTGAGGGGGGGATTGTTGGTAGTGAGCTGTGTTGATAACTGATAGGGGGGGTGAATCAGTTATCCTAATTATTTCTTCTTTCTGAACTTTCTTATTAATCAATGCAACATTAATTCAAATAAGCAAACATTACCATGAAAAGGAAAAACACATGACACAGTATTTTTGATGTGGAAACCCTGTTAAGGGAGAAAACCACGGGGTGATTAACCCAAAGATTATTCTCTGTTAGAAGATTAAGGAAATACAAAATGACACTTGCCAATTAGGGATCACTGCCCGAGCACACTGCTCACAAAGGAGGCACACTGCCTACAAGGAGACACACTGTCTACAAAAGAATGTTATACAATACTTGAACTGATTGGAAGCATCCACATATGCTGGAGTTCAGTTCCGGTTAGGCTTAGTACACTGATCTGCTGCACTTCATCTTTCCTTTTCTCTTATGCTGCTTTCCTTTCACATACCGGACCTTCCTTACTGCTTCTACTCTGCTCTGCCCTTTTTCGTATACCACATATCACAACTTCACTTCTCACAACTAAATCCTTCCTTTATATATATCTGCACAAGTGATTTCATTATCTTTCTAGTTGGCACCCGGAACAGTCAATCTTCTCACAAACTCTGTTCTGTCGGCTGAATCCTTACACATCAAGTAATGCGGATCAAGCATATACTTGTAGAAATCATTAATCATGTCGGCCAAACATGATTCATGCCTTCCTAACCTTTAACATCATCAGTAACACATCCGAAAAGTAGTCTGATGTTCTATCAGTCAGTTCTTCCTCTGTTCACACTATCACTCAAGAACTCGGTACTCAAGTATTCATATCTTTTGCCTCATCTATCACCGGAGGCTAAAACCTTGGAATCTATCACTCAAGGTAGTACTCTTTACTTCCCCAAATCCACACTTTACCAAGATACTTCTTTTGAGAGATCCAGACCTGTCTATTGGACCTTGCCATATGCTCTGTTCTTGTTTACCGGACCACAACATTCTTCACTCTGACTTCCGGTAGAGACACCATGCCCTGCGGATGTGTGGGATAAACTTTGTTGCCATCAGTGACAACAATCATGAATCCATATAGTGTCTCTTGCCAACAATCTCCCCCTTTGGCATTGATGGCAACACTTAGTGAAAAATGACTAAGTGTTTACACTATGCTCCCCTTTGGCTGATGCTCTGTCTTTATATACATTTTCCGGAGCTCCCTCTTAGTTGGATTCCTCATTTTCACTGCTCCTCACTCCCCCTTTGACATCAATGGCAAAGGGTAGGGTCTGCACATCAAAATTTTCAAAAATTTTACTATAATTAGCCGCATAAGTATATATATACAAGTTGTACTTACATATACTTAAGTATGTCTGCAAAAGTGTTCTTCAACTGTACAACTTCTGTCGCCCAACTCTGCTTCATCCTGTCCAAAATTGAGATATGCCCACTCAACAGGAATGCAAATGCATCTGCCCTTTTTAGATCTGTCAGATCATTTGTCTGGGCTGTGATTTGAGCTTCACTTATGGCCTCATGCATGGCCTCTAACTTAGGGACAATGATCCTTCTAAGTTCACCCATCCGGCTGGTCATGTTCTTCCTTTCCTTCTCAAAATTCTTTATTGCATTTGTGATTGCAATAGTTTGACACTCTTGATTTACTATGGAGGAAGAGAGAGGATCAAAACTTTGAGACAAACTTAGTAGTTTATCCTCTTGCTCGTTTATTTTCTTCTCAATCTCTACTGTTACTTTGGACCAAGAGATACAAAATTTGTATATTTCACCACCATCCTTAAGAGTATTTTCTAAGCTCTTTATCCCAATACTCATATTTCTCCTATCATTAGTGATTAATCCTTGTACCTCTGAGAATCTCTTATCCAAAAACTCCTTCCGGACCTTTTCTTCAGCTAATTTTTCTAGAGAATCAAAATGTGTACTAACACTGTTGACTAAGGTTTTGAGATTACCGGAAGAGGAGGCTGTGAGATCCTTTTGAAAAGATGGTATGATCTTTTCCAGCACTCCGGATGTAGCTTCTATCAACTCACAGTCTTCCATATGAGACTTTAGGAGTTTTTCATTAGCCTTAGCATTTGCAAATGAAGCTATCTTCATTGTCTATACCGGAGAAAGAGAATCAAAATTGAATGGACCTTGTAGAAGCTCCGGTTCGTCAATCTCCATTGTTTCTTTGCTCAGAAATTCTTGGACAGTTTGTGCAGTGTCTCTTGCTAGAGACAGATGTTTCTTCTCTTCTGCAATCTTGGAGCTGTCCTTTGGAGTTTTCTCTCCTTCTACATTCCCACCACTAGCAGTTGTGGTTTTCTCTGCTGAAGTCTTCTGTGCTTCTGCAACCTTTGCACTGTCGCCTTCTTTTTCCTTCACCTCTGCTTCTTTCTCCTGTGATTTTTCTTCTCCTTTAGATCCGAAGACTGTAGGGGAAATCGGAGGGGAAATGTTGGTCTATTCGGGGCCCACCTCTTCTGACATTTTCTCAAGAGTTTCTTCTGCAACATTTATAGGATCAGTACCCAAGTCCTCTATGATAGGAAGATTAAATCTTTTGAAGGTTTTCCAGAGAATCTCTTTAGTGTCCTTGGCTACCTTGTCAGTCTCACCAAGCATAAGTTGGTTCATCCTTGCTTTGCTCCTGAATTCATCCTTGCAGTCTTTGAATACCATGTTCATTGTCTTGGGATCAATTGAAGGATATAGCTGAATAGCTATCTGTTCCCGGATCTCAAAGTCTTTTGCCATGTCATTGGTCTTTCTCATTTCCAACTCCTTCTCTAGACTCTTAGGAATTAGAGAGATAATTTCAATAAAAGCTTTGTTGTAAATGTTCAGATACCTGATTGTAGCTTCCTGTAGGATCTTTTGGTCAGCCTCATTGTAATCATCATAGAATTCGGCCATTGGTTGAAGGTTTCCATCCATAGTGACTGATTTGATTACACTTTCTAGGGACAGGGTGGGCTTTTCAACAAATTCCTCTGCTATTTCTTCCTTGTCTTGGCCTGTGGAGGGCTGACCAGATCCTTTCCTCTTCTGCTTCTTTATTTCCTTTACCCCCTCATCTGATTCGGTTTCTTCTTCATCTCTTTGACTTGCATAAGCCCTTGTGGCTTTTGTCTTTGACCTTTTCTCTCCTTTGCCGGATGCTTGGACTTCCGGTTTTGAGCTTTTAGCTGGGACAGGTGCTGGTCTCTTTGAAGATCTGGTCCGGGTGGAAGTTTCTACCAGAGCACTTTTCTTGCTTCCTTTTTCTGCCTCTTTCTTCTCTTCATCAACTTTTTGTCTCTTTTCCCGATTGGCATCAAGTGCCTCCTTTGAGATCCCAAGGCCTTGTGCAATATGTTCTACTTCTTTTCTCACCTTCCTTTTCATCTCTGGTTCTCTGAGTTCCACATGGATCTTTACACTCAGCTCCTCAAAGGTTCCAAATCTTTCTACCTTTGGATCTTTAGGCTGACTCAGCATGTGTTGAACATGCAGCTCCACAATCTGTTCATCAACTTCATACCCCATGGGCATGATCCAGACTGTCCTTGGTTCTACTGCTTCCATTAGGCACTGATCAGTCTCTACCATAAAGCAGACTGTGTGCTTATATTTCTCAACAAGAGACTGGGGAATCCTTTCTCTTGATTGCATCATGTTCTGAAAGTTTTTGAAGTATCCCCACATGGCTGTATTTCTTGCTTTAGCATCTCCAAGCCCATGCAAATAGTCTCTAATCTGAACTGCTACCGGTTTGTCATTTTGCCATACCCATCCATTTGATCTGGGCAACTCATTCATGAAGTAGAAAAATAAACATACTATTAGTGCACCATATTTGAAAGGGTTTTTCTTGTCCTTTTTGATCTTTTGTATGTTTTCCATTAACTAGCTCAAGAGAAGTTCACAGAGATCATATTCTGCATTTTTTCTTAGCATCTCATAGGCCGTGTATACTGCAGTTCCAGATACTGAATTCTCCCTACTGGAATGATATATCTTGTATCCTATTATCATAGATGCATACTTGATATCCGGGTCAGTAATATCTTCAATGGTCATTGCCCTCTTATCAAATTTTGATTCGGTGGCCTCAGTTACAATGTTATTTTTGACAGATTTGAGGACAAGTATTCCTCCGGAGGAGTGTAAACCAGTTACTACCCTAAACCAGTTACTACCCTAATTGCTTCCTTGGTGATTTTGCAAGGTCTGTTCAGCCATAGAAAGTTGTCATGTACCCTACTCAATACATACCGGACCCATTCATCTTCTTCAAAGCAAGGGAAATGAATGAACTGATCAAAGTGTTTTTCCTGGATGCTCTTATACTGATGTTTGATCTCAAAGGAATCATCTATTAACTGCTTGTGGTATAAGTCTCTTAGTTTGAATTCCCCAAACTCTTCAATGTTTGCATGTATATAAACCCTAATATTTTTAGTGTGCAAAATGCCATGCGGAACACTGGAAAATGCACCTAGGGGGTCTACCTCCAAGGATTTGTATGGATGTTTCTTAAATGTAGGGCGAGGTCTATCATTTCTTAAATGTAGGGCGAGGTCTATTAGAAATCTTTACAATATTCGGAGTACCCATTATCAAGAGATTTGCAGTGAGATATTTGTAAACGGAAAATACCTTTTGTGCCTATCGGTTTCACGGAGTAGGTTGAATTGATCTCTGGAAGTAATGACTTCTGCAAGTGATCTTCGATGAACTTGAGGAATTTCGTTGTTGAGCTCCGCTTTTCGTTTCTTCTTGAGTGCAGAATGAATGAGTGATTAATGAAAAACCCTTATATTGCTCCGCGAGCCCTAATATCAGATTGCAATAAATGCTCGACCTACATTATTCCAGTTTGCCTGGTTTTCCTTGTTCAAGGAGGAAGAAACTCATCCGGATCATTATAATTCCCTTGTGATCGATGTTAGTGATGAATCATCATATCCACTTGTCCTTCTAATCATCTTATGTATCCACAGATCAAGCTGTATCAATTTGGATTCATATCGGGCCAATCTTGTGAGAAACCTGTTTTACCGAAAGACTTGCTTAATCGGACCAATTCTGAAGGATTTGAACTTTTTAAATTTTCTTGCGGATCTCTCAGTTTTTACTTGACCTTCTTTACATGTTTCTCTAGAAACCCTTTGATCCGCAGCTTCTCATGTGCCAATTTCAGGCACCACTTAACTAGCTGGGGGAACAAGGTTTTCTTTGCGTCTCCCCCTGAGCCAGAGCTCACCTTTTAGTTTTCAGAAGGAATATCAGCACCAGAGTCTGGTGCAGATCCAACCTCTATATTCTCTGAACTTTTCTTCACCCAAATCTTGTTCATCTCATTACTAACTTCATCCACATTCACCTTTTGTTTACCCTTATCTTGATTCTGATTATGATATACCGGACCTCTTTTCTCCTGATTCTTGCTTCTACAGAATTTTGCATTATGACCAGACCTATTATAGATTTGGCAAACAACATTTCTTTGCATATTTGATTGATATCCTCTTGATCTGCATTGATTAGCCATATGACCTACTCTATTGCATGCAAAGCATCTACCATTGAATGATTTGTTCATTTGCATATTTCTGCATTCATGAGACTTGTGACCATACCTTTTGCAATTAAAACACTGTCCGGAGAAGGATGAATTAGTCTGATTCATTCTCTTTCTACACTGATTAGCTTTGTGACCAAAGTGATTGCAGCTGTGGCAGTATCCATTGAAGGATGGATATCTTTAAGCATTGGGTTGTCTTACCGGAGGTCTTCTAGGCCTGTTCCTTGGATTTTCTGATCCAAAATTCTTCTGACCGGATCCAGAGCTTTCTCCTTTCCAATATCCCAAACCACATTTGTCATCTACCTTCTTTCGATTTCCAAGAAGAACTTCAAGTTGAGCAGAACTTATCTTGAATTTCTCTTTATACTCATTTGCTGTTTGAAGATCCCTTTTTAGAGAGACAATTTGATCCTCAAGTTTTTCTTCATTATCTTTAGCATCTTTAAGATCAGATTCAAGATGTCTGATAATTCTATCCATCTAGTGGCAATCTTCTGATTTCTCCTTGAGAGATTGTCTTAGATTATCTTCAATTTTTCTTTTCTCTTCAATTTCTTGGGTAAACTTTATAACTCCTGATTCCATTTCATGTCTTACCATAATGATTTCTTTTGATAACTTTTCACATAACTTGGTTTTCTCAGTCAGTTCTTCATTTGCATTATTTTCTTCACCTTGTCTTGCCAATTGCTGAAGTAGCTCCTTTCTTTTTTTCATAGAGAGACTTAATTTGTCTTTTAGTTCTCTCATGAAATCATTAGCCTGTTTGAGTCTTTCCTTTAATTCATTGACTTTAGAGTTTGACTGTTCAAGATTCTCAAGGGCAGTCTTGAGTTGCTCCCTTAAACCATATGCATCCATTTGGACTCCCAGATCTTCCTCAAGCTGTTAGACTCTGTTAGGAGGAACTTAGCTCTGATACCAATTGTTGATAACTGAGAGGGGGGGTGAATCAGTTATCCTAATTATTTCTTCTTTCTGAACTTTCTTATTAATCAATGTAACATTAATTCAAATAAGCAAACATTACCATGAAAAGGAAAAACACATGACATAGTATTTTTGACGTGGAAACCCTGTTAAGGGAGAAAACCACGGGGTGATTAACCCAAAGATTATTCTTTGTTAGAAGAATAAGGAAATAAAAAATGGCACTTGCCAATTAGGGCTCACTACCCGAGCACATTGCTCACAAAGGAGGCACACTGCCTACAAGGAGGTACACTGTCTACAAAAGAATGTTATACAATACTTGAACTGATTAGAAGCATCCACATATGCTGGAGTTCAGTTCCGGTTAGGCTCAGTACACTGATCTGCTGTACTTCATCTTTCTCTTTCTCTTATGCTACTTTCCTTTCACATACCGGACCTTCCTTACTACTTCTGCTCTGCTCTGCCCTTTTTCACATACCACATATCACAACTTCACTTCTCACAACTAAATCCTTCCTTTATATATATCTGCACAAGTGATTTCATTATCTTTCTAGTCGGCACCCGGAATAGTCAATCTTCTCACAAACTCTGTTCTGTTGGCTGTATCCTTACACATCAAGTAATGCGGATCAAGCATATACTTGTAGAAATCATTAATCATGTCGGCCAAACATGATTCATGCCTTCCTAACCTTTAACACCATCAGTAACACATCCAGAAAGTAGTCTGATGTTTTGTCAGTCAGTTCTTCCTCTGTTCACACTTTCACTCAAGAACCCGGTACTCAAGTATTCATATCTTTTGCCTCATCTATCACCGGAGGCTAAAACCTTGGAATCTATCACTCAAGGTAGTACTCTTTACTTCCCCAAATCTGCACTTTACCAAGATACTTCTTTTGAGAGATCTAGACCTGTCTGTCGGACCTTGCCATATGCTCTGTTCTTGTTTACTGGACCACAACACTCTTCACTCTAACTTCTGGTAGAGACACACCATGTCCTGCGGATGTGTGGGATGAACTTTGTTGCCATCAATGACAACAATCATGAATCCATATAGTGTCTCTTGCCAACAAGCTGCCCCCTTGTCAGTGAGGCATTCAACGCTGACCTCAGGATTCGTGACATGGCAGTGAGCCTCCCATGGATCTGGGTTAAGTCTGGCGTTTGTAGTGAGCATTGATAGCTCAAGCTTTTGGCGCAATGGCAAACGATTCCAACTATGTGGATCCAGATTGGGTTGAAGATGTTGATAGCAGAAGATCCACCAATGCTTATGTGTTTACTTTATTTGTTGGTGCAATTAGTTGGATGAGTACGCAATAGATTGTGGTTGCTTTGTCCACTATTAAGGTTGAGTATATGACAGCTACTCATGCTTGTAAATAAGCCTTTTGGTTGAAGAGATTATGTTCAAATGTTGGGCAAAATTAGAGTGCGATTACTCTTTATTGTGATAGTTAGAGTGCAATTTGTTTAGCAAGGAACCCATCATTTCATGCGAGGACCAAATGCATAGTATCATTTTGTTAGAGAAATGGTCGAAGATGGAAGGGTGAAATTAGAGAAAGTACATACTTCGACGAATGTTGTAGATGTTTTAACCAAGCCTGTGAGCACATACATTCAAATGGTTTCCAGAGTTTACAGACTTTTCAACCCCTAGTAGTTAGGTTCCATGATGGTAGGTTTCCCTTTGGCTCTTACAAGGTATTCAACAAATGGGATAATATTGGGAAATAAGGTTTCTCAGCCTTGCAAATTTCTTAGATTAATTTATTAATTATTTGGCATTTTCCTATAACTTATTGCATATTATCGTATTTTATTTTATTTAGTATTTGTGCTCCAAGATAAATGGGGCATGGGATTTTGAGTTGGTATTATGTGCCACATGTCGATGCTTTGTAATGTGTTGTAAGATGTATTTAATTTGGTTAGCTTTAGTAGATATGATGACTCCTATTTTTGTGGTATCCTATGATAGCTTATGATAGATTCTTATGGTGCGAGAGCCTAAAATAGAGGGAGTTACTTTGAAATATTGACCAACTATGAAACTTTATTATTTGTCACGGAGTGTCTATTTTGAGACAAAGAATAATGACAAGTTGGGCACCCATGTTGGGTGGATTAAATTAGCCAATTATGAAAATTGTAAGAGCGTAAGAGAATATGTTATTTTAGCCTATTAGTGAGAATTTTCAAAGGGGGTTTTCGCACGGTTTATAAAACCACAAATGGTTTCCAACTTATTCATTTGTCTATAAATTGGGTCCTCCAGGAGTTGTATTGTATTGAGAATTTGCAGGTACTACTAGAATGTTACCAAATTCACTCCAAGATTAATATGATGGTGAAACTCCTATAAAAGATTTCTCTACAAGTGTGTTGTAATCTTGTTTGGTTTTGATAATACATTGAACAAGTTTTGGAGTGTTTTTCCCTGAAAAAATTTTCTCCACGTAATTTTGGCATTATGTGTTAAATGTTTTATGTTGATTTATGTGTTTTTACATAATTTGTGTAATAGTTTAGATTAGATTTGAATTTTTTCTACAATACTCCTCTCAAGGTTAGCATACGAAGTTGTTCCACTACTCTAACTTCCTTACACAAACCTCCACAATGTGTTAATTACAATTTTTTGGTCTAAGTTAAACTCACATTTGATAACACAACTCATCTCCTTGTTAGAGCTAGTCATCAAAATTATTAATGAAGCAACACTTCTACTTATGTAGCTATTAATGCATTCATCATGATAAATCCATGGTTGTATATTAGTGTTCCATAAGAATGCACCCCCTCTTGGAAAAACAAGTTGTTTCTAGGATGAGAATGTCCATGGGATGTGGGGATGTGGATGAGACGTCACCTCCCCTCTCCCACTCAACTGCCACTTGTAGGAGGGAATGCCCCCTTGGATATTTGTGTAGAGCATATGTCCTTGGGATGTTCCTCCCATAGGGGGATGGCCAAGGGATGCTTGGGCATCCCTCAATGATGACAAGGAGTCCCCTAGACCCAAAAATATTGTAGTACTTTTTAATTAATTAAATCATCCAACATGTAGTCCAAGCAGTTCAAATATTTTAAAAATAAATCTATTTTTCCATGCAATAATAATTTTTGAGCAGAAAAATTTCTAATATAAAAAAATAATTGAAGTAGACTAAAGAACACTTGGGAAAAGCAGAGCAAATTGTTCAAATATAAAATGCATTTCCAAAAGTTCAAAAAATATGACAATATTAAAATAATATATACAAAATGAGTTTACCCTATTCCAAACACATTGCTGTTAGGGTAAAATGTGGATTAATCAAATGAACAATATCAAACCCAAACATCAACAGAATAATGAAAACAAGAAATGAATAACAATGCAAACCTTCCCTGTTTCAAAGCTTTTGTTGTTCGCCTATTACAACTGTCCTTTGCTGATGAAGTAGGCCCTCAGTGAGTGCACTCTTTTAGCTGCATTGTAGGATGTTGATAGTAAATGGCTATATTGATAGATATTGCTGTGAAGTAGAGCTTCAAAGCAAAAGGGTGATCTCAAGTGAATAGTATTGGGGTGCCAAAGGCATGGGGGTAGAATTCTGCAGAGTAACAATACAAATAACCTAGATGAATAGAATGGAGGGATGAAGCTTCTTTTATAGACTTTGAAGAATGAAGATCAACGGTTGAGAGAAGATGTGAAGATCAATGGCTAGGAATAAAAGTGAATCTTTAATTCATAATGGATGAATTAAAGATTCATTATTTGAAAATAGTGGATTATGACAATTTAATTTTAAATTCAATTGGTGGAGGATAATGGGGAACACAGAATTAAATATTCCATTTGTGAAGGCTAGTGGGGAACATGGAATAAAATATTCCCTTTGGTGGAGGATAATGGGGAACACGGAATTAAACATTCCATTTGTGAAGGCTAGTGGGGAACATGGAATACAATATTCCATTTGTGAAGGCTAGTGGGGAACATTGAATTAAATATTCAATTTGGTGGAGGATAATTGATTTAAAGATTTATTTTGGAAAATGGAGGATATTAGCTAATTAAATATTAAGAATATTTAATTATATGTGCAACATGGTGAGGTGGGAGAGATGAGGTGGAAAGATGAGGTGGATTTTGTGAGGTGGATTTTGTGATTTGAGACATTAGAAGAATTTAGGGATTTTAATTAAATAAAATAATTTTATTTAATTGTAGGATAGTGAATTGATTAAATAAATTTAGAATATTTATTTAATTGATAGAAGAATGGAATAAATATTTAGAATATTTATTTAGGATGAATCATGTCATTTTTAGGCGTATACATTTTGCCCCTCTTTGATGCAATGCAGTTTACAACGTTGCTTCAAAGAATAAATAGTCTGATAATGATACATGCCCTAGTTTGCCCCTGGTACAAGTTTGACGATAGGATGTTCCCTCAGGAGATTGGACGGGGAGAAGGCAGAAGACATGAGACGGACAATCTCACGATGAAGAAGGTTAGGTTTGAAGAAAATGAGTGAAGAAAGAGCCGAATGATACGTGATGCCAGAGAAAATGATAACATACACAAGCAAGTGAGTAAGTATGCACAAATGATACAAGAACAAAAAAGGTATTGCCCCTGTCGAGTAGTAAACCAACGATATACTGATAACGATATATGACAGTGTTGTCATGGCGGGGAACGATATATCCCTAGACCAACACAGCAGGCGTGTTGTCATGGCGGGGAATGATAGATCCCTAGAGTAAACACGAAGGATAATGTCTGGTTTCAAGAAATGGAGCATGTCGTGTAAGACGTGTGTGTTGGTCTGATTTCGACAATGCTACATCCTGTATAAGGCAATTGATTGATTATAATTGATTGAGTTGGTTTACGACCAGACAAAGATCAAGACCCCTGATTGTGATTGGATCATTTGTGCAAGATTGACTTGACTTGATTGGTATGGATTAAGGATGGACCTTGTATTTGTATCATTGCTCAGACTGATTAGACAAGGATGAAAGATATGATGATAGATAGAAATATGATTGATAGAAGAAAGATTCGATAGAAGGACTCACAAGCTTTTATTTGTATTGATATTCTACATTGGTGGATCTTTATTGCATGGGGTATGGTATGGATGTATAAATGGATATAGGATGGATGCTTTGCTATTGGAGTGCTTTATTTCATCATTGGGCGATTTATTTTTGGTACTTTTTCTGAAATGTTGTAAGTGAACACAAGCATCTAGGTATAATTGAACCGAGATGACTTGAGTACTGCTTACATGGGTTTTGCTTTAGCAAGCCAATACAAGCATCTAGTCAAAATTGAATCTAGATGACTTGAGTACTTCTTGCATTTCAACAAACAAGGATTGCCCCCGTTCATGTTAGACCTTTGATGTCCTCAATGATCTTTTGCCGATCATGTCTTTAGACAAGGTGTTACATTACTAAAGCGTAATCCACAGATAGCAAACAAAGAAAATGATCATGCCTTCATCATAGCATCTCTAGCTTTTGGCATCCTTGAGTAGCATAGGAGGACATGATAACAAAAATCAAGACTCTGTAACTTAACCTTGATTTCAATCCATAAAACATTCTTGCATTTAGATGTGTTCATTTCCTGCTGTAATTTGAGTAAAATCATTTAGAAGGCCTTGGGTACTTTGCCTTGCGTTTGAATAGGTTAAGCTGCGTAAATTCAGGGTTCTTGCTTAGAGCTTGGGTTCTGCTTGCACCTACTTGCTTGGTGAGAAGAGATTCTTGCAATCTTTATTGGTGAGATGGACCCTAAGGGACTGACCTAGTGCCTCGGGGGTGCATTGCTAAATGGCCTTGCCTACATGATGACGCAGAGGCAACGTAGTTCGGGGTAAACCCTGACAGACCTAAGACCTAGGCAAGAGAGAGTGGAGGTGGACTCCGCTAGATAGAATGACAAGATATGGAACGGGTGGGACAATGGAAAGCCTTGAGGACGAATTGGGACAATGGCCTTTTCTACGTGACGACGTAGAGGCAACGTAGTTCATGGACTTGGACCATGGAAACTGATGAGAGACACTCTGCTAGGCTCACACTGAAGAGATGATATGGAACAAAACCTTGGTTGACAAGGCCACGAAGAGGGAGAGTTATCAAGCCATGATAGGTAACTGCCAGGTGTTTATTATGGGATAGATATGGGTCGAATGAGATGTGAGTGAAGAAAGACTGGACTCAAAGTGACTGGATTCTGAGAGATGGAGAAGGCGGTTTATCACAAGTAATGCCTGTTTACCAGGTTTTCATCACTTATTTTTATTTGCACAAGAAGCTAGAAAGTAAAGATGACGCCTGTTTGCCAAGTTTTCATCATGATACCTATCCAAGGCATCTGTTTGCCAGGTTTTCGCTAAAGGATGATTCTTTTGTACTTTTCTAATTTTTTAGACTTTTTTGCTTTTGTTCCCTTTTTGATTTTTTTTGTATTTTTCTGATTTTTTGACTTTTTTGTATTTTTGTGCCCCCCTTGCACTAGGATTCTCCTAGGTATAAAACTGGCGAAGGTGCATGCTGTTGATTGGATCATCGAACAACTCACCCTCTGACGTGGCCAACTGATATGCCCCCGATCTGTAAGCAGCTACAATCACATAGGGCCCAATCCAGTTGGGCTCAAACTTGCCTTTCTTTTCTCTGTCTTGTTGATTGTGAGGATTCTCTTTGAGAACGAGGTCCCCAACCTTAAAGGATCTTGGGCGAACCTTGTGGTTATAGCTTCTTGACATCATCTGTTGATAGGCTTTGAGATGATCGAAGGCTTTCTGTCGCCTTTCCTCCAGTAGCTCTAGTTCTTGTAACCTGGAGACCCTGTATTCTTCGTTTGATATAAGACCTTTCAACGACACCCTAAGAGAGGGTAGTTCAACCTCAATGGGAAGGATGGCTTCTAAACCATAGACAAGGGCGTAGGGTGTAGCACCTGTGGGAGTGCGTATACTGGTTCTATAGGCCCATAGAGTGGGATTGAGTTGGACATGCCAATCATGGCCAGCATCATTGACGGTTTTCTTTAGGATTTTGAGAATGGTTTTATTCAATGCCTCAGCTTGGCCATTACCTTGGGGGTAGTATGGAGAGGAGAAACGATGTTGGATTTTGAAATGCTCATAGACTTCCTGGACATCCTGATTTTTGAATGGTCTTCCGTTATCCGTTATGATGGATGAAGGAATGCCATATCTATAGATAATGTAATTCAGAATGAAAGAGGAAATTTGTTTGCCTGTGACAGTGGTCAGGGGAACAGCCTCAATCCACTTTGTGAAATACTCAGTGGCGGTTATGATGAATTTGTGGCCGTTGGAAGAGGGTGGATGAATCTTTCCCACAAGGTCAAGTCCCCACTGGCAAAAGGGCTAGGGTGTCGTTAAAGGTCTCAACTCTTGAGCAGGTGCATGAATCAGGTTCCCATGTATTTGACACTATTTGCATTTTTTTACAAACTGATATGAATCCATTTCCATGTTTGGCCAGTAATAACCCAAATGCATGAGTTTCTTGGCTAAGGAAGGACTGCTGGAGTGTGTTCCGCAGATCCCTTCGTGTACGTATTTCAAGGCAGTTGTGGATTCTTCTTGTTCTAAACAACAGAGCAAAGTACCATCCAGATCACGTCGATAAAGGGTATCAGCTATGATGGTATAGCGAGAGGTTTGTCGTATGAAAGTTTGCTTTTGGTTGGAAGAGAGGTCAGGTGGGAGAACATTGTCCTTGAGGTAAGTGTAAGTCTTACCATACCAAGGTGAATCAGATCTAACTAGAAGGCAGATGGAATGGGTCTCAAGGAGATCATATGCTGGTTGCCGGATAGTTTCTACTAAGAACTCATATCGTGACTCGTTTTCAAGTATTTCTAGAAGAGAGGCTATGGTAGCCATTGCATCTACTACTTTATTCTCAATCCTAGGTATTTGTTCGAAGGAGATGGTCCCAAAGTGCTCTTTGAAGTCGTCGACCATCCGTTTGTAGGGGATGAGCTTCTCATCTTTGGTTTGGTACTCATCGTTGACCTGATTAATTATAAGCTGAGAATCACCGTAGACATGTAGTTCTTGGATTTTCCACTCAGTTGCCATCTTGAGACCAATTACCAAGGCTTCATACTCCGCTATGTTATTGGTGCATGGAAATAACAAACGGTAAGACTTTGGAATTGTGTCGCCTTGAGGAGTTATAAAGAGGATGTCGGCCCCTAATCCATGGTTTGTGTAAGACCCGTTGAAGTAGAGTTTCCAAGAAGATGTTGATATGGTGAATAAGGACTCATCGGGAAACTCAAACTACATGGGCTTGCTATCTTCTAATGGTGCATCTGCTAGTTGGTTAGCTATGATTTGTCCCTTGATGGCTTTTCTGTCCACATATTCGATGTCATACTCACTGAGAAGCATTACCCACTTTGCTAGGCGACCTGTGAGAGCTGCTTTATTGAGGAGATACTTGAGCGGGTCGATTTTTGCAATGAGTTTTACTGGATGTGCAAGCATGTAATGTCAGAGTTTTTGTGAAGCAAAAACTACCGCGAGACATGATCTTTCTACTTGTGAGTATTGCAATTCGTAGCCCACTAAGGTTCGACTGATGTAGTATATAGCTCTTTCCTTGTTCTCGTAATCTTGCTGCGCTAGAAGAGCTCCAAGAGTAGTAGGTGTAGCAGATGTGTAGAGAATTAGAGGTTTTCCTTGGATTGGAGGCATGAGAATGGGTGGATTCATAAGGTACTCCTTTAGCTTGTTGAATGCCTCGTCACACCGCTTATCCCACCTAAATGGAATGTTCTTATGTAGGAGATGGTTGAAAGGTTGGCACTTGTCTGCCAACTGTGATATGAATTTGCGGATGGCCTGCAGCTTTCCCTGTAGTGATCTCAACTGAGTTAGAGTCTTGGGTGGTGGCATGTCCATTATATCTTTGACCTTGGCAGGGTCTACCTCTATTTCGTTTGCTGACATGATGAAGCCTAGCAGCTTGCTTGAAGTTACCCCAAACACACATTTCTTTGGGTTCGTTTGACTTGGAATTGGTCCAATCTTTGAAAGACTTTTTCTAGCACATCTAGGTGTGAGTCTCTTGTGAGAGACTTTGCTAGGATATCATCAATATAGTCCTCCATGGTTACATGCATCATGTCATGAAATATAGTTGTCATAGCTCGCTGATAGGTAGCACCTACGTTTTTCAGCCCAAATGACATGACATTCCAGCAAAAGGTACCCCATGGGCAAGTGAAAGCTATCTTGTGTTGGTCCTCTGATGCTATTTTGATTTGATTATACCCTGAGAACCCATCCATGAGTGATAGCATTGTATGTCCTGCAGTTAGGTCGACTATGATATCGATGTTTGGCAATGGAAAATCATCCTTACAGCATGCTTTGTTTAAGTCTCAAAAATCATTGCATAGTCGAACCCGGCCATCTGGTTTAGACACTGGCACAATGTTGGATATCCATTCTGGGTAATCTATGGCTCTGATGAACCCCACATCCAGCAATTTCTTGAGTTCTTCTTTGACCAAAAGTGCTATGTGAGGATGCATTTTTCTCAACTTCTGTTTTACTAGTTTTACTCCTGGATCCAATGGCAGATGATGTAGAATTAAGTTTGGGTCTAGATCTGGCATGTCTGCATATGACCAAGCAAACCTGCCTCTCTTCTTCTTAAAGAATGGTACAAACCTAGTTTTCTCTGGTGGTGTAAGAGATTTGGCAAAGTGGATAATCTTGGGCTGTTCTTCTGTTCCAATATTCATTGGCTCTGTTGGTTCCACAACAATCTGTGACCTTTCCTGGTATATATCACTAGGGAGAGTGTCAAGCATTCCATCGTCAGGTGCCATAGTTGGGTTTTCACCTTCGGATGCGTCCTTTATTTTTACTGTTTTGTGATCTGACACTGCCGCAAGGCGGTTTTCACCGTCAGATCCATTTTTGATCTTGATATTTTTGTGACTGGAAGGCTTGGCACCCTCCCTGAAGTAAGCCACAGTATTCAGTTCAATAGAAAAACCAGCTTTATGATCTCCCTTGGGTAAGTGGTCCCTAAGTTCCATATAGTCAATGTAAGCATCGTTGTTTTGGAACATATCTAATTGGGGAGTTCCTTGCAGAGTCCAGTCAATAAGCTCAGGGTGTAAGAGGGGAAGGGAGTCGGATGATAGACTTGATTCATTAATGGTGTGGATGGAAATGTTAGACGCATTGGCGGGGGTAGCATTCAGGGTGGTACTTTCCTCCAAGTTGTTTATTGCAATGGAATTTAACCTTTCCTTGAAAGCCATAATCTCAGGGATGGGCAAATCAGACTCCAGTGGTCTGTTCTATTGTGTTTGTCCCTCACGGTAGAGGCTAAGAGTTTGGATGGTGTCGACCTCTTTATCGTCGTAGGAGTGCTCTGTTAGCTCGTCCCATTCATACTCATTTGAATTTGTGTCGCTGTCTACTTGAAGTGTTTGGATTGTTTCTACAAGACAGGCATTTTCTTTGGCTTTGGCTTTGCCTTTGTATCCTAGGCCACTTGTGTTTCTAGTCGATGCGGATGAAGAAGGTTGAATAGGTTCAATGATTCCTTCTTTTCTGAGGTCGATGGGGCCTTGTCCTGCATATCCCATCCTGTGCAGAATAGTCTCACCTCGCCCATAGAGTTTTGTTGGGAGTCTAGGTGGATCTTGGGGTGTGTTTTCTTCTTCAGCATAAAGCCATTCTAGGAGATCTCGCTCCTCTATTTCATCAGATAAGGTCCCCCATTTTACAAAGGGAGTTGCAGGAATTATAGGAGGAGCAGATGGCTTTGAAAAATGTCTGGGTTGGCCAAAAGATCTAGGAGACAAAGGTAGCTTGGCAAGATTGAGACTGTGCTCAATTGAGTATTCTCCCACCCCAGATTCTTTTATGGTAATCTTTTGCTCTTTTGGTTTTGAGGAGGAAGCTTCAGCGGTATGGTCCTGTCGTGGGGTAGGGGACATGTATGCTCTGTTGTTGGGTATGACACATTCAGGTTTTGCACGAAAAGAATTGTAGTGTTGGTAGGGGTCAGGGTCACCTTGAATGGTGACTTGCTTGCCATTGTGCGGGAACTTAATGCATTGATGATAGGTTGAGGGGACAGCCTTCATGGTGTGAATCCATGGTCTCCCTAGTAGGATATTATAAGCGAGCTCCTGATCAAGGACTTGACACACCACATCTTTTATTATTGGTCCCACTTGAATGGGTAGGACAACTGTTCCCTTTGTGGTTCTTTCTTCCTCGTCATATGCTTTGACGGTAATTTTCCTCCTTGGATCGACTGCCTGTTCGAAGAACCCCAGTGCAAGGACTAGCTTTAATGTGCAAATATTTAAACCAGCACCCCCATCAATGAGAACCCTCTTGATGTGGTGCTTGTGTATGAATGCGACAATGTGCAGGGGGTGTTATGAGGTTGGGATACAGAGAGGTCATCTTGCTCAGTAAACGATACGGAGTTGGAGGATGTCAGATTGCCTACCATGGTCTAGAACTTTTCTTGGGCCAGATTAGTGGGGACAGTGGTTTCCACTAAGGCTTTCTCAAGAATCTCCTTATGAGAAGGAGATAGACGCAATAGCTCTAATATAGAAATGTAAGCCAGAGTTTTCTGTAACTAGTCGATGACATTGTATTGACATAAATTGGATGGAGATGGTGACGACCTTGGAGGGGCGGTATTGAGCGTGACTTTACCACTGCGGGTAATTATGCTACAACCAGTTCTGTTAGGTCCTGGTTGTTGGTTGGGTGAGATGACATTGACTTGTGGAATTTGCTCAGAAATGCAGTTTATGGTGTAGTCAAATGGCACACTTGCATAGTTGGCATTACTAGTCCCGCTGTTCTGATTTGGCTGGTTACGATTATTGTTTTTGTCGTTACTGTTGTTTCCATTGTTATTGTAGCTATTGTTGTTGTTGTGGCCGTTGTTGTTGTTGTTATATGGCCTGTTGTGATTCAGAAGTGGATCCCTATAGGCCACATGAGATTCATTGGAGGTATGCTGTTGTGTCCCTCCCTGATTCTGATCTAGTATATCTTGTATGACATTTTTGAGGCGGATGCAGTTGTTAGTTGTATGCCCCCTTCCTCGATGATATTCACAATAGTCTGTGTCCTTCTAGTAGGGAGGTTTGACTATAGGCTCGTAATCACTTGTGGGCAGTAGAGAAATTTCGTTGTTAGCGAACAACTTCCTTAGTGCAGACTCTTGAGACTCACCCAATGGTGTGAATTTTCTCCTTGGATTTGAACTGAACCAAGGTCTAGGCTCCCTTGAGGGTGGCTTGTTGAGTGTACCATTGTTTGTTTCTCCCTTGAGAGTGAAAATGGGTTTTTGCTTGGGAGCTGCCGCCTTGGCATCTACTACCCCATCGTTGACCACATTTTTGTTCTTGGTCCAAAACTTTGATCTATCCGTTGTGTAATTGGAAGTAGGTGTGTCCTTGTATAGCTTGATAGCTCCTTTAGTGATCATAGCCTTTTCGATGAATAAGCCCATTTCAATGACCTTTGTGAATGATGTAGGGCATTGTATCTGTATTTGATAGCTAAGATCAGTGTTTAGGTTGTGGACAAACATCTCCAATAGCTGCTTCTCAGGCATATCATAAGAACACTTACTAGCTAGTTGTCTCCATCGTTGTAAGAAGGTGGTGAATGGCTCACCACTCTTTTGTTTGGTGTTGCATAGATCTAGCATAGATACATCGTGTTCGATGTTGTAAGAGAAGTGCGTTATAAATTTATTGACAAGTTCATCAAAAGTTCTGATTCCGGGTGGGAGACATGAGAACCACTCCATAGATTGACCACCTAAAGATCTTGGGAATAGTCTCATCAAGTAGGTCTCGCTGTGAGCTACTTCTAAACATGCTGCATTGAATTCCTTGATATGATCTCTAGGGTCCCCCTTCCCTTTATATTTATCGAACTTTGGCACCTCGAACCTGTAGGGGAATGGTCTCATGTCTAGACTTTTGTCAAAAGGATAAGGAGCTATGTCTTCCAAGGAGTAGTTCTTGGTACTTGTACCCATCTTAAGATCTGATATTTGTTGTGTGAGGTTCTCGAGTTGTTTTCGCATTTCTTCTATAGGAGCATTTTGATCCATGGGTTTCTTTCCTCTATCATTTGCATGCAGGACTGTGTCATTTGTACCCCTCTCATGATCATTGTCTATAGTTTCCATGATTGTATTTATATCAAAGTCTGCGGGGAGTTTGATTCCAAGGCTAGCAAGATGATGGAAATATTTATGAGGGTCTTCTTGGAGTGCCTTCTCTATTAGGCGTTGGAATTTTCTATCTTGGATGTGCGCTTCATATTCTTCATGAGAAATTTCTTCATCACCATCCTAAGGTGGAAAGATGTGATTGGACGAGCCGGCCATTTCTATTTGCTTTTTGCACTGGGATCGAGTAAGGACCATGCAAGGTGACGTGGGATGGAGTGGACTAGGATTAGAAATTATGGCAAGGTGCCGACTGAGACTATTGTGAATGGGATACCTAGGGTAGGATTTGGACAAAGGATTTTCTCGCTCAATGATTTCAAGTAAGACAGTTGACACACGACGGTAGTCACTAGTAAGGGTAGCCGGTACTTGTCTTACTGTGTAGGGACTAGTCATTTCAACAAGACTACTAGCAAAGGTACTGTGACCTACTAGGCTTATGTGAATTCACTAATGATACGAAGAAAAAAAGGGACCTATGTCGAATCGGTATGGAATAGATTGACTTACACTTTGACAGGAGGTGAATGGGTGATTGACGGGGGAGACACTTTGGGTGAAACAGATGAAGATTGACTGCAAGGTTGAATCTGATCTTAGAAAGTGAAGCTAGGCTGAAATGGGTGCTCCAAATAGGTAAAAATATGTTCTCAAAAATAGTGCATGTGCTCATTGTCGTGTATGCGCAGAAACAAATGTGCAGTAGAAATGAACATATGCGCCGTAAGTCGCAGTATATGTGCAGCACTGGTGAAATATAAATGCGCAGCAATAGTCTGTATATGCACAACAAGTCTACACGTATGCACAGAAAGTCGATACAAATGCACAACAGAAATGGGTATATGCGTAGCTCTATTTTTTTGGGGCAAAATTTTGGATTTTTTTTTGTTGTTTTTTTTTTTGGCTGGAAAAAGGCCTTCTTGATCTGATTTTATGAATTAACAACAAGAAAACATAGCAAGCACAAAGAATATTTTATGGTTTTTTTTTTGCTTTTGGGAATGGGTAGAAAAATAGAAACAAAAACTTTTTTAGGAAGGGAAAATTTAGATTTGGGAAAAACTCAGATGGGTAATGGGGGTTTGACTAGGGTTTGGACACTTTCTGAGGGATAGGGAAACAGAAAAATTAGGATTTTAGAAGCGGGGTGAAAGAATGAGAAAATCTGTCAAAGAGGGACAAGGGAGCAGAAATGGGAAATGAACACTGTGGCCAAATTTGAAGGTGTTTGGGTGAAAATCGAAGAAGTTATGACAAACCCTAAAAATAGACAAATTTGGGATTTTGGGCTTCGATAAGGGGAATTTGGGATATGGTCCTCAAGGAAGGAAATATGCAAAATGGAATTTCAGGGGTTTCGGTGAATTTTTAGAAGAAATGGAGTGAAAACAAGGAAGATATGGCGAAAAAACATAATTTTTTTCTCTTTTTTTTGAACGAAAGCAAGCACAAAGATCCTAGGCTAGAAATGGATTATAAGGGATTTTGGCCACTAGAACAAGAGGTATTTAATGCGGGCAACCGTTCAAGTGGTTACACATGCGGCGGCACTACTCTCCGTTGTGGAGTCTCCCAGCCTCAAAGGGTTGCGCCTGTGAGGGTTTTGGGGGAGGTTGGCCATCAGTGTAACATAGCAGCACTTGTTGCAGGAAGTTTTCACCTCAAGCACAATTTATTTTAAGTGGCTTGGTAGGGCTTGGCTTTAGCCTATTACCACTCAGGGTCATTCCCACTTGGACAAGCGTGCATCCAAGAGCAGGCCCCTCCTAAAGGTTAAATAGATAGAATGACAAGTCTGGCACTCTGATCACCTAGTAAAGGGGAGAGCATAAGCCTATTGTCATTCGTCAAGCACATAAGACACTGATTAATCCAACCTATTTAAAAGTAGAAAAACTAAATGGGCTAATCTACTCAAGCTCAGAACTTTGAAGTGATTTTAGCAAGATAGCATTGGTTTAGTTTTATCCTCAGAAAGCAATGGTGAGTTCAGTTTTAATCCTCGTAGCACAGAATAGTTAATTTTGAAGTTTTGGTCCAACGAGATAGCAGTAGTTCAATTTTAATCCAGAAATCAATGGTGAGTTCAGTTTTAATCCTCGTAGCACGTGTTGGCACTCATTTTTGACCTGGAGGTTGAATTTTTCATGCTTAGAGGGTTTCTTCACTTAAACCCTATGTATTCTTTCCCATCGGCGTGACCTCGCAGGCGTTTTGGCGATCAGGTTGGTGGTAGTGCTGTGCTGTCGGCGTGACATACACCATCAGCATGTCTTTTTTCTGGTTCCCCGACGGGATTGTTCTTACCGATGGTGCCATCGGTGTGATTTATACTATCGGCGAAGCATTTTCCTGTTCGATCGACGATGGATGTTTGGCCGATGAAGTGTCATCGGCATGTGTCTCGCCGAGGGATGTATGTATCGGGGTGATCGGCGTCATCGGCATAAGTGTGAAATGTTGCTCCAACGGTGTAAGTCACACCGACGGAGGTGGGAGGACAAGGTGCTGTCGGTGTGACTTTGTTCATCAGCAGAAGTATTTCGTGTTGCTTCGACGGTGTTAGTCTGGGCGATGACGAAGGTGATTATCGGCGTAACACATGATGTCGGCGAGGGAATTTCCTGTTGGGCCGATGGCATATGTTTGGCCGATGGATGTCATCGGCGTGAGTGGTAAGGTTGGCGAAGGAATGTTCAGTTGCTCCGATGGTCTTTGTCTCGCCGAAGACTTTAGAGTGTGGAGTTTGCGATCGGCCAGACTACTATTGTCGGTGGGAGATTTTTGAGGTAAGCTGATGGCTTAGGTCTGAGCGATGGGTTTTTGACGAAGGCATGTGTGTCGAGCGCGGCAAAAGCGCTCGACACTTGATGTGTATGCAATCAGGCTTATAAGGTAGTGAAAGGCTCTCCACACCGTGCATGTGGGATTAATCCCCTTGCATTATTTTTGAACCTGCGAAGAGGCGTTTTGGCAGGAATTCCTTTTTGAATGCAGCGACAGTTTTTTAGGCGACTGCGGGTGGTTGAGACCCTTAATGGCGACTGTAGCAGGGGCATGGGCAAGTTGTTGGACAGCCATGTACCCAATTTTTGGCATGAAGACTCCCAGGTGGCGGCGCAGGGCTCGAGGGTTCCTTCTGTCTCTGCAGCAATAAATTTTGAGCGCCATTCCTTTGAAGGATTTGTAGCTGGCAAATTTTGTAACAGTCTTGTAATTAATTGCTGTGGTACACTCTCTGGCTGTTATAAGCAGACTGTGTTACCATTTTTTAGGTTGTTGAAAGTTGAAGATTTTTTGGCTCTGTAATTCAAAACAAGCTGATCTAGTTGCTCTGTACAGCTAAACCTGTGAGTCTATGTATCTCTTGTTGTATGTTTTGGCATGAACCCACTGATTTCATGATTAATCTTATATGAGAAATGCTATCTTAGCATGTGTTTTGTTAATTCTGTCTCCAGTATTGCATGTATTCTTCTTTTGAATCTGGATATTTGGGTAATATTTGAGACTCTAGAACATAGAATTCCTATGTTGAATGTCTGATCTTTTAACTTCTGCTCAAGGGGTAGATTAAACTATTTTCAGGTTGAACATTGGGAAGGGTATACTGCAGTAGGGATGCCATAAGTAGAGATAACTTAACACTCTGTATTGGGAGATATCTGTAAGGCAAGTATCATATATATCCCTCTGAAATCTAGTTTTAGCTATTCATGCTGATCATTCACAGGTGTATATCTATTGACTCTAGGCCCTGGATAGGCACCAATCTTACTTTGTGTTTGTGTTACAACCATGTCCAGCTTTGCATCCAAACTTAAAATCAAAATTGAAATCTAAAACAACCATTAGGACATTAGAATTAGTTTTAGGATCCTCAGTCCTCTGTCTACAACTGCGAATAGGCCCAAAGCTAGCCCCTTTGCTCTTATCTTTCAGTTTTGGTCTACTTACAGGAGGACTCATTTGCTTTCTGTCAGCATCCCAGCCTTAGTATGCACATTATCATGGGTGTTGAGTAGGGAATACCCCCCTAGGTTTTGCAGAGCCTGAAGAAGAAGAGGAGATAAAATATAGAGTCTATCTCCTACACTATTGGCCGCTGGCCTAGAGATCCTGTTGATCACTGATGGCTACCTTGTAGGGAAATCTGGGAATAAGCATCCAGTCTGGGAAAAAACCAACAGAAATTGGCGACTCTACTGGGGATTGAGAAGTAAAAAGTACTATCTAATCATCTCCAGTAATACATTTGTGACCCATCCGAGTCACCAACAGAAATTGGCGACTCCGCTGGGGATGGTGATTTGAAAATTGTTATTTGTGAAAGAACCCTGATTTACAAAAAGAAAACAGTTCCTAGTAATAGGTGGCGACTCCGAAGTAATCTCCCAACCGGTCAAAGTAAAATTTATATGCAGGGGATAAGATCCCAACAAAATCCTTTATTTGAAGAGTTACCAGTAACAAGAAGAATGATGTACAGAAGAAAGGGAGCTATCTCAGTTAGTCATGAGGGTTCCCCCAGAAAAAATGATGATATGCAAGACAATCCAAGGTCTTCAGACAAGACAGTACCTTACTTTTCAAATGCAGAAGCTAATATTCAGGGTGCATATGAGAGGCAACAGGGTGGTAGCGTGAGAATGAGGTCAGAGGTGTTCCAAGAACGCCCATTTCTAGACCCTAGTGAAAGGTTTGATGAGGCCGAGTCTCTGAGGGATGATGAAGACGAAGATCAGAATATGGTAAAACCATCCTCCTCTAGGCCCAGCGAGGAAGAACTAGCTGATGAAATTAGGAGCTTAAGGGCCAAGTTTGAATATCAGCAGGCAATATCAATCAGAGATGACTTGAGGAAGAAAGTGCAAGCTTTGAGGACTGCCCAGAATAATTCAATTCCTACCCTTGAGAATGCAAATGTGCAGAGACATCAACAGAGAAATGAAGTGCAACATCAGCATAATGATGAGAGACAAAATGTGAATGATGCTAGGATACCACTGAACAATGTAAGAAACCAGAATGCAATCAGAAATATTAATGTTAATCAGTTAAACAGACAGCCAATGCAGCTAGATAGATTCAGACAGCTGGTATTTGATGGTATTCCTGGGTATCCTAACCCCATTAATAAGCATCTGAGGCTGCAAGTGCCTAAATTTTTAGGAAACAACACTGTGTCAAGAGAAGATCATTTAAAAGCATTTCAAAATGTCATGGATAACTTTGAGGTTGAACATGAGGACGTTTTCATGAAGTCATTCATGCAATCCTTAATAGATGAGGCAAGAGAATGGTACAAGAATCTGCCTGACAGGAGTATTTCATCATGGGATGATTTTAAAAGGATGTTCAAGGAGCAATATGGTGACAAAACTGACCCTAGCTTTTTTGTAAATGAGTTCACCAGTATCACTAAAGGGTCAAATGAGCAGGTTGCAGATTTTAATGCAAGATTTACTAAAGTGTTAAACAAATTGCCATATCACATGAGGCCAAATGAACCAATGTGCATAATATTGTATATCAATGCCTTTGATGCAAAAACTGCATATGGATTAAGAGATAAAGGTCCTGCTACTCTCAGGGATGCTTTCAGAATTGCAGTGAATATTGAAAACAACAGGAAAGCATCAGGCAAGACAAACAGAAGGGATGATGTGAAAATTCTGCAGAATCCAAACAAGCCTCAGAGCACTCAAGGTAATACATCTGCCCCTGAAGATAAGATAGACAAATTGGCAAATGTTGTTAAGGACCTAAGCTATAGATTAGCTAGGAGTGAAAAAGGAATAGGTCCTGATAGGCAAGTCTATCAAAGGCAGGAAAAGAGGCCATCATTGCATGATATGCCTTATAATACCAATTGGCATGATGGTAAACCTATATTCCCACGTAACAACACAAATCAAAGAGCTCAACATGTCAAAGAAACTCTTGATCCTCTAAAAAAAGCTGTAAATATTGTTGATGATGCTCCATGGTGTATAATTTGTCAGATGCCACATTCACAGTTACAGTGTATGATTGCTCAGTCCTTGTGTGATAATACTACATCTTGTAATGAATGCAATGAGCCACATTATGTGCAAGATGATGATGTTAATATGATGTCCATAAGTAATGGATACACTCTTTATGATGCTGATGAGAGTACAAATGATGGAACTCAGGGCTGCCAACAGTTCCCATATGATGAAGATGATGAAGTTAACTACGCCTATGCTCAGAACTCACACAATTTTCTGAGTAACTTACAACGACCTTCTGATGAGGAAATTAGGGCCTTCACAGCTGCAGCAGTTGCTCAAGTCAAGAGCAACTACAATCTCAGAGGTAAAAATCAAGTAAGTAGCCCACATCAGCCAGAAGGTATTTCTGCAGGTCAGCCGCTGCATGGTAACAAGGGGATGGAATTACAAAAAAGGCAGTGGGTTAACAATAAACAGAATTTCAGACATAGAACAAGTCATGAATCCCAAGGACCAGAAAATAGAATCCCTCAGGCTGAAGATCAAGGTAAAGGTTCCCAAGACAAGAATGATGATCAGGGAACTATGAAAGTAAAAGCAAAAATAGTTCAAGATAAAAGCAAGATTGTGGAGCAAGCTACAGCTGTTATACAAAATTATGCTCCATTTGATATAGCTCAAGTCCTCTCCCAGGTAAAAGTCTCTGTTCCACTTATGGAACTCATAAAAGTGGAAGAAATTAAGAATAGGACAATATCCCTAATTTCAGGGGTACCTTTTCAAGCTAAACAAAATGTTCAGATCCAGGGTGAGAAACATGTCATGTGTAATGAGGAAGATGAGGCTCCTGAGGTTTATTTAGGAGTGACTATGACAAAGTGTCCTTCACAAGTGGAACCATTTTATGTTTCTCTGGTTATAAATGGAAAAATAATCAGAAATTGTATGCTTGACTCTGGAGCATCTACAAATGTCATGCCTTTGGCCATCATGCAACAAGCTGGATTGAAAATTGACAAGGCATGTGGAAAATGTTATGCTATGGATGCTAGAGAGGTACCAGTTATTGGAATCATGAAGGATGTAGAATTTAAACTGGCAGCATTTCCTGAGAAAAGATATAAAATGAATATAACAGTGGTTGACATCAAGCCACAGTATGGTATGTTGTTGTCAAGAAGATGGGCAGCACTAATTGGTGGAAGTATGCAGCTGGACCTGTCATATGCCATGATTCCAATGAATGGCAGGGATGTTAAGCTAATCAGAGAACAAAGATCATCAGAGACAGTGGAAGACCAAGAAGCAGAGGAACATATATGCTTTGTAAACACTGACTGTGATAACTTCAAGGTTGTCTCAGATGATAGAGAAGATAAAAAGAAAAATGTCTGCATTGAAGAATTGGATCAGCAAGGTTTGTGGACCATGTTTTTTGATGGAGCTTGTGCAAAAGAAGGTTCTGGAGCTGGAGTTGTTTTCCTGTCTCCAACTGGTAAGCTCCTCAAATTCTCTTTCTTGCTGAGGTTTGTTTGCACAAACAACATTGCAGAATATGAGGCTTTACTCTTAGGCCTAAATATCGCTCTCAAACATGGAATCAAAATGCTAAGAGTATTTGGGGATTCTGAGCTGATTGTATCCCAAATTAGAGATAGGTATGCTTCAAAAAATAAAAGGTTGAAACAATACAAGCATGCTGTTTGGGATACCATTGAACTATTTGATGCATTTTCAATAAGCTGGGTAGAGAGATCAAAGAATGTTATGGCTGATTTCTTAGCCAATGTTGCAATAAGGCCAGATGACATCACTCTGTCAGATGTTACAAATGTAGAAGTTAAAATTAGGCCTGCAGTACCAGAAAATGTATGCAGTTGGCAAGTATTTAATGATGATAGGGACTTGTTAAAATTTTTGCACTGCATAGATGAATATGAGAATCAAGAAATTGATTTCTAAGCTTTTGTAGAGACAATAGATGGAAAAGAAACTCTTGTGGGAAAAGAGATAATTCAATTGAAGACTAATAAAATCCCCAGAGGGTTAGTAGCTTTGGAAAGAGCTTTTGACAGTAGAGATAAATTGGTCACAAGGACATCTCCCACAAATAAGGAAGATTTAGAAGAGATAAATTTGGGGACATCTCAGGCCCCCCAGAAGGTATACATTGGTAAACAGCTCAAACCACACATTAGGAGTATGCTGATTGCATTACTGAAAAAGTATAAACATGTTTTTGCTTGGTCATATGAGGACCTAAAAGCCTATAGGGAAGATTTATTCCAGCATGAGATCCCATTGAAGCCTGGAGCTAAGCCATTTAGACAAAGGCAAAGACCTATTAATCCTACCTTAGCTCCAAAGATGCAAGAAGAACTCAAAAGGCTCAGGGAGGCTGGAATAATTGTGCCAATCAGACATTCAACTTGGGTGTCTAACCTTGTCCCAGTCAGAAAAAAGAATGGTGATATTAGGCTTTGTGTTGACTTCAGGAACTTGAATGTATCCTCTTTAAAGGATAACTATCCACTGCCTAATATGGAAGCTATGTTGAAGAGAGTGACTGGTTGTGAACTCTTATCCATGATGGATGGATTTTCAGGTTATAATCAGGTGAAGGTAAAGGAATTAGAACAGTATAAGACTGCCTTCACCACTCCATGGGGAACTTATGTGTATGTTAGAATGCCCTTCGGACTAACCAATGCAGGTGCTACATTTCAAAGAGCAATGGATGTTGCTTTTGCAGGGTTGATTGATTCAGTCCTGGCTGTATATCAGGATGATCTGACTGCTTATTCAAAGAAAGAAGAGCAACATTGTTTGCATCTGGAGCAGATTTTCATAAGAGCACTAGAGTATGGCATTTCTTTAAATCCAAAGAAATGTGCCTTTAGGGTGGTTGAAGGAAAACTCCTAGGGCACATTGTTTCCAAGGATGGAGTTAGGATAGATCCAGAGAGAGTGGCTGCTATTGACAGAATTCAAATGCCAAAAACTGTAAAAGGAGTTCAGTCCTTCTTTGGACAGATAAATTTTGTTAGGAGATTTGTTCCCAACTTTGCAGAAACCACAAGGAACATTTCCAAGATGATGAAGAAGGATGCAACTGTCCACTGGGAAAGTGAAGCAATAGAATCATTTCAGAGTATCAAAGAGGCAATCAAGATGGCCCCTGTTCTTAAATCTCCTGATTTTTCTAGGCCATTCCAAGTATTTTCATTTGCTTCCTTTCATACTGTTGCTGCATGTTTGCTACAGAAAAACGAAGATGGTTTTGAGCAGCCCATCGCTTTCTTCAGTATGTCCTTGCAGGCCTCTGAGTTGAAGTATGATATTATGGAAAAACAGGCATATGCACTAGTCAGAGCCATCAAAAGTTTCAGACCATACTTGGTAGGATCATATATAATTGCGTATGTACCCCATGCAGCAGTCAAAGACATATTCACTCAGCAGGAGGTGACTGGAAGAAGGTGCAGATGGATAAACAAACTGCAAGAGTTTAACATAGACATACAGATTACCAAGTTGGTAAGAGGACAAGGATTAGCCAAGATGATGGCACAGTCAAACTTGGAAGCATGCCAAGTTAATATAGTCCAAAATGAGAATGTAAATGTATCAGGATCTGAATGGTACAAGGATATTATCTACTACTTGCACAATCTGAATTGTCCTTCCCATTTCAGTGACAGACAAAAAAGGACTTTAAAGTTACATGCAATCAGGTATGTTATTGTTCAAGGTCAGCTATACTGGAAAAACCCTGATGGTGTGCTGCTGAGATGTGTGGATGAGGATATGGCTAACAATGTTTTGATTGATATGCATAAAGGATTGTGTGGTGGACATTATACTGCCCAAACAACAGCTCATAAGATTCTCAGAGCAGGATATTGGTGGCCCACTCTCTTTTCAGATGCACAAAGGTTAGTAAGGAAGTGTGACCCTTGCCAAAGATTTTCAGGAAAGTTGAAATATGATGGTGCTTTACCCCTCAGGACTGTAACTGTGGATGCTCCATTTCAGCAATGGGGAATTGACTTCATAGGGGAAATTGCAGACAAATCAAGTGGGGGACATAGTTGGATTTTGGTGGCAACTGATTACTTTACCAAATGGATTGAGGCCATTCCAACTAAGAGAGCTACAAGTAAGGTGGTGACAGATTTCATGCTAGAAAATATTGTCATAAGGTTTGGAGTACCATTCAAGATAGTCACTGATAATGCTATGTGCTTCAGATCAGGTGAATTTGTTGATTTTTGCAACAGGTATGGGATAAATCTATCATATGCATCACCATATCACCCACAAGGGAATGGTCAAGCAGAATCAAGCAATAAAAGCATCATGAAAATTATCAAGAGGATACTAGACAAGAGCAAGAGAGCTTGGGACTCAAAATTAAAGTTAGCAATATGGGCTGACAGAGTCACAGTAAAAAAGGCTATTGGAATGTCACCCTTTGAGCTAGTATATGGTGCATCAGCCAGATTGCCCATAAACAATCTCCTACCAGTTTACAGATTCATCCAGGAAAATGATGAGGAGATTGAAGATTCCATGACAGAAAGAGTGAACCAGCTGGTTGCACTGGATGAAAACAGAAGGAAAGCCCACCAGATCAATCTCAAGAGACAACAAGATGTGAAATATCAGTTTGACAAGAGAGCTACTAAAAGGAAATTTCAGGTCAATGATCTGGTGCTTGTATGGAATGCAAAAGATCAGGAAAAGGGTAAACATGGTAAATTCGAACCCTTATGGATGGGCCCATATCAGATTTGCAGTACTCATGGGGAGGATTCTTATTTCCTCCAGGCCCTAGATGGTGAAGTTCTGGAATTGCCTGTGCATGGCCAATTCCTTAAGTTCTATTTTGCATAGCTGACTTGTCGCTGTGCACATTTGTAAAAACATGTATATAGTGTAAATGCCTTGTACAATTCGTGCTTTTTGGTTTTTTGCCTGGTCTGCCCGGAGATCTGGTTCTCGCTGCAGGTTTTCACCTGCACGTCCCCATTCGGAGCCAGTGTTGGCACTCATTTTTGACCTGGAGGTTGAATTTTTCATGCTTAGAGGGTTTCTTCACTTAAACCCTATGTATTCTTTCCCATCGGCGTGACCTTGCAGGCATTTTGGCGATCAGGTTGGTGGTAGTGCTGTGCTGTCGGCGTGACATACACCATCGGCATGTCTTTTTTCTGGTTCCCCGACGGGATTGTTCTTATCGATGGTGCCATTGGTGTGATTTATACTATCGGTGAAGCATTTTCCTGTTCGACCGACGATGGATGTTTGGCCGATGAAGTGTCATCGACATGTGTCTCGCCGAGGGATGTATGTATCGGGGTGATCGGCGTCATCGGCATAAGTGTGAAATGTTGCTCCGACGGTGTAAGTCACACCGACGGAGGTGGGAGGACAGGGTGCTGTCGGTGTGACTTTGTTCATCGGCAGAAGTATTTCATGTTGCTCCGACGGTGTTAGTCTGGGCGATGACGAAGGTGATTACCGGCGTAACACATGATGTCGGCGAGGGAATTTCCTGTTGGGCCGATGGCATATGTTTGGCCGATGGATGTCATCGGCGTGAGTGGTAAGGTCGGCAAAGGAATGTTTAGTTGCTCCGATGGTCTTTGTCTCGCCGAAGACTTTAGAGTGTGGAGTTTGCGATCGGCCAGACTACTATTGTCGGTGGGAGATTTTTGAGGTAAGCCGATGGCTTAGGTCTGAGCGATGGGTTTTTGACGAAGGCATGTGTGTCGAGCGCGGCAAAAGCACTCGACACTTGATGTGTATGCAATCAGGCTTATAAGGTAGTGAAAGGCTCTCCACACCGTGCATGTGGGATTAATCCCCTTGCATTATTTTTGAACCTGCGAAGAGGCGTTTTGGCAGGAATTCCTTTTTGAATGCAGCGACAGTTTTTCAGGCGACCGCGGGTGGTTGAGACCCTTAATGGCGACTGTAGCAGGGGCATGGGCAAGTTGTTGGACAGCCATGTACCCAATTTTTGGCATGAAGACTCCCAGGTGGCGGCGCAGGGCTCGAGGGTTCCTTCTGTCTCTGCAGCAATAAATTTTGAGCGCCATTCCTTTGAAGGATCTGTATCTGGCAAATTTTGTAACAGTCTTGTAATTAATTGCTGTGGTACACTCTCTGGCTGTTATAAGCAGACTGTGTTACCATTTTTTAGGTTGTTGAAAGTTGAAGATTTTTTGGCTCTGTAATTCAAAACAAGCTGATCTGGTTGCTCTGTACAGCTAAACCTGTGAGTCTATGTATCTCTTGTTGTATGTTTTGGCATGAACCCACTGATTTCATGATTAATCTTATATGAGAAATGCTATCTTAGCATGTGTTTTGTTAATTCTGTCTCCAGTATTGCATGTATTCTTCTTCTGAATCTGGATATTTGGGTAATATTTGAGACTCTAGAACATAGAATTCCTATGTTGAATGTCTGATCTTTTAACTTCTGCTCAAGGGGTAGATTAAACTATTTTCAGGTTGAACATTGGGAAGGGTATACTGCAGTAGGGATGCCATAAGTAGAGATAACTTAACACTCTGTATTGGGAGATATCTGTAAGGCAAGTATCATATATATCCCTCTGAAATCCAGTTTTAGCTATTCATGCTGATCATTCACAGGTGTATGTCTATTGACTCCAGGCCCTGGATAGGCACCAATCTTGTTTTGTGTTTGTGTTACAACCATGTCCAGCTTTGCATCCAAACTTAAAATCAAAATTGAAATCTAAAACAACCATTAGGACATTAGAATTAGTTTTAGGATCCTCAGTCCTCTGTCTACAACTGCGAATAGGCCCAAAGCTAGCCCCTTTGCTCTTATCTTTCAGTTTTGGTCTACTTACAGGAGGACTCATCTGCTTTCTATTAGCATCCCAGCCTTAGTATGCACATTATCATGGGTGTTGAGTAGGGAATACCCCCTAGGTTTTGCAGAGCCTGAAGAAGAAGAGGAGATAAAATATAGAGTCTATCTCCTACACTGTTGGCCCCTGGCCCAGAGATCCTGTTGATCACTGATGGCTACCTTGTAGGGAAATCTGGGAATAAGCATCCAGTCTGGGAAAAAACCAACAGCACGAAATAGTTAACTTTGAAGTTTTGGTCCAACGAGATAGCAGTAGTTCAATTTTAACCCCAAAATCAATGGTGAGTTCAGTTTTAATCCCAGATAGCAATAACTTGGAAAGTGTTGCAATGCAAGAAACAAATGATTCAGTTACTTCTTCTCTAATTAGAGCTAGGTGAGGATTTGAATGAACATCAGTTTTACTATCCCTTAGAAATTGAAGTGTGAACTATTTAGATGCAACTATATGGAACTAAACCCGAGCCTATCCTGCAAAACAGCTCCAGAGAACACCTACAAAAAGGTTAGCATTAGCAAACTTTCCTAGAAAAATAATAAAACCATTACTTATTACAAGTGCGTAGCTTCAGTGACTAAATGCACAGAGATAGTCAACAGAAGCGCAGCAAGAACAAATGCACCGCAACAGTGCGCAAAAGCGCAGTAAGAAAGCACAGATGCGTAGGAATAATGGAAGCACCGTAACAGTGGGTATATGCACTGCATAAATGTTCAAATGCACTGAAGTAGCCTGTGCGTGACCTGTACGGAACCTGCCTTAAAAAAAAACTCAGATTTTGATGAGATAAAGGGGCAAAGGCCCCACGGTGGGCGCCAAAAATGTTAGGGTAAAATGTGGATTAATCAAATGAACAATATCAAACCCAAACATCAACAGAATAATGAAAACAAGAAATGAATAACAATGCAAACCTTCCCTGTTTCAAAGCTTCTGTTGTTCGCCTATTACAACTGTCCTTTGCTGATGAAGTAGGCCCTCAGTGAGTGCACTCTTTTAGCTGCGTTGTAGGATGTCGATAGTAAATGGCTATATTGATAGATATTACTGTGAAGTAGAGCTTCAAAGCAAAAGGGTGATCTCAAGCGAATAGTATTGGGGTGCTAAAGGGATGGGGGTAGAATTCTACAGAGTAACAATACAAATAACCTGGATGAATAGAATGGAGGGATGAAGCTTCTTTTATAGACTTGGAAGAATGAGGATCAACGGTTGAGAGAAGATGTGAAGATCAATGGCTAGGAATAAAAGTGAATCTTTAATTCATAATGGATGAATTAAAGATTCATTATTTGAAAATAGTGAATTATGACAATTGAATTTTAAATTCAATTGGTGGAGGATAATGGGGAGCACGGAATTAAATATTCCATTTGTGAAGGCTAGTGGGGAACATGGAATAAAATATTCCCTTTGGTGGAGGATAATGGGGAACACGGAATTAAATATTCCATTTGTGAAGGCTAGAGGGGAACATGGAATAAAATATTCCATTTGTGAAGGCTAGTGGGGAACATTGAATTAAATATTCAATTTGGTGGAGGATAATTGATTTAAATATTTATTTTGGCAAATGGAGGATATTAGCTAATTAAATATTAAGAATATTTAATTATATGTGCAACATGGTGAGGTGGAAGAGATGAGGTGGATTGATGAGGTGAATTTTGTGAGGTGGATTTTGTGATTTGAGACATTAGAAGAATTTAGGGATTTTAATTAAATAAAATGATTTTATTTAATTGTAGGATAGTGAATCGATTAAATAAATTTAGAATATTTATTTAATTGATAGAAGAATGGAATAAATATTTAGAATATTTATTTAGGACAAATTGTGTCATTTTTAGGCGTATACAACTGCAAATACAAAAAAATCTAAGCATAAGTCTAGTTTGAACAATATAGTTTTAATCCCTAGAAAACAGTCCACTAAAATAGATTTATTATGCCGAAGGTGTTCCCTCTATGAGGTGAACCGGCTTGGTGTGGAGATCTAACGGCAGAGGACTTCTGATGAACATGCAAGACGATTGAACAAAATCTAGCTGTCTATTTTTTTTCGGTCTTTCTTTCGCTGTTTTTTTCTTTTCGTTCGCTATTTTTTTTTGTCCACTTTTTTCGCCAATTTCGCGTTGCCGCTCACGTATCCTTTACTTTTTACGCATATTGGAAACAGAGGACATCTCGATTTCCAATACATATCCTAAGATCATATATTGCAATGGCGTGTGATTAAACTCACAAATTACAATTCATCGTGGTTGGTTGTAAATATTTGGCTAAATTTTCAAGGCATATGGTTAAAAAATTTCACTTTTTATTCAGATTTACAATTAAATGTTTTATGGACTAGGACTAGCATATAAAGAGGACCCTTGTGTATGTCTTTTGCCTGTGAGATTTAATTCTATTTTGATTCCATAATTTTTATTAAAATATTATTATTTCTTATTTAAATATAATTTCATGTATATGTTAATATTATTTTAAGAGAGTTCAATGGAGGTGAAATTTAATTCTATTTTGATTTCATAATTTTAATTAAGATATTAATATTTTTTATTGAATATAATTTCATGTATATATTAATATTATTTTTTAAGAAAGTTTTTAATATAAAAATATGAATTTTTTTGTTTAAAAATATATATTTTATCAAAGTTAAGGGTTTAAGGGAAAACAATTGGTGGTTAAAAATAATAGTATAGAACATTTTTATCTAGAATGTGGAAGGCAATGAATAATATATTTGTCATTAATTGTATATGAAACAAGAGCTGCAATGTAGCTGCAGTCCCTACCAGATGTAGAGGAGCAAAGGCATGCGAAGTAGCCACAAGAAAGAAGTATCAAAACATAGGATAATCGAAAACCAGCCCATATTTTACAAAGCTCAACCAAAAGCAACATCTAAATTAAAGATACAAGATAGATAAATATGTATAATCATAATTTGATTTGAAGGAAACTTGAGCTAGTAGTACAAGTCTTGTTTAATATGTTCTATTAGATTTTTGAGAGCATTCTGACGGAGTGCTTACAAACGAGACAAAACAAAACCTTGAACTATGCAAGTAAAAGCCAATTCCTTCCATGACTGCACAATAACATATGCTACAAACAATATATTCATTATAAATGAATTTTGATTAGATTCATCTTTAGTACCATCAGAGAAGATTGTTAAATGAAAACACAGAACATTGGGTATTGGCTGCAGATTAAGGCAAACAAGGAAGAAATCAACACATGGGATTCAAGAACTAAACATGCACCACAAATGCCAAACATTTTTTATGCAACAAGCCATGTATTAAACCATTCACATGTGATGCTAATAATTCACAATATAGTGACTATTTGAAATATTCAGTTTTCCAATGTCAAAAGGCAACCCTGGGTAGCTTTAGCCGTGGTTGGTACAGAGTTAGCATAAACTGTTTTAACAAAAAAATAGGTTTGTCTATATAAATGTCAAAGCAAAGAACTGTTTGTTTCCTTGACAAGTTCAACTATGCAATTGTCCATTGACAATGTAAAGGTTCCCTGTATCTAAAATCTACGTAGCAAAAATACAACTGCAGAAATATCCTGTCTGTACTTTATGTAAGGGATGGCTGCAAGCTGAGGGAAATTATGCTACAAAAGTTCTTTGTGCAAGTAACAATCAACAACCCCATCTATTTTTTGAATTGTACATTACAATAGGTGCTGGTATTCAAATCTTGTCATTGCTGCACAATTCCTGCAATGGACCATGTTTGCTTTGCAAGGTTGGCCTAAAAAAACTGTTTGCTGGCAAGAGACACATTATGGATGGTAAGGAGGCAGATGAACATTCTTTGCTTTCAATGTCCCAGTCCCCTGCCATGGAAGCAAACATCCTATTAGTGCAATGTAAAAGTTTAAAATTGCAACACATTACAATATTGGAAGCTGCAACAAGAAGGAAGTGTTTAGAATGTTTGCCTGGAGATTCGAGCATGCAAGAGTTTGCAAGAAATCTTTAGTGCATTAATCATTTAATTCGTCTATGAATGTGGATTGGGTTGAACGTATGACCCGTGTCCCTCTTGAGCCACTTCGAACGACATTTTTGAAAATGATCAATGGAGTTGTGGCTGAGGCAAGCATTTGGTGAAGGGTAGCATATAATTCAGAGTGGTTTCTAGGGACTAGGACCTTTAATATAGCCAAAATAAATAAATTGTAATTGTTAGCATAGTATTTATTGCAAAAGCTATAAAATGTGTTGCTGTATCTAGGATAGAAGGCTTACAGTGGCCACATCATTTTGCGAGTCACCATCTTTGACATGCAACTCGTATTGGTTTGGTGTTTGGTGATGAGCAGTCACAACAACACCGAACGTTCCTACTAAGTAGCCGCTATTTGATTGGATGAGTTGAGAGATGGTCATATCAGGTGTTAGCTTGCGTTGCTTGCAAACTTTTTGAATGCTTTCAACAGTGGTTTTTGAAGTCAGTACTAGGCAGCAATCTGCGTCTCCTCTTTCATATTGTGTTTTATTTTTAATCAAGAACTTTGTGATTCGTACACTTGCACCAGGGAAAAGTTGCAGCAAAAAAGTGTCAATCAACTTGTTATTGATGTTTGTTGTTATGGTCATTTGGCCGTAGCTGTCTACAAGATCAACGTGCACAATTTCTGCTTTTCCTTGTATTGCAGTGTTTTTATTGCAACCTGGGCCATAGACTACAAGAACATCACCTTAAAAAATGAGGGCTGATTTTTCGGTGTAGATTTTGAGTATGCTTGATACTGTATGGAGTTCTAGCTTTAATTTGTTGACATGGTGTGCATGCCACAAGTACACAACCAACTTAATTAGCAAATATCTTCTCTATTATATGAAGGCAAACTAACAAAACCAAAATTATAATAGCCAAACAATAGGATCGCTAACAGGACATGCAATATATTGAATGAGTAAATGAGGAGTAAAAGAATCAAGCCAGATGTGTATAAGTTTTTGCCTAAAAGCAAACCTTTTTTCTTGGTGCTGGCCGCTAGAGGAGTCTGCGTGGCCAGCAAGCATGTGTGCATCGTTGGACACGGAAACATACATAAGGTTATATTTCAGCAATGGATATAGCAAAGGAAAAAGCATTATTTACATCATGTTGAATAACTTAAAGCAACTATTCAATGTTTTAATTTATTCGAGCCCCTAAACAATCTACTTAACCGGTATCAATATCAATTGTCAAGCTTACAAACAGAGGCATGTTTTTAATGCAAAAAGAAAAAATAATAAGTTGCTAGCAAAGATGTTTGATGTGAGAACCTTTTGTGATCTTCTCTTTGCCTTTTGGCTGGATGCTCCTTTGTAGACATTTTATTGTGTTTCCAGCTCTCAATGATAACTATGACTGCATTGTTGCAAGTGTTGCTACGAGTGTAATGTATCTGCAAAATTCAGATTGATCTTTAGTGTGCAATTATAAATCTAAAGAGCTTTGATTGTATCTAATATAGTATTTGAAACTTTTTTTTATTGGTTTACACACCTCACAACAATTCAAACAATGCTTTTTTACATAAGTAAGAATGAAAAAAACATAGTGTGACACAATCAATATGTTTTACATAGTGTGCATATGTATAGAGAATTAAATTTAAGAACTTGAATTTAGCAACAATATTTTTATAGGGTTTGCAACCATAGCTAGATGCATACAACAAAGTGAAGTGTTGTGCTATAGAGGGAAGTCAAAAGATATTGCAAAGTGGTCTGTCCAATAGGTATCAAGCACAGTGAAGTTTACAAGACCAATATCAATGCCGCGTACCCAAAAGTGATCTAGCAGGGTGCCTGCAAGTGTTGTTGGCTTGTCAACTACCAAGCAGAGTTCAAGTTCTTGTATAAATTGAAGCAATCTTGTTTGTGTTCTCTTGGATTGAAGGATGTCTATATTGAAGTCTCCAGCGAGAATCAATTTGCAATTGGGTGGCAATGACTTGACAATATTATTCACCAGAAGCGGCAATTCATCAATGCTCGCAGAAGGTGCCAAATAAATATTTGTGATGCGTAAAGCAGTACCAAGGTGCAATAAGTCTATAGTCATTGATTCCATGTGCTTTGTTGCAAAAGTCTCTATTTTTTGTAGAGAGACCACTTTTCTATAGCATGTTAATAGTTCGTGTATATTTAATGCCGTATGACAATTGAATATTTCATCCAACAATCCAATATGGTCAAGAACATTCTTTCTAGTTTCTTGGAAGCAAAGCACAGTTGCTTTAAGTAAATCATAGTCGTTAACTATGTCTTGTGCATGTAATGCAAAGCTGCGTGTATTTAAAGAGCATACAGTGAAGTGGCTAGAAGGGATAGAAGCAAGACTGTATTGCACTTTCTATTGTGCAAAGGTTTGGAGCCGAAGCATTTCATTTTGCACTTTGTCAGACACTTTGAAGTTTTGTGGCTATAGTCTATGTTTTAAATACAATGACTCAATGCTTCTCACTCGTGATAGGGTAGTGTATACAAGGCCATGTTGGTAGACTTTTGAAGGGTCAAAAGCAAGTCCATCCATTGTGAGACCCTGTGCTCTATGGATGGTTCGTGCACATGCTATTTGCAAAGGGAATTGGCTTCGAGCGATTATCTTTGTTGCTAACTTTACTTTTTTTACAATTCTTGTTACAGATGTCCAAGATGGTGAGATAGAGTTTGTGTATAGAGCTTGCATTTTTTGTCGTCGCATTTTTCCAACCATGGGGTAATTGAACTGGACCCAGACAATGTCTTGTTGGTCAGTTGTATGGAATTTGAAAATGCCATCTGCACCATTGACCAATCCATCTTGTGTATCAAGGTTTCCAGCAATTAACTCAACCAAAATGTCTTTCTTTAGGATGATTGCGATAGGCAATGATGATTTCTCACCTTGGTGGTGTATATAATCAATAGGGTTGAGCTCTTTATCTATTACATTTAATATGCAAGGCTACCCAGGCAATGTGTCAAGTATTTTTTGGTTGTGCTCGTTGACAGCTAAATTCCTGTGAAACAAGTGTGGGAAGCTTGGGTCATTGGGAGGAGTCTTGCAGCATATGGTATTCAAGTAGGAAATGTCTTCTTCAGTCTGTTGAGAAACCCTAGCATGATTAAGAATGGAAATGAAATTTGCATTTGTTTGTTTGACTACAGTATGCAAGTGGAAGCATTTGACATTGTCAACCTAGAAAGTGTACGGAATTTTCTCGCCATGTATTATTGGTTGTTCAAATACCCATGTGTCACATACAGGCTATGCTTGATACAAGGCACCGCAAAATATGATATCCAAATCGCCAAAAGGTTTTGTTGGTGTGTACTTGATCTGGCGAAGTCTAATGTCAATATTGTATAGCATTCGGGAACCGCACAGTGATACCTCATCAAGAAGCAAAAGTTGTAGCTGGTCAAATTTTTTGGTCAAGCCATCAAGCGTGTTCGAATCCAATGGAAAGATTTTTAAAGAGTTGCATGGCAGATGGAAGATGGAATGTGCAGTGGTGACACCTGCATTGTATGTAGCTTTCCCTGTGGAAGCCACTATAAGGCCTTTAGGTTTGAGTGGGTCGCTATCAAGTTTCTTGTCATAGAATCGAATCAATGCTTGATAGATTGCTTTGGCTGTAAAAGTTTTCCTCGTGCCAGCACCACCTGTCAAGAACAAGTACAATAGTTTTGTGGGCTGAAGCCTTTTGGTCATTACTATGTCCTTTAGTATAGATTGTTGTTCCATGTTCAATTGTCTTCGTAGATTGAAGTATTCTTGATTGCTAAGCAAGTATGGATGGGCGGTTTCCAAGAATGCAGAATTGCAAGTTGCATTTATGGGCTTTGCTTTATTTGTGTGCTTTAGGTCAGATTCAATGTCATACTTCTCTATGCCATTGTATTGTCTGTCTCTATCAATTTCATTGTCAAGGTTTATTGTTGGATGGATGTCCTTGTCAGCTTTTGCAACATCATCAAGGTCACCCCATCTCGAGGTAATTTGTGCAGTGAACATGCTTTCAATGTTTGCAATCTGTGCTTTATTGGCATTGAATACTTCAATCCATGTTCCATATCCATGCAACAAGGTCTGTTCATTAGTTCTAAAAGGCATATACAACATCATTTTCTCTCTAGAGTAATTCTCAAGATCTATATGTTGATTGTATTTTACATAGCGGATGATTTGTGGTCTAGCTCTTTTTTGATGTTTCTCGAATTGTTTGAATAGTATGCTGTATATTCAGCCAATGATAATGTTTCAAAATGCTCTGGCCGCTGTGTGTATTTTTCAACTACAGAAAGGCAAATAACATTTTCAGAATCATCTTGCTCTCTTGCCAATAGTTTAGTACTTTTCAAGATAAAAATACGTTTTTCCAATGGAGCAGTATTGAAAATAGTTTTCCTTGAACTATGATGCAACAACAATGAGAGGACAATGTGTACAGCCTGGCGACTTGACATTTGCTGGTAGTTTAGCAAAGCATTGCCTAGTTTTCATATGAATTGCATATTTCCATCATATGCATGAGTGTATTGGTCACATACCTGACGAAATGCAAGAGACAATTTTCGATCTTGTTTTGTCATGTATCAACAATAGTATGATGCAGCAGCATATGCATCTAATGTGAACTGTGTGTCTGTATTTGCATACCAGAGTGATGGAACTTGCTTTGCAAAAGCATTTATCCAAATATCAGCGGGGTCTCTTTTTAACATGATAGCAGTGCCTGACAATGTCGATCGCAACATTGCAATATAATCTTCTTCAGCCATATCAATTTCATGCAAGAAGCTTTAGAATGTTACTTCCTTAGTATAGCTTTTGTTTTTTAGTAGCTCAAAAAAATTTCTTGCTCTTTGCTTCATTGCGTTGTCAGGCACAGACAGAGGGTCCAGTATAGTAGTCCTAGCCATGGGAGGCAAAGGAAAGCTAAACCTGTAGATTGAGTTTCTATATTTTTTACAAGTCTTTGTATGATGATGCGTTTGCATTTTGACCAGGTTTGTATCAAGCAATGAAGAATCACATGATATATATTTGTCCACAAAGTTTTCAATTTCAATGTTTGAGCAATTGCCATATAAAAGGGCATTTTTTACCCAACGCATGAAATGAACATGTTCATTACCGCGATTCTGGAACTTTGTTATGAAAAAGTAGTCCAGGCTTGGCCAAATAGTTTGTAGTTTTTAAGCATCATTTTCCAGAATGCGTTGACTCTATGATTGAAGTAGCGGCTACAAAGCACCGGGTTTTTCCTAATATCAAAGTCCAAGTTCCTATCCTCTATAGTTTCATTGCATCTACAAACTTGCTCATTCGATATTCATTGCATTGCTTGGCACAATGGTTCCCAAAAGTGCTCAGCACTTGTCAGTGTCACAAAAAAAGTGGGAGGGCCCAATTGTCTTATCATTGCAAATATATTTTTCCTGGCATTTTCTAAATAATCCGGTGAAGTTCGAACAGTTTTTAATGATCTATAGCCCAATGGGGATCTCAATATTTTTTCTAGAGCCTCTGAACTACACACATCTTTGGCAAGGAGTTTCCTACCTTTCAATTCAGTTTTCCTTATGGACACCCATGCCAATGAAGACACTTGTTGAATAATAATTTTAATGGCCTTGAAGAAAATGTTTGTTATGTGCATTGCAAAGTTGTCTTTATGCATAAGCTCCCATTTTGCTATTTTTTGGAAGGAAAAGTTTTTAGTTATGTCGCTTGGCCGAGCAGAACCATAAAACAAGGTTGGAATGTTCATTTCTTCTGAGAAACTATCTTGGAAAATACCAAGTGGTTTAAAACCTTCTGATGGTCCAACTTCAATGATAGTGCTATCCAAGTCTTTGATCGAGTGAGGCTCATTAAACCAATGTATTACCGATTTAGTTACGGGTTCATCACCATCCTCATTTGTTTCAATATCCATTTCAGTGTCAATTTCAAGATCCGTATGTGTTTGTTCAATTTTTTGGGTGAATAGAGCTTGCCAATCTTTATTATAAGAACATTCTCTTTTATATACAATGGGGTTTTCGACAAGCTCACCAAGGCATTCATGACACAAGCAGGCTTGACATTGCCCTGTACAAATGCATTTTGGTATGCTAGTTTGCGTTTCAATCTAATTGCGACTGTTGTAGTTTCATCTAGCTGCCTAGGCAATACATGTTGAACTCTATCGAAATTTATGGGAACATTGATGACAGTGCCAAGTAACCCATATTGTGCTCTTTTGTACCCTAGTTGCCTTATTTGTGCAAAGGCAATGTGCAAAGAGACAAGTCTTTCTCCCAGAGAAGTCAATGAATGGACAACATCTATTTGTGTATTGCGTCTTATCTTTGATGGCGCAACAAAAGGAGGAACCTTGTTATTTAAAGTAGCTTTTATACATTGCCTACAAATGGGCTGGCCTATGGTCATTGTTTTTTCAACCATTTCAATGGGAAGCAAAGAGAGAGCATCAATAATTGCAATGTTAGCTGGGAAAATGTTCTTGTGGAAATGAAGCCTATCACAATCAAGACATGGTTGAGTGGGTGTGTCTTTGATGGTTTGCAAGTATTCTTTAACAGATTTGTTTATTGTGTCTTTTGGTATAGATGTCTGTCTCTTTTTGTTTTGTTTATGCATGACCCTTGTCTTGAAAGATAGGAATGACTTACACAATCTATGCTTTGGCCTTGGAACATGTTCAATATGCTGGTTTTGTGCATCACGAATCTTAGATTTCAAACAACGTAATGACTAGTGAGCTATCAAGCTTGTGCCAAGTTTGTCCACATTTTATTTACCCGTGACATGTGGAATAGTTGGAATATCAGAGCATGTTGCGGCCAACGGCATGTCTTGTTGTTGGTTCTGTGTAGTACAGATTTTGGCCTTTAAACATTGCAATGTTTGATGGGGTGCTTGTTTTGTGTCTGTGTCAGATGTGCAAATGCCAGGCTGTAAACATGGGCCATGCTATTTTGCAATATTGCTTGATACAGTTAGCTCTTTCTGTGCCATGTCTTTGTGTTGTTTGCTTGTGCCACGTATTGCTAGTTTCAAACATCTCAAAGATCGATGTATCTTTATGACTGTGTCAAGTAAATTTGATAGCAATTTTGGGTGCAAGTTTGCTTGAGAACAATTCACAATGTCTATTTTTGCAGATTTTTCTTCACAAACAAGTTTTTTCTTAGCACAAATTTCTACTCTTAAAGGGGATAAGGTTGATGACAGTTGTTTGTTATCATGGATTGAGGCAATGGATGTAAGGTTGGCTGCACTTGTCATAGATATTGCAGAAAAGGGACCCTCAACATGGGTCTTGATGGCTAATGGTTGTCTATGTTGTAGTGATTCATAGTGATAATGACTTGAGATGGTTGTGAAGCAAATCAAGCTAAAGTTCTTGTCTGGGTTATCGCAATTGCAATATATTTTGATTGCAGGTTGTGCAGGAACATGCCAGATATGTATGTTTGCATTGAATATATGCGAAAGCCATAGTAAACAAAAGTTGCAACCCTCAAGGCCACTTTGTGCATGGGGCATTCCAATTCTAGACACCAGTGAATGCAACTGCAACAGACGATTGTTATCTATTGCACTAGGCTGTGTGGATGTGTCGAAGCATGTGAGCGTAAATTTGTTTTGAACTGTTAATGCATTAGCAAAGGACTGGGCCATAAACAAGTGCAAAGCAATTGCATCAAATTGTTGGCCAGCCAAAAAAGCTATAGCAACAAACATGCTCTCGCTGCATGTAGTGGTAAACCCAAGGGATCTATAAAGTCCAAGCGCATGCATTGTATTTGTAATTGCACTCCATGACCGGTCCAGATCACAACATGGTACAGACAAAGATTGTTGCACATGTTGAATGTAACTGGACGTGTTTATGGTTGAGAACACAGGCTCATAGTGTCCACATGTTGGATTTGCATCATGAAAAAGAATTGATATTGTAGGGTTGCATGAGTCCTTATTGAAATGCAAGTAGACCTTTCTACGTGTTAGAGACCAAAGGCATATGGGTATGTTCAACCACCGTGCCAACCATTGGATACAAAATGTGTCACCCCAAAGTCCATTTTCACCAACAGTGTTGACCTCTATGGCCGACAAATGCATCCTACGCAAATATGTGCTTTTGTCATATATATTATGTAATTCATAAAGCACTGTTGGATACAGTTCATGTTCAAAAGAGCGAAGCGCTGCAGTACAACCATTTCCAAGACAATGCAAAAAGTGATCCACAAGGCCATTGCGCAGTTCATTTGGTGTATAGCGGCAATGTAACAAAACATGAACTATGTCAAATAGGCAATCACCCACTTGATAGTTGAATGTATCAATTCGAAAACAATGCGTGTGTGCAAGAGCCTCGTCAATTGACAATGGTTGTGTCCTGTGGCTTATAGGTCTCGACTACACAGGTTCTTCCAAAATCTTTTGTTTCTTACGGGGTCCGCTTCCAATTGTGTTGTCCATGACTTGTCCAAATGAATTCGTAAATCTGCATTCCAAATCCGATTTTCAAGAATGGCCTTTTTTTATACACATTGATTCATCCTAAGGAAAAGGCATTTTAAAGAGTGTAAAATTATACTAAAATATAATGCATAGGATATCCAAGCCTTTAAGAAGACGATGAATCAATTCAAAGAATTAAATCATAGATGTAGAGGAGTATAGATAAATACATGGATAGATGTTTCCTTGCGATGTGAATGTAGCTTAGAATTAAATTGGAAATGATAAAGGCATAGACAATGAAGTAGTTTTGGGATCAGTGCAAGTTCAATAGGCTAATAGGGCCACCACGACAAAACTATTGGGAATATGTCAAGAGACAGAGGAGATATTCATTTGGTGCAAGACATTGCTAGTAGTAGGTTGCAGTACATGCTACAGCTGAATTTTTATTAAGCTATAGAATAAATCTATCCATGAATAGTTATTGGAAGTATCATGAATTTTTGTACACTTTTTAGGACTGATAGGTGTTTTAAAGTCTAGATATAAGTTGAATAATGGAATAGGGAATTCTGTTGGTTTTAGATAGTGGTGGTTCTGCTGCCAGCTAAACTTGTTCTGGTAGCACCATAAAGCAATTGGTATAGTAACTGGATTTCCAATTGCAAGCATGCTCCAGGCATATTCACAAGGCTTCCCAGTTTGCTGAAGGGACTTGCAAGGGATAAGAAGACATTGTTAAGTGGTATGAATATGAAATTGCATTTAACATCAAACTAAAATAAAAAATAGTTTAGCTTATTAATGGCCATGAAGGATCTATAGATTGAGACAAATGCATACATTAAGACCAACTAGAAAGAATCAAGAAATCTATACAATGGAAAGAAAAGAACTTGAATCTCAAGCATACAGCAAATGGATGGGACAAGGCTTCCAAAAAATGATACCCTACAATGCTTGATTGCAATAAAACAAAGTACAATTGAAAGAATTTTCCTGCATGGTCATTATTTTGCTTGTATGATCTTAACAGACACGAGCCAAATAACAGGGCCATGGGTTTGTAGATAGCATACCTGGGACAAATGCCTTGTAAGTGAATATCTGCAATGATAACAACAAAACAGGAAAGTCCAATAAGAACCACATCGAATAGAAAGCACAGAGAACATATATGTCACAACAAAAAACAATGCAAACAATGAAATATAAGTCGCAATATAATGCCACAAGTTTTTTTGAACCTTAGTGAACTTGCAGGGCCTGCAGAATTGGTAGGAATTATCTCATTTGTGTAATTGAAAAACATGTGGATGTGATTTTGGTTTATTTTTATCAAGCTACAAAGCATGAAGGTATTTGTAAGATCGTAAGTTGTAATGGCAACTGAATGGTGTATCCATTTGTGACTCTATTTTCCTATTTCCAATTTTGTTGCTTTTAAATACTTATTTTGGATGCCATGGGGACATCTGATGTCATGGTTCAAGAGAGCTTTTCATAAATGAAATTGAATGCAATGGGAAAATTACCTGCAAACCAAAGAGTTAAAGAGAATGATTTATAAGTCAAGGACCTACTATCATCATGAATAGATGATATAGGCATATAGAATAAGGTTGTATGCACAACTTTTTACCATCAACAACTTATAAGTATCAAACATGTATCAGGAGCCTCTAACTTTTCCACCCAATTATGCCTTTAAAAAACTTGCAACCTTTGCTTTGTTGGTTCACCATTAGAAGATCTTAATTGTTACACCAGGATGCAAACAGGCACCTTGAGCCCAATGGTTGTAGTTTTGTTTTAGGGATTTAGATAGTCCCATTTCTTCGCTATGTAGCTTGCTATTTTCAGGCCACACTATAGCAGTGAGCTTGGCATACCAATTACCAAGTGGAATTTCAACCTATTTCTTCATTGTGGAAATTGCTTTGCCTTACCATTTGGTCACATCTACTAGGATTTCAATTTTTTTTGTTAATCAAATTATGAACTTAAAAACTTTTTTGGGGGATTCATTCACATAACATTGTTACAACAACAAAAGGAAATTTTTAGCACCAAAAATCTTTGTAGTTAATTTTTATTACTTTGATCATTTATATTTCTATACTTGATAAAGGCAGCGACAAATTCGGGACAAATGGTCCTCTCTATTTATTAACCAGGTGTTTTTTTATTGAATCTGCTACACAGTTTACGTGCCCTAAATACTTAACTATTGTAAAATAAATACCCAACAACTGGCCAAAATGAACACAAATATTGAAGACTCTGGTGTGAAACGCTAGAAAACTGCAATACCTTCTCCTCTTGAGCTCGTTTCCATCTAGACAACTAGCCCATAAATCTTCTAGATTTGGAATATGATGGTACTCCTTACCCACCAGTTGTTCCATCTTCTGAAAGGGATCAAAATTTGGTCTAGCATTGTAGAAGTGCAAATTGTACATTTGGATTTTTGCATCTGATTCATTGGCAGCAGCTAAAGAAGGGCAGGTATACATACCATCTCCTAGAATGAGGGGGAATTGCACCTCTGTTGCATGCTTCTCAATTAGGAGTTGTTGAGATTGGCAAATTTGCCTAGCTAGCTCCAACAATATGATCTTATCAGTGGGATACTTGGGAAGTTTGTAAACAGGCCCTGTAAACCCCTCAATTCTGATGTAGGTAAAGTTAGAAAATTGGATAAACCAACTTCCATATTTCTGGATTAACTTTGTAGCAGGCACATAAATTCTTTTGTTCAAATCACCTTCCAAACACCTGGTAATATACATGAGAAATGCACTCTCTTGTAATGTTTTCGTGATTGTTCCATTTGCAGCTGAGGGTAAGAATCATAAACTCTAAACTGTCTTGAAGCACACCCTATGGCATCTTTCCTCATCAAGCTTGGATAAAACTCATTTCTTGCTAACATATAGACCAAGTAGGAAGTCATGAAGAACTTCCTTGTTATGCCAACTTGGGTCAATTGGGTGCTCAAATTATCACTTATAATCTTAGCCCAATGAACCATCTCCTGGTCTTCTAACACTTCATGGATGAACTTGAACATCCAAGGGTGAAAAATTGATGATGTACATAAGCCCATGATTCTACTTACCAATGTAACCATATCACTTACTTCTGTTGAAAAATCACTCCTTAATAGTGGTTTAGGTAGATTGGAGACATCTGTCCCAGGAGACTTCATCCACCTTTTGCTAATGCTCTTCTTGCAAATTGCTGGTCTTTTATTATAATAATCCATGCCCAAGTCTTCAGTGAGCCCAACCATAACTGGATGAATAGGAATATAAAATGCCTTTGCTATTGCTTGAGTAGAGAGATCAGCCAACACCACATTATCATCAGCTATTATTTGTCTGGATCTCGAGCAATAATGCTTTGCACATTCTAATACAAGTTCAAGACACTGTACAGAAGTAGGGAAACAAGCTGCTTGAACAATCCCATTTCTCACCATTCTTTGTGCTCTACTAGAAGGGATAGGCCCATACATCCTATCTCTAAACTCATCCAAGTTAACATGGTCCAAGTCTGTATCCGAAATTTGCTCCCACGTGGAACTAATCTTTGAGACCGGGCCAACCCCTTTGAATTCATACTTCATTTGTTTTGTTTGGGATAAGCCTGCAACAAACAAACACAATAAGGCCTCGTTCAAGTTTCAAGAAATCCTAAGAGACGCTCTCTTGACATCTCTTTAGGAGTTTTGCAGAGCCTACATGCAGCCTCCTATAAGGTTTCAGTTTCAATATGATGCATCCAATCATACACAGGATTTTGATGAAGGGTGCTGGCAAGACTCTGAGCATCCTCACTACGTAAATTTTTGTCCTAAGTTTGTTGCAACACGCATTAGAAAATCAGTGGAGAAAAATGAGTGGATGCCATTGTAAAGCAACTATATCTATATTCTGATTTTGTCATAAGGTGTTTTGTATTTGAAAAGTTCATAGCAGTCTTTTAATGTCTATACTTGTTTAGAATTTAAATTTGTAATACATCTTATTTTAGACTGTTTTCTACTTTTGTGTAATCATGTCACCTCCAATAAAAGATTCTAAGCTAGAAACCATATTCTTTTCACAGTAGGCAATATAGACTGCTATGAAAACCGTAGTAGAATGAATGTAGACAATATGTGAGATCAAAGGACCCCATTTTGGACACAGGGCCCAACAACTATATTAAACAGGGAGTCAACGTATTTTTGTTAGCATTAAATATAAAAATATAGGGATTGCGCGTGGGATGTGTCACAGATGTACTGGTCACTATTTGTTGAATGGAAAGGTTTTACAAAATTGCATTTTGCATTTATCAAATATGTTGTAGGATACATTTAACTCATTTTTTCTACAAAGTTCATACTTTTCACTGATTTCGGCGTCAGCCATGGCCAAAACACAAAAACGATAAAAGAAAACTTAAAAACCAGGTTATATTCAAAAGGATTTTTATACCAGTTGCAGTCTCAAAGCAAATGAACAATTATAAAGCTCGTTTAATGATGCATATCAAATTTCAAAGCTTCACTTTTAACTACAATAGCTGTTTAAAGTTTAAACAATCAAAGCACATCAATGTCTCTCTAGTGTTAGAAGGAAAAACAATTATCAATTTTGATCGTATTTTCTATTTATCTAACAGAAATTGCTGCTTGATATTATCAATTTTGATTGTGTTTCACTGCAATTGGAATAGCCTTTGTGAAAATGGAAGCTTTGGAACAGGGTATAGACATCCATCAAAGCACACCACTGTCTCTCCATTGTTAGCTGACAAAAAATAATCAATTTTGATCGTATTTTCTATTTATCTAACAAAAATTGCTGCTTGATATTATCAATTTTTATTGCTACTTAGATCCCTAATAAAACTTGTTCCTAACTAGCTCCTCAAATCTTGCTCCTCATCCAAGAGACTAGGTCTTCATGCCTATTCTTATGGTGATGACCTTTATTTCATTTTTACAGTCCTAACAAAATAACAACTCCTACTAGCCTTCTAGGAGATAAAGTGTGGGAGAGTGTTATATTGATAGTTTGTTCTATAAGCACTAACTATTGTTGCACAGTTTGTTCGCTCAACATAGGCTTTATTATGCCCAGAAGCTTTGTTTTATCTCCTACAATTCTTGGACAAAAGTTTTGGCTTGTGTGTAGGAGTTAGCCTCTTCTCAAAGTATAGTGTTTGATGAGGTTTTGAGAAAAGTTGCGATGCTGAGTTGAAAAGGAATTATACCTTTTCTTTTCAAGGACATTCTATGTCAGAGTACATACACTTGGCTGCCCTAAAATTACTCTATGTGTTGGCAACAATATTCATGTGCCACATGTATTTTGTAAGAGCAGAAACGTGTATTTCAATCAACTATGTGCATCGATCTGAATATGGGTTTAAAATTGTTTAGGATAAAACATACATAATTAGAAGAACTCAATCTGTAGGAAAGAGCAACAATCAATTCTTGTTTATGCTGTACTATAGAAGCAATATCAATGGTTAGTCTAGGTCAGATATAAGTGTTAAGTGTTGTTTCTAGCCTGCTGCTACCCAGGTCACTGTTCTGGCAGATTTATGCTGCTCCTTTTTACATATAATTTTTTTATTGCTTTGTTTCAATATAAAAAAAAACAAGACCCCGGATAGGAATGTGTATCCATTCTTAAACATACAATAGCCAAATTACCAATTATCTTAAACATACAGCAGCCAAACTATCAATTCAATGCAAATCCCATGAAAGCAAATGTAGACATCTGTAATAAAATTATTCAAAGAGCTTGCATGTGTTGGAGAAAGATGGAATTTATGAAATGAAATAGGAACATTAGATGCAGCCCTGCAGATAAAAGAAAATGTGTTGGCCTATAAAATAAAGACAAAAATGAAAGAAGCTCCAGCATATCAAATATAAAGTTCCACTCAACAACCACCGTGTTTTTTAATGTTTTGCCATGATTTTTTTTCCTAGATTTTTTCTGTGCTTGGAAAAAAAAGAAGTTGTAGCTTTTGATTGGATAATGAGCATTTTCCTAGTAGAAATTTGTAATTTTGAATAGTAAAAAATCTGAGAAAAATATTTCCAATGAAAAAAGGGCAATAGAAAAATTAAACAGGATTTCTATTGTAGGTGGTTGTTTTTCAGGTAGGGCACGTGCAGGTAGCTACCTTTCAACGTGGCAAGGAATAGACAAAACTTGTTTTTGCTAAGGGCACGTAGTAGAAGGATATCTGAAGAAAAGCCCTCGTTGGAAGCTTTCGGCTGTCCTGAGCGTGAGCAGTTTGGTTGTGAGGCCTGTTGGGACAGGGGTTTCTTTATGATTGCCATATAGTCTTGGTTTCTTGTTTATTTTCACTTACGGTTTCTATATTGCTTCAAGTTTGACAGAGAAAAAACCAATCCTAGATATGCATCTTCTGAGATTATTGAGAATGGTGCAAAGATTTTACATGACATGAAGGTATGTTGCATGTTGGATATACACATAAATGCTTGGGTAATCTATATTTTTGAATTTTTCCTCTGCTATTTTTTTATTTTCTTCAATGGCACTAAAATTTGTTTACAGGTTTCTGTGAGAAAGGACACTCTTCAAAAACTTCACCTAGGCAATTTTGATCGATGAAAAGGGAACTGCATATAAATGTAGGCTATGCTAACTATTTTATCTATCTGATAGTGGGATACTGGAATTTGCATTGTTTACAAATGCAAAGTCCCAAGTGAATGTGGTTATATCTAATTTTTTGTTTTATGTCGCTATAATGGTTTGAACACCCTACAGGGGAAGCAAGGACTTAAATATTTCAAGCAAAAGCCCCTTTCCCATGGGCAGACACCATATACCCTAACATAGAAGTAGAGGTAATACAATGGGTGTTGAAGACCCAAGACCACCCCACATTCTCTATCATCTCCGCTGTGATGTTTACCTTAATGTTCTGGTCCAAAAGGATATTTCTTAAATTACCTATTGCTTCTCATGTTGCACTTCACATATGTGATTTTGTTTGAACTGTTAGAAGTGAAGGCCCTCCACAATGCAAATGTAAGAATGTATTTTAATCCACTTTTGCTCCCCACAAAAAGAATTGAAAGATCAATTCTAAGGAAGTGTTGATCTCATGAGGCTTATTTGTGTATTTCTCTTGGTCAAAATCAATCTATTTAATTGTGGTGCTTCTGAATGCATGGAATTGTTTGTCAATTTGCAGATGTAAGCACCACTGATAGGAAAAACTAAATAAAATATCAATGTTCTAAGATGACCAAAATAGGTCAATGGGAGTTGAAAGTATAGCCCAGCCTTTGTCTATGGGAGAAAAATGTTGTGAAGCATACTTATTCAGTTGAAAGTAATCGCCGATTTTAGTGAGTAAACACTCTCCATTTCCTCCATTAATGGCCTTTTGTCTAAGATTCTTAGGGTTTTGAGCTCTCAAAAAATTCCTCTATTTTTAGGGATAATTTTTTTTTTCTTTGCGAGTAAGTTTTTTCTCTGTTCTTTTCTGTTTCTCTTGTTTTACAATCAAATGGTTCAAATTTTGATACAAATGGCACATGGCGCTTGACTAATTTATTATTTGAACTCCTCAAATTTGGGTGAGGAAACACATATTTTGAATAGACCTTCACGAAAATTTAACAAAAAATTGACTCAGAATCTTGGAAAGGAGTTGAGAACTTGATCAGCTCCAATGGAGAAATTTAACAAGGTGGGAATAAGCAAAATGGGGGGTAGTGGCAAAATCACCCAGAACATTTCTTCCTCTGCAGAAATTACATGGCCTGCATTTTGGATGGTGATCTATAGAAATCGAGGGAAATTGGGGGAAATCACGGATTATACAAATAGCAACTCCTTGATCATATTCCAAAAAAATAAAACAACCCAAATCAGGATCTTTAAACCTCTAGCTAGGCAAACCCTAAATACTATTAAAAAAAGGGGGACAAAAATGTAGAAGCATAGACAAGGCACGTGAACCCTAAACAAAGGTAAAAATGCCACCTCTTGCTGGCAGGAATGCCACTACTTGTTTGTTTACCCATGCATTTTTTTTACTCTTGTAGAACAAAACAAAAAACAAATGAATGCATCAGCATAAAACAAAAGGAACACATGTAGGACAAAAGGATAAAACAAAAGGAATGTATTTTACTTGGGGTTAAAAAAAAATGAGAAGCAGCTGTAGCAAATGTGTCTAGCACTCAGAAAAATAAGCCAGGCACCCTGGTCCACAACAACATGTTTTTTAATTAGTAGTGGGATCTAGGAACTGTCAGAATGCACCAGGTAACTACACCTAGCCTCCAGAAATCCTCTGCAGCCAACACATGCCTCCATACGTGCCCACCAAGAAACATTCCTCACATGTTGCTTAGCCATTTCAAGACACGTCAAGAGCTTTCAGACATTACAAATGCATCAAATATTTTTGCTTCTCCTCTTTTTGATTGGCAACAATTTTTCATTCTATTTTTACAAATAGGAAAAAGCTGAAAACCCCTGGAAAAAAGACCCCGACCAATTAGAGAAAAGGAAAGTAAAAAACAAAAATCCAATTTTAAAATCAAAGTGCTACAAACCTTTGCAAATCCTATTTTTCCTAGCCTGACACGGTTTCCAAGAGCTGAACTAATCAGTTTTAGTGAGGCAAAAACATAAGTCCCCGCTATAGGCAGGGACTAATAAACAATCCTTTCCTCAAAGTACATATGTTAAGTAACTTTGTTAGAGTATTCTTCTTTCCTTATAACTTATAACAATTGTGTTAAGATAGTAGTTGATATTGGTAATTGATGGCTTTTGCATTATGCATAATACAAATATTCATTAACATTTGTCTTATGTTGATACATGCAATATGAAGGACATGGTCTTGGACAACTATGAGATATTGTTGAACTATGATCAACATTTGATTTTTTTGATATAGATTATGGAGAGCTCTCAAAATATTACAATAACTCAAGAAGTATATTTAGAGTATATACATAAATACAAATTAATTTAGATTGTAAGAATAATAATTTCATAATTAAATGTTAAGTTAGGAAATTAAATGTAATGGATTAGAATTTATTTAACTTTAAAATTGATGGGGGTGAGCACATTTGATGTGACACTAAAGTTTATTGTTCTAGAATAGAAAAACAAATCATTTGGATAATCCTTTGCCTTAGATTTGACTATTCCTAGATACTTTTTTCAGGTCTAGGCCACATCTACCCTATGGTATGTGGATTTGTTCTAAGGAAATTGACATGTATGGTCCTCAATTCATTTCAAAGTTTGTTGCTCACTAGTTATTAACAATTGATTTAGAAATCCCTTAGAAAGGTTGTTGGATGAGTAGGGTCAAGTTCCCCTAGGTCAAACCCTTAGATGTGGCCAACTTTATACGTATTATAAAGGTTGGCAAAGAATAAGCAATAGAGCAAATGTCCTAGGATGTGAATTCTAATGTAGATAACCTTAAGTTAATACTTTTGAAGTGCTAAGAAGTTTAATGACACTAGAATGTGAGTTATTGTCCAAATGAATGTCTTTAAATATCAGTACATAGTAATAATCACACTAAATGTACACCATGTCAGCTCATGGAAATAATTAAATGGGAAAAAGTCAACAAAATTTGATTTTGAATTTTATGGGTCAATTCTTCTTGATGTGGGATTGACCCATGACAAGGAAATGGTAATATATGTAGAGACACCAAGGTTGTAATAAATATCAAGTATATGGGAGTATGCATACAAATAGGTAATAAATGTTCAATTGTGTGAGAATGTGTGTAAATGGGAATGGGTGAAGGATCAATAAATGAGCCCAAGTTCACACAAGATTGTTTCATTTGTCAGTGGTTTAAGATTTACAGAGGGAGCACTCAATTTTTTGACATAAAAATCCTTCTCAAAGTCTATAAGATTTATAATTCTATTGAAATCATTATTTAATCGACCTCCTACAGCCTAATTGAAAACCCCCGTTGCTTCCACCGCTGATTGAAAACCATCATTGCAATACAAAAAATTAAACTTGCATTTTCCCAAAACATGAAAATTCACATTTCGTGATCATTTTAGATAGGTTTTTGTGTAAGATAATCTTCTCATTTCATTTTTACTCTGCATTGTTTTTTAAAGTTTGTTTTATTAGGTGTTTTTTTAATGATATTTTATTTTTAAATTTTTATTTTATATTTTAAAATATAGTTTAGTTAATTTTTTAAATATAATAATAAAAAATTAGATTAAATATAATATAAAATATATTATATTAAAATGTTTCTAGTATAATATCACATTTTATGATTTTATGTTTAAATTAAATATATTATATATTTATTATTCAATTATATTTACTTTATATATATATAATATTAAAATGTGTTTAGTATAATATCATATTTTATGATTTTATGTTTAAATTCAATATATTATATATTTATTATTCAATTATATTTACTTTATATATATATAATAATTATATCATTATTATCTAATATATTTTATATAATGTAACTTACTATATATATTTCTATGTAATATTGTATTATAAAAATTATATTTACTATTTATTATCTAAAGAGGAGGAGAGAGGGGGCAAAGAGTGAATTAGAGATAGAGGAAGAGAGGAGATAGAGAAAGAGAGAGTGAACTACATATTATATTATACAAATTATATTTACTATTTATTATCTAGAGAGAGACTTTTAAATATGGCACGTGTCCATGGGAAGCTATGCTCAAGGCAACATGTCATTTGCATGGGAGAGGGAGACAAAGAGATATATAGAGATAGTGAGAAAGAGAGGAAAAGAGATGAGAGCAATTTGGAAGACATGGTTTTAGATAAACATTCTGAAAAGGCCATGTAAAAGGATGGGCATTATGTTGCCAAAGGAGTTAGCACTTTCTAGTAATATGGAAAAGAAAATATTTTCTCATCACGAGGTGACATCTAGGTCTCCAAAGGCATAGAGGCATGAGGCAACGACCGTGGAGGGAAATTTGTGAAAAAAATATGGGACAATAATTCCTCATGACTACACCAATGAATTTTTTTGATTTATAAACATTCACAATCAATACATTTTACTATGAATACCTCCATCAACACAATTTCTAAGCCCTACACATATAAAGGAAACCTTAAGACATTATCCACATTAGAAATAGTTAAGATTAAATCAAATTTGCTTTCTTATGAAGTGTTATACTTAAGAAGGCATATGACAATTCCATCTAGATAAATTAGGACTCCATGCTTATTGTCCAAGTGGTAACTTGTAATGATTTAATTATATATTTATTTTCTATATAAAAACTATATTGTAGTTATATGTGTGAGAGAGAGGAGACAAATAGAGTTAAACAAAAAGAGAGAGATGAGTAGAGAAAAAAGAGAGGGGGGAGAGAGAAAGATCTTTATATAGAGAGAGATAAAGAGAGGGAGATCTTTTAATATTTATTTTATACTATATATATATATTAATTTATATATGTGGTTTAAGGGAACCACTCCCACAAAAGAACATGAAGCATGCCTTGTGAGCACAAGGGTGCAGAGATGCAAAACAAAGGCAGTTTATATATTCATAAATATTTACAAAATTTAGATGAGCATTCAAGAAAGAAAAAACTATCACTTCGGGAGCTGGTGAAGGAGGTATCTGGTGCCTACAACAAATTGCCCCAGTCACCTCTGTCAGTCATCAATCAAAGGAGGATTAAGGAAGCCCACCACAAAGTCACAAGTTTCCATATTATCATGGATAACTCCCTCATGAAAAAGGAAAATAACACATGCCATATCTCCATTCCCTTGTAAGTGCCTTAGTTCGAAAACTCCTCCCCAACTTCCAAAAGACAGTCATTTGTTGAAGGTCAAGACAACGTCTAGCATGAGAGATTGTAGATGTGGAGCCACCACCCACTTCACAATGATCCTTGTAAGGCCCTTGTAACCATGGGCCAAAGTGAATTGAGTAAGAAACTGCCCCAGGAAAAATGGTCATGGAGATGGAGGCCTGCCGAGACTCTTGGATCAATAACATGTACCAAATCTCGTAAAGTATCATCATTCTGCATTGTAAACATGTAGCATATCTGAGTGATCGCACTATTGGTGTCGCATGGGCATTGAAAACCATGAATTGGTGTAAAGGTCATGGAGCAGCCAGAGAAGCTGAAATGAATTATAAAGAAGACAACCTCCATAAGTGTGTAAATAGGAGGATCAATGTAATCATAAATGGTTTATGATTGAGGGGAAATAAATTCGTTGTCATGTCAAATTCTTCCATTTGAGAATATATTTGCATCTTCTGATCAAATTGATGTTAAGCACCTCCAAAATGAACTTCCAAGTTTTTCAGTGTAGTCCTTTTTAGTTAACTCACTCAATGAAGGGAAACCTCTGCATGTGAAGGATAGACAATATCCATTTGATTGAAAGGAGGTTGGTACAAAGGGGTCAGAAGCGTTAATTATAGAGGCTTACTTGATCAAGCATCTTAAGAAGCAAGTAAGGAAACATGTGTGCAGTCCGAAGATGAGAGGGAGAGGGACAAGGATGAGGGTTGGCATCTACATATAGGTGTCAACTAGATCGGGGTAACTTGGCCCCAATCCAGAAGAAGTGACCTTAAGGATTGGAGGAGGCATTGCCTCCTCAAGCCCTTGCAAAATTTTTGTAGACGGTGATTTTCTCCTCCCAAATGGGTGGCCTTTTTGCATGTTTGATTTGGGGTCAGGTTTTTGGGAAGTGAGGCCCTAGCCTCTGGGATCATTGGTGTTCCAAGTCTTTCTAAAGGAGACGAAGCATGAGAATTTTTGAGTGTATGAGCCTGATGAGGAGAGTTGGCCAACTTTGACTAGTTTTTTGATTGCATCATTCCGGCGCCGGTCGAGCCACGATCCAAACCCATAGTGTGTTCCAAGGCTTGATGGTTTGCAATTGGTTCTACTGGTGGGAGAGTAGGAGGCGAGCAAGAGCCCACCCCAATTTTGGTGGAGGGTTGGGTTGAGGCATCTTTGTCAATCAAAAGTTTGTCCCAAGTTGGTTTATCCATTAGTTGGTCCTCCACAGAGGCAATCTGAGGGCACTTGTCACCAGCGTGTCTGCGGCTCCCGCAGGAAGACAATAATTTTTTTTTCTTCAACTTCTAGAGTTTGAATCCATTTCTCCTCTATAGAGCATAGGGTGATTTCTGGTGGGAATCATTTGATGGCAACAACCTGAATCTGTGCATACAGGTAAGAGTATTGGTCTAAAATTTTAAGGTCCATATTAACCAGAGTGCCCAGAGATCTGCCATTCTTCCTCAAACAATCTTTAGTCTAAAATTCTAATGGCAGATTGTACAAACAGATCCATTTAGGGCCATCATAAGGGTCATAGACAGTTGGATCGAAGAGCAGAGACCATTGATGGATACATAGAGAGGGATATCATCTTTACTCCAAGACTTTTCTTTTAGAATTGAGTCTCTATCTATTTCAAATAAGAAGATAGCACTAAAAAACCCTTTCAGTAGGAATTTTAGCACACACTAGGTTTTCCAAGAATTTTTGACCCACTTCTGGATCTGACCTCTAGTCATCTTAGGCCCAATAAAATGACATATTACAACATTTCTAATGAGCATATGTACTTCTTCCACGCATTCTTGGCAAAGATCAATGGTAGGGCAAGGCAGGGGTTCATTATGGTCGCCAACATCTTCCTTTCTGATGGACATTATTTGGATTATATGGAGCAACATGGGTCTCATTCTAGGCTTTGATGTTGCTAATTACAACCCTAGGTTATTAGTTTGATTAGTCATGCTAACTATGGTTTCCATTTTCAAGGGTTGAGTGAAAGCCTAGAGGATGTGTACAAAATCAAGTTTCATAAAATAAAGCACTTAGATTTAGTAAAGGATTACTATGAAACCCATCACAAGATAAAGCTCAAAGAAAGTATGTCTTCCAAAGGTTTGTCTATAGAAAATAAAGATATAATTTTTCATTTCTAGTACAACATCATTATTTTGAATATGTGTATACTATGTCAAAGGGTGTATGGGAAAACCATATCCTTATTTATGTATGATGTTGAACTAAAATTTGTGGATTCAAAGTACTTTTCAATTTCAACTACAAAACATGGCTATATGTGTAACCTTCCTATGAATAATTATTTTTATACTATACCTTTACCACCCATGAAAATTAAAGAGACATTCCCTAAAGATAATATCATTGTATATAATGTGATTACAAAACTAAACTTAACTACATAAACATAGTGGAAAAAAGTGCAAGCATTCTAATGAAAAAACCTAGGCTATGGTGCTTTTACAATGCCAAAAGTGGAGCTTGGTATGGGTTGGTCCAAATCATCTATCTCCATTGGAGCCTCATGAAATGACACTTTTACAAAAATAAAGAAAGAGAGATAGAGTGAGAGAGAGAGAGAAGGTGGAGAGGAAGGAAGAGATACAAGTGAGAGAAATAAAGAGGGGTGAATAGAGATAATTAGATAGAGAGGGTCACCGAGATAGAAAAAGAGAGAGAGGGACATTGATAGAGAGATAAAGAGAGACTAATTTAAAATAGACTTGTACCTATAGTAGACCTTAATGGACCTCCAACAAAGATGCAATGATAAATTGGTAGATTGATGGATGTTCATTGGGTGTTTGTAAAGCAATCACTTTTTAATTTTCACTCCACACAATCCTTGCATATCAATCACACACTTTGCTTTCATTTTATTTCTTGCATAACTTTAATTCCTTATTTCTATGAAAAAAATAGTAATGCATTCATTTGTAGCATTTATGTTTGCAAACAAAAAATAGTTCAATGCTGCCAACTATTCATGTAGTCATAGGTTATGCATAAGAAAACACTCTATTAATAACCTCATAATTAACCTTAGGCATTGCTCCACTGTATGATAAAAAATGATGAACTCAATAAATAGAATCATTGCCAGCATACTCCTATAAAGATTTTATTGTCCATACATTAATATACCCAATTCCTCTATACTTTAGGATATTTCCAAACTATTACGAATATTTCTCGTTAGGTGCTACATTTGAGGTATGCCACTGCATTGTTTTCTTTCAATATAAATTCTTTTCTTATTTTTCGGGTGATGTCTAAACTCTCAAATACAAATGGTAGGATGATGATTTTTAAATATGATTTCTATTATTCCTATTTCTAAATTTTAGTTTCTAAGATATTAAAATGTTTCTATTTCTACTAATTGCAGGCTTCAATGTTGCTAATTACAATCCTGGGGTTATTAGTTTGACTATTCATGCTAACCATGGTTTCCTTTTGCAAGGGTTGAGTGAAATCCTAGAGGATGTGCAAAAAATCAAATTTTATAAAAGCAAGCACTTAGATTTAGAAAAGGATTACTATGAAACCCATCAAAAGAAACCATTTGAAAAGATAAATCTCAAGGAAATTCTCTTTCAAAGGTACCATGTTAAAAGATTGGTTGGATTTGGAGTTTCAAATCACCTTGTGGGTGGGTAGTGGAAGCTTAAAGAGTTTGAGCAAGACCCAATAGACTTTTACTTTTAATATGTGTATAGTATGCCAAAGGGTGTATGTGCAAACCATGTCCTTATTTATGTATGTTGTTGAACTAAGATTTGTGAATTCAAAGTACATTTCAATTTCAAGTAGAGAACATGGCTACATGCATAGGCTTCCTATGAATAATTATTTTCAAATTTTACCTTTACCACCCACGACAATTGAAGAGACATTTCCTAAAACATAGAATCATCAGCCATCATGGAATTACAAAACTAAGCTTAACTACATAAACATAGTGGGAAAAAGTGTTCCGTTGTGTGATAGACTTATGACTATGGTCAAGAATTCGAATGAAAAACCCTACATTAATTATTAGTCTATGTTATGTTTGCAATGTAAACTGTGGAGCTTGGTATGGGTTGGTCTAGATCATCTAGCTCCACTAGAGCCTCATGAAATGGAAAGAGATAAAGAAAAGAGAGAGTGACTTGGTATGTGTTGGTCTAAATCATCTAGCTCCATTGATGTGGGAGAGAGAGGTAGAGAGATAAGAGATATAATGGGAAAGAACATATGCAAGTACAAACAAATCAATCAGTTGTTTCATGCCAATGATCCAAAGTGAAGTCCAAATTGGTATAAAATGAAAGTTTCATTATTCTGTCAAGTTACACTTGAATGCATTGCATGCCTTACATAATTCATAGTTCATGAAAATCCATATAAAATAGAGAAATGCTTCCCCTCTATCCCATCCCTTGTGTTCTTGTCATTTCCTATCAGATTATTATAGAGGCTTCCACCTATTAAATCATATCGAATCCTCCAATTTAATTAATCATTTCATCAACTCTTCATTTTGTCAAATTATGCACATCTTGGGAGGGAGAAGGGGAGAGAGTGAGAGAAGGGGAGGTGAAGAGAGAAAGATAGATAGAGGAGGAAGAGAAGATAGAGATGGAGAGAGACATACTAAGAGAGAGATAAAGAGAAATAGACAAATAGAGAGGGAGACAAAGAGATATAGAGAGATATAGATAGATAGAGAGATACAGAGGTAGAGATATAGAGATATAAAGAGGTAGAGGGAGATATTGATATATAGTAGAGATATACAAAGATAAAGAGAGAGAGAGAGACAAAGAAACAGATATGGAGAAAGATAGAGAGACAATGAGAGGAAAGATAGAAAGGAAGAGAGAAAGAGAGAAGGGGATATAGAGAGACATATACAAAGATAGACAAATAGAGGGAGAGAGATTAAGAAATGGATAGATAGAGAAGGAGACCAAGATCTATAGAAAAATAAAGATGGACAAAAAGAGAGATAGAGTTATAGAGAGATAAACAAGGAGAGAAAGGAAGCGATAGTTAGAGAGATATGGAGAAAGAGAGGAAGAGAGAAGTAGCGAAAGATATAGAGACAAAGAGATAGATAGAGAGGGAGACAAAGAGATAGAAAGATATATAGATAGATAGAGAGGGAGACAAAGAGATAGAAAGATAAAGACAAAGAGTGATAGAGATAGGGATATAGAGAGATAAAGAGGGAGATGAAGGAAGAGATAGTAAGAGAGATAAAGAAAGAGAGGAAGAGAGAAGCAAAGAAAGAGAGGGAGAGATAGACAAAGATAGGGATAGATAAATGGATGCTTAGTATTAAATCACTTCTGTTACATCCCTATTTCTGACTTGCTATACTTTTACCTTTTTACTTCGGCATAAGTAAATTTATTGAGATGTTATAGATTTTTGAGAAGATTTGACATGGAATTATAATGAATATCATTTAGGAAATCATGGAAATGATTATGTTATTGTCGATTTTATATCTATATGATGAGAATTGATTTATTTTGAATAATGATGCACTGATCTCTTAATGTTTGATGACAAGTGAAACAGGGTTACAAGTTATCGACTCTCAGAGAAGAGAGAGAGAGTATCTTTCGAGAAGAGAGAGATAGACCTTGGATTACGAGTGGTAAATTTGCCAAATGAGTCTAGTGTTAAACGATAATGTGACCAATGAGTCGTATGAGGTATGACTTGTCTTGCCAGTTACTTTTGAATCTAATTCAACGGGTAGTCGATATCTTGATTGTCATCTAGTCAAGCCGATGGTGAGTCGACATAGTTGTTTGTAAAGTTAAACAATGTCATAGCTGTAAAATGGTTGTGTTATTCTTCTTGTGTCGCTTGAGGTCTTATTGTCGCCTCTTAAAACGTCAAGATGTTCCCATCAAGTTAGGTGACGCTAATATTGTCGATGTTTAACGTCAACAGATGAACCTATTTGTGGATCACGCCTCGTAGTCGAAAGATACGAGAAGTCTTTTTATGTGTCAAACGATTTAGAAAACTTGTGTTGCGTTATGCCCAATCCGTCGTGATTGTCGTAAAACGCTTTGAACTTTTGTTGTAGTCTCTTTTCTTTGCGAAGTTCGACGGACGTCGAATTAGAAACCAAGGCGTGTTATATCTTGTTCTGTCATAATATATGGGGGAATATGCCAAAATTACATGCGTTATATTTATGTGATCGAGAGGTATTTTCATCAGTTTGCTTGATGTTGGTTTTCTCACCAAGTCAAGTTGTTTTACGCCCGAGCTCTGTCGTGTTGGATGTCATCCTTTGCGAATACGTCTTCTTCTTTCGAGTTTACGACTTGAGTTATCTTAAATCAAACCCATACTTTCTTACTTTAGTCGGATTTGATTCTTTCTCTCTTTTCATTCTTGGAGATTTAATATTCATTTATTGTTCACCACCTTGTAAAAATTTAACTCCACTAAAACATGTTAGTTGCATATTCGAAAGTTTATAATCCATGATGCATCGAACTAGTGGAGGGGGTTGTGCCACATCGCATATAGGAGTCTCCATCATGTTAATGGTCGCTCTTGTATAGGGAGTCGGGTGGCATGCAGCAACCAATCTCCTTCTACTTAGGCATGGAATGGAAGAAGCTTGAGGTCATTAATCTCCTTCACTGTGTAAGTCTTGGAGGGGTTATGCCGTTAAGATGGAAACTAAAACCGAGAGTTGAGGGGGATTCATCATGTTTGTTGTGTGGGACCGGTGGCAGGAGTTTTCTATTGTTAAAGAAACTAAAAACTAGGAGGAAAGGGCATCAATCCCTTGTGTGCAGAGAGTGGGAACATAGCGGTTTCTTCTGAGTGGTAGAATCTGTGAACATTAAGGAGTTGGTTTTAAGAAATTTCGATAGGAGTCTTTCGCGGTTTGGAGGGAGGAGGACAATCACTGTTGAGACGGGGAGAGTGTTGGTGGATGGTTAAAAGCCAACCATACATGCCATAAGATCGGCCATCTTAGAAGGCATGGTGGACAGTTGTGGGGCGGTGATAGAGCATTCGCCGTGGGAAGGTGGTAGAGCGGGTTTTTGGAGTGAGTTTGGGGTGGTCTTCGGGAAAAAGGGGAGAGATCTTCTTCGCGGGGGTCGTGCAGGAGGTTATTTGGTTTTGATGTTTAAGTGTAAACGTGGGGATGGATACCATTTATTGGAGGATAGGGGACACGGGAGGCAGCAGATTAGGCAGTCGATGTTAAGAAACCGCAGAGGGAGAGCTTGGAGGGGTTACGCTGTGCATGACAGAAAAGAGGAAGTCGTGGAGACTGTTTAGGAAGGAGCGCATCAGCATTAGTGGAGACTGCTCCCTCGTGCTGTGGGGAAACACGGAGAAAGGCAGAGACAAGTTAGTATGTAGAGTTTCATGCTAACTTACACTCCAAGATATCGTTTTAAATCTAGATGAATTGTGAATTGGTTTGTCAATATGCATAGTTACCAGAGCACTTGTAGATTTAACGCATATAATAAGTTTTCCCTTCCATGATGTGGGAGATCTAACATTGTGTGTAGAGCCATAGGGCAAGCCTATGCTTCAATTTGCTTCAGTTAACCATTGTTGTGCCTCTGTCCTAACCACATACCTAAAGCTCAGATTTGCTTAAGAGAGAACCATCGACTTTTAGCTTAGTTTGAATGCGGATTTTATTTCTTGATATTGTTCTTGTGCCTTTCTCTTTTCTTTTACTCACCTATATCCTAGAACGGACTAAGTTTGAGTGAATTCAGGTTGTGTAACCAGCTTGAACCGTTTAAGTGGTTTTAAACACCATCATAACCGATTGGTCTCTTCTTGGTAAATGATCTGTGTAAAGGGTATAAAGACCAAATCCTTTTCCATTGAATCAACTTCCTATAGGTTTAGTATTGGTTTAGATGTCTCTTTGACTGTCATAAGTACGTAGCGTTTCAGTTACAATTTAGTTACCGAATGGACAACCGATTGAAAGTTCATCAGGTTTAAAATTTGGCTCTATCATAGCCTATGGACGGGTCTGTATTCCCGAACTTCGAAGGTTTGAACATCTTAAGAAATATGCTCATTTACATTGAGTCAAGGTTCAATATATCTCACAAGGAATATCAAGATATTCACAAAAGATTGAGTTGTGCATTCATAGGTATGCATCTCTTTTATTGGGTCAGTGTGAAAAATATGAGTGGAAAGCACTTGAGAAGGGTTTATGGATTGGCATTATGACACCCTATGAGACAAAATTTATGAAGCAAGGTAAGCAAATGGTGTAGATTTTGCAAGTCCTAGGATTCTTTGTTATTACAATCTTATGTCCTTTTTAAACCACGAGACCATTATACTCACGTTATGGGAACTAAAGTTATCATGTTATTTTGAGATATCATGCTGTGAGTATTTTTAGAACAACTATCAAAATATCATAACTAAGTCTTATTACATTTTTTTGATATCAATTCAAACTTGGTCAAAGCTTAAACTTGTTGAGAACCTTTAGTTTAGCTATAATTGAGGTTTGCTCATATTTGAAACTAGTTAAGGGTGGAGAAACTTAAAATGACCTCGAAGTTAGAAGAAGACTAAGAGGTTAACGTTTCTCTTACAATATTCTTACTTTCAAGACTAAGTATGTTAGTTATCCCATTGAGTTGGAATAGGGTAAACAAACCTATGCTCAATGGAATTTAGTGCATAAGACATTATCTAAAGGATTGTCAAGCTCGAGGACTTATATATATGGTCTCCTTGAATTGCTCAAAATAGATAGTAAGGTTCATTGACTACATAGAATATGGTTGAAAGAGTAGCCTTCGACATTGAATATTTGTGGATAGAAAAACTCGAAGTAGACTTATCCACCTTTTTAGTATCAAATTGATCATAGTCGATATACAAACTTGATTGGAACCTTTTGGTGGGTTTTTAACTAAGGTTTTCTTGTAAATAAGAAATGGTCTTGTTTGAAATGACTTTTTGTTTTTAGTTGAAAGAAGACTAGGGGATAATCGATTACTTAAAACCCCTTTCGAACTTGAACTAAAAGGTTTATTAAACCATTGTTATGGGAAAGGGTAGACCAAACCCAAGTTTAGACCCAGTAGGGTAAGGTTATAAATTATACCTTTTGGGTTACAACTTGTTTTAGTGGATTATGTATGGATCGACAAAGAAGGTCAAAAAATCCTAATTAGGTAATCAGGTAATGCTCATGTCAATCTTAGTGAGACGAGAATTGTTTCTAATCGACAATGTTTAACCCTAGGAAGGGGAAAAACCATGTGATAGGCTTCAAGACGACTTAAAATACAAGTCGTAAGCCTCAGATTTTTGCAAGCATGCAAGAGGTACCATTAAAGGATTAGTCAAACATTAAAAATTATTATATCTTATATTGCAACTTCTCTAAGCTATTACTTGACGACAAAGGGGAGGGTAAATCTCAAACGTTGCAAAGATGCAAAGAAAGATACCTAAGAATGGGTAGTCAATCCATAATGATTAATAGAGCAACGACAGAGTCTTGTGAAATCACCTAAGTTAGAAAGACTAAGTTTGAGTTAGTCAAAACTCTTTAGTTAAACCTTGTCTTAACATAGATATGGTAATTGTTATATTAAGACATTGAGATCATTATTTAGATCATGATTGAAGGGTCATGTACCCTGACTATGTGTAATTAATCTTACTTGTAAGAAGGGAATTGGTTTCCTGGACTAGATTGCTAAATCTGGGTAAGGTTATCATTGTAGTCGTAATTAATTTATCTTTATATATATTATGAGACAATAAGTCATGGACCTCGGGAATTGCGATGATGCAATGAGAGTCCTTGTAAAGAAAGAAAGTTGAATAGGTCTATGGATTATAGTCAATGAAAGAAAACATGTATGGGTCGGGAAGACTCCATTGATCAAGCATCATACTTCTTAAGTTAAACAAAGATGACCAAGTCAAACTGTAGGAATATGATAGTATCCAAGTCGAGTTGGAGTGGGTGAACAATACGACATCATTCATTGTGAACGTCAATTTATAATGAAAACTATGGCCATAGTAATGCATAGGTCTTTGCATGCATTGTCGGTTCACTGTATCTGGATTGCACATCCTATCGGGAATCATACTTAGCTAGAGGGTATCTAGGGTTGTATGATAGATAGAGTTGTGTAGGATACAACACTATGTACTCGGAAAGGCAAATTACCACTGGTCACCTTGGTCTATACTTCTCGTGAAGGGAAGGGCCACTTCTGGTTAGGAAGGAGTGCGGGAGACCGACGGTCTGTGGTTGGAGGTAAATCACTGGAAAGATACTCTCTCTCTCTCTCTAGCAGAAGACATGCCGAGGCTTGCGATAAAGATGTCAGATTTCTGGATACAGTATATCTCTGAGACTTGTGTTTATTGAGACTAAGTAAAATATTATCTGTTTCAGGTATTTATAATTGATTTATTTTTGTAAACATTGTACTTAAGAAAGTCAATATGGTTTATTGAATTTGTAATGAGATATCTTGTAATCGTAGTTACTCGACTTTATGTTGAATAAAAGAAAAATTTTCTCTGTCCCATTTTACCTTGTAAAGTTACTTTATGGTGAAATTATTTTTGGTTTTTACTATGTTTTTAGAACGTGGATGTTACAACTTCTCTCACCTTTTTAAAATATAGCATGCTTATATACATTTTTTATTGGACACAAATACAAATTTTGGGACATTGATAATTTTTTAAAATACAGTTATTTCCTTCTCTATAGGTATTTATCAGTTTTCCTTCTCTATAGGTATTTTGAAAAAAAATGGTGTGCATTCTATGTCATGTTTCTTTTACATAAGCCTTGCCAAGAATGTATGCCATTTTTACGTCTCGAGATCATCCCCATATCATCTACAAATTCAAACAAATAAAAAGTTTTTTTCATTCAAATTTAATATTTTTAGATAATTAAGAATTCTCAATCTAAAATTATAACATGTCTAAATTTAATTTTAATCCATTTGACCTCCAAATTATGCAAAGGTGTGAAGTTATAAAAGTAATGAGAGTCACTAAGTTTGATCGATCTTTGTATCGTGTGACGTCTAATGAGAGGATGCATGGTGATAGGCTAAATGAAAAATAAACATGGTGTAGGTGGTGACCATGCTTATATTTGTAAGATAATACCTATTAAATGATGACAAATATGAGGCTTGTGCTAAACAAATATACATGCTTCAAATAATATACATATTTGACGATTAATAGAATGCAACTGAACAAGAATATAGAAAGGGGATGCATGAAATAGAGACTAGAAACCAAACACAGAAGCTCACACATTTGAGGTACCTACTAAGAAAAACACATCAATCTTGAAATCCATCAAGATTATGCAAATTTATTAACGAAACTCAAGAAAATAAAAAATAACATGGTCCATAAGGATACAAAGTCATTTCTAATTCACTTAAAGGCATGGCAATTAAACTTCCACAACTATTCGACGTACCCATTGCACACCAAGGTGCGATTGCTAATAGTTATACCGAGTCACGATACCTTGAACATTATTTCACAACATTTCAAAAATTTCTTTACAAATTAATTGTTGCCTATTATTTTCTTGAAATATCTAAAAAAAATAAGGCTAAATTTGCATTAATTACCTTGTGCATCATAAAAAAAAGAGGTGAATAAGGGCGTTGAAATCTTACAAGTTTTTAATTTGAAATAATAAAATCAATTTATCTTTCATGCCATCCTATCCCCAATCTTCACCCTGCCGAAAATGTCATTTGTCTTGATTATGTTGTTAACCTACCCATCTAATAAAAATACCCAAATTGTATTATTCAATGTTGGCTCAGTTGATTCATTACATTAATAGTTTAACTTTATATAAAAGATGAATTGCATATTTCTTATACATTTTTTATAACTAATCTGTCAAGAACAATATTATATTTATGCCGTCGTCCCCTACTCTCCTCTTGTCATCCCAAAAATTTGGTATATAGTTCCCTTGTCCCTACATCCCCTCATCCCCCTATTTTGAAACTCTTGGAACATAATTGTGTATCACAAATTATTCTTCTAGGTTTTCAAAGTATATAAGCAACAATAAGCACCACTTCGACTTTATATGCATGAAAATCGACACATAAAATCGTTAACGTGGACGAATGAATGGGACACCTAGGTTGGGTTTGAGCTAAAGAAAATGAAGTGGCATTCATGGTGGACGAATGACTAGATGGATATGGTAGTAATAAATGTATAGGTAGTTGAGACGGTTGAATGGGAAGCAAAATTCTTGGAATTGTTGGAAGGGGTATGTTTATCAATCAACGCTTTAGAACGTCAAGCTATTCAAGGAAGAGAACAAATGAAACATGAGAAATCTCTACTCGTAGCTCTCTCACTAGGTTTAGTCATAACCCATGACACATTAATGTAAGTTCTTTTTATTAAAGTTGCTTGTTTGCTTTTGTGTGATTTGTTTGTTGTTTTGAATGCATTTGTTACGAATGTTTAATGCTTCGAAGCTTTGTTGTTTCGAATCCTTTTGTTAAAGGAACAAAATATATTTTTAGTTTGATTTTTTTTTTTTTTTTGGGGAAATTCTTGTGTTTTAAATGAGTCAATTAATCTAAAGAGAATAAATTAAATTTATTTAACAGAATCAATAAAAATAAATTAATCTAAATGATATGCAGTTACTCTTTTCTTATTTTTATACTTTCTCTTCAATCAAATGAAATTGTAATAATGAATTAATTAATTGAAAATAGATAGTTGGTTAAACAATTAAATAAGTTTAATTGATCCAATATATTGAATTAACTAGGAAGGCATGATGAATAGTGCTTTCATAGTTTTAGTGCCAATTATAGTCATGGCAAGTGAGGAAATAATTCATCAAAAAACATTATCTATTTCCTTTCTATAGGAGAAACAACTTCATTTCCTTCCCAAATTCAATTTCGGTGGGTTCATGAAACAAAGTGCAAAATATTAGTCAAGGAGAATACAAAGACTCATCCAAAATCCATTTTAGGGCAAATCTCATAGACATTACACTCAACCAAAAGATTGATTTACTCAAATCTATTGGAGTTATTGGAAAATTTACCAATTTATGTCCTTCTAAAGAGAGCTTTGAAGAGTGGATCACAACAAATTGGGGAGAAAATCATTTCGTCAAACTTTTTTTGAAGGATTACTTCATTGTCACTTTCCTCTCAAAAGAAGACAAGCAAAATATTTTAAAAAGTAGCTCTTAGATAATGGATGGAGTGGGGTTGTTTACCTAATAATGGAAGCCTAATTTTGGTTGCACCCCATTTTTGGTTATTTATTTGAAAACTATTAAGGTGTGGATTTCATATTTATTATTCTATTTTGTATTGCACTATAATGAGACAAATGATACTTTGTTATCTTGATAGAATACTCATGATATGGAAACTGACTTTATGTAGTTGATATTTACTCAAATTGTGATTATTATTTATTTGCTTAATATACTAACTACTATATGGATGGATATGAGGTGGATGTAGGACAACCCTTTCCCTACCCTCATGGTGAGGGAGAGTATCATTCATGAGAGGATGATATATGGCAACAAGTTGGAAGTTGAATCAAAATATCTGAGAATCACACACACACTCACACAAGTCGATAATACGACTACATGTGATGCTTGATAAACATCTGGGAGCATATTAGGTTTTGTCAAAAAAAGTCATAATGGTTTATTCTATTAGTCAATTTAATATTTGCAAGGTAATTATTATTAATGTTATTATTTCAATAGTAAAATATAGCTATTTAATATATTTATAGTGCAGATGCTCATAAGCATAGTGTAGATGTCTGAAAATGGTCACAACCACTTTCATCCACTTATGCAATCCAAACCAATTTCACCCACATCACCCCATTTGACTTAAATATTAATTAAATAATTTTAATTATTTAATTAATTTACCTTGCACCTTTCCTCTTTCACAAAAATCAAATTCCTCTACTATAGTTCAAAAATTAAATATTTTTGACTATAGTTCATAATGCCCAGTCCAAAAAATTAAATAAATGACCATATTTATTTAATTCCTATTTTGTTCACTTTTGATTAATTTTTGTAATCATCATTATTTTCTTCTAAAACATGTGCACATGAATTAATTTTAATTAATTCATCATTACAAACCCCCATGTTTCTAGAAGTCCACTTGTCATCTTATGTACATGCATGTACATGACAAGTGGTACTTTGGAAGCATGGCCAAATCTTCCAAAATGTGTACATTTGTCATCTTTCTTCCATCCCACTCCAAGTGTCACTATTCATGCAAATTTAAAATTACATGTGGCACTATTTGGACACTATTCTTCTAATTTAAAATTTCACTTGTCCTTTCCATGGAATTTAAAAATTCTTCACTAAATCCAAGCCTTACCTTTTCATAAATGAGGCCTTACATGTCATACAACTACTCAATCCTAGCCATCCATCCATTCAAACTTGCAATATCATTCATTGATCATCCCTTGAATCTTGAAGCAATATTCTCATCCAATCCTCTCATGCCATTTATCCAATTCTTTTTGTTTGAGGATCCTAAAGCAATCTCAACCATTGATCTCCCAATTCAATCCTAGCCTTCAATTCCATCCCCAAAAATCTATAAATTGAGGCATCCACCTCCATTTTTGATAAGCCATCATATGCAAAGATATTCTACTAATTTGAGTGCTCAACATCATCTAAATTAGTGCAATCTTAAGCTAGCATAGTATAGTTTCTTATCTACTAGGACATATCATCACTAGTATGCTTAGATAGGATGCATTAGTAAGTAAGAAGCATAGTAGTGATGTAGTCTCATTTTGAGGTCCCTTGGGTTTGGGATTGGGTGCAATTTAGGATAGTTTGCATGTGATTTGACATCCCATCTTTTAGGTAGACACATAGTATTAATATAATCGATTCAATTATAAATATAATATTTGTAACATGCCTTCTCATATTACTTGGAATTACACACACAAATTAATAGGAAAGTAAAAGAAAATCATATACAAGAGGGAATATATATATATATCATTTTATTTACTAAACACCAACAAAAAAGGTACATATTTTCTGAATATTTTTCAACCTTGAAATTCAATATATTCAAAAGATAACTTATAGTGAAAACATTCCACTTTACATTTACAATCATATTGCACATGGCAAAAGAATAGTTTTACATCACAATCATAACATGAAATTTTACATAAAAAGTACTATCTGGAATCTTGACATTTGTCATTCAAATCTTTGCGAGTCTTCTGATACAGAGGGAGAGCATCATTCAAGTGCTTTACCTCCAACCACAGACCAACAGTCCCTCACACATTTTCCTTCCTGGAAGTGCCCCTACCCTTCACGAAGAGTATAGGCATATGGATATAACAAGTTTTCATATGAGTTCTAGTGTTGTGTCCTACGTAACACAATTGACCATACCACTGTAGACAATCTTCTAGCTAAGTATGATCATACTGACTAGTTACATTAACTAGACATTGTGAACCGACTAATACATGCAAAGACAAATGCATCACTTTGGCCAAAGTTTCAATATATAAATAGATGTTTGCAATAAACGTAGTCATACATTCACACACCTCTAACTCGATTTGAAGACTATCTCATCCTACAATTTGATTCAAGACATAATTGTCTAAATTTTATTCAATTCCTTAGTCTCTCTGACTTAGAAATATTCCTTATCTAGGATATACATACGATATGCAATTTTAAATAATTTAATCTTTTCTAAGAGTTCCTTTTTGCATATATCCGCAATTTATCAAGGTCTATGACTTCTGTCATTTACTCTCTACTCAAATGAAATCATACTTGGTTTAGTATTGACTATCTAACAACAAGGTGTTTCTTAGTCTCTTGTAGTTTCTCAACCTATTTCTGTCAACCAAGATATTCAATGGACTTACCCATTATCATATTTGACTTAAGAGTTAAAGATTTCTAAACTCTTAGGGGTAAAATCTAGGATTCTTACTTTCTTATTACAATACTTTGCAATACCAAAATACCCTTTAAAACTAATAAAATTATATCCATAATGTAATGTGAATAAAATAACCTCTTATCAAACCTTGACTACTTGGAATTTGATTGAATTCATCTTTCATCAAAAATCACACTATATAAGGTTTATTCTCTTCTATATCAAGTCTTAATAGATACTGACAGGAGTACAAAAATACTTGAATAAGTTCAATATTTAATACGATAAAGGATACAAGTCTAAATGGATAGTAAAGTAATGATGTCTTTGAACTTAATTCTCATTTCTCATTCATCGATTAAGATTAAGAATTATAGAACATCTTCTAAGTATAATGGTAATACATACTCTATTTAAATATACACATATATGCTAATATAAAAAGATAACATAGCTTCAAGTTCTCCTAATGATATTCCAATCATTATATACTTTTTTTAGTATAAGAGAGAACCTTTTCTCGAAGTCTAGTGTTAAAACAATGAAATTAATAAGAGTTAAAAGATAAAGAAAATATCATTGTCAAACTTCTAGTCTTAATCTCAAAGACTTAATATAACAATCTCGAGAGGCTCAAAATGACATCTAAGATAGGTTCTACTAGGTTTTAAAAGAAATAGCACATCATTTGTATCCCTCATCATTCTGAGTACAAGATAAATATAGACAACCAAATTACTCGAATATTTCTGAGTATAATCATGGTCTGGTTACTCCACTAACTTTGTGCACAAGTTATACATGACAGGGATACTTCAACTTTGGAATAAAACACACTTCTGCTTATTACAAATTGACATTTGAATTATAAAAGTCAACTAACTATTTTTTAGAAAAACCTACTGTGACTCATTGCCTTTCAACCCGCACAGGTAATGCTTTAATATCCTAACAACCTGCACTTGTCTAGTATGTTTAAATGATAATATCGAATCATAGAGAATTCTCGTTCTTTAGTCACAGAGTTTTGACTATACTGAAATCATCCAAAATTAAGCAACAAAATGACCATTCAACCTATAATTCTCCACAGAATAGTTTTAAACCAAACACTCAGGTATACATAAGATATGACAGTTTAAAGGCTTCTCACAAGAAAACACAGTGAAGAATATCGGCTTCATTTTATAGGAAAATATAAAATATGACAAGATATGGTTCCCTAACACCGAGATAGCTAAAATATTTGACTACAAAAAAATAGATGAATATAGAAAGTTTTATCTCTATAGATCACAGAGTTTTAGGAAACTTACGGCTTCACTGCACAGAGTTTTACTAACTTCTTAATGTCTACAACACAGAGACAGCTAAATGCTGTTGATGATACCGAAACAACAATATAAGTATGGCTCTCGGTTATGCAATCATATATATATATATATATACTCATAACCACTCATAACTCGGTCATAGACTTCTCCACTAACTTCAATTAGTTGAGAATATAAAGGGGTTGAATAACCATGCAATTTATTGGCCTTAACACAAAAAGGTCACATTGAAAAAGGAGAATATATATATTGGCCATTTACTTGAGAATATTTATGCATAACATTGAAAAAGGAGACATGCACAACGTATACTTATGTTGTTTAATTACACACTAAAAATACTGCAAGAATGGGGTCGAGATATTCTCCTCCTTTTTTGTTTGTAAATATAACACATTTGCCAAAAATAAATAACCAAAATAGGATACCATAAAGGAATCACAATTGGAAAATGAGATAGTTAACCATTATCACAAATATATATCTACTCATGAATATTTACTCTAAATTCTCTTCATATAGAAATAACAACTATCGACTACATCTTGACGATGGTCGTACCATCTTTTCTAGGTTATACAACAAAACCTATTCTAGAGGAATTTGACGTCAAATCGACTATTGTCAAATTGAAAAACCAACAAAGGTCAATAAAGTCAAACTCAACTTACCAATCTCATGGGTTCACAAAACTAAACAAACATGAGACTTATATGGCAACAAATTGTTCTTTCCATATGTCTATTCACTTCTCTCTAATGATACTCTCCCTCTCTTTTCTTGGAGGGTGGAAAACCTGTATTCCTTATTACACTTACAATCAACCAAACTAGGATTAGTGCATCATTAGTTACTTCATATACATTATGAATGAATAATCATAATAACATATAATCACATGTCTATTTCTAAACATTTAAATTCAAACTCATGTTCAATCATTTGATTTATCCTAACATTTTCTCATAACGTCAAATTATTAAATCATGCAAAAATTACCTACTAATTACTTACAAGTAAAAAGTAAAACATAGTAAAAAATTAGGGATGTGACAATATTGATTAATGAGCATGATCTTATTTCAATTTTATGACTATTAGTGGCAAGCCTATGATATTATTATTATTCTATTTTAACCCCTGTGTGTGGTAATCACTACCAATGGAGAATATAGACCATTATGGTACATACATGGTGGTGGAGGATAAAAATAGCCGACATAGTGGAGATAAATAAGTGACGAAGGTGGCATTGAAACATTCATTATTTAGTCTGTAACGCCTCGCCATGGAACCTTAAAGAACAACACAACTATGCAATGAAAACAGAACATTTTTTTTTTAAACATAGAAATAACAAAGTAATGTTATACATATCTATACACATCATTAAACTAACATCATGTCCTCTAAGACTCCATAGCTGCATTACTGACAAAACTATTAACAAGATCTAGCATACATCATATATTAATTGACATCAATAGTTCATCTTGAGTATATTGCATTAAACGGATAAACATATACATTTCCATATCTTAACATCAGATAAGTAATCAACATGATCTTGCATACAGAATTGCATGTGTATATAAAAATTCCTATACATATGAGTACATCATTTCATTTTACATACTATCATCTCCTGATTACATCGGAATACATACATTATGATTTGACTGATACTCAAGACTAGTACATGAGCATGTATAACTGTATTCACCAACTGGTACAAGATCTGATATCTGATGCACAAGATACATCCTCCTCATACATGAACATCGGCAAGGGAAAAACCAATGGAGATAAAGCACATCCACCCGACCATGTGGAACCCTGAGGTCCACCCTCGTGCTAGGAGTCAACATAAGGTCCCACTACAACAGATAGTTAGGTAGACCTTTAACTATAGGGAACTCCAACAACACAAGTCAATATCACAAGCAACTCAACAACACTTCCAGAGGCAAACACATAATGAATGGGGAGAGCAGTGGAGAGGAGTGTCATCACATAGCTTGTCATGGGTTGTCCTAGTAGGCCTTCCTAGGCCCCGACCCCCATCTTGGGTTGTCTTGGCAGCCTCTCTCGACCCTCGGCCCCCATACAAACTCATGCAGAATCAACATACTTTTCATGAGGACAAGGTAGTTGATCTTGCCATTCTAGGCCTTCTCATCTTTTCTCAAGCCTAAACGAGCACTTGAGCCATGAGTGAGGCATCCACTTATCTTGTTTAATGTGATTAACTACCCTTTCCCCCTAATTCATTTTAGGTTATCACTTGTTTACCAACTTTCAATGGGTTACCCTGACAACCACTTTGGGCGCCGGTCTCGCATTAAAAGCCACTCCACTCCCCTACCTACACCTAGAAACCCTAACCATCAAGCAAGGGCATATAACATCATAACAATAAGTATACATGATCTTCTTGCACTAAACATATTCATAAGAATGCAATTCAGTAATCCATTGCCCATAATAATACATAACAATACTCCATTACAGTTCCCGATGTCTCCCCATTCCAAAATCTAACTCAAAAACCATTACAAGATAAACACAATTAAATGGACAAAAATTCATCCACAAGGGAATTATTACCTCCTCAAGGTACATTCACAACTCAGATCATGCATCATTCACATTATCTTTTACCTCATACATGACTAGAGGCAACATGCTCTTAAAACATCATAAATCCAAAACACATAACAACACTATACTTGAAAACAAATCATATTATCCTATGCCGTTGGAATGACACCCTAACAACTTGCACAATGAATCCCACTACAACCAACTATCCTATTACGACCAGTGAACCAACTTACACAATTTCATTTACATTTTATAATTAAATTTACAACAAACCATTTGACCAAGAACAAAACTTACAAGTCAAATCTCAAACACATTATTTACTAATCTAATTTTCAACCCTTAATCAATTTTCAACTTGATAATTCCATTACAAGAAATTGCAGTAAAAACAAATATTAAATTCATCTACATTAGTTTATAACCATATCTATTTCCATTAATTATAAATATATCGATTAACAAGATACTTATGAGACTATCCGTCGTATAGTTAATGCAATTTTTGATTAAACTTTTACCCATACATTTCCCATACAATTTGGGGTTGACAACTATTGCTTTTGAAATAATAATAATAATAATAATAATAATAATAATAATAATAATAATACTAATAAATGCCTTGGATCATTGGATAGCAAATATTTCCATCCAAAGACAAGTAAATTTGTTATTGTTATTTACATTAGGGTTTGGATTTGACAGTCAACCCTAACTATCAACTAATTTCTTTTTATATGACAGTTATCTATTCAATAGTGCCTTTAAAATACTATGACCTACTTTAGCATAAGTATAAACTACTCAGTATAAACTAGTTCTTTCATATTGCATTAGTATAAACTACTCAGTGTACAACACTTGTTTTCCTCTTACCTGCAGTCATATTATTCTTGTGACATTTAAATTATAATTCATTAATTATAAGTCTTTGAAATGTTTACACCACCCTACCAAAATCATCATATCTATGAGTAGGTCAAAAGAAAAGGACAAAAAATGCCATGATATTAAGGCCATGGTGGTCCATATTATCCTACTCTCACTGTCCCACAGACAACGCATCATCCCCTCCAGGCGCACTTACTCAGAAAGAGCTACAAGATATTTTTTTAAAAGCATTTCTTACTTAGATGACAAACTGTTGGATTTATAATTTTACTTTTATAACTCTTTCTTAACATCGAAGAGTCAATGACAAATACAAGTTCATTCGTACAAAATTATTGAGAGTTTGATGCAGCCACTTAAGATTCATACTTCTCAGTTGGTACATTGATGTCTATAATGTTTCGGTCATCTCACACCAATTCTTCCACTTTAAAACATGTGAGTTATACTCAACCATATAGTTATGTGATAGTCATACTCAACTACTGTATAAATAGTTGGGTTTACAGTATTACAGAGAGTAACTGAAGAGAGGGTGTTATAGTGCATATTCAAGGAAAGATGATGCCTCCTTTCGGCTCACCTCAAATCGTGAAATCCGATAAACTTGCCTGAGTTAATCATTTTCAATAGTTTCTTCCATAAAAAGAGACATTATCTCACGGAATACAATGGTTGCAGAATATACACAAAAAGGATTTGTTTCAGGCCAAAGTAACTGGAAAATTGAACCCACTGCCAGTGCTAAAGAACTACAAGCAATTTATAAAGAAGGTAGTTTGATAAGTTCTCAAATAAAATTGTTAAAACAGATTATAATACTTCAACTATGAGCATTTCTTCTACACTATAAACATCAACACCCTATAATAATGGTAGCTGGAAACGAATATCAGATATAAGGTATGGTGGAAACAACTTTGACCAAGTAGACGCCTCAAAGAGGCATTCTCTCATTGAAGACTTTGCTTGAATTCTAGCGCATGCAACCGCGCAAGTTAGCATATGAGAACTGTACATACTTCAATCACATCTAAAACCTTTATCGTGTTCTCACCTACAACTAGACATTATGGGTGCATGGTTGACTTTCTTGGCCACACTGGCCATTTGGAGGAAATCCTAAACTATGTCATTGATAAACCAATTAAATCGGTTCTGGATGTAAGGTTGTGTTTTCTTGGTGACTATAGATCACATATGAATATAGGCTTAGGAGTGTTTACAACCTAGATCCACTGACCGCTATTATATTTTAATTTGCAGATGTATATAGACAAGGCCGAAGCCTTTGTACCACATGGGAGTGTGGGGGTATTACTCCTCTGTATAAGCACAAACCACCAAACAAATGAAATGAAAGAGGAGATACTTCTATTGACGCTAGTGGTGGGGTACTGTAGATGCCAAAGATGCCGATCAAAATATTAAACATCTAGCAGAAGCGACAGGTGAAAAATACAATTTGCAACCATTGTCAGCATCACACCAGCCTGAATGAATGGGGTTTGGAACATAGGTATGAGCATCCGTCTAAGAATGAAGGATAGAGAAATCTATCAGATATTGCAGTTACTACAACTCTACAGAACATGTATGCGAACTATAGGAGCATGCACAAGACTCGCAAGCTGTTTTGGAATACAATGAATGTAGGATATGCACACTTAAATTGACACACACAAGTTTAGAAGATGATTTACATATATCTACATCAATCAAATAAGAAACCCTTATGGCAGTACGGTTACAATTCATATACACACTTAAGGAATTCGGTTGATTACATAAAGAAAACACAATGATGACCAAAAGAAAAGGACACTGGCAGAGATCGATTTATTCCATATATTCATTTCAAAGAGATCAAAGATAGCTATAAGAGATGATGGAACTTGGATTCTGATTACTGGACTGGTTGATAGTTTGGTATTGCTCTCCTATTGTAGCTTGCAGCTCCGTCTCTCCAAAAATCTTCCTCCCCATTCTTTTCCAGCCAATTGGTTTTTAGAGAGAGAAATCTTCCCACCTTTTTAGGAGGGATGGCTCATGATCCAAAGCCCCCAACCGAGTGACAACCAAAAATTCATTTATAATAATGATTAAAATATTATTTTTATTATTTTAAATGTTACCTATGAATTTATTTTATCAAAATTTATAATTATATATATTCATTTATGTATTTTATTTTCATTTTTAATTTTATCCGTTTACAACCAATTGAATTGTTTATAAACAACTTATAATTTATTTATTTATTATTTTCATATTAATTTTATTAATTATATTTATTTATCAAAATTGTCTTCTTAGTCTATTAACTCCATTTAAATACAACAAAATTAACCAATCATAAATCAGACAATTCTAAACTAGCTAAACCTAATTGTCAAACAATACCTAACCATCATGCATGAACAGAGAGCTAGACAACAACCACGGAGACAAACAGACAAAACTGACAACAAGGCTAGGGAACCTTATGCTAACTCCATTTGAACAATTCCATTGGTGAAGGCATTCTTAGCCCTGTTAATTCAGGTGAAGTCAATGCTTGGTATTGTTGTGATGTTCACAACACGCCCCATTTTACTCCTTAGCAAAATGAAGACCCCTGCTGTGGCTTTTTGCTTTTTGCTTGTGTGTGTTGTTTTGCTCGGTGGTAAAGGGAAAAGTGAGTGAAAATTGCAAACCTTGTTAAAAATAGAAAAAAAAATGCATTTCAGTACCAGTGCATAGTATGGTTGGATTCCTTGTCAAAAATGAGCTAGGGTTGCTTTTTGAACCATCTTAAAATTCACCATATTTTGCAAGTTATGAGCATTTTGGTAAAATGTACAAGGGAAGGGTTTGCTGTTTGCATATACAAGTCTCTTTGTATATCGGGTTGCATATACAAGGCCCTTTGTATGCGAGTCCACTTGTATACAAAGACCTTTGTATATCGCTTTCCATATACAAAGTCATTTGTATATGCAAAAGTCATTTTATACTTGGTCGCATGAGTAGTCGGGTTCATATACAAAGTCAATTGTATGTCTTTTTGCCTTGTATGCATTCGTTAATGTTATATTGTACATACAAGGTGGACCCAAAATAGTTAAGAGTTGAAATGAATAGGTGTTTAGGTCCGTCGCATGTATGTTTTTGTTTGTATGTATCTGACATACATTTGATATATACATTTGCAATGTGCAGGCCGCGGACCCGAGAGCACCATAAAGGGGAGTTAAATCATTGTATATTTGGCATTTGTATGTTTTTACATACAAGGCAAATATACAAGCGTCCATATACATGTCGTGGACCTGAAAAGTTCTTAAACAAGGTTAAGTCCTTGTATATAGGTGGGTTTGTATATTGGCAAGATACAAGTGTCTTATGCATTGTGCCGGACCTGAAAGGTTATCAAAAGGAGTTAAATCGTTGTATAACTCTGCAATGTATATTACGAAATATACATTGCGTTATATACAAGTAGTGGAACCCAAATGTTATAGATTAAAGTAAAATGCTTGTATGTTCCCTGCAATTTATATTCCGTAACATACATTACATTTTATACATCGCCAACATGCAAGCCGTGGATTTGAAAAAGTTATTAAAAGAGAAATTATGCTTGTATATCCGTGCTTTGTATGTTGTGCAACATACAAGTCAAATGATACATGCAACGTTCATATGCAAGTCGCGGACGCAAAAGGAAGTTTAAAAGGAGTTAAGTCTTTGTATATTTTGTGCTTTGTATTTTTCGACATACAAAGCCGATATGCAATAACTTATACATTGCGTGGACGTGAAAAGGGAATGAAAAGGAGTTAAATCGTTGTATATTTCTGGCTTGTATATCAAAGATGCATTTGTTATACATACAAGCCAGATTCGAAATGGAAGTCCAATACAAAAAATTCTTTGTATGCATATGCGTTTGTATGTTACGATATACAAATCGAGATGCTTTGTTATACATACAAGCTGGAATTCAAACAGTTTGAAATCTGATTAATCTGATGTATCACGTCTGGCTTGTATATTGGAAGATACAAGGAATTAAGCAAGAAAAAGCGGCAGGAAAGCGAAGCGATTGGATTTTTGAATCCATTTTTGGAGCCCGAATGAATGTTTTTGGTCAACGATGGTTGACCCGACTGGTTTTAACACTGTATATGCATTTTTGATGCACGTTTTCTATGGTTGTTGAGCCCGATGGCTGTGTTTGTTCATTTGGAGCCTGTTTTAATATAAATGATTATTTTCCTGACTGATTTATTAAACAGTGGTGCTTAACTCCTGCTTGTTTATTACAGATTGTTGGAGTAGCTGGGAAGATGTAGAGTTGCCGACACAATGGCGGCGTGCAGGTGAGCATAGAGACGGAGCTTTAATGACAAGATCACCTTGGATGGCGGATCAGATCCCAAGGGGGCTTTCAATGCGAAAGGTTTATAGATGGAGACATTATTGTTGGAGCGGCACTCGGCATGGGCATGCTGCTCGGGTTCTTGGCGGGATTCATTCCTCACCATTTGATGCTGCGCTAGATGGTTATAGACCGTGGATTAATTAGGTTTTCTTGGGTGCTGCATTGGGGATACCCAGAGATATATATTGAGCCCCTGTGCTGTAAAAAAAGAGGGGGGTCATTCATACAATATCAGACTTGTAGTAATTTTAGGCAAGAGATCGGATTACTGAGACTAAGGAGGATTGAATTGTTGAAACATTCAAGGTTCCTCCTCTAGATCACTGTATATGTACCTATTTTATGAACATACTATATGAGGATGAAGCTCCAGATTACATCCTGATTGTAAACTTTATGTAATCTTCAAGTTGATTTCTGGATATGTACTGGTGAATACTGTGTTCTCTAGAAGTGCTTTCATTTCATTGTGTGTTGTTGTCAACTTTTCCTTTGAAGATTTGCACTAGATCATGCAGGTTTGTGGAATGTCTTGGTGAAGTATGATTCTAGTTTTTCTTCTCCTCATTGCTATATGGGAACATGTATGTGGATCAGTGATCTTAGTCAAGTAATTTTAGGAATCTCACTCTCTAACCCTTTTCCTCATTTTAATTTCATTGAAATCACTTCCATAAACCGCAAATCATGATGGATATTGAGCAGAACAGAGGAACATACTGACATCCTGTAGACAACTGAACATCATTAGCATATCCCTTGAGCTAAATGCATGTACTATTGAAAATATCATACAGAGAATCATAAATAGGGGTAGAACTCATGCAAATATCAACTTAGACACATCCTTTGAGGATATATGTTGTGTAGAGTAACCTCCCTGTTAGGCATTATTGCAGGAACATAATCTACAGATCTACGTAAGACCCCAAAATGGAAAATAGTAGCACACATCAACCACTGAGTAACATCAGTAGATTATGAACTAATCATCAGAGACTTGGGATCATGAATTCTTTGAATTCATCGTATCTTTCAAGATAAACAAGGGTTGTTGTGTGGCTTTTGTTTGTGTGTTTGTGTGTGTCTAACATCCCCATCAACACCTAAACTAGAATGCCCCCCAGGGTCATTCATACAATATCAGACTTGTAGTAATTTTAGGCAAGAGATCGGATTACTGAGACTAAGGAGGATTGAATTGTTGAAACATTCAAGGTTCCTCCTCTAGATCACTGTATATGTACCTGTTTTATGAACATACTATATAAGGATGAAGCTCCAGATTACATCCTGATTGTAAACTTTACGTAATCTTCAAGTTGATTTCTGGATATGTACTGGTGAATGCTGTGTTCTATAGAAGTGCTTTCATTTCATTGCGTGTTGTTGTCAACTTTTCCTTTGAAGATTTGCACTGGATCATGTGGGTCTGTGGAATGTCCTGGTGAAGTATGATTCTAGTTTTTCTTCTCCTCATTGTTGTATGGGAACATGTATGTGGATCAGTGATCTTAGTCAAGTAATTTTAGGAATCTCACTCTTTAACCCTTTTCCTCATTTTAATTTCATTGAAATCACTTCCATAAACTGCAAATCATGATGGATATTAAGCAGAATAGAGGAACATGCTGACATCCCGTAGACAACTGAACATCATTAGCATATCCCTTGAGCTAAATGCATGTACTATTGAAAATATCATGCAGAGAATCATAAATAGGGGTAGAACTCATGCAAATATTGACTTAGACACATCCTTTGAGGATATATGCTGTGTAGAGTAACCTCCTTGTCAGGCATTATTGCAGGAACATAATCTACAGATCTACGTAAGACCCCAAAATGGAAAACAATAGCACACATCAACCACTGAGTAACATCAGTAGATTATGAACTAATCATTGGAGACTTGGGATCATGAATTCTTTGAATTCATCGTATCTTTCAAGATAAACAAGGGTTGTTGTGTGGCTTTTGTTTGTGTGTGACTAACATCCCCATCAACAGGTACCTGCATCCTGCAGCAAACCACACAGTCAACCATGAAAATATATATCATCATATAGTCATACATTGAACGGAAGTCATAGTGTGGCAGGGTACTCGAACACGAGTAATGTGACACTATTCCATTTACATAAACACATCAATAAATAACTAAATTACACATGATTTCTGATTACTTATCAACAGAATAGAATAATCAATTATATAACAATCTAATATAACAACCATAGTTAAAGCATCATAACCATGATCAAATAACACATTAAACTCAGAATAACATTAATCCATACCTGATATGTCCATCAAACTGTGAAAGCATAAAATACCAGTAATCAAACATCATCATAACAATAGGTCCATAATCAACTACCATAATAACAGAGAGTCCATCATCCAATAGAATGTCATAGTGTCTAATCCTACTAGGAAAACTATCAGTCCGACATAAGACAAGGTGAGGGGCACTACATCCTCCCCCCTAGGATCAGACTTGCTCTTGGAAGCCTGCAAACAAATATGGATATAACTCTCTCTTACATAGTCTTTACCCAGATGACGCCCAATATCGATTGAGGTCCTCTCATGTAGATCAATGAATGTAAAATATGCATGATAAGAAACCTTTGACAAAGCATGCGAACAAGTCGGCAAAAGTCTCAAGAAATGATTACAGGGTACACACAAAATGGATGAAATGAAATGGATTCAGTTTGGACAGTTTCCACAAACATGTACAAATATGGGAGCACAGTCTATGCATGCGATCTGTTAACAGAAAAATTTTGATATAATGATTTTACACCTTTAGAAGCATGGAAACACAAGTTATTATTTTATAAGTATTATATTCATGATTTAACACACATTCTTCATATGCACATGAATTCACATTACTGGGAATCACATTTCAATGCTACACAAGGGTCCATCTGGACACTGACAAGCAACCTACTAGTCCATGACACAAGATCCATGAGCCAAGAGCCAAAATCTATCTCACAAAATCCATGCCTCACATCCAGTGGCTTGATGGTGTTAGGCCACACGCACATGGTGAGACCATCCAAACAAGACCACAATGACCTATCTCCTATTGTATAAGATTGTTAGCCTCCACGAGATAGTCCTCACATATAGGTGGGTAGTGTGTCCTAGCCTCACATATCCCCATCCTCAAGGTTCCCTGCGTCTGCTTCCTCGTATACACTCACCAAGTCTGCCTCATACGTCCTTGGAGAGGAATCGCAATACGACACATGGCCGACATAAAAAATAATAAGGAGAAAATAGTTTAGCCACTAAAGCCATAAACAAATATCAAATAAAAATTCAATTTCAGCAATAAAGCAAGAAATGCGCGCAATTTAACACTAAATCAAATGTAACCACGAGGGTTATGCACAAATGAAAATCACAAGGTGTGGCTAAACCATCACAATCAAATATAAACAAAGTGCCAGTCTTTTCAATTAATAGAAAATCATCAATAATTATAAAGAAAATACTCAATCTTTGAATTTGCATTGTACAACACTGCATGACTAGATACTAGCCACCAAATGAGGAAGGAGGGAACAACACCAGGCTATCGTCAACATTTTCTTCCATACAATAAGGAATCTACATAAGCACCAAGAATTACTAAATGCATCCAAGAATTCATACTCAACAAGAGGATGCACAAGCATCTAGTCCTCTACCTGTCAACTCCTCTAACTGCAACCGAAGCTCCTTAAGGATAGGATGATCATCGAGGGACACCTCTAGACTCTCCCCTAACTCCAAATCGTTAAATTTCATGACAAACAACTGGCAACCTTGACGCATACATCTCTTCAACTGCATGGCATAAATCATATGCAAGGAGATGGATCTCTAAATGCCAACTACCTCTACCCTGACCTCTTATGCATCTACCTATGCAGACACCGCTAAGGGACAACCTCAGGTTGTTCGGTGAGGATGACAAAAGAGAAAACATACTCTACAGAATCCAAGAAACTAGGACAACATAACAGGCTTATACACACCCAGAGTACCTAGTGTTTAAACCCTGCTCTGATACCAGATGTAATGCCCCGCCATGGAACCTTAAAGAACACAACTATGCAATGAAAATAGGAATTTTTTTTTTAAGATAGAAATAACAAAGTAATGTTAAACATATCTATACACATCATTAAACTAACATTATGTCCTCTAAGATTCCACAACTGCATTACTGACAAAACTATTAACAAGATCTAGCATACATCATATATTAATTGACATCAATAGTTCATCCTAAATATATTGCATTAAATGGATAAACTTATACATTTCCATATCTTAACATCAGATAAGTAATCAACATGATCTTGCATACAAATTTGCACGTGTATGTACAAATTCCTATATATATGAGTACATCATTTCATTTTACATACTATCATCTCCTGATTACATCAGAATACATACATTATGATTTGACTGATACACAAAACTAGTACATGAGCATGTATAACTGTATTCACCAACTAGTATAAGATCTGATATTTGATGCACAAGATACATCCTCCTCATACATGAACATCGGCAAGGGAAAAACCAATGGAGATAAAGCACATCCACCTGACCATGTGGAACCCTGAGGTCCACCCCCTGTGCTAGGAGTTAACATAAGGTCCCACTACAATAGATAGTCAGGTAGACCTTTGACTATAGGGAACTCCAACAACACAAGTCAATATCACAAGCAACTCAATAGCACTTCTAGAGGCAAACACATAACGAATGGGGAGAGCACAACTAGGGAATGCTAGGCTGCAGTAAAGAGGAGTGTCATCACATAGCTTGTCATGGGTTGTCCTAGTAGGCCTTCCTAGGCCCTGACCCCCATCTTGGAAGCCTCTCCCGACCCCCGGCCCCTATACAAACTCATGCGGAATCAACATACCTTTCATGAGGACAAGGTAGTTGATCTTGCCATTCCAGGCCTTCTCATCTCATCTCAAGCCTAAATGAGCACTTGAGCCATGAGTGAGGCATCCAATTATCTTGTTTAATGTGATTAACTACCCTTTCCCCCTAATTCATTTTAGGTTATCACTTGTTTACCAACTTTTAATGGGTTACCCTGACAGCTAATTTGGGTGCCAACCTTGCATTGAAAGCCACTCCCCTACCTGCACCTAGAAATCCTAACCATCAAGCAAGGGCATATAACATCATAACAATAAGTATACATGATCTTTGCAAGGCATTAACCCTCTTGAACTAAACATATTCATAAGAATGCAACTCAGTAATCCATTGCCCATAACAATACATAACAGTACTCCATTACAGTTCCCGATGTCTCCCCATTCCAAAATCTAACTCAAAAACCATTACAAGATAAACACAATTAAATGGACAACAATTCATCCACAAGGGAATTATTACGTCCTCAAGGTACATTCACAACTCAGATCATGCATCATTCACATTATCTTTTACCTCATACATGAATAGAGGCAACATGCTCTTAAAACATCATAAATCCAAAACACATAACAAAACTATACTTGAAAACAAATCATATTATCCTATGCCTCTGGAATGACACCCTAACAACTTGCACAATGAATCCCATTACAACCAACGATCCTATTACGACCAGTGAACCAACTTACACAATTTCATTTACATTTTATAATTAAATTTACAACAAACCATTTGACCAAGAACATAACTTACAAGTGAAATCTCAAACACATTGTTTACTAATCTAATTTTCAACCCTTAATCAATTTTCAACTTGACAATTCCATTACAAGAAATTGTAGTAAAAACCAATATTAAATTCATCTACATTAGTTTATAACCATATCTATTTCCATTAATCATATATATATATATATATATATATATATATATATTGATTAACAAGATACTTATGAGACTATCCGTCATATAGTTAATGCAATTTTTGATTAAACTTTTACCCATAAATTTCCCATACAGTTTGGGGTTGACAACTATTGCTTTTGAAATAATAATAATTACACCGAGAGGCATTCTACATTCACAGCAAGGGATGAAAGATTCAGATTCCTGTAAACAATTAAGATTCAGATTCCCATGTAAAAAAAATTCATAAAGATTGTAAATAAATAAATTCGTGGAAGCCAAATGGATAGAAAAATAGAAAACTTGGGCAGTTATGGAGTGAAATCTTTACCACGTTAAACCAAAAAAACATTGTGAAGCCAAATGGATAGAAAAATAGAAAAACTTGAGCAGTTATAGAATATGAAAAGTCTTGCAGCATAGTCTCTTTAAATTAACTCATGTGAGCATATCAAATATTCTAACTGCAAGTAAAAGATATCTCTCGGCATACTGTAGATATATTTTTTAAATATAAATATACTAGTAATAATAATAATAATAATTATAATAATAAATGCCTTGGATCATTGGATAGCAAATATTTCCATCCAAAGACAAGTAAATTTGTTATTGTTATTTACATTAGGGTTTGTATTTGATAGTCAACCCTAACTATCAACTAATTTCTTTTTATATGACAGTTATCTATTCAATAGTGCCTTTAAAATACTATGACCTACATTAGCAAGTATAAACTCTAAGTTTAAAATAGTTCTTTCATATTGCATCAGTATAAACTACTCAGTGTACAACACTTGTTTTCCTCTTACCCGCAGTCATATTATTCTTGTGACATTTAAATTATAATTCATAAATTATAAGTCTTTGAAATGTTTACACCACCCTACCAAAATCATCATATCTATGAGTAGGTCAAAAGAAAAGGACAAAAAATGTCATGATATTAAGGCCATGGTGGTCCATATTATCCTACTCTTTCACTGTCCCACAGACAACGCATCATCCCCTCCAGGCGCACTTACTCAGAAAGAGCTGCAAGATATTTTTTTAAAAGTATTTCTTACTCAGATGACAAACTGTTGGATTTATAATTTTACTTTTATAACTCTTTCTTAACATCGAAGAGTCAATGACAAATACAAGTTCATTTGTACAAAATTACTGAGAGTTTGATGCAGACACTTAAGATTCATACTTCTCAGTTGGTACATTGATGTCTGTAATGTTTCGGTGGTCACACGCCAATTCTTCCACTTTAAAACATGTGAGTTATACTCAACCATATAGTTATGTGATAGTCATACTCAACTACTGTATAAATAGTTGGGTTTATAGTATTACAGAGAGTAACTGAAGAGAGGGTGTTATAGTGCATATTCAAGGAAAGATGATGCCTCCTTTCAGCTCACCTCAAATTGTGAAATCTGATAAACTTGCCTGAGTTAATTGTTTTCAACAGTTTCTTCCATAAAAAGAGACATTATCTCACGGAATACAATGGTTGCAGAATATACACAAAAAGGATTTGTTTTAGGCCAAAGTAACTGGCAAATTGAACCCACTGCCAGCGCCAAAGAACTACAAGCAATTTATAAAGAAGGTAGTTTGATAAGTTCTCAAATAAAATTGTTAAAACAGATTATAATACTTCAACTATGAGCATTTCTGCTACACTATAAACATCGACGCCCTATAATAATGGTAACTGGAAACGAATATCAGATATAAGCTATGGTGGAAGCAACTTTGACCAAGTAGACGCATCAAAGAGGCATTCTCTCATTGAAGACTTTGCTTGAATTCTAGCGCATGCAACTCTGCAAGTTAGTGTATGAGAACTGTACATACTTCAATCACATCTGAAACCTTTATCGTGTTCTCACCTACAACTAAACATTATGGGTGCATGGTTGACCTTCTTGGCTGCGCTGGCCATTTGGAGGAAACCCTAAACTATGTCATTAATAAACCAATTAAATCGGTGTTGGATGTAAGGTTGTGTTTTCTTGGTGATTGTAAATCACATATGAATATAGGCTTAGGAGTGTTTACAGCCTAGATCCGCTGACCACTATTATATTTTAATCTACAGATGTATATAGACAAGGCCAAAGCCTTTGTACCACGCGGGAGTGGGGGTATTACTCCTCAGTATAAGCACAAACTGCCAAACAAATGAAATAAAAGAGGAGATACTTCTATTGACGCTGGTGGTGGGGTACTATAGACACCAAAGATGCCAATCAAATATTAAACATCTAGCAGAAGCGGCAGGTGAAAAATATAGTTTATAACCATTGCCAGTATCATGCCACCCTGAACGAATGGGGTTTGGAACATAGGTATGAGCATCTGTCTAAGCATGAAGGATAGAGAAATCTATTAGATATTGCAATTACTACGACTCTGCAGAACATGTATGCGAACTATAGGAGCATGCACATGACTCGCAAGCTATTTTGGAATACAATTAATGTAGAATATGCACTTAAATTGACACACACAAGTTCAGAAGATGAGTTACATATATCTACATCAATCAAATAAGAAACCCTTATGGCAGTACGATTACAGTTCATATACACACTTAAGGAATTCAGCTGATTACATAAAAAAACACAATGATGACCAAAAGAAAAGGACACTGGCAGAGATCGATTTATTCCATATATTCATTTCAAAGAGATCAAAGATAGCTATAAGAGATGATGGAACCTGTATTCTGATTACTGGACTGGTTGACAGTTTGGTGTTGCTCTCCTATCGCAGCTTGCAGCTCCCGACTCTCCAAAAATCTTCCTCCCCATTCTTTTCCAGCCAATTGGTTTTTAGAGAGAGAAATCTTCCCACCTTTTTAGGAGGGATGGCTCATGATCCAAAGCCCCCAACCGAGAAACAACCAAAAATTCATTTATAATAATCATTAAAATATTATTTTTATTATTTTAAATGTTACCTATGAATTTATTTTATCTAAATTTATAATTATATATATTCATTTATGTATTTTATTTTCATTTTTAATTTTATCCATTTATAGCCAATTGAATTGTTTATAAACAACTCATAATTTATTTATTATATTCATATTAATTTTATTAATTATGAGTTGTTTATAAATAATTCAATCATAAATAAATTATAAATCAAACAATTCTAAACTAGCTAAACCTAATTGTCAAACAATACCTGACCATCATGCTCGAACAGAGAGCTAGACGACAACCACATAGACAAATAGACAAAACTGACGACAACGACTAGGGAACCTTATTCTAACTCCATTCAACAATTCCATTGGTGAAGGCACGCTCAAACCTGTTAATTCAGGTGGAGTCGATGCATGGTACCTGCATCTTGCAGCAAACCACACTGTCAACCATGAAAATATATATCATCATACAATTATACAGTGAATGGAAGTTGCAGTGTGACAGGGTACTCAAACACGAGTAATGCGACACTATTCCATTCACATAAACACATCAATAAATAACTACATTACACATGATTTCTGATTACTTATCAGCAGAATAGAATAATCAATTATATAACGATCTAATATAACAACCACCGTTAAAGCATCATAACCATGATCAAATAACACATTAAACTCAGAATAGCATTAATCCATAACATCCGATATGTCCATCAAACTACGAAAGCATAAAATACTAGCAATCAAATATCATCATAACAATAGGCCCATAATCAACTAGCATAATAACAAAGAGTCCATCATCCAATAGAATGTCATAGTGTCTAATCCTACTAGGAAAACTATCAGTCCAATAGAAGACAAGGTGAGGGGCATTACATAGTCTCCCATTCTTTGAATTTAGCTTGTTGGGGAAGAAAGAACTCATTCTGGCCATGGCATAACATTTTGTATAATCATAATTATTGTTTGTGTATTGGAAGGGGTTGGTGTTGTTAGTGTCACTTGCTCGGGGGAAAGAAGCTAGTCAATGTAAAGATCAATATGTTGTAGGAGAATCTATAGGTATGATTATCCTAGTTGATTTATCCATGCCATGATCTCTCCATTAGAATTTGTCTGAGTTGAAAATGGATATATATAATATAATGCATCTATATATTCCATATGTCATTGTGGTTAACAAACTAGTGTAAGGTATTCTTTGGTATATTGAGTTGTTAGAAGTTATACTTTGATATTACCCTATATATGGTTTCTAAGCCATGGAGCCTAAAGCTCACCTCGTGTTAAGTAATAGGCCACAAAATGTTATTCATATAAATTATGATTATGCTATGCTATGAAAATGAGTCGTGGCCTTGAGGCTATGTGCCATGCCCACATTTACCATGCGGTCATGACACACAACACACGTGTCATGTCCACATTTGTCATGTGGTCATGACATGAAGTTTGAAAAAAACTTTACCGCGTGTCCCTAGAAATCCCCTCGCATGCGTCTACGTGCATAGTGGCAACACACATAAGGCGTAAACATGTCAATCCTATTCAGGGAAGTGCATCTACTTACGCACTCCCCTGCGTGAGGAAAACTGACTAGGGGGTTTGCGACATGATGTGCGCCACTTCTAGGGTTAGAACAGATTTAATTTGAACCCTAAGATTCCTAGGCGAAAGAGATGATTTCGGTTGATTCGAAACCAAGCCTTAACTCTAATACATAAATGAAAATCAAATAAAAATAACGCATCAAATGGTCAGATGGTCGCATGATAAAATGGAGTGACTAATGAAAGTCACCAAAATGTTATAAAAATAAAACCCTAAAACCTAGGAAAAATTTGACAGCATAAAGCGTTTTCAATAATTGAAATAAAATTTTAAAAAAAAGTCTCCAAGAAGAAATTAATGTAAAAATTAAAATAATTAAACATAAAGAAAATTAAATAAATTTCCAAGGTTAAATAAATTGAGTCACTCAATAAAACCATAAAAATTAAATCAAAATAAATGACCAAAAGAAACTCAATACTTGAGTCCATTAATAAATGTAATTTTTTCAATCACATTTATTAATTAACTCAAGTTGAAATAATTAAAAAGAGGATAAATTAAAATATCCCCTCAGGGATAAAGTCGATTAAAATAAAATTGAGTTTAATAAAAAGATTTCCCACAACGTTAAATAAAAATATACAAGGTAAATAAAATGAATGTCAAGTTAAAAAAACTTACCAAGGGATAAGGCATCCCACTAAAAAATAAAACAACCCATCCCACCAATAAAATTCCCACATGGAATAAAATCCAAAACCCCAATAATAATAAGAAAGCCCACGTAAAATAAAACTCAAGGGTAATTAAAATTAATTCAAAAGCAAGGGCAAAGGGGAGAGAATTTTAAATTCCCATGCACAAGGCAAAATGAGGGAAATAAATAAAATGCCTAAAAATTCATTTTCCCTCATCCTCCAACCTAACCCTAATCTATTATTTTATTGTTTTCTACAAGAGTTCGCCCTAACATTATTTTATTATATCCTTATAGAAAAACCCTAACTTTTCTTTGTTTTCTCTTCTCATGTTTTTCCTCTCTATTGTTTTTGTTTGCCTCCATTGTTTATTGCAGGTTGCTGGTTTGATTTCTCTTCAATGGCTACCATGAAGAGCTACCAGAGGTATACTACTTGTGTATATATGCATAGGGTTTTGTTTGGTTATCTTTTTTTTGTAATATATATATATATATATTTCTGTGATATATATCTAATAGAGTACTATATATATATATATATTTATTTACTGGCAGATGTATATACATCAAGAAATATAGGCGAAAGGAACAGAGACCGAACGACATTGAAGGAGGGGCGAAGGGAGTTTGAAACTGCCGTCACTGCCACGAGTGGCAAGGGGAGGTTCGCTATGGAAGGTGTTTAATGGATGGTAAGGGGTGTGGGGAGGGGGTCGAGCCCCCTCCCCACACCCCCTGTGCGGACTGTAAAGAGAACTGTATGGTGGGTGGAGGCCATGGCTACTGTCCACCTTACTTACATTTTTTTTGTTCCATTTCAAAAATACAGACCCTAATAACTTTAGGGTTCGGCCATAATTTCTGTTTTAAAATACTTTTAAACAGTTTGTCTATTATGCTGAATATATTTATATATATCATTATTACAGTTTGTTATTACATTCAAAAGATATATATATATACAGTGGTATATATACACTGTGTGTTTAAATCACAGTGAGATAAAATACTCATATAATCAGAATTATATATATATATATATATATATATGCACACCCAAATCCAAAATAAAAATAATAGGACAGATTGTTCTATACAAAACCAGATTTAAATTTCTTTCAAGCACCACTACTATTACATTTTTTTTTTTCAAAAATAACACAACAACTAATTATTCCTTTCCTTCCCTTTTTAATAGCATATAAGTTGAAAATAATACTATTATTTTGATGTAACAGAAAATATACAATCCCCTTTTGACATTTTCTTGAGAATAAGATGTGCTTACACAACAATTTTTTTATATTTCTAAAAACTCATTTCAAGGGCTACTTCAGCATTTACACTTCTTTTCTTTTCAAATATAAATTGACGGTATATATAAAAAGATCATTTCTATCATATTTTCAACAACACGTGCTCAAACAGCAAAATGATAAACCATTTAATTTCATTGCTTACAAAACAACAAATGTATATTTCTTTTCCACATAGCATACAACTAAAATTTCAACAGCGACACACACTTTTTTTTTTTCTTTGAAATAATATGATAGCAAAATATATTTTCTTTGCCATTTCTCCATAACACATAAACACAACATAATATAATAAACAAATTTTGATTAACATTAAAGAGTGCTCACATTAAAACTTCTTACAACAGCCAACACAAGGGATAGTAAACATTTGACAAAAATTACAATAAGGCCTCTAAGGCCATGGCTCTTAATAGCCAACCAAGAATAAGGCAAATGAGATAACAATAAACTTCTCTAAGCTCCATTTTCTTCAACTAAAAACTTGCAATAATGCAACACAAAAAAGGGGAAACCAACCATGAAGGAAAGCCCTCCTCCCTACCATAGACCTGCTAGTGGGTCACCCCCAAGCTAGGGAGGTAGGATTCACACGGTTGTACACACATACCACAATAAGTGAAATTTTCCAAACACACAAAAATTCTACTCCCATGGATTTGCACATACAAAACTCAATAAATTGAGTTTGGAGGGGGTAGGGGAGTGGACCCCTCAACTCAAGAGGTCACCCCAAGAACTCCAACCAAAAATCACAAAATCCCAAGGCCTCAAGCCAAACAAATTTTCCACCATACTCAAGAATCACTATGGCACTCATGCCAAAATCAAAATACTCCCCAAACTCTATATGATGCCCTCAAGGCTATAAATAGTGCAACACAAAGGAGATGACCTCGAGGAAGTTCACTCTCCCCTACCCCAAACTAGTTGAGCCTTTCCTCCAAATGGAGGTGCTCTCACCACACCCATCCCACACAAAAATAAAATAACAACTCACACAATTTTCAACCACATACACAAAAGAAATAACATAAGCAAAAAGGGAAATGGCCATAGCCATGGAGCTTACCTTCAAAAGCCCTAAAAATGGAAGCACGTTTGAATTAGAGCTCCAAGCTTCTCCAAAATTTTTCTCCAACTCTCCAAATTTCTCCAACACTCTCAAAACCTCCAAGAATAGAAAGCAAATTTCAAAAAAAGAACCCCACACTCCTCTCCAAGTGGAGATAATACATGCCTTCCAATTTGGCCTTGAGAAATGAGAAGGTGACACTTGTCACCTTCTCCTTCCTCATCCCATGCCACTTGCAAGGGAGAAGGAGTGTGAGGGTGACAAGTGTCACCCTCCAATTCCATTCTAACCCTCACCTTTTCCACTTGTGCTCTCACACATGTGTGAGAGACCAAGTGGAGAGGTGGCAACTCCTGTCAAGCCTTCTTGAGGATAAGGGATGCCACATGACATCCTCTTATTCTCCAAGAGAGCCATCTCCCTCCAAGATGCTCTCACACATGTGTGAGAGTCTTGGAGGGAGATCCCACACACTTGGGGGTCTTGAAGACCTCCCAAGTCTTCTTGGTGAAGGGATCCCCAAACTTTGGGAAGGGACATCTAGGTCTTTCCCAAAGCATGACTCATCTCCTACCCTTAGCCATTTCAAAATTCGTTACTTTGACTAAACCCCAGTTTAGAGTGACCAAAAGTGAGTTACCCTAGGGTTTAGTTAGTCAAAATTGACCCTAGACCCTAGGGTTACTAGCTAGGGTAAGTTTGGGACACTAAGGTACACATAGGGAGGCATAAAATCACTTTAAATGGCCCATAAATAAAAATAATACCAAGTGGTGTAAAACAAATATAAATATACAACACATGATATAAATCAATTAAGAAAGGGGTTACTAGGCCAAAATAATAAAACAAACATGCACTAAAACATCATCCGATCAAACGTGATCCTCATCCTTCTTGGGAATGGATCAACTTAATAGGGAATAACATATGTGTGAACACTACCTCCAATTTCCCGTGGCCTGGGAATATAATCCTGCACAACTAGATCAAGTGTCAATCACATCATGGATAATCATAGCCGAAGCAACTAAAATTAAATTCATGTCATTGCATACAACATTAATCATTCACAACATAATTTAATATTAAAAATTCATTTTCTATCTAATGTCACATAGTCATCATCAGATAATAAATCCACATAATGAACTTGAAATCATATCAATAATCATCATCAAATATGTCTCACATGTCTAACATCATCATAACATCAAAATATGATCTAATCAAATCACCACATGTCTAATCGATGTCAAAAAAAAAATTCAGGAGATATAATCTAATCTGCATAATGGAACAATAGTCTCTAAATGTCTGATAATGTCACCACTATAATGTAAAAGGATCAAAATAGGGAAGTGAAAATAATCGGCCTCACATTCTCCCCCCTAAGACTAAACTTCCTCCTAGAAGTCGTAAAAAAGGTGAGGATAGAGTGCCCTCAAATTAGTTGCATCCTCCCAAGTAGCTGTGACCTCGTCATAACGATCCCACTGGACCCTAACCTAGTCCAGCTCTCGACCTCGAAGGCCCAGCATCCGATGAGCCAATATGATAATTGGCTACAAATCCAACTGCCCATCTGCCTCTACTTGTAGTCTCGATAACGAGGAACTGAAAGTCAGCCTCGCGGTTATCAACCGCTGCAAACATGTGGTGGGATCTACCCACATCTCTAACTGTCAGCTCAGATCCTTCGGCATGAGGCTGTCCCCCTGTTGTAAAGCCATGTGGGCACTCTTTGGCTAGATGTCCCACTCCACCAAAAACATAGCATGGTCCCCGAGCCTAAACATGTACTGTCTATGTCCTGCTCGACTATTGCTATCAGATCGACCCGTGGAACCCTGCGATCCTCCAAAGGAATGCTATGACCGTGTAGGTCCTGTAGCAAGTGTCTGCTATCGCCGTTCTTTGCGTGGACCCTGCTGATGCTACTATTGCTGTGGAGGTCTAGGAGGTAGAGGTACGGAACTAAACCCTCCTTTTTGAGGTGGTGGTGGTGGTCTACGGTAACTCTACTGATGTTGATGCTGCTACTGCCCACGATCCTAAAACTAAGGGCGTGAACTCTGCCCTCATCCTTGTATATCCTCATCTATGTATGCCTTCTCAGCAGCATCACTTAATGTCTGGGGGTCTGCCATGCGTACATGACCTGCTATGATATGGTTCAATCCTTTGATAAACTTATGAACCAAGAGTTTCTCATCATGGAGATACTCTACATATTGAGACAACTCGGTGAATGTGCCCTCATACTGAGCAACAGTTAGCCCTCTCTGCTGAAGGTTGTGAAAATCATCTATGCGACGCTACCTGTAGTCATTTGATAAATATCGCGCATTGAAGCACTCAATGAAAGTCTCCCATGTGAGTGTGTCCAATGATAGATGGCGCTTGCACTCCTCAGTGTGCCACCAAGTAGTTGCTGCATCTCGCAATAGGTGGACTGCCACACATGCCTTCATGTTGCCCTCATATGCACGTAACACGAAGCATCTGTCTAAGCTGATGAGCCAGGCCTCTACTTCAGCTCCCTCTGTGGTCCCGATGAATGTAGGTGGATTTAGCCTCAACAAATCCCTGATAGGGTCTCCTCTATCTCTGCGCCCTTGAATAGGCTCATCTGCATAATAATCATAAGGCCTATGAACAATCTGCTCCACTTGCACTATCTCCTCACACCTAGCATGATGTGGAGGGCTCCTTCTACGGGCCCTGTAGGCTAATTCAACCTTCTCCACCGTCATATCTAGTATCTCAACATATGGCTCCACACGTGGTGCCTCTCGCGGCTTGACATGGGGCTCCACATGTGGCTCCACATGTGACTCTGTTCGTGGCTCCACGTGTGGCTCCTCCTATGGATCAACGCGGGGCTCAACACGTGGCTCTATGCGCGGCTCAACTGCGGTCAGTGGTAGTCTATCTAGCACTGCTTATAGTGCCTGCAATATCTGTGGCCCAATATCTAGTATAGGTAGGGCCAGTGGTACCGGTGGTGCCTGCGGTATTTGTGGGGCCGGCGGTGCCTAACCCTTAGCTGAAGAATCACTGTGTATCTCAGCGGACACAGTGTGGCGGGATTGCGCTCGCCGAACTCATTGGGGAGGCATCCTACAAAAATGAGGTAATTACAAATTAATCAAAGTTGCGGAATAATAATGTGCCCAAACAAGCCTAGTGTTTAAACTTAGGCTCTGATACCAATTTTCATGCCCACATTTCCCATGCGGTCATGACACACAATACACGTGTCATGTCCACATTTGTCATGTGGTCATGACACGAAATATGAAAAAATTTTTACCGCATGTCCCTAGAAACCCCCTCGCACACGTCTGTGTGCTCGGTGGCAATACGCATAAGGCGTAAACATGTCAATCCTATTCGGGGAAGTGTGTCTACCTATGCACTCCCCTGCATGATGAAAGCCGACTAGGGGGTTTGCAACGTGATGTGCGTCGCTTCTAGGGTTAGAATGGATTTAATTTGAACCCTAAGTTTCCTAGGTGAAAGAGATGATTTCGGCTGATTCAAAACCATGCCCTAACTCTAATACATAAATGAAAATTACATAAAAACAACGCATCAAATGGTAAGATGGTTGCATGATAAAATGGAGTGATTAATGAAAGTCACCAAAATGTCATAAAAATAAAACCCTAAAACCTAGGAAAAATTTGACAGCATAACGAGTTTTCAATAATTGAAATAAAAATAAAAAAAAAAGTCTCCAAGAAGAAATTAATGCAAAAAATTAAAATAATTAAACATAGGAAAAATTAAATAAATTTTCAAGGTTAAAACCATAAAAATTAAATTAAAATAAATGACCAAAATAAACTCAATACTTGAGTCCGTTAATAAATGTAATTTTGTCAATCACATTTATTAATGAACTCAAGTTGAAATAATTAAAAAGAGGATAAATTAAAATATCCTCTCAGGGATAAAGTCGATTAAAATAAAATTGAATTTAATAAAAAGATTTCCCACAACGTTAAATTAAAATATATAAGGTAAATAAAATGAATGTCAAGTTAAAAAAACTTACTAAGGGATAAGGCATCCCACTAAAAAATAAAACAACCCATCCCACCAATAAAATTCCCACATGGAATAAAATCCAAAACCCCAAAAATAATAAGAAAGCCCACTTAAAATAAAACTCAAGGGTAATTAAAATTAATTCAAAAGCAAGGGCAAAGGAGAGGGAATTTTAAATTCCCGTGCACAAGGCAAAATGAGGGAAATAAATAAAATGCCTTAAAATTTATTTTCCCTCATCCTCCAACCTAACCCTAATCTATTATTTTATTGTTTTCTACAAGAGTTTGCCCTAACATTATTTTACTATGTCCTTATGGAAAAACCCTAACTTTTCTTTGTTTTCTCTTCTCATGGTTTTCCTCTCTATTGTTTTTGTTTGCCTCCATTGTTTGTTGCAGGTTGCTAGTTTGATTCCTCTTCAATGGCCGCCATGAAGAGTTACCCAAGGTATACTACTTGTGTATATATGCATAGGGTTTCGTTTGGTTATCTTTCTTTTTGTAATAAATATATATATTTATATATATACATTATATATATATATACATTATATATATTTCTGTGATCATATATATATATTTTTCTGTGATATATATCTAATAGAGCACTATATATATATTTATTTATTTACTGGCAGATGTATATACATCAAGAAATACAGGTGAAAGGAACAGAGACCGGATGACATTGAAGGATGGGCGAAGGGAGTTTGAAACTGCCGTCGCCGCCGTGAGTGGCAAGGGGAGGTTCGTTGTGGAAGGTGTTTAATGGACGGTAAGGGGTGTGGGGAGGGGGTCAAGCCCCCTCCCCACACCCCCCACGTGGACTGTAAAGAGAACTGTATGGTGGGTGGTGGCCATGGCCGTCATCCACCTTACATTTTATTGTTGTTCCATTTCAAAAACACAGACCCTAATAACTTTAGGGTTCGGCCATAATTTCTGTTTTAAAATACTTTTAAACAGTTTGTCTATTATGCTGAATATATTTATATATATCATTATTACAGTTTGTTATTACATTCAAAAGAAATATATATGTATATATATATCTATATATATAAATATATATAGTGGTATATATACACTATGTGTTTAAATTACAGTGAGATAAAATACTCATATAATTAGAATCATATATATATATATTTGTGTGTGTGTGTGTGTGCACACCCAAATTCAAAATACAAATAATAGGACATATTGTTCTATACAAAACCTTTCCTTTCCTTGCCTTTTTAATAGCATATAAGTTGAAACATAATACTATTATTTTGATGTAACAGAAAATATACAATCCACTTTTGACATTTTCTTGAGAATAAGATGTGCTTACACAACAATTTTCTTATATTTCTAAAAACTCATTTTATGGGCTACTTCAGCATTTACACTTCTTTTCTTTTCAAATATAAACTGACGGTATATACAAAAAGATCATTTCTGTCATATTTTCAATAACACGTGCTCAAACAACAAAATGATAAACCATGTAATTTCACTGCTTACAAAACAACAAATGTATATTTCTTTTCCACATAGCATACAACTAAAATTTTAACAGCAACACACACTTCTTTTTTTTCTTTGAAATAATATGACAACAAAATATATTTTCCTTGACATTTCTCCATAACACATAAACACAACATCATAATATAATAAACAAATTTTGATTAACATTAAAGAGTGCTCACATTAAAACTTCTTACAACAGCCAACACAAGGGATAGTAAAGATTTGACAAAAAATACAATAAGGCCTCTAAGGCCATGGCTCTTAACAACCAACCAAGAATAAGGCAAATGAGATAACAATAAACTTCTCTAAGCTCCATTTTCTTCAACTAAAAACCTGCAATAATGCAACACAAAAAATGGGAAAACTAGCCATGAAGGAAAGCCCTCCTCCCTACCATAGACCCTCTAGTGGGTCATCCCTGGGTTAGGGAGGTAGGATTCACATGGTTGCACACACATACCACAACAAGTGAAATTTTACAAACACACAAAAATTCTACTCCCATGGATTTGCACATACAAAACTCAATAAATTGAGTTTGGAGGGGGTAGGGGAGTGGACCCCTCAACTCAAGAGGTCACCCCAAGAACTCCAACCAAAAATCACAAAATCCCAAGGCCTCAAGCCAAACAAATTTTCCACCATACTCAAGAATCACTATGGCACTCATGCCAAAATCAAAATACTCCCCAAACTCCATATGATGCCCTCAAGGCTATAAATAGTGCAACACAAAGGAGATGACCTCGAGGAGGTTCACTCTCCCCTACCCCAAACTAGTTGAGCCTTTCCTCCAAATGGAGGTGCTCTCACCACACCCATCCCACACAAAAATAAAATAATAACCCACACAATTTTCAACCACATACACAAAAGAAATAACATAAGAAAAAAGGGAAATGGCCATAGCCATGTAGCTTACTTTCAAAAGCCCTAAAAATGGAAGCACATTTGAAGTAGAGCTCCAAGCTTCTCCAAAATTTTTCTCCAACTCTCCAAATTTATCCAACACTCTCAAAACCTCCAAGAATAGAAAGCAAATTTTAAAAAAAGAAGAACCCCACACTCTCTCCAAGAGGAGATAATATAGGTCTTCCAATTTGGCCTTGAGGAATGAGAAGGTGACACTTGGCACCTTCTCCTTCCTCATCCCATGCCACTTGAAAGGGAGGAGTGTGAGGGCGACAAGTGTCACCCTCCAATTCCATTCTAACCCTCACCTTATCCACTTATGCTCTCACACATGTGTGAGATGTCATGCCCACATGTCAAATGTGGACATGACACATGTGTTATGCGTGTTGTGTGATTTCGAAGGCCTAGCATCCGATGAGTCAATTATGCGTATTGGCTCCAAAGCCAATTGCCCGTTTACCTCTGCTCGCAGTCTCAAGGATGGGGGTTTGATACTCGGCCTCGCGGTTGTCAACCGCTGCCATCATGTGGGCTTTAATGGGGGATCTTTTGGAGTGGGGGTAAATTGTTTAAGTTCCACTAGAATAATGGAGGAATTGTGGTTGAGTTGTTTAATGCCACTTTGGAAAATTAGTAAAATAGAAGAAATTAGTTTTAAAAGAAAGGGGGATGAGGAGAGTAAGGGGGTTGGATCATTGAGGTGAAAGAAGGAGATTTGGAGAAGGAAGGAGAAAGGAGCTCTTCATCAGATTACTTCCATAATTGGGCTTTGGAAGGTTGGTGAACTAACCTATTCTCTTGTGTGGTCTAATGTTTGATATGCATGTTTGTATCTTGGTTGTTGAAAGAGTCTTGCAATGTCTTCTATGAGCTTTTCTGTTTGTTTTGGGTTTGTTCGGTGATGGATGGAATTATAATAAACATTTTGAGTGGGACTTTATTAATTTAATCAAAGTAGATATCAAGTGGTGAATAAAACATTAGTGCCATGAGTTATATAAAAAAAAATATTTTAATAGTTATAAAAAGATGTGGATCGTGAGGTGTGTTGCACCCACTTAATTAAAGACCTAAACAAATTTAATGGAGCTTTGTTTAAAGAAACTTATTTACTTTACATTGAATGGTACATATATAATAAGTTGTAATAAGTATAATATAACTATAGGGGAAGTATTTAAAAAAAAAGAATCTAATTTCTTTCCATGATCCTTATAAAAATGTATATAAATATATAACAATACATAATATGCATATGTGTATAAATAGATATATTTACTTGTTATGATCACTCTAAGTTGGTAAGTGGAGTATAAATAGACTTGTTATTGAAATCAATAATGGTATAAGAAGTTGTAAGCCAGGTTCCACCTATATTTATGTAAATGAAAAATATCTTTGTGTGCATTTATAATTACATGTATAGCTTTTGGGAGTTAACAAAGTTTTGACAAACATAAATAATTTTATTGGGATATAATAAGCTATATATCAAAAAAATAGATGAATGATTACATGGGCTATTAAATTAAATTAATTTTAACAACGGAGAATTATGAAGTCGATGGGTCGAGAAAACCTACTGAAAACACAGAATATTGTCGATTAAAATTCAATGTAAGAAAAAGGGATATTATCATAGAATTATTTATTAATTTTAAGGATCAATGGGACAATATATTATGTCATATAAATATTTTAAAATACAACAGTTCATCCCATAATAGACTATGAAGATAAGTCAGTTTGAAAATGAAGTGAGAAGTAAATAATTAGACGAATGATTTCAATAAAGGTAGAATTTGTGAGCGAGTATTGAAACAATGTGGAAGATGCATCTTCAGGCTAGTCTTCTATCAAGGATCCCTAGAACATCGCAAAATTAAACCGTCATTAACGATAGTAATAAACTTCAACATGCATGTGTGTAGAATTTACCGTAGTTACGAATACTTTGTCATCATAAGTATACGCCTCTGAGCACGCTTATGCGTGTGAGGGGGTTTTCCGAGTAGAGGGGAATTTTTTTTTTCAGTTTGTATCATGACCACATGTCGCATGTGGACATGACACGCGTGTTATGCATGTTGTGATGGCATGTGAAATGTGGGCATGACATGAGAGACCAAGTGGAGAGGTGGCAACTCCCTTCAAGCCTTCTTGAGGATAAGGGATGCCACATGGCATCCTCTTATTCTCCAAGAGAGCCATCTCCCTCCAAGATGCTCTCACACATGTGTGAGAGTCTTGGAGGGAGATCCCACACACTTGGGAGTCTTGAAGACCTCCCAAGTCTTCTTGGTGAACGGATCCCCAAACTTTGGGAAGGGAAATGGGTCTTTCCCAAAGCATGACTCATCTCCTACCCTTAGCCATTTCAAAATTCGTTACTTTGACTAAACCCTAGTTTAAGGTGACCAAAAGTGAGCTATCCTAGGGTTTAGTTAGTCAAAATTGACCCTAGACCCTAGGGTTACTAGCTAGGGTAAGTTTGGGACACTAAGGTACACCTAGGGAGGCATAAAATCAATTTAAATGGCCCATAAATAAAAATAATACCAAGTGGTGTAAAACAAATATAAATATACAACACATGAAATAAATCAATTAAGAAAGGGGTTACTAGGCCAAAATAATAAAACAAACATGCACTAAAACATCATCCGGTCAAACGTGATCCTCATCCTTCTTGGGAATGGATCAGCTTAATAGGGAATAACATATGTGTGAACACTACCTCCAATTTCCCATGGCCTGGGAATATAATCCTGCACAACTAGATCAAGTGTCAATCACATCATGGATAATCATAGCCGAAGCAACTAAAATTAAATTCATGTCATTGCATACAACATTAATCATTCAAAACATAATTTAAGATTAAAAACTGCATTTTCTATCTAATGTTACATAGTCATCATCAGCTAATAAATCCACATAACGAACTTGAAATCACATCAATAATCATCATCAAATATGTCTCACATGTCTAACATCATCATAACATCAAAATATGATCTAATTTAATCACCACATGTCTAATCGATGTCAAACAAAAAAATCAAGAGATATAATCTAATCTGCATAATGGAACAATAGTCTCTAAATGTCTGATAATGCCACCACTATAATGTAAAAAGATCAAAATAGGGAAGTGAAAATAATCAGCCTCACACTATGGTAGGATGTTGTCCATGCTATCCTCAGCCACAACTGCATGTATATCTCTCTCTCTCTCATTGTTAACTTCTTTATTGTTCAATCTGATCTTTGCTAACATTATTGTTACCATTATTCAAACCTATCAGCCATGTGAGTGGTCGTTGTAACCATTTCCTAGTTGTTAATTGGATATAGAACCAATGTTCATGCATGTTGATTTCCGTCATATTAGATGGACTCTAGACCTGTAGTGGGAGTCGATACTATCTGTTAGTTATGTGCATGATTATAGTTATTAAGTGTAGAGACTCCAAATGGGTTGACACTATGTATGTAGTGCCCCTCACCTTGCCTTCTGTCAGACTGATAGTTTGCTTAGTAGGATTGGAAATTATGACATTATCTTAGATTGTTTGATGATGGATTCTTTGTTATTATTTTAATTGATTATGGACCTAATTGATATGATGACAATTAATGATGTTGATTTCTGGTGTTTTATGCTTTACAGTTTGATAAATATATCAGATGTTATGGATTAATGTCATTCTTTGTTTAACATGGTTAGGATGCTTTAATGGTAGTTATATTAGATCATGAGGTAATTGATTGTCCTATTTTATTGATAAGCAATAAAAAATTATGTTTAATGTAGTTATTTGTTTATATGTTAACGTGAATGGAACAACGTCGCATTACTCATATTCGAGTACCCTGCCACACTGCAACTTCTGTTCACTGTATGACTGCCTGAGGATATATATTTGTTATGGTTGACCATGTGGTTTGTTGTAGGATACAGGTACTAGGCATCGACTCCACCTAATTTACCAGGTCTGAGTGTGCCTTCACCAATGGAATGGTTGAACGGAGTTAACATGGGGTCCCTTGTCATTGTTGTTTGGTTGCCTGTTTACCTTCGTGGTCGTTGTCTTGTCGTCTGATCATGCTTGTCGGTTAGGTAATGTTCCACCATGAGGTTTAACTAGGCCGAAAAGTGTTTAAGTGTGAGTGGTAAAATTGTTGCATTTAAATAGAACTATTAGATTGAGAATATAATGTTGATAAATGAATATAATTGTTTTAATATAAATTACAGTTATATAGGAAATAAATTTGATAAATAATAGTATATGGGTAATTTTGAGTTGTTACATATAATTATCATTTACAATAAATAAAACAAGTTGTAAATTAAATTGTAATTTGTAATATTACAATTTAATAAATAAAATAAATTATATTAAAGTTGTAAATGAATAAATTTAGAAAGGACGTAAAATGCATAAATAAATAAATATAAATAATCATAAATTTTGTAAAAGAAATGTATAATACTATTAAAAATAAAAAAATAAATAAAAATGTCATGATTATCATGACATTGGATCATGTGTCGGTATCCTTCAAAGGTGGAGGGAAGAATCTGGAATAGGAGGGGGGTTTTTCCTCTAAAAAGGATGCATTCTGAATAGGTAAGAGAGGAGACAGGAGCATGAGACAGGAGAGCTGGAGGATTGAAGCTTGGAACAGTATTCTGCACACAGCCAGCCAAGCGAAAGGAAACTAGGTTCCATGATCTCTCTCTCTCTGAAATGTATTTAATTGTTCCTATATAGAAATCTTGATTGATTCATTTTTCAACAACCCTCATCGCTCATCGATCTCAACAAAGTGTCAGATTCTTCTTATGCCGAATGTAATTGCTTCCTATAATTTCTCTTAAATCATTCCATATGGTGATTGTCCACTATAATGTATTCGTTGAATAACTCCAATTCTACTTGATCCGTTCATAGTTAATCTGCACGCACCTGCTCACCTCTGTATTGATGTTTGAGAGAAGAACACAGGTTACATAGCTTTGTTAGGATTCAAATCCAAAAGAAGTACCGTTGATAATACTTTAAGCCTATATTTATATATGTGATCTGTAGTTAGCATATTACGCATCTTTACATCTAGTGTAGATTTAACAGGAAGCTCAATGATAAAAGGTGCCTGATAAACCAAAGGTAGTATACAATGTAAAATGCCTTACAATACCTTTTAAAAGAAACTAAGATCATCCTTGAAATAAATCAGCCTATGACTGTAGTGTGATCCTGAATACCTGGCTTATGCTTGTCTATTGCATTTGAAAATCACATTACTTGAAAGTTTCTATTAGTCTTTACAATAGCGCCATTCTTTTGTGCACTCTGCTAATTGAATTCATAGGAAGTTCTAAATTTCTTCTTTGTTTATCCTTTGGGGTGCATATTCTTCAATCATTGCAAATTTTGAGATGATCCTCATCGCACCTGTATACACGCCTGAGGGAAGGATATTAGTAAAACCTCTTTATAATCATTAAGCTCGGAAGCCAAGATTTAAACGATCCATTATTAACACTATTTATGAAGTGATTACAGATTCTCTGGACAATGGATAGAAATGTGAAGTTATGGGATGAATTTTGGCCCAGATCAAGCAGGAATGATTCCTGTGTTTTTTTTAGTTAGGATTCACATCAAATAAAAAATGCCGCTGCTTTATTCCTAAGCCTTAATCATATGTGATCTTCAGTCCCAAGAAAATGCATCCATAAAACCAACATAGATTTAATAGATATCTCAGTGATAAAGTTAGGATAGCCACTTGAGGGCCGCGTGGCCAAGAAGATCAGCTATGCAATTTTATAGGTCTTCATAGTTACAGATTGGATCAACAAAATGCTGCACAATTCCCTTATTATTCGGAATGACTCTTGATTCAAATCCTTGCATACATACTAGGGCACTGGCAACTACAATATCAGATAAAATTTCCCTTTTACTATGCCTTGGTGGACATCCAGACTATGCAACAGTGATCTGCAGTCATACTAAAAAGTTACTAAGGCCCTTTTAGCAAATCTAGTTTGTGCATATCCTGCGATCTTGTTCTACAACGAATTCATTTTGGATCAAGGGAAGCGTTTGAAAAAAAGTAATTTTGAGCTATCTCTTGCCTCACATTTTATAGAGTTATAAATTGCTCTAGATGACAAAAATGGAGGGAATTTAAGCTGCGTAAACTTCCTTGTCAGAAATAAAACTAGAAATGGAGTAAAGTGAACTCCAAATGCTATGGAATGCACTCCAATAATCTTTGGGTTTTGAATCTACACCTTTCACATTTGGAAATCTGCACAACTTTAAGGAGTATAGATCTAGCGCTTGGACCGCCTGGGGAAAACTACTGCCGTCTCAATAAAGATATCTCTAGTTATTCATCAAATCTAATTTCTCTTTTCCTGTTATCATTGCTTTCCCTGAGTGGCTTTTCTATTTTGATCAAGAAATGAAGCTCGTCAGTGTTCAAGTAAATTCGTTCACCTTCCAGTCATTATTTATGCCATGTGTTTTCATAAATTTTACTTCAGCATCCCTCATGGCTGTAATGAGGACTGAAATCTAGTTATGCATTTTAAATTTTAGGAGATGTTAAAACATATCAATTACATTTCCTGTGCTTAGTGATGTTAAAATCTAAAACTTAGTTAGTTTGAATTAATTGGATATGAGTGCATGAGTATATCTCTATAGGTTATTTTTTTTACTCTCAAGTGAATAGCTCATATGAAACGTTCAAAGATTGGATTTGTCATCTAATAAAATTCAGTCCTACTACAGAAAGTCATTACATTTGATACAAAATTCATATAGTATCAGTAAATTATTAAGGGATGAAAATATATGTTATCCAACGACCCATGGTATAATAATAGTAGTAATATTATGATTATTGTTATTATTATTATTATTATTATTATTAATTCAAAATGGAACAGTTGGTTAGTCAAATGTCCAAACTTTATAATAATGTTATTATCTATTGTAATTCCTTTGTTGGAATGGTTAAATCATTAGGTAAGTTAATTTGTTATATATACATATCTTTTATTCAATTGTCATTTTAAGGCAAATGTGAATCAAATATTATAATTAAGTTAAGTGATTCAATTAGATTAAATTGTTGAAATTTAATTGGTTAAACCATTTGATCTATCTATAGTTTGAAAGGAATAAAATAAAGAAAATTAGTTGATATAGATTGTGTTTAATTAAAGAAAAATTGACATGTTTATATAGTTAATGTTGATAAATTTGTTGTAATTTTTTGAGCTATTGGTAACAATTTTGTTAAGATGAAATTGACAAGAAGTTTTGGAATTAGGTTTACAACATGGTCATAGGTAATCAGTTATTAGAAAATTTGGTTTATTATGAATTCCGATTGCATTAGGTAAGTAAAATTATGTGTATGAGTGAAACATTGGTCCTAATGGGGTTTCTTGTGCAAGTTGTTATGGTGTTAATCTAGAGGCTTAGGATGACATATTTAACATGTGGATAGGTGTTTAAGAATTACGATGTTATAATGGGCATGTTTCTCTAGTTAAATATGAGACATAATATATTATGAATGAAGAATCACTTAAGTTGGAAATGCATTTTGTGGTGGTACTATTCTCTGGATGAGGTACTTATTCATTTGTACAGGTATTGTGTCAGTTTAGTCGTAGTTGTCTTATGGGGAGACTTGAAATGGTAAAAGAGTAATGAATTATAATGCTATAGGCATTAGTTTATGAATGATGTTCTTATGATTATGTTTTGGTAATATCTTGCAATGACTATGAATACTTATTGTTATGATGCTCTATTTGATGGTTAGGGTTTACTAGGTGCTAGTAATGAGAGTGGCTTTCAATGTGGGGCCTGCGCCCAAAGTGGCTGTCAGGATAAACCATTGAAAGTAGTTAATTAAGTGATAACCTAAAAAGAATTAGGGGGAAAGGGTATATTACACATTAAACAAGATAAATGGATTTCCTTTCCTAGGCCAATAGTGCTCGTTTAGACTAAGGATGGGTTGAGAAGGCCTGGTTGGCATAATTGACTTCCTTGTCCTCACGAAAGGAAGGTTGATTCTACATGTGTCACCCTATGGGGCCGGCGCCTAGTGAGAGGCTATTAGGATAACCATAGATGGAGACCGATGCTTAGTGAGAGGCTGTCAGGATAACCCATGCTAGGACTGTGCGATGACACTCTCCCTACAGTAGCCTAGCATTCCTTGTTTGGTCTCTCCCCATTTGTTGTGTGTTGCCTCTGGAAGTGATGTTATGTTGTTTGTGATATTGTCATGTGTTGTATTGGAGTCTTGGGTATTATTTGTTCATGTTAGTCTTTTGTCTACCTGACTGTAGTTGTTTTGGGACCTTATGCTAACTCCTAGCTCGGGGGGTGGACCTCAGGGTTCCACATGGTCAGGTGGAAGAGCTTTTATATCCATTGGTTTTTCCTTGCCGAAGTTCATGTGCAAAGAAGATATATCTTAATTTTTAGACATTTGACCTTGTACCAGTTTGAGGGAGATGATTATGTATACTCTTGTACTAGTTTTGTGTATTAGTTCATTCATAATGCATGTAATTTGATGTAGTCAGAAGATAACAATGTAAAAATGTAATGATGTACTTATGTTTAAGGAAATGTTGTAATTGTGTATTAGATCATGTTGACTATCTTGCTAGTGTCATGAATTGATGATGTATATATTTATTCAATCAATGCATTAGATTTAGAATGGTCTACTGATGTAGTTAATGATGCACGTTAGATTATGTTAAATGGATGATAAGTAATGCAACCCTGAAACCTTAGAGTAACAAGTTGACAATTTTAAGGATGTGAAATGAATGTTAAACATTGCTTTGTTATCTTATTCATTTAAAAAATAATAATATCTTGTTTCATATAGCATAGTTGTGATGTTCTCTAAGGTGTTCATGGCAGGGTGTTACATCTGGTATCGGAGCCAAGTGTCTAACATTGGGTACTCTGGTTTTATATGAGCCCATTAAGTTCTACTAGTTGCTTAAACTTTGAAGATTATGTTCATTCGTAGTCCTCGCCTAACAACCTGAAGTTGTTCTTTGGTGGTGTTGTCGAGGAAGATGCCTAGAGTTTGAGGTCGAGGATGTGGACAAGGTAGGGGATGTGGGAGAGGTGGTGACAATATCCCTCCTCCTAGTTCTCCTCATGAGAGTGCTCAGGAAGGTGGGGGTGAGAATCAGGAGAATCAGGGTCAGCTAGAGGGAGCTCAGCTACGTCAGCTACTTGAGGAGGTCCTTGCTCGTCTAGGTCCTAGGTAGGAGATTGATCAGCCAGAAGAGAGAGAAAGAGAACAATCTCCTAGGAGGAGAGAAATGATAGCTAAACATGAAGCTATTCTTGTAGGCCACATGAGAGACCTTATGAGAGAATGTCCTCCCACTTTTGATGGTTCTGGTAGCGGTATGGAAGTAGAGACATGGATAATAGATCTGGAGAGGTGTTTTTCCACGCATCCGTATGGTAGCAACACCAAGGCGAGATGCGCCATCATGCATCTTAGAGGTTTCACTTCTACATGGTGGTGACTAGAGGAATAAAAGTTACATCTAGATATTGGCACAGTATCTTGGGAACTATTTCTAAAAAGGTTCAGAGCTCTATTCTTATCAGACCACTGGAGGCAATGACGAGCTGACAAGTTCCATGGGTTGAGATAGATGGCCATGATAGTGGAATAGTATGAGTATAGGTTCTATGAGCTCAAGCAGTATGCAAGCATTGGGAATGACAAGGCCATGCTGGTTCAACACTTCATTAGAGGCCTAAATACTCGATTAGTGGAGTTCGTGTCTTCAAGATGAATACCATGGAGGTGGCAGTCAAGAAGGCAAGTCTGGTAGAGGAGAACTTGACCATGGCCCTAGGGGGTCATACAAGTGTGTGGATCGGTAGTGCATCTCAAGTAGGTTCTAGGTTCTGAGGTGGTCAGTCTCAAATAGTAGGTAACTTGAGGAGTTATCATGCACCTACTAAGAGTGGACAGTAGCAACAACAATATTCCTAGATGAAACTGAGGAACTCTCAATTTCAGCAAGGTAGTAGGTTTTAGTTCAGAAAAGATCAAAGTTGGCAGAGAGTTAGGTGTGATCATGCTAGTCAGCCAGTGCAGAGCACATAGTCTACAGCTAGTAAGGGAAGTTTCCAGTAATCAAATGTTCCTGTAGGCGGTGGAGGATTTGGCAGGGGAACATGATGTTTCTCTTGGGGCCAGCAGGGCCATATTGCCAGGCAGTGTCTGCGGAAGAATACTACAGGATTTGGTCAGAGGCCCGCAGCTTCAGAGCCAACTGTGGGGGATGCAGGCAAGTCACATAGGGTGTTTGCGATGGTAGATAACCGCCAAGCAGAGCATCAAGGCACCGTTGTGGAGACTACAAGTGTCTTGCAAGGTATTACTATTTCTGTTCTTTTCGACTCTAGTGCTTCAGATTCTTTCATTTCCCCTTCTTTAGTGGAGTGTTGTGGATTGGTGGCAACAGAGCAAGATGTTAGGTGGTAGGTAGAATTGGCCTTTGGATCTAGAGTAATAGTTGAGTCCCTTGTGTATGGTTGTGGGTTGAGGATAGGTCCTTTATCTACCACGGTGGATCTTTGCATCATACCCCTAGGATCCTATGATATAATGTTGGGTATGGATTGGTTGGATGCTCATTGAGTAGTGATAGATTGTCGACACAAGTCAGTGTAGTGTGTAGATGATTTAGGTAGTGAGGTAGAAGTGGTTGGTATTCAGAGACCCATCTCTTTGCATATGATTTTTGTAATACAGTTGAAGAGATGTATGCGTCAAGGATATGAGTTGTTTGCTGTAATGGTTAATGAATTGGATTTTGGGGAGAATAGGGAGGCATCCCTCGATGATCATCCTATTCTCAAGGAGTATGCAGATGTCTTTCCTAGTGAGATCCCAGGAATGCCACCTTAGCGTGATATTGACTTCAAGATAGACCTTGTTCCTGGAGTAGAACCTATTTCACGAGCTCCATACCGGATGACTACCCAAGAGCTTAAGGAGCTTCAGTTGTAGCTAGAGGAGTTGTTAGCAAAGGGGTTCATATGTCCTAGTGTCTCTCCGTGGGGAGCACCTGTTATTTTTGTGAAGAAGGGCTGATCTCTTCAGTTGTGTATTGACTATCAACAGCTTAATAAGGTGACTGTGAAGAACAGATAGCCCTTGCCACAAATTGATGACCTCTTTGATCAGATCAAGGGGGCTAAGGTGTTTTCAAAGATAGACCTAAAGTTGGGTTATCATCAGTTGTGTATCTTTGAGGCAGACATCCACAAGACAACATTTCGTACTCGTTACGGGCATTATGAGTTTACTATTGTGCCATTTGGGTTGACAATGCACCGTCGGTGTTTATGGGTCTGATGAATGGTGTATTTCACACCTATCGCGATAGATTTGTTCTTGTATTCTTGGATGACATATTGATTTACTCAAGGTCTATGGAGGAGCACGAGGAGCATTTGCGATAGGTTTTACAGTGTTTAAGAGAAAATTAGCTATATGCAAACCTGGCTAAATGCAAATTCTTTCAAACAGAAGTGAAATATTTGGGGCATGTTATTTCTGATAAGGGCATTGCTATAGATCCTTCAAAGATTCAGCCATCATGGATTGGTTTGCACCCACTAATGTATCAGAGGTTCACAGTTTCATGGTTTAGCAGGCTATCATCGATGATTTGTGCAAGGATTTTTGAAGATAGCTCATCCTATAACTTCTCTCCAGAGGAAAGGGAAGAAGTTCATTTGGACAGAGCAGTGTCAAGCAGCCTTTCAGACTCTTAATGAATGGTTGACTAGTGCACCCATTTTGGTAGTTCCTGATCCTACCAGAGATTTTTTGGTGTGTACTGATGCATCCTTGGAAGGGTTAGGAGCAGTTTTAATGCAGGATGGTCATGTGATAGCCTATGAGTCTCAGAAACTCAAGGATCACGAGTTGAACTATCCCACACATGATCTAGAGTTAGCTGCCATCGTGCATGCATTAGTGAGATGGAGACATTTTTTATTGGGTCATCGGTTTGAGCTGCACAGTGATCACTATAGTTTACAGTCATTTTTACGCAGCCAAACCTGAATGCAAGATAGAGGCGGTGGATGGAGTTTCTATGTGAGTATGATTTTGAGGTAAAATATATCCAAGGTAAGGAGAATGTGGTGGCAGATGCTCTTAGTCAGCGAAGACATGAGCTTTCATTAGTCACTCTTAGAGTGGATTTGAGAGGTCAGATTCTTGCAGCACTCCCTACTGATAGATGTTATCAGGAAGTGAAGACAGAAGTTGAGTCTGGTAGACCCTTGGAGGGTAGATTTGCTAGGTATTCTCTTGAGTTAGATGGTCTTTTGTGGCATTTAAGTTGCATTTATGTTCCTTCTACAGAGGATCTTCGTACCCTAATCATGTCAGAGGTATATCGGGCACCTTATTTTGCTCATTCGGGTGTCAAGAAGATGTATGAAAATCTCTGTCAGATATATTTTTTGGCTGAAATGAAGAGGGATATTGCTGATTTGTTTTGAGATGTATAGAATGTCAGAGGGTTAAGGTAGAACATCAGCATCCTGCGGGTCTTCTTCAACCACATCTTATTCCGGAATGGAAATGGGATATCATTTCAATAGACTTTATAGTCATTTTACCTGTATCCTCTCATCCTCATGACACAATAATGGTCACTGTGGACAGGTTGAGGAAAGTAGCACACTTCTCTCCTATCCGATCTTCATATAATGCTTCATCTGTGGCCAAAATTTTCATGGAGGACATAGTCATATTGCATGGAATTCCTCGCAAGATCATCTCTGATAGAGATCCAGTGTTCACTTCAGCTCTTTGGACATCCCTTCAGCATGCATTGGGGACTCAATTGAACTTCAGTTCAGCTTATCACCTAGAGACTGATGGGAAAACTGAGAGGGTCAATCAGGTCCTTAAGGATATGTTCAGAATGTATGTCATGGATCAACAAAACTGTTGGCAAGATTATCTGTACATAGTGGAGTTTGCGTACAATAATGGGTATCATAGTTCCATAGGTATGTCTCCTTTTTAGGCTCTGTATGGTTGTCCTTGTCAAACCTCACTGAGTTGGGATCGTTTGGAGGACAGAGTTCTCCTAGGACCAGAAATGCTCCAAGAGATGGAGCATCAGGTTGATCGTATCAGAGAGCATCTGGTGGCAGCACAGGATAAATAGAAGAAATATGCAGATGCTCATAGGGTTGATCGTCAATTCTTGGTTGGTGATCAGGTGTGTCCGTGAAAGAGTCTGATCCATTCTGAAAAACACTCTAAGCTCGCACTGCACTTCGTGGGGCCATTCGAGGTTTTGGAGAGAATTGGTCTTGTTGCATACTGTCTTGCTTTGCCGCCTAGCTTGTTGCACATCCATGATGTATTTCATGTTTCCATTCTTAGACCATATCATCCAGATATTTCTCATGTTCTTGATTGGAATGCTTTACAGGTAGAGGACGGGCAGCTAGCTTTGGAGCTCGTAGGCATTTTGCAGCATAGGAGACTCGTTCTTAGGGGTAGCGTCATAGAGCAGGTAAGGGTCCAGTGGGATCCTAATGATGAGGTTTCGGCTACCCAGGAAGACACATTCTGGATGTGAGAGTTATATCCATATTTGTTTGCAAGCTTCCAAGAGTAAGCCTGATCCTAGGGGGGAGGATGTAGTGCCCCTCACTTTGCCTTCTGTCAGACTGATAGTTTGTTTAGTAGGATTGGACATTCATTATCTTAGATTGTTTGATGATGGATTCTTTGTTTGGTTGCTTGTTTACCTTCATGGTCATTGTCTTGTCGTCTGATCATTCTTGTCGGTCAGGTAATGTTCCACCATGAGGTTTAACTAGGCCGGAAAGTGTTTAAGTGTGAGTGGTAAAATTGTTGCATTTAAATAGAACTATTAGATTGAGAATATAATGTTGATAAATGAATATAATTGTTTTAATATAAATTACAGTTATATAGGAAATAAATTTGATAAGTAATAGTATATGGGTAATTTTGAGTTGTTACATATAATAATCAGTTACAATAAATAAAACAAGTTGTAAATTAAATTGTAATTTGTAATATTACAATTTAATAAATAAAATAAATTATATTAAAGTTGTAAATGAATAAAATTAGAAAGGACATAAAATGCATAAATAAATAAATATAAATAATCATAAATTTTGTAAAGAAATGTATAGTAATATTAAAAATAAAAAAATAAATAAAAATGTCATGATTATCATGACATTGGATCATGTGTCGGTATCCTTCAAAGGTGGAAGGAAGAATCTGGAATAGAGGGGGGTTTTGCCTCTAAAAAGGATGCATTCTGAATAGGTAAGAGAGGAGGCAGGAGTAGGAGACTGGAGAGCTAGAGGATTGAAGCTTAGAATAGTATTTTGCTCACAACCAGCCAAGTGAAAGGAAACTAGGTTCCATGACTCATTTGATCTCTCTCTCTCTCTCTAAAATGTATTTAATTGTTCCTATATAGAAATCTTGATTGATTCATTTTTCAACAACCCTCATTGCTCATCGATCTCAACAAAGTGTCAGATTCTTCTTATGCCAAATGTAATTGCTTCCTAGAATTTCTCTTAAATCATTCCATATGGTGATTGTCTGCTATAATGTATTCGTTGAATAACTCCAATTCTACTTGATCCCTTCATAGTTAATCTGCATGCACCTGCTCACCTCTGTATTGATATTTGAGAGAAGAACATAGGTTGTCTAGCGTTGTTAGGATTCAAATCCAAAAGAAGTGCCGCTGATAATACTTTAAGCCTATATTTATAAATGTGATATGTAGTTAGCATATTACGCATCTTTACATCCAGTGCAGATTTAACAGGAAGCACAATGATAAAAGGTGCCTGATAAACCAAAGGTAGTATACAATGTAAAATACCTTACAATACCTTTTAAAAGAAACTAAGATCTGTTGATAATTGAGAGGGGGGGTGAATCAATTATCCTAATTATTTCTTCTTCTGAACTTTCTTATTAATCAATGCAGCATTAATTCAAACAAGCAAACATTACCATGAAATGAAAAACAAATGACACAGTATTTTTGACGTGGAAACCCTGTTAAGGGAGAAAACCATGGGGTGATTAACCCAAAGATTATTCTCTGTTAGAAGAATAAGGAATTACAAAATGGCACTTGCCAATTAGGGCTCACTGCCCGAGCACACTGCTCACAAAGGAGGCACACTGCCTACAAGGAGACATATTGTCTACAAAAGAATGTTATACAATACTTGAACTGATTGGAAGCATCCACATATGCTGGAGTTCAGTTCCGGTTAGGCTCAGTACACTGATCTGCTGCACTTCATCTTTCCTCTTCTCTTTATTCTGCTTTCCTTTCACATACCGGATCTTTCTTACTGCTTCTGCTCTGCTCTACACTTATTCGCATATTTCATCACACAACAACTCCTCTCACAACTAAATCCATCGTGCATATATATCCGCACAAGTAATTTCATCACCTTTCTAGTCGGCACCTGGAATAGTCAATCTTTTCACTAATTCTGATCTGTCGGCTGAATCCTACCACATCAAGTAATGCGGATCAAGCATATACTTGTAGAAATCATTAATCATGTTAGCCAAGTATGATTCATGCCTTCATAGCCTTTAACACCATCAGTAACACATCCGGAAGGTAGTCTGATGTTCTGTCAGTCGGTTCTTCCTCTGTTCACACTGTCACTCAGGAATCCAGTACTCAACTATTCATATCTTTTTCCTCATCTATCACTGGAGGCTAAATCCTTGGAATATACCACTCAAGGTAGTCCTCTTGACTTCCCCAAATCCACACTCCACCAAGATACTTCCTCTGAGAGATCCGGACTAGTCTGTCAGACCTTGCCACATGCTCTGTTCTTGTTCACCGGACCACAATAATCTTCATTCTGACTTCCGGTAGAGACACACCATGACTTGCGGATATGTGGGATGACCTTTGTTGCCATCAATGACAACAACCATGAATCCATATAGTGTCTCTTGCCAACAATATCATCCTTGAAATAAATCGGCCTATGATTGTAGTGTGATCCTGAATACCTGGCTTATGCTTGTCTATTGCATTTGCAAATCACATTACTTGAAAGTTTCTATTAGTCTTTACAGCAGCACCATTCTTTTGTGCGATCTACTAATCGAATTCATAGGAAGTTCTAAATTTCTTCTTAGTTTATCCTTTGGGGTGCATATTCTTCAATCATTGCAAATTTTGAGATGATCCTCATTGCACCTATATACACGCCTGAGGGAAGGATATTAGTAAAACCTCTTTATAATCATTAAGCTCAGAAGCCAAGATTTAAATGATTCATTATTAACACTATTTATGAAGTGATTATAGATTCTCTGGACAATGGATAGAAATGTGAAGTTATATGATGAATTTTGGCCCAGATCAAGCAGGAATGATTCCTGTGTTTTTTTTAGTTAGGATCCACATCAAATAAAAAATGTCGCTGCTTTATTCCTAAGCCTTAATCACATGTGAGCTTCAGTCCCAAGAAAATGTATCCATAAAACTAGCATAGATTTAATAGATATCTCAGTGATAAAGTTAGGATAGCCACTTGAGGGCCGTGCGGCCAAGAAGATCAGCTATGCAATTTTATAGGTCTTCATAGTTACAGATTGGATCCTCAAAATGCTGCACAATTCCCTTATTATTCGGAACAACTCTTGATTCAAATCCTTGCATACATATTAGGGCATTGGAATTTACAATATCAGATAAAATTTCTCTTTTACTATGCCTTGGTGGACGTCCAGACCTTGTAACAGTGATCTGCAGTCATACTAAAAAGTTACTAAGGCCCTTTTAGCAAGTCCAGTTTGTGCATATCTTGCGATCTTGTTCTACAACAAATTCATTTTGGATCAAGGGAAGCAGTTGAAAAACAACTAATTTTGAGCTATCTCTTGCCTCACATTTTATAGAGTTATAAATTGCTCTAGATGACAGAAATGGAGGGAATTTAAGATGCGTAAACTTCCTTGTCAAAAATAAAACTAGAAATGGAGTAAAGTGAACTCCAAATGCTATGGATTGCACTCCAATAATCTTTGGGTTTTGAATCTACACCTTTCACATTTGGAAATCTACACAACTTTAAGGAGTATAGATCTGGCGTTTGGACCGCCTAGGGAAAACTACTGCCATCTCAATAAAGATATCTCTAGTTATTCATCAAATATGATTTCTCTTTTCCTGTTATCATTGCTTTCCCTGAGTGGCTTTTCTATTTTTATCAGGAAATGAAGCTCGTCAGTGTTCAAGTAAATTCGTTCACCTTTCGGTCATTATTTATGCCACGTGCTATCATAAATTTTACTTCAGCGTCCCTCATGGCTATAATGAGGACTGAATTCTAGTTATGCATTTTAAATTTTAGGAGATGTTCAAACATATCAATTAGATTTCCTGTACTTAGTGATGTTAAAATCTAAAATTTAGTCAGTTTCAATTAATTAGATATGAGTGTGAGTATATCTCTATAGGTTATTTTTTTTACTCTCAATTGAATAGCTCATATAAAACGTTCAAAGATTAGATTTGTCATCTAATAAAATTTAGTCCTACTACAAAAAGTCATTACATTTGATACAAAATTTATACAGTATCAGTAAATTATTAAGGGATAAAAATATATGTTATCCAATGACCCATGGTATAATAATAGTAGTAATATTATGATTATTGTTATTAATATTATTATTATTATTATTAATTCAAAATGGAACAGTTGGTTAGTCAAATGTCCAAACTTTATAATAATGCTATTATCTATTGCAATTCCTTTGTTGGAATGGTTAAATCATTAGGTAAGTTAATTTGTTATATATATACATATCTTGTATTCAATTGTCATTTTAAGGCAAATGTGAATCAAATATTATAATTGAGTTAAGTGATTCAATTAGATTAAATTATTGAAATTTAATTGGTTAAACCATTTGATCTATCTATAGTTTGAAAGGATTAAAATAAAGAAAATTAGTTGATATAGATTGTGTTTAATTAAATAAAAATTGACATGTTTATATAGTTAATGTTGATAAATTTGTTGTAATTTTTGAGCTATTGGTAACAATTTTATTAAGATGAAATTGACAAGAAGTTTTGGAATTAGGTTTACAACATGGTCATAGGTAATCGGTTATTAGAAAATTTGGTTTATTATGAATTCCAATTGCATTAAGTAAGCAAAATTATGTGTATGAGTGAAACATTGGTCCTAATGGGGTTTCTAGTGCAAGTTGTTATGGTGTTAATCCAGAGGCTTAGGATGACATATTTAACATGTGGATAGGTGTTTAAGAATTATGATGTTATAATGGGTATGTTGCTCTAGTTAAATATGAGACGTAATATATTATGAATGAAGAATAACCTAAGTTGGGAATGCATTTTGTGGTGGTACTATTCTCTAGATGAGGTACTTATTCATTTGTAAATATATTGTGTCCATTAGTCATAATTGTCTTATGGGGAGACTTGAAATGGTAAAAGAGCAATGAATTGTAATGCTATAGGCATTGGTTTATGAATGGTGTTCTTATGATTATGTTTTGGTATGCAAGAGGTTTAATGTCTTGCAATGACCGTGAATACTTATTGTTATGATGCTCTGTTTGATGGTTTGGGTTTACTAGGTGCTAGCAAGGAGAGTGGCTTTCAATGTGGGGCCGACGCCCAAAGTGGCTGTCAGGATAACCCATTGAAAGTAGTTAATTAAGTGATAACGTAAAAAGAATTAGGGGGAAAGGGTAGATTACACATTAAACAAGATAAATGGATTTCCTCTTCTAGGCCTATAGTGCTCATTTAGACTAAGGATGGGTTGAGAAGGCCTGGTCGACATAATTGACTTCCTTGTCCTCACGAAAGGAAGGTCAATTCCGCATGTGTCACCCTATGGGGCCGACGCCTAGTGAGAGGCTGTCAGGATAACCATAGATGGGGGCCGACACCTAGTGAGAGGTTGTCAGGATAACCCATGCTAGGACCGTGCGATGACAATCTCCCTACAGCAGCCTAGCATTCCTTGTATGGTCTCTCCCCATTTGTTGTGTGTTGCCTCTAGAAGTGATGTTATGTTGTTTGTGATATTGTCATGTGTTGTATTGGAGTCTTGGGTATTGTTTGTTCATGTTAGTCTTTTGTCTACCTGACTGTAGTTGTTTTGGGACCTTATGTTAACTCCTAGCTTGGGGGTGGACCTTAGGGTTCCACATGGTTGAGTGGAAGAGATTTTATATCCATTGGTTTTCCCTTGCCGAAGTTCATGTGTAGAGAAGATATATCTTAATTTTCAGACATTTGACCTTGTACCAGTTTGAGGGAGATGATTATGTATACTCTTGTACTAGTTTTGTGTATCAGTTCACTCATAATGCATGTAATCTGATGTAGTCAGAAGATGACAATGTAACAATGTAATGATGTACTTATGTTTAAGGAAATGTTGTAATTGTGTACTAGATCATGTTGACTATCTTACTGGTGTCATGAATTGATGATGTATATATTTATTCAATCAATGCATTAGATTTAGAATGGTCTACTGATCTAGTTAATGATGCACGTTAGATTATGTTAAATTGATGATAAGTAATGCAACCCTGAAACCTTAGAGTAACAAGTTGACAATTTTAAGGATGTGAAATGAATGTTAAACATTGCTTTGTTATCTTATTCATTGAAAAAAAAAAATATCCTGTTTCATATAGCATAGTTGTGATGTTCTCTAAGGTGTTCATGGCGGGGCGTTACAATGTATCTATGTGAAAATGTGTGTGAATCTCCTTGTATACATGTGTGGTGTATAAATACCATCTTGGCATGTAAAGCCACATCAAGGCCAAGTGCAAGCCGATCATAAGTCACGTATGTTTGTGTTTTTAGAAGACCATTCGAGCATTGCAATGGACATGTATGGATAGTCCATAATTGATATAGGGAAGGCCACAAGTCTTGGTTAAGTTCAGTCTCATTATTTTGGTCTATGAATAGACTTTAAAATAATCTCTTTCCTTTTATTGTCCTTCTCTTCATGGTTAGACGACCTCATAGTTTAGAGGTTCACTCAATTTGATATTTATATAATGCTATCTAGCTGTGGTAAGAAGAATACTCTAGAAAATACTTTTTATGGATAGGTTGCAAGTCATTAATATTGCATTGATCCTTAAGGGTTTTAAGGAACTTGATAATAGCATGTTTCCTTTTATATATTTCACTTATGCCCAAGTTAGCATCCAATTTATGGTGTCGATATTTTATCATTAGTATCAATGTATGTCGATCTGTTATTGTTAATATCAATGTATTATTGTAGTGTCGATGTTACTATGTGGGTATAGATCCACAATTTTAAACTAGATTTATTCTTGTATTATTGTATTCCAATTCAAAGGTAGTAGTATTGATGTAGGAGCATCCAGTGGTGTAAGGGCAATCTTGCATCACCCAAAAAAAAGATGTGTTTCAAAATTGTTGATGTTCTTTCCATTTCATTTCACAATTTGTGGTTTTGGTTCCATAATCGCTTGAATAATGATGTAGAACTTTCAGTTTTTTTAAAATGCTAAAAATAGCAACTTGCTATTTTTAGAAAGTTTGCATTTGGGCACGGATTGAAGTAAAAATTTACAGGAAGCTTTGTAACTGAAAAATAAGACCTTTGTCGAAGGAAACACACAAAGATCATTTACGAACTGAAATATATTAAAGTTTCTGTTTCTTGAAAAATGCCTGAAAATTATTCAAACTCAGGTTTGAGGCACTGAACGGCCCCGTACGGGCCTGAAAATAGTCAGAACTAGAAAAACTGGTTCTTAATGTATAGAGTACTCCATGAGCTTTCCAACGAATAAAATAGTTCATCAATCGGACACTCGGATCAAAAGTTATGGCTCTTGGAAGTTGATGTATTTTTGGAGGGAGATGCAAATTTTGAAATTAGGTTGTTGGCCGCCAAAAAGGCTATTAATAACCATTTTTGGGAACCCTGGGCAGTAGTAGCTTTAAGGGAGAAAATGTGGAGTCAAGAATAGGTGGGAAAACATAAACCCTAGCTGATTTAAGGTTATAGAAGGTAGATGATTCTAGAGTCTTGTGAGAGGAAGCTGTAATGTGTTGTAGCCTATGGAGGGTTGATTCCTCTGATTGTATTTGATCTTTTGTAATGTAATAATTTGTTCAAATCAATAAAATAAAGTTCCATTTTCTATGTGTAATTTCTATTTTTGCGTGTTTTATGATTTACCCCTTCATCAAGTGGTATCAGAGCAAGGGTTCTTGAGTGTGTAGACAGATCACCAACCGTGAGGTAGTTTGCACTAGGACTTGAGGTTTTTGGGTTTGTTACAGAGATCAAGATGCCTCCATGAAGAAATTGTATTGGGAGGAATGCTTTGACGGAAGATGGTTTTAGAGCCCTGCAAAGGCAAATCGATGCATTGCAAGAGGAGCTACGAAGAGGGTTTGAGCTGAGAACAATAGAAGAAAGTGAAGAGGAAGCTGAAGAAGAGCTATTTGAGGAAGAACAAGAAGCTATAGGAGATCCTGCAGAAGTTAGGTTGCTGAGGGCCATTTCTAAGATTGGAAAGAGGCCCAGGATCAAAATTTCTACATATTTTGGAGATTTGAATCCGGAACAACTTATTGATTGGATCAATGACATGGAGGAGTATTTTGAGTATGAAGATGTGGAGGATCCAGATTGGGTCAAGTTTGCAAAAATAAAGTTGAAGGGCCATGCCAGTATTTGGTGGAAGGAGGTCCAATTAGAGAGGAATATAAGAGGAAAAGGAAAGATCACCACATGGGATTAGATGCTGGAGAAACTGAAGAAGCAGTTCATTCCTGTGGACTATGAGATGGAGTTGCTGAAGAAGCTGCAAGGACTGAAGCAAGGTATCAAGTCTGTTAATGAGTATACAGAAGAGTTTTATAAAATTACTATCAGGACAGGCCATGCAGAGCCCAACAAGGAGAAGGTAGCCCATTACATTAATGGGTTGAGACCGAGTATTCAAGAGGAGCTGAGCCTGGTCAGAATGACCACCATAGAAGATGCGTACCAATTTTCCCTAAAGGTGGAAGGGAAGCTGAATAAAAGATTTGATAGCAAACAAAGGGGAAGAGGTCAAGGCATAAGGATGGTGGAAGACCCTATGGAGGCTGTAATGAAGATCAAAAGAAAAGTGAAGAAGCTGGTACTAGTCAAAATCAGAGAGGGGATAATGCCTATCGCCCTCGTGACCAGAACAATGGTGAGCAAAGAGGAAGAGGAAGAGGCAGACTTGGGCAAGGACCTGGAAGAGGAGGTTTCAGAGGAACCTATTTCCAATGTGGAGAAGAAGGGCATCAAGCATACGAGTGTCTGTAACATCAAGGAAGGACAAATAGAAGACCTAAAAGTAATGCACGAGTTGCACATGTAGATGAAGATGCACAATCTGAGTGTTTTGAAGATGATGAAAGGGGAGAAACCCTAGTTGTCAGAAGAACTTTGTTGAATGAGGAGAAAGAACCCAATCAGAGGAAGAGTTTATTCCGCATAAGGTGCAAATGTGAAGGTAAGTGTTGTGACATTATTATTGATAGTGGATGTACTGACAATCTTGTTTCAGAGGAGATGGTTGACAAGTTGAAGTTGACAAGAATAAAGCATCCACATCCATACCAGATTGCATGGTTGTAGAAGGACCACAGAGCTTTGGTCAATGAGTAGTGTTTAGTGAAGTTCAAGATTGGGGACTACCATGATGAGGTGCTGTGTGATATCATACCGATGGATGCATGTCATATGTTGTTGGGGAGGCCATGGTAGTATGATAGGAGCACTGTCCATGATGGCCATCCAAACACATATTTCCTAACAAAGAATGGAGTTCGTCATAAGTTGAAGCCCTTGAAGGAGGTGGAAGAAAAGGTATGTAGTACTACCAGAATTTGCTTGGTAGATGGTCAGAAATTTTTGGAAGGTATGAAGCATGAGCGTCATTGCTTTGCATTGATTCCTAAGATTAGTCAAGAGAAATGTGAAGATGTACCAACAAAAGTTTCAGATATGTTAGAAGAATTTTAGGATATTATCTCTGATAATGTACTAGAAGATTTACCACCAGTGAGGAAGATAAGTCACCAAATGGATTTGATACTAGGAGCTAGTTTGCCGAATAAGGTAGACCACAGAATGACTCTTGCAGAGAGTGAAGAGCTGAACAGACAAGTTCAAGAGCTGTTAAGGAAGGGACTGATAAGGGAGAGCCTAAGTCCATGTACGGTACCTGCAGTACTAGCACCAAATAAAGATGGAGAATGGAGAATGTGTACAGATTCTTGAGCCATCAATAAGATCACGATCAAGTACAGATTCCCATTGCCCAGAATGGATGACATAATGGACTGTTTGAGTGGAGCCAAGTACTTCACAAGGATTGACCTGAAGAGTGGGTATCACCAGATCCGTATCAGAGAAGGAGACGAACAGAAGACAACCTTCTACACCAAAGAAGGTTTGTATGAGTGGTTAGTCATGCCATTTGGGCTAACCAATGCACTGAGCACATTCATGTGGCTCATGAACGAGGTATTGAAAGAATTTTTGGGAAGTTTTGTTATTGTTTATTTGGATGATATTTTGATTTTCAATATGACTTGGGATGAGCATCTGATGCATATCAGAAGAGTTTTAGAGAAGCCAAGAGAAGAGAAGTTGTTGATTAATTTGAAGAAATGTAGTTTTGCAAAGAAAGAGTTGGTATACCTAGGATTTGTTGTCTCAGAGGAAGGCCTTAAGATGGACCCAAAGAAGGTGAGGGCTATCATTGAATGGCCTACACCAAGGAGTGATTTTGAGGTAAGATCTTTTCATGGTTTGGCATGTTTTTACAAAAAGTTTATCAATAATTTTAGTAGCATTTGTGCAGCCCTAACTGAGACAATGAGAGGGGATAGAAAAGAGTTTATATGGACTAAAGGAGCAGACTAAAGCTTTGATACATTGAAGCAGTAATTCACAAAGCAACTTGTTTTGGCATTTCTAGATTTCAATAAGGTATTTCAGGTAGATTGTGATGCTAGTGGTAGTGCTATAGGAGCTGTTTTGAGTCAAGAAGGTAAGCCCATTGCCAATTTTAGTGAGAAGCTTAATGATGCCAAGAAAAGTATTCTATTTATGATTAGGAGTTTTATGTAATAGTTTAGGCTTTGAAGAAATGGAGATGTTATTTGTTGCTAAAGGAGTTTGTTTTATATACTGATCATCAGGCTTTGCAGTGTCTTAATAGTCAAGGAAAGTTAAATCAAAGGCACTTAAAATGGGTTGAGTTTTTACAAAGCTATACTTTGTTTTGAAGCACAGGAGTGGGAAGTCTAATAAAGTTGCAGATGCCTTGAGCAGAAGGCAAAATTTGTTGATAGAAATGAAGATAGAGGTTGTTGGGTTTGATGAGCTCAAAAGTTTGTATCCAGAAGATCTAGATTTTACAAAGGCCTAGAAAGCTTTTTTGGAACCTGTTACTTTGGACAAGACAAAATGGTTAGATTTCATAATCCAAGATGGCATGTTGTTTAGAGGAAGCCAGTTGTGCATTCCAAGGAGTTCCATGAGAGAGAACCTGATTAAGGAGAAGCATATTGGAGGATTGGCTAGACACTTTGGTCGAGATAAGACCATTGCTATTGTTGGTGAAAATTATTATTGGCCACAGTTGCAGCAGGATGTGAGGAAATTTGTACAGAGTTGCAAAGTGTGTCAGATGGCAAAAGGAACAAGTTAGAATATAGGGCTATATCAGCACCATTACATGTACTAGAGAAGCCATGGGATGATATTAGTATGGATTTTGTTCTTGGGTTACCAAGGACACATAGGGGACATGATTCCATTTTTGCGGTGGTGGACAGATTCTTGAAGATGACACATTTTATTCCTTGCAAGAAGACTAATGATGCTGTTCATATTGCAGAGTTATTTTTCAAGGAGGTGGTGAGATTACATGGTCTACCAAAGAAAATAGTTTCAGATCGAGATACCAAGTTTGTTGGTTATTTCTAGAGGACATTGTGGAAGAAGTTGAAGACAGATTTAAAGTTTAGTTTTGCACACCATCCACAGACTGATGGATAGACCGAAGTGGTGAATAGGAGTTTGGGTAACCTACTACGATGCTTAGTAGGTGATAAGCCCAAGGGATAGGATTTGATTTTACCACAGGCTGAATTTGCTTACAACAATTCTGTCAATAGGAGTACTGGTAAATCACCATTCTAGATTGTATATGGCAATAGCCCTAGAAATTCTTTTGAGTTAAGGGAGCTAGACAAAGGAGAAAAGACAAGTGTTGAAGTCGAAGACTTTGCCAAACATCTGAAGAATTTGCATGAAGAAGTGAGAAAGCACATTAATAAGATGAATATTCAGTAAAAGGCTAAGGCAGATCAGAAGAGGAGATATAAGGAATTCCAGGTAGGAGATGAAGCCATGGTTCACTTGAGAAAATAAAGGTTCCCAATTGGAACATACAATAAGTTAAAAATGAAGAAATTTGGACCATGTAGAATTTTGAAGAAACATGATTTAGGAAATACATATGAGGTAGAGCTGTTGAGTGAGATCAACATTTCCCCTATTTTCAACATTGCTGATTTATCAGAATATCATGAAGGTGGAACAAAGGATGGACCAATAGAAGAATAGTGGAGTATTCCGGCATCTACTTCAACAGAGGAGATAGAAGAGATCTTAGATAGCCGTGTGGGAAGAAGTACTCAGAACAGGCAATATGAAGAATATCTGGTGAAATGGAAAGGAAGGCCTATTGAAGATTCTTCTTGGTTGTCTGAGGAAGAGGTTGACCATTTGGGTTTTCCTCGCACAAACACCTGAGATGTGACAGGGTCACCTCTCAAATTACCCTGGGTGTCTGATGTAGGCACATCCAGTGGTGTAAGGGCAATCTTGCATCACCCAAAAAGAAAGATGTGTTTCAAAATTGTTGATGTTCTTTCCATTTCTTTTCAAATTTTGTGGTTTTGGTTCCATAATCGCTTGAATAATGATGTAGAATTTTTAGTTTTTCCAAACTACTAAAAATAGCAACTTGCTATTTTTAGAAAGTTTGCATTTGGGCACAGATTGAAGTAAAAATTTACAGGAGGCTTCATAAATGAAAAATAAGACCTTTGGCGAAGGAATCACGCAAAGATCATTTGCGAGCTGAAAGATATTAAAGTTTTCATTTCCTGAAAAATGCCTAAAAATTATTCAAACTCAGGTTTGAGGCACTAAACAACACTGTACAGGCCCAAAAATGGTCAGAATTGGTAAATCCAGTTCTTAGTGCGTAGAGCACTCCACAAGATTTCTAACACATAAAATGGTTCGTTAATCAAACACCCGGATCAAAAGTTATGGCTCCTAGAAGTCGACCTATTTTTGGAGGGAGATGCAAATTTCTAAATTAGGTTGTTGGCTGCCAAAAAGGCTATTAATAACCATTTTTGGGAACCCTGGGTAGTAGTAGAGTTAAGGGGGAAAATGTGGAGTCAAGAATAGGCGGGAAAACAGAAACCCTAGTTGATTTGGGTTTACATAAGGTAGATGATTCTAGAGTCTTGTGAGAGGAAGCTGTAATGTGTTGCAGCCTGTGGAGGGTTGATTCCTCTGATTGTATTTGAGCTTTTGTAATGTAATACGTTGTCCAAATCAATAAAAGAAAATTCTATTTTCTGTGTGCAATTTCTATTGTTGTGTGTTTTATGATTTACCCCTTGATCAAGTATACTAGGAGAATGGGAATTATAATTATCATTATTGTAGTTAATAAACCATCTTAGGGTAAGAGTATATTGGGAGAATGTAAACTTGGTTATTCCTATTCTCATATTGTTGTATTCATTAAATTGTCTCAAGGGTAGGGTATACCAGGAGATCTGAAAATAATAAATATTGTGTCATTGTTCATCTTATCGAATTCTAGAAGATGAGAGCATCTTAGGGTAAGGAATATTGGGAGATTCAAACTTGATGGTCATATACCAATCTAAGATCATCCTTATAGAAAAAGGCTAGTAGAACCATCTTAGGGTAGGGACTAAGTTAGGAGATTGGTGTATGAAGAATATACATTTAGCATTTACCCACATTTTGTGTCATTAGTTGTCATGGAGAGTCAAGAAAGAGATAGTAGTGTGTGAACAAATGACCCACAATTATGTGATTGAATATTGAAAGCTTTGGCCAAACTGATGTAATAGTTGTAAGCATCATCAATTCACTATATCGGTAGACTCATGTTAGTTAGAAATCATGGTAGTTAGATGGTGTCTAGGGACTGCCTAATTGACTACATGTGATGGGTATTCATATTTCCACTTCTCAAATTTGGTTTATTGTAGATGTCTCCATCTATTATCCTCGTCGAAGGGTTGAGCCTCTTCTAGTAAGAAGATGTGCAAGGGACAACCAAGTCTATGGTTAGAGGTAAAGTTCTCAAATGATGCTCTCCCTCCTATAGTTGATCAACCATGTTGCTTTCACTTAGATTATATGAATGTGACTAATGGTCAACTAGATTTTTAATGGAAAGTCAACCATCTATATTTGATGTATTTAAATGTATTAGAAGAATAGTTGTCCTAATACAATATTGTATCTTATTCTTTAACTGTAAATTTGTATCATGAAAAATCTATGTAATGATAGCATCTTTATTTCAAATGTGGAATCTATTTATGTTTTGAAAAACGAAAAATTTAAATTATGGCATTTATGCATTATAAAATTTCCAAAATTTCATTATTTCTTATTGTTTAATTGGGTGGCTCATTACATGTAGTATCAGAGCCCAAGTTCAAACACTAGGCCCTATGAGCCTACTATGTCTAACATGAAAATTTTTGAAACCAAGAAAAACCTAGGATAATTCTAAGTGTTTTTCTTTCTTTGAGTACAAAGATGGGAGGATCTAGAACGAGGAAGTGATCTAGAAAGAAAAGCAAGAGTCAAGCCAAGTCAAGGAGAAAGTCCACCCAACCACCTCTCAAGGAAGAGGAGATATTGTTATTTAACACTAAGACCTTAGCAGATCAGCTATGGGTAACAATCTGTTAACTATTAAATGAAAATAACACATTGATATAGATATTCTAACCATTAAATAATGTTAATTATTCTTGTATTAACTACACTAATAAGTGATATACTAAAACTGAGAAAGATAACTCATATTAATAATAAGAGGACAATGCTCATCTCACATCTAGATGATTGACATTTTCTCTATAGTCTACTTCTAATATGTCTAAAAATAATTATCTTCCTCTTATAGAAACTAAAAGAAAAATATCAAAAAGAAGCTACAAGAGAAGCTCCCACTTAATCTTGTGAAGGCCTAATCAAATGACTACAAGTATCTTACAACAACTTGTTAATCTTCTCCATTTTTTGTTTAATGTTTAAGATTAATAAGAAGTTGATGCTCCACATTTAGTGAACCTCTTTAAAATCTCTACATATTCATTTATGATCTTCAAATGGCAAGTGCTTTTGTTGATGTCTCATTCCATCTTTTGAATTCTAGGTTTTGACAAATTCCCTCAACAGAGTGCTATCAAAACCATTCAAATTATCTATATAAGGAGTAAGGCTATCCTTCTAAAGAATTATGCATATTTTGTTGTTTTTCTTCAATGAATTGCAAGAAAAGGGTTCAATCCTATTACTGTTAGAATCTAAAAAGATGAGTAACCTAGAAAACTAGTACAATGAATAGATTAATAAACTATGAATAAAATGATACAAGACCAAAATAACAACACAGAGTTAGTCTCCAAGAGAGTAATACAAATGCTTCAGAAGAAAATTAGCATTAAGAGAGTGCAAAAGAAAATAGCCACATAATACAATGTAAAAGGCTAGCTAGGAGGTGAGTATATATAGAATATGAGAGAGGGGAGAGGTGGCAAATATGACCAATGGGAAGAGTCCACCACAATAGCCTAAAATAGGTAAGTGTAACTCCCATGGAAGATTCCAACACCTTGCACCCACTCACACTAATACTCACTTAATTAATCCTAAGCAAGCTTAATTATATGTATAGGAAAAATGTAGGAATAGGAAAATAAAATAATCAACTAGGAAATAAAAACCTACACTAACAATTACAATCTCCTCCCATTTTGACACTCTTCTATTTCGTCTTTCCCAACTACAATTACACTTCAGTTATGTGAGTTCTGTAGTAGAATTTGAAACCTCTCCACCAAATGCAAGTGAAGTAACAATAAACTCCCTAGGTTTGTAAAGGAAGAGTTTTGAAATCTTCTCAGTTTTCACCACACCAAAGTATAATGAATCCCATCATTAATGGAAGAGCAAAGGATGTCCTTGAGTTATGAGTGATCAACATTGTCAAGTTGTGCAATCGCCACCACATCATACAGAAAAAAATCATTTTGAGCCTATTTATGCAACTTTCAATCATAACTCCTTTGTTAAAAATTAGCCAAACTATTGCTTTCTCTATATATGTGTTGAACCTCCACATGAGGAAGACTAGATATGAGGGTGAGGGAATCATTGATGAGGTGTTCAATATATTAGCTAGGGATAAAAACCTTAAGGAGACAATAAAAAATATTATGCTATTAAAACAAATATTATGTTTAAGTTTGTACAATCTTGCAACTGTTTTGTCAAAACACATAAACATGGTTATCAAATTAAATACATACAAGTATACAACTTTTGGTCATAAATAAAATATAAATTTATTGTTTAATGAACATTATTGTGATGGTTAAAAGTTGATTCCTATGTTATGTTAAGATTTCAACCTAAAAAACACTAGAAAAGACTAAGAATCAGAAGATACTAATGTTTTTGAGAGATAACCAACAATGTACTTAGTTCTATCTAAATGTACTTTTTCCTAATTAAAACAATGTTTATTCCTTGGACAAAAATACTAATTTGATGATGAAATAAACAAAAAATGGGAAGTACACTAAAACATGAACCTAGAGTCACAAAGAATCTAGAAAATGAATTTGAAAGTTGTTTATGCTCAAACATTAGCACACTAGTGTTTTCATCCATAGAGTGTGTTATTATCCTCAATACATGTTGTCATCCTAATGTGATAAAAAAATCTAAAAACCTATACGGATGTCAAAAAATTTCATATACTGAAATTAAAAATGAGAAGTATAGAGTATTGGAAATACACAATAAGATATAGAATAATAGTTGGATGATCTAAAATAGATTTAACTTAAATAAAATAATAAAATGATGAAGGATGGTTGGTAATATAAGACCTTTGTGTGATGAAACCTTCAAGATACCTAGAGTTTAGATAGAGGGGAAAGGGGTGACTACTTGGGAGCTTTATGGAATGGTCAAACCCTAAATATGGTCTTTCAACCTTCATGAGAAATCATATAAAAAATAGATTGGAATGAAGATGGATAGTGTGTGCTCTTAAAAATCCTAAATGCATCTAGAATTCTAAGGAGAAAAAATATGATAATAATCTATTAATATTAATAAACCTCGTCTATAGAGCTACCAATACCCTAGGGTGTATGGAGGATAATTTGGAAAATGTGAATTACAAAGGATTTGTCAATGATAATGAGAATACCAAATAACAAATATAAAGAGTTGTGAATAGAGGAATTGATCAAGATAAACAAGAGTAAACAACCATTATCATGGAGAGGCGAGAGAAGAAGTGATAAAAGAGGTTGCACAAATACTTGTTAGAGATTAATAAATGGATAACCAAAAAAATTAAATAAGAAAGATTATACCAATGGAGTTGTGTAAGAGTGCAATGTAGAATGCCCACATATAGACCAAGATTTCCAATAAAGAAACTAATAGCATAACCCCAAGAAAGCTACAAGAAGGAAAAACTAGTAGGAGAGATGAAAGATCTTTGCATACATGAAAGTGATTTTCAAAAAGGGGATTCTAAGATGTTAGAGAGGGAAATGAAGACTTGGATTCGCATGTACAAAGGCATTTTGTGAAAAACAAACGTTACAATAAGCTTCAATAGCTATCTAGACAAGTAACCAATGTTTTAATTTTTAAAACTCATAGGACGTTAGCTTGCCAACATAGACATCTATGCACTTATGCTGTCATCTAGGAGAAAATACCAAAAATGAAGTTAGAAGCTCAGTGACAGTAAAACATAATTGAATAACATTAAAATTTGGCAAATTGGTGGAGAGAAAGATGGAATTATTGGTTTTGTGTGCCCTACAACATTTTAAGAGGATGGACACCAAAACAAGTGTAAAAAATATTGTGATAATTGTAGGCTTTGCAATTTTCAACATTAAAATTATATGTTCCCAACTTCTCATATTTAAAAATTCTAATTTCTAACATTTAATTTTTTATCTTCTGAATAATGTGCAATAAGTGTCCATTTTGGAGACATCAATAACCAAATATTGAAATTCTTGTAACACAAAATGTAGATATAAGGCTCATCATTTGGTACATATATCACAATTAATACACATTTCACATATATAATTTAAATATTAACACCTAAATTTCAAAATTACACCCCTCTCAGTCTACACCAACCCCTCTCAACTAATAAAATTTCTAGAATTCAACTCCATGGATCAAACAAGTTAGAAATTTAGGTGGGAAAATTTTATAAATTGAAATAAAATTTCAATTAACCATTTCCATTCAAAGTGATAAATATCCCAATTCTTTTACCCTAAAGAATATCAATTTTTTTACACAACTTATCAATTTTTATCTCATTCAAATCAAATTAGGTATTTTGTACTTTTTACACATTATACCCCATTAGTATTTTCCTTGTATTTTATATTTTCTCTACATTATATTAGAAAAGGTTAAACAACCTATTCCTTTAAATTGTAATGGTTGGGTAACCATTATCATTTCATGCACATCTATAAAATGTTCAATGTGTTGGCTATTTAATGAGGCCTTCTCCCCAAAATAAAAATCCTTTTGATAATATATATTTCCATCAAGTATATCGGTAACGATAATGTGTAGTTTAAAGAGGTGAGTCATGATTGAAATCATATGAAAATACATCATGATGTTCTAGGGAATGTATTTCAAGAGGGGTTTTGTTAATTTTCAAAATTGATCCATGACTACGCTTGGATTTTTTCTCAGTTTTATGGTGAAAAAGTATGATTAAGTTTTTTAATTACTTTTGAATTATAATTAGGATTATTATACCTTATCAAACCAATGCTTTATATAGTTTACAAATATTGGCCCCATCAATTGAGCATGTTTTTCATATTCTAGAATTTGTAGGGAATAGTCAAAATAGAACAATTTACATCACAATGGAAAGATTTGCATTTTCCAAGAAATTATGAACTCTCTTCTTAGAAGCACACACATTTGTGATAAAAATTGCAACCAAAGAATTGTTTATGATAACCATGATTGAGTATGTAGAGTAAGTGGTTAGTTTTTCCCTCCAACACTAGTAGAACAACTTGCAGTAAGAGAGATTATTCAAAGGAGGGTGGGGGCAAATATTGCTAAACTCTACACTTTCAAACCAAGAATATGAGATGGGATGATGCATTCATCACCTTTTGAGCTTCCATTTACTTTTTTCCTCTTTATAAGGAGATGACTAATAATTCCTAAGTATTATGTCTCCTATGTGCAAAGAGAATCATCCAAATTTCAGGTGGGTACCCCATTTGGGAAAGGAGAGAAGGATGTGCAATGCTGAGGTGGAGCTTGACATGAAGAGTAAGCATAATGATTATGTGGAGAAGGAGATTATCCATGTGATGGGGATGTGAGGTGGTAGAGATTTTTTGAATGATAATACAACATAACTAAGAATATGGTTGACATCAATACCTAAAGCCAACAAAGCAAGTACAAGTGGTAGATGAGGGTGAATAAGATAGATGTTTTTAAATCCTTGACAACATAGATTTTTTTAAATCCTTGATGACACTGATCATTAATGATTATAGGCTGGATGAAACCATTATCAAAAGTAAGGGTTTTATGAAACAAAGAACTTAATCAACTGTCTCTTCCTCCAATAGCCAGGTAACTTTGTGTGGTGTTCTTTGGAATTTAGTTTGCAAAATGGGCAGTGAAAGAATAAGAATAGAGCTAGTGTCATGTGATGAATTCTAGAAGAATGAGACACTTTGGAGTGTCTGTTATGAAGGTGAAAATACCCCACTTATGGAATGCCTAAATAGTTACGATGAAAACATTTCAGTACAATTTGCTGTCTCCAGGGATAACTAGCGTGTGCAGTTGGGTGGTATTAAATTTGAATTCAGTGAAAATACAATTTCTCAAGCCATAGGTTTGTGTAGTAAGGGGAGGAAGCTGAAAAGGAAAAGCAAGGTGTAGGATAAGGATAACATGTAGATCTTCTTCAAGGAAGGTGAAATCCTGTAATGCCCCGTCATGAAACTCTAGAGAACAACACAATTACACTACACAAACAGGACCATTTTTTTTTTTTTTAATACAAGAAATAGCAAAGTAACATTTACCTATCTATACTAAGTAACGTTCTCTCAAAATTCCATGACTGCATTACTGACATGATTTCTCCTACATCATGTATCAGCAATAATTCATTCTGAGTCTATTGCAATTAAATGAATAACCATATACATTTCCATGACATTAGATAAATAATCATCCAGATCAAGTACAACTACAATTTTTTTTATACACAAGAGGATACAACATAATATTGTTTACATCATCAACTTTCGATTACATTTGATTACAAACATTATGAATAATCTGATACACAAGATAGTACTTGAGCATACTAACTGTATCCATAAATAGGTACATGATCTGAATCTGCCACCGGAGTTACAACCTTCTTGCACACGAACAAAGGCAAGGAGAAACCAATGGAGATAAAGCACATCCACCCGACCATGTGGAACCCTGAGGTCCACCCCCCGTGCTAGGAGATAACATAAGGTCCCAAACATCAGACAGTCAGGTAGACAATTGACTAACATGAACAAGGACACAACATGACTCCATCACAACACATGACAAGATCACAAGCAACTCAATATCACGTCCAGAGGCAACACACGATGAATGGGGAGAGAACAACTAGGGAATGCTAGGCTGCAGTAGGAAGAGTGTCATCGCATGGTCCTGACATGGGTTATCCTGACAGCCTCTCACTAGGCGCCGACCCCCATCTATGGTTATCCTGACAGCCTCTCACTAGGCGCCGGCCCCATAGGGTGACACATGCGGAATCAACCTTCCTTTCATGAGGACAAGGAAGTTGATCTTGCCAACCAGGCCTTCTCTACCCATCCTTAGTCTAAACGAGCACTACAGGCATGGGAGAGGAAATCCAATTATCTTATTAATGTGTAATTTACCCTTTTCCCCCCTGTTTATTTTTAGGTTTTCACTTAGTTAACAACTTTCAATGGGTTATCCTGACAGCCACTTTGGGCACCGGCCCCACATTGAAAGCCACTCCCCTACCTGCATCTAGAAACCCTAACCATCAAGCAAGACAATCACTATCATACTGATAAGTATATATAAACAATGCAAGGCATTTACCTTCTTGCATACAAAACATAATCACAACGACCAACCTGTACATCATTGTCCCAAATCTTTCTATTAACCAATTGCAATAACCATAACAACACATATCCAGAGCAAGGTATGGGTCATCTTGCTCGCAAATCTCAACCATGAACAAAATAGTTTCTCATTACAATTTCCAAGATCTCCCCATTACAATACTAAACACGAGCTCGACATCAACACTTCCTTGACAGAGATTTAAACCCATCATAATATATTCACAACACAGTTTGTACATCATCTCACAAAATTGTTTACCAAGACCCACTTACGTAGACAAGGACATCATATTCTTACAATATCCTGATTTCAAGACACCCATCAACAAAATACATACCATCAAATCATATTCAACCAAAAGTAAGGTTACATATTCACAAGAATCATACAAATGACTACCCCTCTTGGCCCCCTGGAATCAACTTTCCCAATGATACAGACATTGACCACTAACATAATAGTCTCCATCGACATTTACTCTCAAACGCACATCATCATCTAGAGAATCAACTAAGATACTTCAACAATACTTCAAATACCAATGCAACATATTTATAAAGCACTAATAATGGGTCTTAAAGTATATAACATTAAGCCAATCATGGTCAATCATCCAACCAACATAAAGTGAATCTATCACAACAATACAGAACAATAGTATTAATTTACCCTACCAAAGATATCTAAGGTTCAACATTCCTATCAAGTAAATTAACTATCGTGAAATCATAATTACTCCTCTAAGAATCATATATTATGCCATATCACCCTAGTGACAAAACAAGAATCAACTCTACATTATTAAAACCAATTAAGAAATTAAGACACTAGCGTTGATATAACGCTTACACAATTACCCTAAGGCACAATTATATACATCTAAGCTAATGAATGGATGACACTTTTAAGATCCTACGGATTCCATACCCTAAGATTTATGATGTCACCTATCTTAGGACCCAAACTAAAAAAAATGTTTTTTTTTTTTCTTAATGGAATAAAGGTCTTTACCTAACATATAGTCAATTCTCTAAAGTGGTCCCAATTCTAAAGAGACTTAATTATTTACAAAATAAACTTAGCCATTCTAATCATATGAGTCATCTTACATGATATTTATATTGTAACAATATTAACACTACTTACATTTAAGCAATAATTTATGTCAAAGGTAAATAAGGTAAACACACAAATATTATTATTATCATTTCCTAGTATTAAATTGCAACCTTAAGTAACAAGATTATAAATAATTTATTCATTTCCAACTCAAACCATCTTACTCCATTTATCTATAGCAAACTAATTATTTACTCTAATAATAACTACCCATAAAAACTTACCAACAGTTATTACTTCCATCAAGTTACGTTGCACTAAAGGAATTCCTTACACTTGGTAAGTCCTTACAATAAATAGATTCTTATTAAAACAATTACCTTGCATGATTTCCTAGCTACACAATATTTTAAAATAATATAATATAAGGCAGTATGGTTTGGATAGAATCTTAAACAAATAGGGCAAGGAAAACATAATATTCCTTTCAACCTATCAAATGACTTGATTTTCTCCCTACTTATGCAGTACATAGGACTCCCTAAACCATAGACAAATATTAACCAAATCTAATTAACCACGCATTTAATGTATTATAATCCTTCAAAAATTAGTCTCTTTCTTTACAACATAAGGAAAGATTCTATCATAAACTATATTTATATTCTTTCTATATTGGATTCTATCTCTTAGAGAATGTAAAACAGATTGAATATTAAGAAACTTCTATTACATGATTATATTCTTAAAATGATAAAGAAACTTATAAAGAGGGTTTCCATGCCCACAAATGGCATGATTCACTTACCAAAATATAAAGATTTATAACAATTTAATTAAATTTCATTATATAACTATGATAGACGTGAGGGGTTTCTTGGCTGACCTAACCGCCTAAAGGAAGTTTGCTTAAAATATAAAATTAAATAAGGAACCTTCTTATTAGAAGGCCCACCCTCTAAGGGATGTTGGCGTCCTTCTTTGGAGACCTCAGGGATCTATAATTGGAGCCATATAAATACAACATAAGGAGCATTCAATTCCATCATCATATAGTGAATTTATTCTAGGTATGTTTATTTACCCTGATCGATCTGATCTGAAGCAATAGTTGACGACATTTAATAGGAGTTATAGCAGCACAAGGAAGTCACACTTCTGCCCTATGAAACATCTTTAGAGGGCAGCGAACTCCTTGAAGTAGTAGCGAAGGCCTCGTCAGGAGTAGCAAACCAATGTTGGGCTTATGTGAACGAGGCATTGGATGTTATCATGTATATGGTTTGAAGGAATTATTGGCATTGTTGTTTTAGGTGCTTTCTCGCTCTATGCCAATTTGCTGCTTGCAAATCTGTATATTATAGATGGCCAAAGCTTTATCAGATAAAGAAATTCAGTTGGTCATGTAGATTATATAGAGAACTACACGATTGCATGAATCTTTGTTTAAGCTCAGCCTGGTGAGACTTGGTAAATTTATGATTCCAATGCAGTTGAGAATCATGTGAATTACCTATCTTAACTATTAAGATCATAGGTGCTATTCTGATTTCATACGATGAACTTCATATTTACCCAGCTACCTTCACTAATTTTGGAACCCTAGAATTGTATCCTATAATCTGCAAACTGGCAGCGGTGGAATAGTATATTATTTACCACATAGGGATATACGATATAACCTAGGCTATACAATTTACACATTACATACTCTGGTAGACATTTAAACAAAGGGCATAAATACAATTAGTCTTTCAAACTGGTTGACAAAATGTCTCAGGTAGATGTCATTTCATGGTATGCAATGATTGCAGGATGTGCACAAAATGGATTTGTTGAAAAGGCATCAGAAAATTCCAAGTAAACGCAATTGGCAGGTGTAAAGCCAAACTCCGCAGCCTTTGCTAGCATCCTCCCTGCCTGCGTCAAAGTGGGAGTCTTGGAACAGCGTATGGGCATCCGTCCAGGATAAATGATAGAGGAATTTTGGCAGATGCTGTAGTTGTAATTGTCCTGGCAGACATGTATGCAAAATGTGGAAGCATAGGCAAGTCGCCTGAACCGTCAGACAGCACGCCTCACAGAGAGGTCATCTCGTGGGATGCAATGATTGCAGGATATGCACAAAATGGATTTGTTGAAAAGGCATTAGAAACTTTCAAGCAACTGCAATTGGCTGGTGTAAAACTAAATTCACTGCCACACCCCACAACTGTTGGTTTAACTTCAATGTGGAAATGGAGATTGAGATAGTTATTATATTTGTCGGAGGACAAGCCAACACAACATACATGCACAAACTATTGCTCACGCAAATATAAATCTCTTTGTTCTACATAAAACATGACAGTTAAGCTCCATTTTTAATATTGAAATACTATCTCATTAAAATGACATAAAGAACAATTTGAATGTTTGTATTAATTTCTTCACTACTAAGCAGATATGGAAATCAAATCTCAAGATGGTGAAGAGTACCACTAACTAATATTCCATTTAAATTACAACAGCTAATATTATCTTCTTTGAATTAAAAGATCTAATTAACAAGAACCACACCAAGATAATGTAACTAGTAATTCATATTATCGTAAGCAATCATAGTTAGGTCATAAGAACTAAATAAGATTTAGAATAAGATTCAAACATATCCTTTCAGACCAAGTTTTTCATCAACATAAATACACTAAGAATGAGTTGTCATAAGCACAGGATGGCTATCTAAAGGAAACCTTAAACATTACCAACAGGAAGCTAGTATAACATACGATAATTGTGGGAGATGTGAAACATTTCCATCATTAAAAGTGGAATAATTTTCTTGTGAAGATTATTAGTAATGCTAAATAAACAAACTAAAGAAGAAGGCAAGCGTTATGATAATGTGCACAACTAATTAAGAGACATCCAACAATGCAAATGGAAGGGGGAGGATATTGCCAGATAATACAATTTATAAAATCATATACGCAGAATAGGAAAGTAAAGAGAAGGCATGCAAACTAATCTCAAAGAGATGTCATCTCTTGGATTACAATGATTGTAGGATACACACAAATAGATTTTTGGAACATCCTTAGAAACTTTCAAGCACATGCATCCTAGACTTACAAATCTACTTGACAGAATATGTAACTGGAAGAGCAAGAGAAAATCTTACAAACACAACAATGATGACAGAGTGGAGGCTTAAACTGACAGCATTTCCTGCAGTACTGAAGTCTTGAATTTGATGAAGCATTTGTACCTGATATATGTTGAAAGGTCTATCTAGGTATACCAGGCACGAATCTGGTCAATGGGATAATCTCTCCCCTTTCTTCATCTGCCACTTGTAACCCCCCCCTTTCACAGCAAAAATCTTTCTTTTATAATTGCACGAGTGCAACCACAAAACGGAAAACCAACTAACTCAACTAATTACTAAACATTAAATTTATTAAGCTCACAGTCATAAAATAATTACCCATTCCAATGTATTCACGTAGACGGGTAATTTATTTACCCCCACATTTACACAAACCATAATATTAATTATTATTAATTTAACATTTCATACACATTAATAATAATCTATTATATTTATTGCTTCGTAAATAACTTATTAAATAATAATAATAATAATAATAATAATATGATATAACCACATTAAATATTATAGTGGGTTAAATAATAGTATACTATATACTATTATAATTTCTATTTTTGCCACAACGAAAACTAGACATGCATAATTAACCCACTGAGAAAGAAAGATCTCGAATGCGACATCGATCTTGATCATAGTCAGAGCCAAAACACACTTGACCAACAACTCAATTAAACGAAGTCAAATGTCAATCAATTACCTGACCACTAACCCGGCTTGAAAAGCAAGGCTTCAACCGACACTGCCTAACCATGACAAAACTGACAGGTTGAATTGAACATAACACACATCCTCATCGAGACTCGGGATGACGGACCTTAAGTTATCTCTGGAACAACTTATTCATTGGGTTTAGGGCACGCTCAGACCTGTTAATTCAGGTGGAGTCGATGCCAGATACCTGCATCCTGCAACAAACGACACAGTCAAGCATGTATAGATGTATATAAGCTGACACTAGGTGAAAAAGGAATTACAACATCGGAGGGCACTCGCAAGCGAGTGATGCAACATCGTCCTTTCCACATCATATCAATCTAGACCAGATAACACATAATCATAACCAAATCCAATCTACCTCATTGTCTAAACAGAATCATACATTGAACATTTAGGTGCATGAAATTGAATAAGTCTTAGAAGTACCATCATGATGTTGTTTACCTTACCTTAATGATTCCCATTATTTTACCTTCACATTCATGCGCCTTGATTAGTTCACCTGCACATCCAAGGTGGAAACGGAGGGGCACTACAAATCCTAATCAAACTTTAAGGGGGTTTTGACAGAGGGGAGCTGATCAACCCTTGGGACAAGGTATGCTATGTTTTAATGAAGTATGTGACTTTAGAGGGTTGTTACAAATGCTTCTTTCACTACCATTTTTCTCTTCTCAACCACTTCTATCACAAATCCATTATAAGCTTCTCATTTTACCTGTTGTCATCCTTAGAGTCTATTGTGAAAGAGACTAAGGATACGCTAGTCAAAAACCCTAATGTCTATGTCGTCTCCCTCCACCAAGGTTTAATCCTCCATATATACCACTTCCATCTTGCTCTCTATCCACCTAAGCCCGTTACTACTTTTTTAAATGAGGATTCTCCCCCTATTCCTGTGGTTGGGTCCTCTTCTAAAGGTAAACAAAAACTAGCCTAGGATGATGTTGAAACCCCTATGGGTAAAAAGTCCAAGCCTTTAGCTATTGCTGGGTCCTTGCCTCTCACTAAGAAGAAAAAACAAGTCTCCATTGGAAAAGATCCTCCACCTGTTACTATCACATAAGTTTTCAAAAATTCTGGTGTGAACCCATCTCCACCCTGTATCCTTAAGCTCTTGGCCCATAGCTCCTCTGCCCAAAAGGAGGTTGCAATAAGGCTTTGTAACTGGAAGAGCAACTTGGGAGAAATCACTGATAGGGAGAGGGTGACTATTAAAGAGGCCTTGTAGGGCCCAGTAAGAAATCCAAAACCAAAAAGGCCAAGGTCGACCCTGTGTAGTTTGAGGAGGGAGAGAGTAACCTTGTCGAGACTGCTGTCAAACCTAAGGAGAAACCTAGCACCGAGGAGGAAATCACTAAGGAGAGTAGTGAAGATGGGTGGGTTGTGAAGGAGGCTAAAAAGGAAGGGAAGACTGGTGAGAGCAAGAGTGGGGATTCCAAAATTAGAAGGCTGAGTATCAGACAATCAAATAGGCTGGCAAGGAGGCTCACACCCAAACTTACTAAAGTGGAGGATTCCAGTGACACTTTTTCTAAGGATGATGTGGACTTCTAGAAGGTGGAGGAGACCTTGGATATTGAGGAATTCTAGGAGGGAGAAAACCTTTTTGAAGAAATGAATGCTTTGGATTCTAAGTTGGACAAAGAGGATGTGGACCTGACTAAGGATACTACTCCTACTCAAAAGGACTGTACTCAATGCAAACATGTTGCTGTGGAGGTCACGGAGCTGAAGACTAAGATGGCTACTCTAGAAAACAACATGAAGGTGTTGGCTACTTTCATCATGAAGGTTATGCATAGGTCAGCTACTACGTTGTTTGTCCTCCAAGATTTAGAACTCAATAGGCATGGTTTGGATGCAAAAACTTTTGTTAACTACGAAGATATGTATAAGTTCCGCATAGAGGACTGGGGATAGATGTTTGTTTAATTTTTTCTGTTGGTTCTACTACTTGTTTTTGGTTATGGGTTTTGTTTATATGAATTGGTTAGTGACTTTTGACTGGTAGTGTGTTGTTTGTCTACTATTGGTGGCCGGTCTATGGCCTGGTTTTCTCTACCCTAGTGGCTTTTTGTTAAAGGGATCAACACCCTTGCTTGTTGCTTATCATAATAAAAAACACTAAAGGAGATAACATGACTAGTAAGTGATTTAGAAATTATGAATAATTTTTTGGTTGTCTACTTAGATCATTTTTTATATGGCTCAAGAATTGTTTTGGAAAGGTCTTTTAGATGATAGGGAAAACACTATTGTTTATAGATAAGACTTTCTTGTAACAATTTCCTATTGTCGACAAGATTTATGTAGACTAGAATTTTGTAACTTTTTTTCAATTAACCCATTCATAACATTTTGTTGATTTACTTATTCAAAGTTCCTATTAGTATCCTTGGGTCAAGCCTTATTCTTTTGTCTTTTAATTATTACTAATAGAACAATGACCATATCATAGATCTAGATCTAATATAGTATCATACTACTTTATATGTACTTCTATGGTTGCCATTTGATTTGTACTAATCGTTGCATTTAAATATTAAAAATAATCTAATGCTTTTGTCAAAACACTTTTACTTGCACGAGGTGTTATGGAATTATTAAGTTTTTGTATTTAGATATGAGTCTAAGTTTTTTACCTTCAAGAAAATTAAAGTTTCCATATTATTTTCCAAAGAAATGCTCCTTTTGCATTTTAAGTATTACTAATAGAACCAACAATTGTCTCACAGAACTAGATCTAGTTATAGTAGCACACTATGTGTCTTGAATAGAAGTTATTGCCATTTGGTTTGTACTAAAAATAAAAAAAATATAACACGTTCCAATAAAAATAAAACTCTTTATCTCTCTTCTTTTGTTGTAAACTCTATTTTCCCATTTTTATACTAGTTTTGAGATCTTAAACAAAGACCCGACTAAAATAACTAAAAATAAAAGATAATTTTATAAATTTTAAGGTTGGAGCGTATAGGATCCAAGTGACAATGTCCATTGTATCTATTTTTTAGAATACATCATGTTAAAGCAATGCCAATTATGATTGTGTTTTTTTAGCTATACCTTTAGAAGAAGAGTATGATGAGTGTAATGCCCGCCTTGGACACCTTAAAGAAATACACATTTATGCTACATGAAACATGAACTTTTTTTTTTTTTAAATGATTAAGATAACAAGTAATGTTAACATAACTAATTACGACATATTCTCTAAGAATCCAAGGCTGCATTACTTTACAAACCAACTAACATAATTTAACATTCATCAGTAACTGATCTAAATCCAATGCACAATTGAATAACTAATTCATATTCATTACATATCGTCAAATAATGTAATACAATCTACATAATTAAGTACATAACTGAAATGCTTTCATATAAGTACATCATGACATCATTACATTGCCATTTTCAGACTACATCAGAATCACATACATTATGATTGATCTATTACACAAATCTGGTACAAGATAATACACATACATCTTCATCAACTGGTACAAGTACAATTGTCCAAAAACTGGGATAAATCTTTTCTGCATATAAACTTGACAAGGAATAACCAATGGATAAAATAGCTCTTCCACCCGACCATGTGGAACCCTAAGGTCCACCCCCCGAGCTAGGAGTTAACATGAGGTCCCAAACAATAACAGTCAGGTAGATAAAGACTAACATAAACAAAGGATGACCAAACGCCAATACAACACATGGCAATAACATAAACAACACAACACAACTTAACTTCCAGAGGTGAAACATAACGTAAGTGGAGAGACCAAACAAGGAATGCTAGGTTGTAGTAGGGAGAGTGTCATCGCATGGTCCTAGCATGGGTTATCCTGACAGCCTCTCACTAGGCGCCGGCCCCCATCTATGGTTATCCTGACAGCCTCTCACTAGGCGCCGGCCCCATAGGGTGACACATGCGGAATCGACCTTCCTTTCATGAGGACAAGGAAGTCAATCATGCCAACTAGGCCTTCTCTACCCATCCTTAGTCTATACAAGCACTATAGGCCATGGGAGAGGAATCCATTAATCTTGTTTAATGTGAAAACTACCCTTAACCCCCTAGTTCATTTTAGGTTATCACTTGATTAATCTACTTTCAACGGGTTATCCTGACTGCCACTTTAGGCGCCAGCCCCACGTTGAAAGCCACTCTCCTTCCTAACACCTAGTAAACCCTAACCACCATACAAGGCATTATAGCAATACACATACATGCTCATTGCAAGGCATAAACCCTCTTGCATTACAAACAGAATCATAACACCAATTGTTATCCATCGCCTATAGCATTACAACATTTTACACTTTTACAAACACCAGGTCTCTCCATACGACCATTACGACAAAACAGATACAAGATAGTCATAGCTAGTTAAATATCTCATCCAGAGAATATTATATCACAAAACACATAATCATCTTAGTCAATACTCCATTATACTTCATACTAAATTTGAATCACATAATCGTTATAACATCACAAATACAAAAACATCCATCCACACTACGACAAACTAAGCCTCTAGAATTTCGAGTTTGACCACTCTCAATTCGACTCTTTACGACAATAGAAATACTTAACTCACACAGTACAATTCAGATTCTAGAAATTAAACACTAAAATTCCTTCTTGGCTCATCATAAATAACTTTGTAATGAAATCAACAATGGATTACATTATCTCTTTAAATCAAACTAATTGATTTCACAATAAATACAACAATTATACTAATACATTACAATTAAATTATCTAAATATTCTACATTTGTTTCTAAAGATAGATTATAAAACACAAGTATAACAAATTTTACACTGATTAACTTACCTTTCCAACGTTGGATTAAGTACTAAAATAATACCTTATAACTATACGACAATACAACGAGGACAAAGGTCCAACCATCAACAATGAACATCAATGTTTTCGTTTTCCTCTAAGTTCTACCCTAATACGGTCCTTCAGATATTCTTGACCTCAATCAGATAACAGTTTAATATGCTTGGATTTCTTCGTCATAACGATGTCTCTGAAATGTTTTAATCAAAGATGATTTAAATCTGTCTAAGAAGAAGATCGGGACTAGTCATTCTCACGCCGTCAAAACTTGATAGATGTATCAACTATGTTCGTTCCCAAGGCATTACAATTTTCTGGTAAATGCTTCTACTATATCTGTTTCAAGTGTAATAACCTATTGAATTGTAAGCACTGATCGCAGAGATGGTGTGAAATTGTTAATGACCGCTTAACCATTGAAATGGATGATATTAGTTTAGTCTAATAACTTCTGGTAGCGTCCATCTAACTCCTTCAAACTTGCAATTGATATAATTGGCGGTAACACTTCAACAGTTTTCTTTCTATCACAATATTTTTCACAAAAGTCAATGGTCACAAAAAATGAAGGCACTAGGTTTGAGGATTAATTTTTCGAAGGTTCCAAGGATGTTCTTTGAGATCCCAACACCTTAATAATGCTTCCAAGTAATATCAAAGCCACAACTCCTAAACAGAGAACAACTCCTAAAAGGGATCACATGGAAATATGAAATTATGGATTAACTAATTACTTGCTGACGTTGTGGATAGCTGAATGCACAACAATAGCCTATATGTCGAGTGACAATGAGAGTAGAGGATTATGTCTTGAAATGTATAGTGGTTTCCAAGGTTTCCTTATAAATGGCACCTTAAATGCGAAAGATAAAGTTAAACCTCAAGAATATGGAGATAGCTATTAGATCTACCATATGACTTAAAAGCAATAATCCATGATGGCACCACAGATTTCTTGAGACACTCCTGGCACCACGAGGCCTTAGAGCATAATGTGGATCAGATATTCCATAATAAGATTGCAGAATACAATCTGAGACTCTAAGGTTATGAAATGTTCACTGCGTATGAGGAACAAGACGCTAAACTCCACTAAGGGTGCGATCTACATGGGTGAATCCTCCACAGTTTACTGAGATGCTTATTGGCTTTAAGGAGAATAACGTATACCACTGCAGACAGACATCACACAAAACATACAGCTCTGTGAATAAGCCTACATGTACAGACTACCATTTTCATGTATGTTTTTATTGCTAAATGCTCAGTACCATACAAATTAGAAATCAAAACATCCGACACCATTTTGCTGCTCAATTACAAATATTGAGATTGCTTACAACAGCAAAGGAGAAGGGAAAATAACCTCCACTGATTGCATACCAAACTGAACCATCTGTATCCATATTCCATCAAAAACCTCAATATAACTCGGTCTCCATATGAGATGCATCTGTACTAGGCTCTGATTTAAAGGACTCATCTTAATTCTAGGTATTTCTAATGCTTGGATTGTGGATGGCTTCTAGTCTATCTGTTGCGTGGTGGGGATGGCCATTACTAGACCAAGTGTGCACTGAAGGGGACCTACATTCAATTTGACTTACACATTTTGTCACAGCAGATCTATATTCACTACTATAAAAGGCTTTGCCATTTGCATACTGTTAAATTCAGTAAGAATATAATGATGGAAAACAAGTCTTCAAGCATACATTATATCAATCCTTCCAAATCACAGATCAGATCCACGTGATAGATCAAAACCACAACAGTTGGGATTAAGCCCACGATACTCAAAATCGATCTGCAATGTTTTCTGTGCAAAATCAGAATCTAGATAGTCATTCTACCCAGGCAATTATATTTTGACAATGGTAAATCAATTTAACAGAGCATCAACATTATATTTCTATCATCGATAATAAAGCTAAACCCCTCTATCCTTCACATTTAACTTTCAAATATTTATTTCGATCATCAATCTCAACTCCTGAATTATTGTAGCTTAAGTAAAATTATTTTTACCTACACAATATTAAACAAAGTAGAAACCCTCAAATCTAGATTTGTTCACATAGCTAATGCTCTTCAAGGCTCCTCTTATTTTCAGTGTTGTTCCTTGGAATCCATTTCTAACAATAAAACCATGGATTGTCTGCCTTCACACAAAGCTCCCAAGCGGAAGCATGCAGGGAGAAAACTAGCGACCATGCCTGAATCAGGCTTCTCTCTAGCCAGTTCTATTTCACAAAACATTCTTAGAGCCTCCTCACATAATCCATTAGCACATAAGCTCCAATTATTGCAATCCACAGAGCCACATCTCTTAGAGGCATTTTGTCAACACTTGGCGCGCATCCTGCAAACTACCACATTTGGCATACATGGCTACAAGGGCACTAACTACATAGACATCAGATTCAAGCACCTCCGTCCCCTTTTACAGGGCCAACAAACCAGTGCATGCATTGAGAACACATGGGAAAGTAAACTTGTCAGGATGAATGCCATCAGGCAGCATTTCTGAATACAGAGCTATGGCACCCTCAAATCAAAACATTCCAAATAACAACATTTCGTACAGAAATTCTATTGAAAACTAATCTTGCACTTCCCAAACCTGGTAGGCAGACTAACCAACTCCGAATATGAAATTTGATGGAAATGCTTTCCTACAAAATTCTCCGTCATCCTCTGCTGTGGCATAAAAGGAGTAGGAAATCAACACTAGGGCATATATAATTTTTTCGATAGCCATTGGAATACCATAACATTCACCAGGCTTGGTTTGAGGAGATTATATACCAAAAAGGTAGCAATCTGAAACTATTACTTTGTGGATAAAGGCTATTTATCGGCCTTCAAATGGGTGGTTTCAAATTTGTTTTGCATAAAAAGGTGATATCTTCCTTCAATGCCATGATTAACAGTGTGAATTTATTCCATGGACATATATCGTCCTTCAATGCCATGATTAACAGTATGAATCTGTGCCATTGATGTGAGGCGTTCACAGTCGTTTTCAGTCAGACAAATCGTGACCCCGGGGCTCAAGCCCGTTAACAATTATGTGGGCCTGGATTTTCTTCAATTCTTTGACATTATTAGATGCAAGTAGGAGATCAAAATAAGTATGTTGACTCGTGCCAAAGCATTTCTTGACGGGGACATGAGCCCAATTCTTGGATACAAGTTCTTTTCTAAGTACGGTTGAGCTAGAAATAGAAGAGTAATTTGCTTAAGATGGAGACCCATTTTGCAAGGATTGTATGGTGATTTTATTAACTGCCATTGCAAATCAAGCGATTTTGTTTTGAACATTCAAACTTCAAAGAAATGCAAGTGCAAAGATAAAGGAAATTGCACCTACCCGAACATAAATTGGTGAGCTTTTCACCTAGTGTATGAAGCATGAAGGACATTATACCATTTCTCTTCTCTAATTACTCATATACCATTTCTCCGTTAAATTAAATAAAGGCAGAGGGTATCTGGTCTATATTCAAAAGTTAAATTTTTCATTCGCCCAATTTTAAACTTTGATCAGTATAATGGCCACACTTATCCAGTACATGATTTCATTTTTTTCTGATTACCTAGCAGGCAAGCAGAGCCCGTTCCATAGAGTCCGCTCGTAAGAAAACTCCGTCTACCAGAGCATTTCTAACTATAATACCAAACTAAAACCGTTCTTTCCACACAGCATGGAAAAGATTTTACATATCCAGTCGCTGGCACAAAAACAGTAAGAAGATTGCAGTGTGGAGATAACCCTATTGTCAGATGTATGAATGCTTAGTGGCTAAGGGAGGAAGAGAATTGCGATTACCCAAGTACAGATTGCACACTCGATCCATACATTGCTGCCAATTCCAAATCAATTGCTGATGATGGCAGTGCCGAATGGATGCTGAGTTAAATGCCTGAGAGGATACGAAATTGCGGAGCCAAAACATGATTGAATCTATGAAAGAAGTTTAGCAAGAGGGATTTGAGAGATCTTAGGGAAACGTTACCTTGGATCTTCAAACCCTATCAATCATACGCTGGTCTGAGATTACTTAAAGGAGGAATTACCGAATTACATCCCCAATGATATGAGAAGACCATCGAAATGAATGATTGCCAGGATGACAGAATCATTCGACAAATACAGAGGAAGGAAGACAATTGAATAATGAATTCCTTGAGCAGAAATGATTTAAAACCCTAAGAGATATTACTGTTTACACGTAGAGAAGATAGTCTACAAAAATGAGCACCGGGTTTAGGATTTGGTGGTGAAAACTCAGAATACAAACCGATTGCAGATTGGATCATATCTTTAAGCATAAATTTAACCCAAACAAAACATTTGGAAGATTAAACAACCAACAACATTTGCAGATTCAGAAAGAGAAGCAGAGGAATAAATTAAACTTTTAATGGAACCTGGCTGCGATGCCGATTCGACAATTTCGTTTCAACTACTGCAGTCCAAGCCTTTTTCCTAATCTTCTTCACTTTTCTTCTACCTGCAATGCTGTCCTCTTTGCCTCAACAAGCCTTTTCTTTTATAACACAACCCCTTCCTTCTTCCAAGGGACTCGGCACGTGATCCCGTGCATCTCCCTCCTCTACTAATATTTTTATTTAATTTAATGATCCCAAAGAAGTTCTTTATTTATTTTATTGTATTTCATTTTTTAAATGAAAACACATAATTCCCGACAACATTTAATGACTTTATAGCCGACCAAGCATATTTTATTTAATAAAGTTATAACATTACAACAATCCATAATTGTACAACTATATATTAATTTATTTTATTAATTAAGTTGTAAATCACAAATTACAACATAACTTACAACTATTTTATTTATTTAAATATTTATTGCAAATAATATTATATTAAATAATACAAAATTCCTTACAATCTATATTTAACAACTATACTTCTAATAAAATAATAATTTATTTATAATGATAATCGACAACTAACGACATTATGCTCATTTATCAACATTAATATTCTTTCGTATAATGATTCTAATTAACGCACAACACTACCATACACACTTAGACACCTTCGAACCTAATTAGACTCCAAGGTGCAATATTACTTGTCCACAAATCATGATCGAATGACAGACAATGACCAAAAGGATAAACTGACAACCAGACCACACTGACATGGGACCTCATGTTAACTCCAAACAACTAATCCATTGGCGAAGGCACGCTCAGACCTGTAATCAGGTGGAGTCGATGCCTAGTACCTGCATTCCTGCAACAACACATGGTTAAACATAACAAGATGTATATCCACATACAGTCCTATAGTGAATGGAAATTGCAGTGGTGTAGGGTACTCGAGAGCGAGTAATACAACACTGTTCCATTCACGTTTATGAATAAACGATTAACTATGTTGAACAAGGTATTTGATATTAATCAACAACATAAAACATTCAATCCTCTTACAATCCAATATCGCAATTAACATCAAAACATCTGTAACATCTAGTTTATTTATCAAATTGTAAAGCATAAGATAATAGAATCCAACATCAACAATTGTTACTATACTGATTAGGTCCATAATGAAGTAACAAGATACAAGAGATCCATCATCTACGGTCTAAGATACTGTCATAAAGTCTAATAACATCAGTCTGACAGATGACAAGCTGAGGGGCACTACAATGAGACCTTGATTAATATCCTTCAAGCCCTTAATGAGAAGCTTGAACATGTGAGAATTAATCAAGATTATCTCAAAAAAGTCATTGACATCATAATACAAGCTTTTGGTTGGAGCCCTAAATAAAAAATAAGGGTTGAGCACATCCAACATATCTTAGAAGAATCATATTTGTATAGGCTGGTTGAAAAATCCATAATACAATGCAAGATGGCCTTGTATACAGCACTTGAGTACTCAAATTTGAAAGAATTACTAGGCTAGAATGGCATGCAATGAGAAAAGATAGATTTAAAATATTTAAAATACTAGAACACTAATTCATAATGTAGCTTCCTTAAAAGTATAACACAAAAAACACCACACAATAGCAATCACAAACCTATATTATTATAGCACAAACTTCACAAAACCTTAAGAATGTAGTACACAATGTATATGCCTATCAATCTAATGAGAGAGAATTCTACACAACATAAGATGGTATACAAATTTTGGGTGCTCATAAAAGTAAGGGGTCAACAACATGGTAATCAACTTTAATAGATTAAAACATATACTTTTATACCATCTTCTTATACATCTACTTTCCATGGATGATGTAGTTTCATGGACAAACTCAAAGAATATATAGGCATTTATTCATCTCTTTTGACAGAATGTCAAGCAAAGTATCAACATTTTTAAAACCATGTAATAAATTTTTAGTATCAATTTTTTTTACAATCATCCATGATCCATGATCAATATGACATAGGAATAAATAAATTGTCATGATGATGATGGATCAGAAAGTGTGATCTATAACATTGATACTAAAAAATTATTACATGGTTTTTCCAAAAGATTTAAAAGTTTATTCATATATGTTTCTATTTATGATGAATATGTTGTTTATGTTTATGGTATGCTAATTATACACAGAAGTCTATTACATTCTAGAATCCGTGTTAATGCTAACAATTATTAATTGATATAATTTTGCATACGCCTTATGGTGGAAGGAAAGAGGAAATAAAGAAGAACAAATTGAAGGCTAATGATCAATTTACTAGGTGGATTTAAATTAATTTCGTTGAATCTAATGAGGGTGACAATTATTCAACCTGAATAAGAGTAACACTTCTCCTAATCCAATAAAGAATAGTGAAAATATTATGGATGTTGCTATCAATTCTACCAATCAACATAAGATAAACACAAAGATCATCAAAAGAGAATGGACATAGAAATAGATGGTTCTATGAGAGATGTAGAGGATAATATGTTATCCATTAGATTAGCTATAAAAAGTGGGGTATCCCTTACAATAATTTCACTTACTAGTTGTCAAGACTAACAAACATAAAAAGGAAGGGGCCATAGACTATTCTATGAAATGAAGGATAATTGGAAGTAGTCCAATTGTGCAAAAATTTAGCTCAACTTGGTCATGGTTTTGAATTTATTCAGCTAAACTCACATGTAGCACACATTTGTCAAACAAGGCTAAATCCTCTAAAAAATCGTGTACGAGGTAGATAATGGTGGGTTAATTTTTGTAAATTCCATCTAGATTTGAAAGTAAGGACTACTAAGGCTCTACTGCTAAGGGTCTTGATATATTTAAAAATAGTGATGTTGCAACCAAACATTGTGGGACATTTTTATGATAAATTGGATAAATTGTATAATGATAATTAGTATGGGGCAAGAAAGCTATGGAATTGTGATGCAACAAGTTTACAAGTAGGAAGAAATAATTAGATTTGAGTTATTACAAAATTAGGTAGTAAAAGTGTGCCCCATATTCTATAAAAAAGTAGAGTGGATAATAATATTGTGTTGTATTAATGTAATGGGGCACAACATACTAGGGTTCTATCTTTTCAAAGAAAAAATGTAGCTAAATATGAATTAGGGGCATGCATGGCATCCCAACCACATGCTTGGATGACCAAATAACTCTTCTTAAATTGGTTACATCATTTTGCTAGATCAATCCCTGATGGACTTTTACCAACAAATAAACATCTTATTTTTTATGGACATTGAAGCCATGTGGCTTTTAGCACAATACAAGAGGAAATATCTTTAGGCATTAAATTTTTGACTTTGCCTACCCATACAAACCATAACCTTCAGCCTTCATATGTAAGCGTGTTTGCACCATTCAAACTGTAATTAAAAAATTGAGCTCCAAATGGATAGCAAAGCATCCCCACATTAAAATAAGGATGATAAAACTCACTAGATTTAGTATTTCCCTTACATATAATAATATCACAGTAGGTTTTTGAAGGACTAGAATTTGGCCACTCAATAATAATGCATTTTCAAATAAGATGAAGCCAATGAAGCATTCTTTGTTGAATAAGAAGATGAGATGATATGTATTGCAAACATATTAAGTTTGGTAGGTTATGAAGAGGGTAAAATTCAACAACGTCGATACAAATGGTAGAGGAAGAATTACGAGACGCTATTGATAATGAACAAATCGTACTAACAAAAAAGGTAAATAAAAACACAAGTTCAACTGCACATTTGAGCTAAATACAAGAACAAAGTGAATTAGATGATGGCATGATCTTGCCAACACAAGGTTAAAGAAGGAGCCACCAACCTTACAATGTAGATTGATTTAAAAAATAAAGAAGTATCATATTCATCCCTCCCCTCCTCCACTTCTAAGAACTGAGATGGTTTATTACTACATAGATACCACAAATTGTGAAACTATAGATTTGGAAGCCAATCAAATAGTAAACTACTAGGTGAGATGCACTCAAGGTTCATTGAGAAAATCTTTAAAGCTACCATCTTGAATGGTTTACAAGAGGTCCATTCCCCTATATGATTATGCACTTAGGCTATGTAGGTCCAATCTCAAATCCTTATATAATATAATTATATAATCATGTATCAGCAATAAGAAGCAAGGAAATAGAACTTGAAGAAATAAAATTAAGGAAAAAAGAGCAAGAAAATGCAAGAAAAATCTAATGCGTTATAGAAAAGGAAAGGAGTGATGAACATAATCTTGAAATATAATTAAAGAGATAAAAGAGTAAAGAAGAAAATATCTAGCAATAAAGGGGGAAAGAGTTGAAGGAAGAGAAAGAAAGACTTGAAAAATAATAGAGGCAAAATGTGAAGGATAGGATTTCTACATGTGATGGAAGTAGGGTGAGGTGTTTGAGTACTCCCTCAAACCCTCTACCTAAGTAAACATCAAATTCATATGGCTATGTACATAATATTAAGCCCTACTTATGCTTCTCTTAAAAAATCCCAAGTTAGTATCCCCCCTTATTCCATTATAAACTAATTCTAATTTTCTAAGCTCTTAGATCAAGTAATGTTTGGTCATCTTTCCTCAATAATGGTCATATTCCAATAATACCTCTTGTTGAATTAGATTCTCAAAAAATACTTCAATAGATAGTTCTATAGAGGAGCTAGAGCCATTCCTAGGCTTTATGGTAAACTAGAAAATTGATTTGATGTCAAGTTTTTGGTACAATGTATGGACTATGTCAATTCTTTTGCAAACCATCTAATCAAAAATGTGTTAGGGACTTTGTAGTAGAAGATGAAAACTTTGTAATGTTCTATCAAAGGGTTGTCTTACCACATTATGTAACCAACATTACCATATATATACTTTTATGAACAATCTACCTAGTTAGTAATAATGTCTTTGGAACTTTTCGATAGAAGCTAACAATTTTTAATGTTTTCTCAGTGGATTGTGAAAGAATACTATGTAACCAACATTAAAAATAGAGAGAGAGAGAGAGATAGTGTCACGTCTTGTTTTTATGAACAATATGATTATTCTAGTTTAGTGAATAATTACTGTGCTTGACTCTTACCTTAAGTAATATTGCATACGTGAAGGTAATTATTATGAGTTATATTGATGAAAATTGGAAATTGTTCTAAGTATTGGATATTGCAGATATGATTACAATGATTTGCCTCGACTATGTTTTGGAGACACTAACCTATTGATGTTGAGTTGAGTGCAAATGGATGCAGGTACTTGTCGAAGACAAGAGCATGGTTGAGGTAGAGGTGTTCTAGCCACTTGCCAAGAACTGATGGGTGGATTACCCTGATGCAATCACACACATCACGTAGTTGCATATGCATTATTGAATGGCTTTTATTGCATTAATGTGTGGTTATTAATCATTTTCGAATACATGATGTGATTACTTAAATTTAATGTCTTTTCAAATTATATTTTAAATTAAATAATCAAATATTATTTATAGATGTTTGGAAGACAATATGTTCCTTAAAAATAAATAAATATATTAAATTATATATATAAATATGCAATATTGTATTGCATTTCACTTCTTGATTATTTAAACTAATTATGTTTAATTAAACAGTTAAATTATAATAATAATAGCATTATTATATTTAGAGTTTTGATAAAGAATTAAAATATTAGTTACTGTCATTTATATGATAGTAAGCTAATTAAATTAGCTATCATTTTATTTTAAATAGAATTATGAGCCTTTTTGATTGGAGGAATTTCATGCAAACTAAAATACAAACTTCAGTTCTAAACCTAAAGAGATCGCCAAAAATAAGAGTTGGGATTTTTGATAAATGAGGCAGATCTGGGCAGAGAAAAGCACCCATGTTTTTGCAGCAGAGGTAACTTATTCTCTGAGCGACAGTAGTAAGGAAGAAAAGGAGAGTTGTAGGCTGTGACAGGAGAAAGAGCAAGGCAGTGACAACAACTACAAACTCATCTTGACCAGCGAATTTTCCCAGGTTTTTATCTTTAAAATTGTTTGCTTTAAAATCCAATTATTGTGACTGTCAAAAGATAGATTTTTAGCTAGTTTGGGGCACCTATTTTTCTATGCTTGACCTTTGTTTGCTGTTTGAGTCGACCCCCCCTCTAGATCTGCCTGGGTGACTTCTTTCTCTCCTTTCCCACTACTTCTTTCCTTCACGTCTGGCAGGAATAACTAGGTTGGCAAGAGCGGTTTGCATTATGAGTGGTCGTTTCTCTTTTCCTGGCCGCCTATACTATTGGCAAGAGACATTGTGTGGCTTCATTGGTGTTGTCATTGATGGCAACAAAGACCACTCCACACATCTGCAGAACATGGTCTATCTTTACTAGAAGTCAGATTGAAGAATACTTTGGTCCAATAAGCAAGAATAGAGCATGCAGCAAGGTCTGACAGTCAGCTCCGAATCTCTTATAGGAAGTATCTTTGTAAAGTGTAGACTTGGGAAAGTCAAGAAGAATACCTTGAATAATAGATTCTAGGGATTGAGCCTCCGATGATGAAAGAGTGAAGAGATATGAGCATCTAAGTATTGTTGTCCGGTTTGGCAGAGTAGACAAAGGAAGAACTGACCAACAGAGCATCAAAATTATTCTGGATGTGATATTGATGGTGATCAAGGTTCTTAAGGTATCATCCATGATTGGCTGACATGTTAGATAATTTCTATAAGTATCTCTTTGATTCGCATCACTTGGTAAGCAAGGATTCAACCGACAGACTAGAGTTTGGGAAAATATTGTCTATTCCGGATGCTGACTAGAAAGAGGATGAAATCCTTTGTACGGATTTATATACTAGATAGATTTGGATGTGAAGGTGTGTGTGGTGTATTGTGTGGTGCGAAGAAAAGAAGAAGAGCAGTGTGAAGGCAATAAAATAGGTCTGAAATGTAATAGGATAGCAGCACCTAAGAGAGTAAGAATGAAGTGCAGCAGATCAGTATATTGGGCTTAACCGGAACTAAACCTTAGCATATGTGGATGCTTCTCATCAATTCAAGTATCTAGTTTCCTTGTATAAACTATTGTAGGTAGTGAGCCTTTTGTGAGCAGTGTGCTCAGGCAGTGAGCCCTAATTAGCAAGTGCCATTTTGTACTATCTTATTCTTCTAACAAAGAATACAATCTTGGGTTAATCACCTCATGGTTTTTCCCCAACAGGGTTTTCCACGTCAAAATCATTGTCATGTGTATTGATGTTATTTCCATTTCATGGTTATGTTTGCTTACTTAATTTAATGCTGCACTAATTGATAAGGAAATTCAGAAAGCTAAAATAATTAAGATAACTGATTCACCCCCCCTCTCAGTTATCAACAATTGGTATCAGAGCCAAGTTCCTCCCAAAAGAGCCTAACAACTTGAAGAAGATCTGGGAACTCAAATGGATGTGTATGGTATGAGGGAACAACTTCTGTCTGCCCTAGATGATCTTGAGCAATCAAACTCTGAAGTCAATGAATTGAAGGAAAGACTCAAATAGGTTGATGATTTCATAAATGAACTAAAAGGGAAACTGAGTATCTCTATGAAAAAGAGAAAAGATCTACTTCAGCAATTGGCAAGTCAAAGTGAAGACAATGGTACAAATGAAGATCTGAAGGAGAAAACCAAGTTATGTGAAAAGTTATCAAAAGAGGTCATTGTGGTAAGACATGAAATGGAATTAGGAGTTATGAAATTCACCTAAGAAATTGAAGAGAAAAGAAAAACTGAAGATGATCTAAGACAATCTCTCAAGGAGAAGTTAGAAGACTGCCACAAAATGGATAGAATAATCAGGCATCTAGAATCTAATCTTGAAGATGCTAGAGATAATGAAGAAAAACTTGAGGATCAAATTGACACTCTTAAAAAGGATCTTCAAATAGCAAATGAATACAAAGAGAAATTCAAGATAAGTTCTGCTCAACTTGAAGTTCTTCTTGAAAGTCAAAAGAGGGTAGATGACAAGCGTGGCTTGGGATATGAGAAAGGTGAAAGCTTTGGATTTGGTCAGAAGAATTTTGGATCAGGAAATCCAAGGAACAGGCCTAGAAGACCTCCAGTAAGGCAACCTAATGCTCAAAGATATTCATCCTTCAATGGATACTACCACAACTGCAATAACTTTGGTCATAAAGCTAATCAGTACAGAAAGAGAATAAATCAGACTAATACATCCTTCTCCAGACAGTGTTTCAATTGCAAAAGGTATGGTCACAAATCTCATGAATGCAGAAATATGCAAATGAACAATTCATTCAATGGTAGATGCTTTGCATGCAATAGAATGGGACATATGGCTAATCAATGCAGATCAAGAGGATATCATTCAAATATGCAAAGAAATGTTGTTTGCCACAATTGCAATAGATCCGGTCATATTGCCAAATTCTATAGAAGCAAGAATCAGGACAAAAGGGGTCCGGTGCATCATAATCAGAATCAAGACAAAGGAAAAGAAAAAATGAATGCTGATGAAGTTAAAAGTGAGATGAACAAGATTTGGGTGAAGAGAAGTACAAAAAATGTAGGGGATGGATCCGCACCAGAATGTGGTGCTAATATTCCTTCCGGAAATTAAAAAGTGAGCTCTGGCTTAGGGGGAGACACAAGGAAAAACATTTTCCCCCAGCTAGTTAATTGGTGCCTAAAATTGGCACATGGAAAGTTGTGGAATAAAAAGATTCTCAGAAAAACATCTAAAGAAAGCTTGGTAAAGATATGGAAGATCCGCAGGAAGATTTGAAGAATCTAATCTCCCAAGATTGATCCAGTTTAACAGCCATCTGGTAAAACAAGATTATCACAGTTAAATCCGGTATGATTCAAATTCGAGGCATCTTGTTCTGTGGATAGATCAAGTGTTTGGGGAAAGTAAGATAATTTGTTATTAATCACCAAGGATAACTCTAAGTATATCTCAGTGATCCAGAAAAAGATCTTTCTCAAAATAAGAAGAACTAGGCAACCGGAATGACTTGAGTTGCACATTTTTTGTAATATGAAATTAGGGTTTTCCTAGAAATAAAAGGGTTCATTTGCTCATCATTTGCACATTTACATTTAAGAAGAAGAGAAAGGAGCTCTGCAACAAATTATCTCAAATTCTCAAAAGATCAACCATTGAAGTTGATTCATCCAGCAAATTAATCTGGCTCATTCAACGAACCCTAGAAGCGCAAAAGGTATTTTCCGTTCTTGAATATTTCTTTGTAAAATCTTTTGAAGATGACTACACTGAATGTTGTAAAGATCACTGATAGGCCATGTCCTAAATTCAAGAAACATCCATATAAATCCCTAGAAGTTGATTCCCTAGGCGCCTTTTCAAGCATTCTGCATGGGGTTCTACATGTAGAAGATGTTAGGGCATATATTCATGCGAATATTGAAGAATTTGGGGAATCTAAGCTGGTTGATATCTATCACAAGCATTTGATAGATGACTCATTTGAACTCAAAACTTAGTATAAAGCCATCCGGGACAAGCATTTTGTACAATGCATTCATTTCCCTTGTTTTGCAAAAGATGAATGGGTCCGGTATGTTCTAAGTAGAATGCATGATAACTTTATATGGTTGATGAGGTCATTTAAGATAACCAAGGATGCCATTAGGGTAGTAACCAGATTGCACTCATCTGGTGGGATTCCTGTTCTCAAATCCATCAAGAATCAAACTGTGAGTGAAGCTACCTGATCAAAATTTGACAAAAGAGCAATGACAATAGAAGACATCACTGATCCGGATGTCAAGTTTGCCTCCATGATCATCGGTTATAAGATATATCACTCTAGCAGGGAAAATTTAGTACCCAAAACTATAATTTACACTGCTTATGAAATGTTGAGGAAAAATGCAGATTATGATCTTTGTGAACTCCTTCTGAGCCAACTAATGGAAAACCTACAAAAGATCAAGAAGGACAAGAAGAACTCCTTCAAGTATGGTGGGCTGATACTGTGCTTGTTCTTCTACTTCATGAATAAGCTTCCCAGATCTAGTGGTTGGGTATGGCAGAATGATAGACTAGTAGCCATCCAAATCAGAGATTATATACATGGGCTTGGTGATGCCAAGGCACAGAATACAACACTCTGGGGCTATTTCAAGAATTTTGAGAGCATGATGCAAGCAAGAGAGAGAATCCCCCAATCTTTAGTTGAAAAGTATAAAGATATAGTATGCTTTATGGTAGAAACTAATCAATGTCTAATGGAGGCAGTAGAGCCAAGAATAGTCTGGATCATGCCAATGGGGTATGAAGTAGATGAGAAAATTGTTGAGCTACATGTTCAACACATGCTCAGTCAATCCAAGGATCCTAAAGCAGAAAGGTTTGGAACCTTTGAAGAATTAAGTGTGAAGATCCATGTGGAGCTAAGACAACCGGAAATAAAAAGAAAAGTGAGGAGGGAAGTAGAAGAGTTTGCCAAGAGGCATGGAATTTCAAAAGAGGCACTTGATGCAAATAGAGAGAAGACAGAAAGGGCAAAGAAAGAAAAAGAAAAAGTAGAGAAAGAAAGTGCTTTGGTGGAAGTCCCCTCCTAGACCAGATCCTCTAAGACCTCTGCACCTACTACTGCAAAGAGCTCAAAGGCATCTAAACCAGAAGCAAAATCATCTGGTAAAGCAGAGAAAAGAACTAAAACAAAGGCCACAAGGTCTTACATCAGTCAGAAGGATGATGAAGAGACAGAATCAGATGAGGAAGTAAATAAAATGAAAAAGAAAAGGAAAACATCTGGTGTACCTTCTACTGAAGAAGTAACAGAAGAATTTGTTGAAAGGCCCACTCTGTCCTTAGATGATGTAGTCAAAGCAGTTACTATGGATGGGAACCTACAACCAATAATAGAATTCTATGATGCATATAATGATGCAGATAGAAAGATCTTGGAGGAAGCCACAGTTAAGTACTTGAACATATACAATAAGGCTTTTATTGAAATCATATCTCTCATTCCCAAAAGCCTAGAGAAGGAATTAGAGATAAGAAAGAATAATGCTAGGGCAAAGGATCTTGAGATCTGGGAACAGATAGCCATTTAGCTCTTTCCTTCAATCACTCCGAAGCAAATGAAGATGATCTTCAAAGATTGCAAGGATGAGTTCCAAAGCAAAGCTAGAATGAATCAGCTTATGCTCGGAGAAACTGACAAAGTAGCAAAAGAGATAGAAGAGATTCTTCGGAATGCATACAAAAGATTCAACATTCCTATTATAGAGGACTTAGGTGATAATCCCTCGGCCACAGATGTTGAAGAAGAATCTACTGAGACAGTGGTAGAAGAGGTAAAGGAGATAGGTGAACAAAAAGGTAAGGACTTAGATTCCTCTGCTTCGGAAGAGGAGGTCCATGATCAAGCAAACATCTCTCTTCAGGTTTCCCCTACAGACTCCGGATTCAAAGAAAAAGAAAGAGTACAAGAGAAGACCAGTTAACAAGCAGAGGAGAAGGAAAAAGAAGATGACAGTAGTAAGGCTACAAAAAAAGAGAAAACTCTAATAGAGAAGGCCACAAATGATGGTGGTAAGGGTTCAAAAGGGGAGAAAACTCTGTCTCCGGCAAGAGACATGGCAGAGGCAGTCAAAGAATTCTTAACCAAGGAGATGATGGAATTTGATGAACCAGAACTTCTTCAAGGACCATTCAATTTTGACTCCCTCTCCCTGGTTCAAACCATGAAGCTAGCATCCTTTACTTCAGCAAAGGCAAAAGAAAAGCTTCTAAAGTCTCACATCGAAGACTGCAAGCTTATAGAAATTGCATCCGGTGTATTGGAAAATATCTTGCCATCATTTCAGAAGGATCCCTCAGCCTCATCATCCGGTAATCTCAAATCTCTAGTTAATAGTGTTAGCACACATTTTGATTCCTTAGAAAATTCAGTAGAAAATAAGGTCCGGAAGGAATTTTTGGTAAAAAGATTATCAGAGGTACAAGGGTTAATATCAAATGATAGGAGAGTTATGGATATTGGAATAAAGAAACTAGAAAATGCTCTCAAAGATGGGGGAGATATATATAAATTTTCTTTATCCTGGCCTAAAGTGACCAAGGACATTGAGAAGAAAGTAAAAGAGCAAGAGGATAAACTATTAAGTTTATCTCAAAGTTTTGATCCTCTATCCTCTTCCATAGTAAATCAAGAGTGTCAGACTATTGCAGTCATAATGAAATAAAGACACTTGAGAAGGAGAAGAAAAATAGAATAAATAGGTTGAGTGAACTTAGAGGGATCATTATCCCTAAGTTAGAGGCCATGCATGAAGCCCTAACTGATGCTCAGGCCACAACCCAGACCAGTGATCCGACGGATCTCAAGAAGGAAGAAGCTTTTGCATTCCTGTTGAGTGGTCACATCTCAATTTTGGACAGGATGAAGCTGAGTTGGGCAACAGAACTTATACAATTGAAAAACACTTTTGTAGATATCTTAAAGTATATGTAAAGTATAACTGGATAATATACTTATGCGATTAAGTATAGATTGAGTTTTGCAAATTTTGGTGTGTGGATCCCACCCTTTTCCATTGATGTCAAAGGGGGAGTGAGGAGCAGTGAAAAATGTGGAATCTAGCTAAGGGGGAGCTCTGGAAAAATGTACATTAGAATAGAGCATCAGCCAAGGGGGAGTGTAGTGTGACACTTAGCCATTTTTTACTAAGTGTTGCCATCAATTCCAAAGGGGGAGATTGTTGGAAAGAGACACTATGTAGCTTCATTGGTGTTGTCATTGATGGCAACAAAGACCACTCCACACATCCGTAGGACATGGTGTATCTTTACCAGAAGTCAGATTGAAGAATACTTTGGTCTGGTAAGCAAGAACAGAGCATGCAGCAAGGTCTGACAGTTAGGTCCGGATCTCTTATAGGAAGTATCTTTGTAAAGTGTGGACTTGGGGAAGTCAAGAAGAATACCTTAACTAATAGATTCTAGGGATTGAGCCTCCGGTGATGAAAGAGTGAAGAGATATGAGCATCTAAGTATTGGGGTCCAGTTTGGCAAAGTAGACAGAGGAAGAACTGACCGACAGAGCATTAGAATTATTCTAGATGAGATATTGATGGTGATCAAGGTTCTTAAGGTATCATCCATGATTGGCTGACATGTTAGATGACTTCTATAAGTATCTCCTTGATTCACATCAGTTGGTAAGCAAGGATTTAGCCGACAGACTAGAGTTTGGGAAAATATTGTCTATTCTAGATGCTGACTAGAAAGAGGATGAAATCCTTTGTACGGATATATATACCAGATATATTTGGATGTGAAGGTGTGTGTGGTGTATTGTGTGGTGCGAAGAAAAGAAGAAGAGCAGTGTGAAGGCAGTAAAATAGGTCCAAAATGTAATAGGATAGCAGCACCTAAGAGAGTAAGAATGAAGTGCAGCAGATCAGTATATTGGGCTTAACCGGAACTGAGCCTCAGCATATGTGGATGCTTCTCATCAGTTCAAGTATCTAGTTTCCTTGTATAAACTGTTGTAGGCAGTGAGCCTCTTGTGAGAAGTGTGCTCAGGCAGTGAGCCTAATTGGCAAGTGCCATTTTGTACTATCTTATTCTTCTAACAGAGAATACAATCTTGGGTTAATCACCTCATAGTTTTTCCCCTAACAGGGTTTTCCATGTCAAAATCATTGGGTCATGTGTATTGATGTTATTTCCATTTCATGGTTATGTTTGCTTACTTAATTTAATGCTACACTAATTGATAAGGAAATTCAGAAAGCTGAAATAATTTAGATAACTGATTCACCCCCCTCTTAGTTATCAACATATACTTCAGTGGGTCGTTATCTTCTTTTGGCCACCTGGTTTCATGCTGGCCGTGCATTTTTATTATGGCCATTTTGACTACTCTTGGGTGATTTGTATAGATCGACCCATGTTTCTTGATGTTGCCAGTTTCTCAGACTAAAACATAGACGTTTATTTTCCATCCTCTTTCAGTTTTTGACTTAAACTCATATCGATCTTCATGATGGTCGATCTGCTCAGTATATAGACTAAAAATTAGAATTGTTAATAGTCAATTTTCCTACCCTTGTTTCCCTACCTAAAAAACAAGTCGTTATTCTCAGATCTTGAATTTTACTGATGAAAACTATAATTCAATCCCTAGAACACTGTTAGATTATTCTCTGTCAGATATTTCTATGACTGTATTTCTTACCTTGGCTGAAAATAGTTTTAACTTAGAAAATTGACCTCCTTATGTTAAACATCAACCTCTGAATTTAGACAAAATCATATGTTCCTGTAGCAAATCCATTGTTATCTATGAATACTTAGGAGCTAGTGCTGTAGCTTTTATGACAATCGAAACTTATAAATTCCTATAGCACTGTTAAAGATTTGATAAAACATTATGTAACTGCAAAAATCAGAGACAATAAACTACTGTTTTATTATCCTTTAAATGCTGAAAACCTTTCATATTTACATTTTGACTCAAAATTGAATTAAACTTTGTTCTCAGTTCGTTGTCTTTATTCCTGCAATAGTTCCTGTCGCAATTGCAACAGGAAGTTTGATCTATTGTTTTCATTGTTTTTAAAACTTCTTGTCACAAGAATGATAGTAAGGTAGATTCATATTATAGAATGACTATTTTTGAAGACTGTTTTTATTATTTTTAAACTTCCTGTCAATGTTATGATAGCAAGATGAAATTATAACTTAGAATGACTTTTGTATGAAGATTGTGTTCAATTTTTGGACTAGATGATATATCTATTTGACATACTTATGAGTGCAATTGTGTAAGCAAAGATGAATGATTTGATTGGAAAAGTGTAATTCCTTGAATATTGTTTGGGAAAAGGGAATTTCAATGATTTATTGGTGAATTTGACTTTTATTTTATTATTTATTGCTTCTTGGGGAAAGAAGTAGATTCTCATTTAGGAATGTAAATGGGTTACTTTTGGGACTAGGATGCTGAATGTGGATATTCAGAGATGGCTTTTCCTCTTTTTCGGGAATTGAACCAAGATACTTATAAATGATTAGATCTAATCGGAATGACATTGAAATAGGTGTTTATTGTCTAGCAAACTTATTTATTGATATCTTTGCCACATCCTGTTGTGAGAAAATCTGCTTTTCATTATTTAGAATTGCACATTCAGACATCAGGGTTGCATCAGGTGTTCCCTCCTGCCAGTTGTTACTAGGTAGCTAGACATTTTGTGCAGGGCTAGGTTTCCTTCATTTCATGAAGGGATCCGGGGAAGTGTAAATACTTCATGGTTGGGTGGAAAAGCACCTAGGCCATGTTCCCATCTCTCAGCTTTCAGGTGGTGGACCACTTGGTTTGTGCAGCTAGAGAGTGTATTGATTTATTTATTCTTGTTGTACATGTTTATTGTACCCTATATGGGATGTATTATGGCATGCTTGCCAATGGATATATGTATATTATTTTATATTTCTTGTTATCTGGATTAAGCAGACAATTATGTAAGATTTATTGACATTCAGATTCATATTTATGAGATTATCTTTTATTTGAGATATTGTGATTAAGCGGATTAATTACATCTTTTATCTTTGAAAGTTGTATCTAAGTGGATTATTTATCTTTTTTTATTTTGGTTATTGCGATGTTGTAGTTAAGCGGATTATTTACTTCATTTACTTTTGAGTTGGTTTAAATGCTTTTACATGACTTGTGAGGCTTTACATTTGGTATCAGAGCTTTAAGTTTAACACTAGGGCCTTTGTTTTTGGGACTATTTTGCTAAAGTTACAAAGTTGATATAGATTATCTATCATGAATACTAGAAACACTGATCATGGTGATAGATCAGGAAGTAGTCAAGGTAGAGGATCATGTGGAGGTGCTCGTGGAGGTCAAACTGCTGGAGATCGTGGAGATGCCAATAATGACCAAGATGGAAGATTTGACTATATTCTTGATCTCTTGACCCGACAGGACACGAGGATAAATACTCTTGAGCAGGAGGTCAGAGGAATTACTAGAGGTCAGAATGCTAATGAAAACCCAAGGGCTGAGGTACAAAATGAGAACCCAAGGATAGAAGTTCTAGTTCCTAAAGTTGGAGCTATTGCTGATAATCAAGCAAAGATAGCGGAAGAATTGGGGAAAGACCTCAAGAAAGTATCACTGCCAAAATTTGATGGAAAGACAATTGGAGATGGAGCTGAGGCTTGGATAATAGAAATGGAGAGATACTTTGGACTTTGAAACCTTTCAGATCACACTAAGGCAATGTGGGGATCTTACAAGTTGACTGGTGAAGTAGCAACATGGTGGGATAATGAGAAGGAAGATAAGAAGTTGTTACCTAATGAAATAACTTGGGAGATTTTCTTGCAACTGTTTAGAAAAAGATGGTTACCATAGTTATTGTTCGACAAGAAGATGACAAAGTTTCAAAATTTGATTCAAAGAGGTATGTCTGTAACCAGCTATTGGGAAAGGTTTTCTCATCTACTTAAGTATGTTCCACAATATCAGACATATGACAATTTTTGGATTAGAAAGTTTGTTTTGGGATTGAGGCCACAGATTGGAGCTGAGGTAGACATTCATAACCCACTCAATATGGATGCCACTTTTGAGAAAGCAATAAAGCAAGAGCAGAGGTTGCAGAAGACAACCAATTACCATATGCAAAGAGATGCTAAGTTTTCAAATAAGAAACCACAAAATAATCAGCAGAACTATCAAAAGAATAACAACCAAGGCAATAATAGACAAATCAAGAATTTGAAGAGAGGTAATAATTCTAAAGATGGAAATGGTGGAAACAAAAGAGGTGGCAATAACAACAGAAACAACGATCAAAGGGAAAGAGCTGAAAGACCGAGAGCACCTAAGGGTGGATGTTACAACTATGGAGGAGAGCATTATGCAAATGCATGTCCACATAAAAGAGGAAACAAGAATCAACAAGGAGCACCGCAGCATCAGATTCATGCCGCAGTGGATAATCGGCAAGCAGATTTTCAAGCAGCACCTATTTAGTTCCAAGGTAAGCTCTATGGACTACTTGTTTCTATTTTAATTGATACTGGTGCCATAGAATGTTTTTTAGATCCTAGAGTAGTATCTAAGTTATCTATTTGACCTGGACATATGGAAAACTCTTGGATGGTACAATATGGCAATAGTGTAGAAAAGAGGGTAGACTCATGTCTAGTATGCAGTGAGTTAGAGCTTCCTAGTTTTCAGATGCAAGTAAATCTCTATGTAGCACCTTTAGGTTCTTATGATGTAATTCTGGGAATCAACTGGTTAACTGAACATAAGTCTCTAGTAAACTATGAAGACAAGGTTGTTAGGTGTTTGGATGACTTAGGGAATCAAGTGGAAATTAATGGATCTAAGAGACCTTTAGAGCTTAGACAAATCTCGACTATGCAATTGAAGAAAGCCAAGAGGAAAGGATATGCCATTTATGTTGTCCAAGTAAAGGACCTTGATAAAGAAGAACCGGTGTTCAATGACTATCCAATCCTTAGAGATTTCATACATATATTCCCTGTAGAGTTGATAGAGTTACCACCAAAGAGAGAATTTGACTTCTCAATTGACTTGCTACCAGGGACTGAGCCACAATCTAAGGCACCCTACATAATGACTACTATAGAGTTGTATGAGCTTAAGGCACAATTGTAGGAGTTACTAAATCAAGTTTTCATTAGACCTAGTGTGTCACCATGGGGCGCACCAGTCATCTTTGTAAAGAAGGATGGTACTTTGAGATTATGCATTGATTATAGGATGCTTAACAAAGATACTATAAAGAACAAGTATCCACTTCCAAAAATAGATGAGCTCTTTGATCAGATGAAAGGAGCAACAATGTTCTCATAGATAGACCTTAGATCTGGTTATCACCAATTGTGGATTAAGGATAAGGACATCTCTAAAACAACTTCTAGGACTCGATATGGTCACTACGAGTTCACAGTAGTACCATTTGGGTTGACTAATGCTCCAGTAGCTTTCATGAATTTGATGAATAGTATTTTTAGAGATTGTTTAGATGATTTTGTCTTGATCTTCCTTGATGACATATTGATATTACTCTAAATCAGTGGAAGAGCATGAAAGGTATTTGCGGATTATTTTGCAGTGTTTGAGAGAGAGAAAGCTTTATGGTAAATTATCTAAGTGTACATTCTTTCAAGATAAAGTGCACTATCTTGGTCATGTGATCTCATCAGAAGGGATTGCAGTTGATCCTGAGAATATTAAAGTAATAATGGAATGGCCTGCACCGCAGAGTGTGATAGAAGTTAGAAGTTTTATGGGACTTGCAAGTTACTATAGAAAGTTTGTGGAAGGTTTCTCAACCATAGAAGCACCGATTACCGCACTACAAAAGAACGATAAGAAGTTTGAATGGATAGAAAGGTGTGAGCAAGCTTTCCAAGTGTTAAAGGAAAAGATCACAACTGCTCCTACCCTGACCATACTAGATCCTAGTGGGTACTTTACAGTTATAACAGATGCTTCAGGGGAAGGATTAGGAGGAGTGTTGATGCAGAATGAGCAAGTGGTTGTGTATGAGTCAAGAAAGTTAAAGCAACATGAGTTCAACTATGCACCACATGATCTTGAGTTAGCTGCCATAGTTCATACACTTCAGATGTGGAGGCATTATCTTCTAGGTAAGCCCTTTGAGTTAAAGACATATCATCTAGGGCTCAAGTATATATTTACTCAACCTAACCTTAATGCATGACAGAGAAGATGGTTAGAATTCCTTAGTGAGTATGACTTTGGAATTGAGTATATAAAAGGAAAGGAAAATAGAGTAGCAGATGCTCTTAGTAGGAGAAGACATCTAGCTGCAATTGTTACCATGAGATCTAATTTGAAATAGAAAGTGATTCAAAATCTTCAAGGGGATGAGCATTATGAAAGAGTAAAGCAAGCTTTGGAAGTAGACCCCTTAGATCACAGGTTTGATGGTTATGTTATCGAATTAGATGGACTTTTGAGATTTCAGGGAAGGATGTATATTCCGAACTCAGGAGAGTTGAGGAAGTTAGTGCTTGAAGAGACTCACAATGCACCTTATTTAGGTCACCCTGGAGTGACAAAGATGGTCGAAGGTTTGAAACCTTTATACTGTTGGCCTAGACTTAAGAGGGATATGATGGAATTTGTGGCTCAATGTATGTTATGCTAGTGAGTCAAGGCTAAGCATGTACATCCAACAGGATTGTTGTATCCGCACAGTATCCCTGAGCACAAGTGGCAAGTGATAAGCATGGATTTTATTCAAGGGTTACCTATGTCTAAGAACAGGCATGTGATGTCATCTTAGTGGTTGTGGACAAGTTGACAAAGGTAGCACATTTTATTTCGGGGAATATTTCTGATGGTTCTATGGTCTTAGCTAAGAAGTTTGTTTAGGAGATTTTCTGATTGCATGGAATGCCTAAGACGATCATTTTAGATTGAGACACTCGCATGACATCTAGATTTTGGACAACTCTTAATGTAGCTTTGGGTACAAAGTTGAATTTCAGTTTGGCTTATCATCGTCAAATGGATGGTCAGATAGAAGGAGTTAATCAGGTGGTAGAAGACCTTCTCAAAATGTATTGTATGGATCAACAATATAAATGGGAGGAATATCTTCTATTGGTAGAGTTTGCATACAAAAATTCATACCATGCATCTTTGGGAATGGCACCGTTTGAAGTTCTTAATGGGCGTAGGTGTCGAACACCTATCAGTTGGGATAAGGTAGAGGACAAAATTGTGATTGGTCCTAAAATGTTAAGAGAAATGGATGATCAGATGAAGTTGATCAAGGAGAAGTTGAAGCAAGCTTCAAATCGTCAAAAGAGTTATGTAGATAAGAATAGAACTCCTAGATAGTTTTCAGTTGGTGACAAAGTCTTTTTGAGGGTCAAACCTCATAAGAGTTCAGTATCATTTGGCAAAGCGTCCAAACTTGCTCCTCATTTTGTAGGACTGTTTGAAGTTCTGGAAGTGATTAATCCTGTAGCTTATAGACTTGCGCTACTGCCTACACTTGCCAGAATCCATAATGTTTTTCATGTATCTTTACTTAAGCTTTATCATCCTGACATATTCTTGATTGGCATGCTTTACAGGTTCAGGATACAAGGGTGGTGCTAGTGGAGCCCTCTCAAATTTTGGGGAAGTGCAACATTAAGTTGCATAGTAGAGATGTGGTGCAATATAAGGTCCAATGGGATCAATAATCTGAGGACAGTGCCACATGAGAGGATGCAGAGGAGATTGATAGATCTTTTCCTCATTTGAGGATATAGCATAGATTTCTTATTCATGCATGGATTATGATACTTTGAGTTCAGTTATTGCTTGATACTTTGAGTTGTTATTATGATCTTTTGATACTTTGAGTTGATGTTATTGTTTTATGACACCTTGATACTTTATTGGTGGTTGATGACACTTTATTGTTTTGATGTTTAATAAGACATCGGGACGATGTCTGTTTCAAGTGGGGAAGGATGTCACGTCTCATTTTTATGAACAATATGATTATTTTAGTTTAGTGAACAATTACTATGATTGACTATTACCTTAAGTAATATTGATACGTGAAGGTAATTATTATGAGTTATATTAATAAAAATTGGAAATTGTTTTAAATATTGGATATTGTAGATATGATTACAATGATTTACCTCAGCTATGTTTTGGAGACACTAACTTTTTGATGTCAAGTTGAGTGCAAATGGATGCAGGTACTCGTCAAAGACGAGAGCATGGTTAAGGTAGAGGTGTTCTAGCCACTTGGCAAGAACTGATGGATAGATTACCCTGATGCAATCACACACATCACGTAGTTGCATATGCATTATTGAATGGCTTTTATTGCATTAATGTGTGGTTATTAATCATTTTCGAATGCATGACAAATTGTATTTTAAATTAAATAATCAAATATTATTTATAGATGTTTGGAAGACAATATGTTCCTTAAAAATAAATAAATATATTAAATTATATATAAATATGCAATATTGTATTGCATTTCACTTCTTGATTATTTAAAGTAATTATGTTTAATAAATAGTTAAATTATAATAAGAATATCATTATTATATTTAGAGTTTTGATCAAGAATTAAAATATTAGTTACTGTCATTTATGTGACAGTAAGCTAATTAAATTAGCTATTATTTTATTTTAAATAGAATTATGAGCCTTTTTGATTGGAGGAATTTCATGCAAACTAAAATACAAACTTCAGTTCTAAACCTAAAGAGATCGCCAAAAATAAGAGTTGGGATTTTTGATAAAGGAGGCAGATATGGGTAGAGAAAAGCAACCACGTTTTTGTATTAGAGGTAACTTCTTCTCTAAGTGATAGTAGCAAGGAAGAAACAGAGAGTTGCAGGCTGCGACAAGAGAAAGAGCAAGGCAGTGATAGCAGCTACAAACTCATCTTGACCAGCGAATTTTCCTAGGTTTTTATCTTTAAAATTGTTTGCTTTAAAATCCAATTATTGTGATTGTCAAAAGATATATTTTTAGCTAGTTTGGGGTGCCTTTTTTGCTATGCTTGACCTTTGTTTTCTATTTGAGTCGACCCCCCCTCTAGATCTACCTGGATGACTTCTTTCTCTACCTACCCACTGCTTCTTTCCTTCACGTCTGCAGGAACAACCAGGTTGGTAGGACCGGTCTGCATTATGAGTGGCCATTTCTATTTTCTTGGTCACCTATACTTCAGTGGGTCATTGTCTTCTTCTGGCCTCCTGGTTTCATGTTGGCCATGCATTTTTTTTATGGCCATTTTGACTGCTCTTGGTCAATCTGTATAGATCGACCCATGTTTCTTGATGTCGCTAGTTTCTCAGACTAAAACATAGACGTTTATTTTCCATCCTCTTTTAGTTTTTGACTTAAACTCATATCGATCTTCATGATTGTCGATCTGCTCAGTATATAGACTGAAAATTAGAATTGTGAATAGTCAATTTTCCTACCCTTGTTTCCCTACCTGAGAAACAAGTCGTTATTCTCAGATCTTGAATTTTACTGATGAAAACTACAATTCAATCTCCAGAACACTGTTAGATTTTTCTCTGTCAGATAATTCTATGACTGTATTTATTACCTTGGCTGAAAATAGTTTTAACTTAGGAAATTGACCTCCTTATGTAAACATCAACCTTTGAATTTAGACAAAATCATATGTTCCTGTAGCAAATACATTGTTATCTATGAATACTGAGGAGCTAGTGTTGTAGCTATCTTTTATGACAATCGAAACTTATAAGTTCCTGTAGCACTGTTAAAGATTTGATAAAACATTATGTAACTACAAAAATTAGAGACAATAGACTCCTATTTTATTATCCTTTGAATGCTGAAAACCTTTCATATTTACATTTTGATTGAAAATTGAATTAAACTTTGTTCTCGGTTCCCTATCTTTATTCCTACAACAGTTCCTGTTGCAATTGTGATAGGAAGTCTAATTCTATTATTTTCATTATTTTTAAAACTTCATGTCACAAGAATGATAGTAAGGTAGATTCATATTTCAGAATGACTATTCTTGAAGACTGTTTTTATTATTTTTAAACTTCCTGTCACTGTTACGATAGCAAGATGAAATTATAACTTAGAATGACTTGTATGAAGATTTTGTTCAATTTTTGGACTAGATAATATATCTATTTGACATACTTATGAGTGCAATTGTTTAAGCAAAGATGAATGATTTGATTGGAAAAGTGTAATTCCTTGAATATTGTTTGGGAAAAGGGAATTTCAATGATTTATTGGTGAATTTGACTTTTATTTTATTATTTATTGCTTCTTGGGGAAAGAAGTAGATTCTCATTTAGGAATGTAAATGGGTTACTTTTGGGACTAGGATGCCGAATGTGGATATGAGACGGCTTTTCCTCTTTTTTGGGAATTGAACCAGGATACTTATAAATGATTAGGTCTAATCAGAATGACATTGAAATAGATGTTTATTGTCTAGCAAACTTATTTATTGATATCTCTGCCACATCTTATTGTGAGACAATCTACTTTTCATTATTTAGAATTGCACATTCAGACATCAGGGTTGCATCAGGTGTTCCCTCCTGCCAGTTGTTACCAAGTAGCTAGACATTTCGTGCAGGGCTAGGTTTCTTTCATTTCATGAAGGGATCTGAGGAAGTGTAAATACTTCATGTTTGGGTGGAAAAGCACCTGGGCCATGTTCCCGTCTCTCAGCTTGCAGGTGGTGGACCACTTGGTTTGTGCAACTGGAGAGTGTATTGATTTATTTATTCTTGTTGTACATGTTTATTGTACCCTATATGGGATGTATTATGGTATGCTTGCCAATGGATTTATGTATATTATTTTATAGTGCTTGTCACCTGGATTAAGCACACGATTATGTAAGATTTATTGACATTCAGATTCATATTTATGAGATTATCTTTTATTTGAGATATTGTGATTAAGTGGATTAATTACATCTTTTATCTTTGAAAGTTATATCTAAGTGGATTATTTACCTCTTTTTATTTTGGTTATTGCAATGTTGTATTTAAGTGGATTATTTACTTCATTTACTTTTGAGTTGGTTTAAATGCTTTTACATGACTTGTGAGGCTTTACAGATAGATAGAGCTCTTATTTCCTTCAAGTAATCAACAATGTAGGTAAATTCCAAGTTATCATGGATGTAGTCTTCTAGTTTATTAAACAGACAAAATTAACACCAAAAGTAAGACAAGAAATATAATGAGAACTGATACTATAATCCTATTGTCTCATTGTATTTTTTTCCTCTTATCTCATGATAGGATGACATTAACAGTGCTCATTGTTAGAATAACAATAACAAAATTTTCTAGTCTAACACTAACAAATTATTCTAGTTTGACACTAATAGAATAAAACAAAAAATTATTCCAGTAATGTATAGAAATAATTATTGTAGGACAAAGTAGAGATTGAAGAAGAATATTTTCCTCAAAAAAAAATCACATAAATTGTAATATGAAAACATAAATCATCTATGGCTTGTCATTGTAGAACAAAAAGTTTCTTACAAAATGACAATCATGTACTATGATGAACATGAGGTTTTTAGAGTCTAGGAGAATGAGTAATAAACTTTTGGTAAAAACTGTTTATGGTAAAAACATACCAAATTTTTACTAGAAGCTTGTTATGCAAGCATGAATTATTCACATAAGCACTGTCCTTGTAGAAATTATAAAATTTTATAGATTTTATAACCAAATTTATTATTAAAGCCCAATATTAGAATAATAGTTATAGTTTATTCTAGCTTAACTCTAATATATTACTCTAGTCTAATACTAACAAAATAACATTAATAGTTTATTCTAGTTTAATACTAGTAGAATAACACTAACAAATTAATCTACAACCTAATGTAAATCAACACACCAAATATTTCAAATGAAAAATGGGTCATAGCCCTAGTAAGGTCGTAAATGGTCTTACCTGTTAATAATGTCATATCCTTGGAATCCTAAAAAAAAAGAAAATCTTAAATTAGAAATTGTGTCAAAAGACACATTTTGCATTTCATTGAACTATAAACCCTAACAAAAATCCTTACAAATTTATAGTGTCAAAAGACACATTTTACATTTATTTAAATTGTAAACACTAACTTGCCATTCTTAGCTATTTTGTTATCAAATTTTATGTGCCTGAGATGCATGTCACTAGTGTTAGACTTCATTTCAAAAAGTATTGAGCATGATGGGGAGATTAAAACACTGAAATCACATAGAGCTCAAAGGGTTCTATTTGGAGTGATTGCTAAATTTGTTGGTGTATGAGAACTCACTACTAAATTTGATAGGGATGAAAGGGAATAAAAATCTAGTTAACATTGATGAATGGGAGAGAAAGGCAATTGGGAATGAATCTTGCCCATGTGGTGCTAATTTTTGCATTAGTCACACCCTACTCAAATAAACCTAGTGAAATTGCATTCACCTCTATGCTTAGTCAACCCTTTATAAAGGAACCAAGAATGACATGTCATTGTTAGAGACCCTCTAATGACCTCTACACCATTAAACAAACCTAGTGAAACTCCATTCACCTAGTTTCTTAGCCAACCCTTTACAAAGGAACCAAGAATGACATGCCACCATTAGAGACCCTCCCACGACCTCTACACCATCATAACTAATGGGAATTGGAAAATCAAACCATCAAGTATTGCTTCTTATTTATACTGCATCTTATCTCTTATAGCAATTGTCAAATAATGGTCACCATCCACCCCTACAACACTACATTTAGGTAATAAAGAAGTAAAGAAAATAATTTTAGGGTTAAGTATTTAAGAGTGAGAAAGAATGATATTAGGTTTAGGGTTAGGTTTGCACAATATTACATTATTACATTACTTTGATTAGGTTAAGAGTATTTATTTTATAATTTTAATTTGTTTAATTTATTAATTATGTATTTACATAATTAGGTGAAATAAATGTTTTAAAATACGATGAAATAAATTATGAGTGTTTTTATAGATAATATTAGGGTACAAAATGTTTAATTACTGGTGCAAATAATTTGAAAGGCTGATTGTCACAATTGTCTATCATGAGACAGGGGTAAAAAAAATGCTATTTTGGACATATTTTATGACAAGGCATATTTGTGGCATTGAATTTGTCAATGAAGACTTGAAACCTTAGATTTAATGTCATGTCCCCTTTCCAAAAATAGTACTTTCTATTTTTAGTATGCCCCATGTCCAGAAATAGTAAGTTGGGACTGCAAGACAACATTGGGGGAAATGATTCATGTCCCCTTTCCAAAACTAGTACTTTCTATTTTTAGCAAGTCCCCCTGTCCAAAAATAGTAAGTTGGGACTACAAGACAACATTGGGGGAAATGATAATTATTTAATATGTTATTTGTTCTGGTGCAACTCCGAATATCATGAACAATGAATATTAAATAATTTAATGTTAATTTGTTTTAATGCTTCCTTGGGCGTGGTAATATTGGAAGAAATCTCAAGTTGTTGAAAATAAAGATTTTGCATATCTTGTGAGTTGGCACTAAAAGTTTTTTGGAGTTTATGACAAGAGGGGGGCCCAATTTTAGAAACTGCTTGGTGTAACTCCCAAAGAAAGGCATGGAGTATCTTGGGCACCCAAGATAGCCTCTCATGCAAATAAAAATATGCAATTGTGAATTTAGAGGCTATTGCAGATTTTTCATTTTCTCGTGTAGAGATGATGCTTTATTTTTCTTCAGTGGACAAGGAAACCATTAAAGTTGAAGCTTGTGGCCATGGACATGAGTTTCAAGTGATATGAGGGTAGTGTTCTTGGATTTTAGATTGCAATCTCATCTAGAGGTTGCATCAATGCTGAAGGGTTTGGCAGTTTCAGAGATTTTGGGTTTGTAGGGTGATTTTGGCAATTTGTGTGTTTTTTGGTGTTTCCAATGGTGTTGTTTGAGGTTTCTACTATGTTGGGGATGCATTGCTATGTGTGATGTTGATGACTATTGGTATTAAAATTGTTAAATTCATTTTCAGATTTGAATTTTATGGTAAAATATCAGTTAGAAACATTTTAGTGGTATAAAAGCATGATCTTTCTATCCTGTAGGGTTGTTTGATTCATTCTTCTTAGTGAAAGAGACCTTAGAGCTTTGAGAAGAGAGAAAAGGAAATTAGAAGTTGATTTTGAATTTGAAGAAGAGCAAATCATGTTTGAAGAAAGATGAAAGAATAAGGGAGACCCAGGTGATAAATTTATTGCTACTATTGATAAATTGGCTAACATTGTGGAGCAAATGTGGAAGACATTATAGGTGAAGGAAACACTTCCACATGGAAGAAAGTAGTGTCTAATTCCAAGCCAACAAAGCTTACTTTCTTACCTAATAATGAAGAAGATGGAGTTTCACCTATTGCAAATACTGAAGCATCATTTGTTGAGGTAGCTACAAAATGGTTTGAGGATTACATCAGGCAATCTGAAGCTTTTAAATCAGGTGTTCCATTTGAGAAATTCATAGAAATGCATGAGAGGGATCAAAAGAGGAGAGAACAAGATTAGAAGGTGGAGAAAGAAAACAAAACATTGGAACCAATAGAAGAGGAATCAAAGCTTCAAGAAGTTGCAAAAGATAGAGCTTTGCATGTTAGAGATTTAAATGAGGGAGAAATAGAATAGGAACAAACCACTGATTCCACTACATAAATTGAAGGTGAAAATTATTTACAATTTGAAGATGTTTCATTAATTTCTAATGTCTTCTTGTGTCAACAGAATAGTAATGCATTTAGTAAAAGAAAGGAATCACTTAATGTTTGTGAAGAATTTAGGGTGGGAAAAAATGCACTATCCTTTGAACTTTCAGAGGGTGAACCATTTATCAATTTTTAGAATAACATGGTGGATGAATATGCATGTGAGGAGAATATTTTGAAACAAAAAGATGACCAAGTTGAGTTTGTGAAAACTTTGAAATCAGACAATAAAGGTAAGCACCTTGATCATTTTGGCAATAGTAGTTTGAGGCATGAACAATATAGAAAAATATTGTTGCAACTATTTCATACTATGAATAATGAAAAGATGAAGGATACCAAGTGGAAGGGAAACTCTTTCTCTCAACATCAAAATGTTTTACACATAGTGGTGTGGGATCCAGGTGTTTTAGTGAAATCCAGCATCATGAAGATACAACAATTTATCATCACTTGGGGTGAGAATAAGGAATGCAAGGATTATCTTTTTGGGGAGATTGCATCTAGTACAAGGTGGTTTTTTACCATTAAATTTTTGAATCCGAGTAGGGGATTGCAGTGTTATAGCCATGATAATTTGAAGATCCTTTTGCCTCAAGTTGAGTGTAAGATGTCTATTCCTTTCAGAATTATAAGAGACAACATACCAACTGATATATCACTGTTTGGAAGAAAATACCAAGAAAAATATGATCTAAACCATCTTTCAAGATTTGAGGCTTGGGGCATCATGATAAGCGATTCTGAAATCATATGTAAACATTACAACACAAATTTAGAAGAGGTAAGCATAATTGTTGGCATACAATGGTCATATTTCTTTGAAAGGTGTTGAGATGAAGTTTAAGGAAAAAAAGGTTGAGACTCAAGGCAACTTTCACATTGAAGAAATTAAGTATGAGCTTGGTGAAAAGGATTCAAACTTAGATATGTTTTTAGAAGATGACAAAATGACATATTGCAAATATGTATCAAAGGAAACAAGACAAGGATAATTGTCATAAAAAATCTTAGATTGGAGGCTACTACCCTCATCATGACCATCCATTATACTTCACCATTTGTTATCATGTAGGTGTTTTCAATTTTGGGATTGAGTAATTTTTAGTTAGTAGCCACTATGGGAGTATTTTCAGTCATTGTATGTTTTCTTCCAACCTCTAAGTTGCTAATGCTTATGGAGAGATTTTAGATTCATACATGAATTCCCATAAATTTTACATTGATCACATTGATGAGTGTTACTCAGGTTTGCTACTTTTGTAGTCTCTACATCATTGGTATGTTGCTGATTTTGATGATTTCAATTATGTACAACTATAGAATGGTGCACTTTGGAAAATATTACTTACACGATGATGATAGAAGAAAGTCTTCACTATTAGAGACAATCACTCTATCCATCATAACACTACTTGAAAGGAAGTTCAAAGAGGTTTGTGACTCTTATGATTTATTCTCATCTTACATGCAATTTAAACTAAGATATATTGTGAAGAGACCCTTTAACAATAGCTTGATGATTTCCATTGGAGCCTAAGAATCAAACTACAAAGCTAGTGTTTGGGATCTTACATCACATAAGAATGACAAGTGGGAACAAAAGAAACATGGTGGTGTGTACACGAGATAGTCCTCAATTTTAAGAGAATATATGAAAGGAGCTCTCATGCCTTGGATAGAAGATTTGAATTTGGAATTTGGTAATAAAGATAGATATCAATTTGATATTCCAATTTTTTTTAATAATTATGGTTTGGTGTTTTTGGAGACAAGCTACATATAAGTTTTCTATCCTTGGATATGTGGAGGAGAGTTTGAGAGGAATGAGACTCTACAAAATGAAGTAGAACATGACTTTCTAGTAAGCTTATTACAACCATTGCTTATCCTTCATCAAGAATGGAAAGGTATGTTCAAGGATGTCATTGTTAGCATTTATGGGATTCATGATGAAGATTACAAAAATGATGGGAATGGGCTTGTTGAGTATGCCTATATTATTACCATCTATTATGAATTTAGAGCATATCACATGGTTGAATTATTTTTCAAAGAGTTGACCAAATTACATGAGTTGTATAAGGATGTAGTTGCTCATGTTGTTTTCATGATGCCTATACTTGGTATTATTGGTGTTATTTTTGAAGATGGGAATATTTCTATCATGGTCGAGTATGTCTAAAATATTTTGGTTGCTAACATTTTGGATGTAATTGTGAAGGATGACAAGTATGTGCTAGTGGATGGACTCAAGGAATACATCATTTTTCATCAGAACAAGTTGTTGTTTGCAGTTTTGACATTCAAAGTTTGGTGGTATGAATGTTTCTTTTGTAGGGTTCTTATCGCTATTCCTCTACTGAACTCTTGCTATTATGGATCAATCCATGAAGCTAAAATTAACATCTCTCAAGTTGATGTAAAGTATGGGTCTAATAGCTTGTATTTCTGCAATGAGTATTTCAGGATAATGGGGGTTAAGGTAGAAATTATTTTTAGATTGTGTATTTTCTATTATAGAGGATGTATTGAATGTTATAGTAGTCCATTATGATGTGGAAATAAGATTTACTTCATTATTAGAAGTTGCAGAATTTGTTGGTTTAACTTGTCTTGTGCTAGTGCACATACACATTGTGAAGGACTAGTAAAAAAAGAGGATGTTTCTGAGGGAAGATTTGATACATACTACATACCCACATGTAGCATGGATAAATTGGTTATACCTTGGAGTCTACTACAACAGTGTCACTCAGCCTAGGTTTGCTGCTCCAAGATTTATCAGAGTGCTAGGACAGAAGTTGGATAAAGTTGCAATTGGAGAATTTATAGAAGTTCAAAATTACACTTATGATTTAGTGAGTATTGCACACTTATTTGATCTATATTTTCATAAGGGAAATTTTATCTTCAAAGAAGTACACAAATCCCATGATGTGTGCAAGAATGTTATGGATAATAGAGAGTAGAATTTGCAGTGTTCTATGGTAAGAGTTATCTCACTTGACATGTACAAGATCTAGGCTCTATGGATAGTTTAACATGATTTATCACATTGGAACAATGATTCTAGAGCATCTTAGTTTGTATTGATTGCGGACAAGCAATCTTGAGGAGGGAGGAATTGTCATGTCCCCTTTCCAAAAATAGTACTTTCTATTTTTAGTAAGTCCCCCTGTCCAGAAATAGTAAGTTGGGACTGCAAGACAACATTGGGGGAAATGATTCATGTCCCCTTTCCAAAAATACTACTTTCTATTTTTAGTAAGTCTCCCTTGTCCAGAAATAGTAAGTTGGGACTGTTGGAAACAAGGTAGATATCTGAGAGGGGGGGGGTGAATCAAATATCTTAAATAATTTAACTTTCTGTTCTTGTTTAACAATTAGTGCAGCATCAAAATATATAGGCATGCATAACCATGAGAGCAGAAATAAAATCAATACAAATAACATGATTTTGACGTGGAAAACCCTGTTAAGGGAAAAACCACAGGGTGACTAACCCAAGATTGTATTCTCTATTAAAAGAATAAGAAGTACAAAATGGTACTTGCCAATTAGGGCTCACTACCTACAAGAGACTCACTATCTACAAGGTATATAGAATGTAACCAGGTGTTTGAACTGATCAGAGGCATCCACATATGTTGAGGTTCAATTCTGGTTCGGCTCAATATACTGATCTACTACACTTCATTCTTCCTTTGCTTAGTGCTGCTGTTCTGTCACATACCGGACTTGTATAGCTACTTCCATACTACTCTCTACTTTTCTTCGCACACTCTATCAAACCACACACACCCCTTCATACCAAAATTCATCTAGTATATATATCCGTACCAAGGATCTTAACATCTTTCTAGTCGGCATCTGGAATACTTAAAATTTTCCCAACACACTGATTTGTCGGCTGAATCCTATAGGAATACACAACACTGAGAGGGGGGGTGAATCAGTGTTAACAATTTTAACACTTTTTACACCTTTCGATTAATTTAATTTCACAGTTATAGAATTCTTCAGATAGAGCAAAAATTATGCAGAGTATCAACACAAAATTTGACACAAGAAATTTCCCGAGTGGAAAACCCTCCTGGGGTATAAAAACCACTCAACTGCCTCACTGGCTTAACAAAAATTTTAGATTACAACTGTCTCACTGACATTACAATTTTGCCTCACTGGCATATTGTACTTCTTTGCATGTCTCACTGACATTACAACATCAAAAATTTCAATGAAAAAATATAACTTAGGGGGTTTCCCTATTTCAGTAAGAACAAAACCTTATTTCTCCCTTTTAAAATAAACAAAAACATATTCTTTGCAATCAAACTTCAACTGTCATCATCATCTACAATCAATCAATTTTGATCTTCAAAATACTTCATACCTCTGCAAAACAATCTCAAAATTTAATTCACCATTTCATGAACTTTCTCACTGTGCAATACTGAACAATTGACCTTCTCTGAGAAATTATTGTCTTTTAACACTTCCACCTTCTCTGAGCAAATACTGATCCATCTTGATCATTGAAAAACTCCATCCATTTATTGCACCATCATTATTTCAAAAACTCAACATAATTCCCTGTCCCAGAAAATGTTTCTTCATACCTGCAATATAAAAATACATCTCATAGAAAAATTCCACACAAAGAAACTTCTTTCATTCTTCAAGATTATCTCTCATCTGCTTCATTAAAACACCTGCCATTCAAAATCTCTCTTTATACAAAATGAACTTCCATCATTCAATATCTTCAAATCGGTTCAACTTCCAACACCATATTTTTTATCTTATTCATATCACATTCTCTGAAAAAAATAAAAACTAAAACAACATCTTGAAGATCACATTCTTTTCATATTTTGTTTCGTAGGAAACCTTCCAAATTTCACTCTTACTCTTACCAAAAAAATCTAACTTGAGTGCCTCTTCATCTTCAGTGAAAGACATGAAAATAGCATGCTTTAATGCCTTTTAGGAACACAGTGGTCGTTAAATTTAGCAAGTCTAACTTACCGTTTGAAGATACCTTCTAATTTAAACTTGATCCTCCGATCTGCGGTGCCTGCCATTTTGAGTTTTAAACAATGATCGTTGGATTTAAAACCTTTTAGAACGACTTGTGTCCACCGTTTCCGCTAGGGCATCAGGTTTAATGAGACCGACCACTCAACAACTAAAGTTGCCTTCAACCGGTCATCATTTGGATAGAACCTGCTATCACCGGTCACTAAAAAAATATAACAAAAAGTGCAATATTGATGACGGGCAGTATATGGTTAGGAAAGATAAGTGTTGAGCACATTTTTTTAAAACTTGTTAAGTGTTAAGCAAACACAATTACCACTTCAAAGACTCTAAACCTCAACATATGTTTAGAACAGAATTGTAAACCATACTTCATCTGATCTATAAAATGTGATGCCACTGTCATGAAACCAATTAGATGAAGTTAATATGATGCATATTAACTCTTGTCAAATGATACAAGCCCAAGAACCTTGCCCTGATTCAATACTGATAATATGCAATGAATGCCATTGATCAATATGACAAATCATCATATGAGATGCAACATATGACTAGGACAAATGAAGTTTAAGATTAAGCAATTGCAATCCACTGAAATGACCAAGTCACAACAACTTCACTCAAGATCAAAACTGAGAGATCACTACCACACTAACCCATTGAAAGATCAAAACTGAGAGATAACTACCACACTAATGTGATTTATATACTGTCTTCTGATAAGCTTGACTCTTAAATGGGTATGAAGCAAAACTTATGATCAAATCTCATACTTTCAAACAAGTTCCAACTTGTAAATTCCCACTTATACTATGAACATGCTTAGCATATGTGTCATCAACAACATATACATATAATTGCTTGCAAACAAGAAGATCATTATCTTTTGAGGAATAAAGAATTTTGTCCCAAGTATGAACCTTATAAAGATCCTGCAATATTATCATCTCCTGATAGAACCTTGACATATCAAATGCAAGGAAGTAGTAATGAAGACATAAAACAAATTGAATTGGATTGAAGATCACATTTGAATTTACCTCAACCTTTAACATTTTCCTCAAACCATCTTCTTTATGAGAAGCTTCATCCTGTCATACATCCTGATTTCAACATTACATCTTGTTCTCACACATGATGCTAAGACATCCTGAAATATGACATGAGGATCAAACACCCTTTTGTCATCAATACAGTATGAACACCAAACCAACATTATGCCAATGAAGCACTTCTTGAGAGTGAGTTGATTTACTGATGTTCTTGTTCAAACTTCATGGAGATGAGTATGTATCACTTAAATGAATCAAGACCAAGACACCCTGAGATTGAGATCAATATATATAATGCAAGCTATTCAACACTTCAATTAACACACCACATCATATTCAACTTGTCAACAATGTCAACCTTAACATGCTTGGAGATATACTGATTGAGACCACATCTGTGAAGATCATGACAAATTGTGAATAGGGATTTTATCACACTAACCAAGCATACTGAACAAGCTATGATATAACAAATCATGTCAACAACTTCACAAGAACATATGAAGCATCAACCTCTTGCACTTACCTCCTGCAAGACCTTTTTGACATCAATGACAATCTGACACCATCAAATCCATGCTTGCTATGTGATGCGTATCAAGGACATAGACATAAAAAGTCATCAATCATGTCAGCCAACCATGAATGATCCCTCAAGAAGCTTTATCACTATCAATTTCTTATCCAGATTAAGGTCTGATGCTTTGCTGGTTAGTTCCTCCTAAGTCTACTGTGCCTATCAGGGACCCAACAGTTAGATGCTCATATCTTTTCACTCTTTCATCACCAGAGGCTCAATCTCTAGAATGTAATAGTAATGGTACTCCTGTTGACTTCCCCAAGTCCATACTTTGCTGAGATATATCCTCTGAGAGATCCAGACTTGATTGTCAGACCTTGCTGCATGCTCTATTCTTGTTCATCGGACCAAAACACTCTTCAGTCTAACTTCCGGTAAAGACCTATTATGTACTACGGATGTGTGGGATAAACTTTTTTGCCATGAATGACAACAATAATGAAGCCACATAGTGTCTCTTGCCAACAATCTCCCCCTTTGGCATTGATGGCAACACTTAGTGAAAAATGACTAAGTGTCATAGCACACTCCCCCTTTGCTGATGCTCTATCTTATGTACACTTTTTACCGGAGCTCCCCCTTAGCTAGATTCCACATTTTTCACTGCTCCTCACTCCTTCTTTGATATCAATGGCAAAGGGTGAAATCCATACACCAAAATTTGCAACAATTAACCTATACATAGCCACATAAGTATTTATACAAGTTATACTTACATATACTTAAGTATATCTGCAAAAGTGGTTTTCAACTGGACAAATTCTATTGCCCAACTCTACTTCATCCTGTCCAAAATTAAGATGTGACCACTTAACAAAAATGCAAAGGCTTCTGTCCTCTTTAAGTCTGTTGGATCACTGGTCTGGGCTGTAGTCTGAGCATCAGTTAGGGCTTCATGCATTGCCTCTAACTTAGGGATAATTATCCCTCTTAGTTCACTCATTTTGCTTATTCTATTTTTCTTCTCCTTCTCAAGCCTCTTTATCCCATTTATAGTGGCAATAGCCTGGCACTCTTGATTCATTATGGATGAGGTGAGAGGATCAAAACTCTGGGATAAACTTGATAGTTTACCCTCTTGTTCTTCCACCTTCTTTGCAATGTATGTTGTTACTGTGGACCAAGATAAACAAAATTTGTATAATTATCTGCCATCTTTAAGAGCATTTTCTAGGCTCTTTATTCCATTATTTAGATTTCTCCTATCATTCACTATTAGCCCCTGTATGTCAGAGAATCTCTTACCCAAAAACTCTTTCCGGACTTTCTCTTTTGCTGATTTCTCCAAAGAATCAAAATGTGTGTTAACAGAATTAACAAGAGATTTCAGATTACCGGATGAGGAGGTTGAAATATCCTTTTGGAAGGATGGCATGATTTTCTCTAGCACACCGGATGTAAACTCTATTAGCTCACAGTCTTCCATGTGAGACTTCAGAAGCTTTTCTTTTGCTTTAGCTTGAGCAAAAGATGCTACCTTCATTGTTTGGACCGGATAGAGAGAGTCAAAATTGAGTGGTCCTTGAAATAGCTCTGGTTCATCTAATTCCATCATTTCTTTGGTCAGGAAGTCTTTAACTGCTTCTGCAGTGTCTCTTGCTGGAGACAGAGTCTTCTTTCCTTCCGTAGCCTTAGAACTATCACTTGGGGTCTTCTCTGTTTGATCTTCTTCTCTTCCCTTTACCTCTTCTTCTTGACTGATTCTCTCTTCTTTTCTTTCTTCTCCTTCAGTTCTGGAGTCTGCTAGGGGATCTGGAAGAGAGATGTTTACTTCTTCATGGACTTCCTCTTCCAGAACAGAGGAATCCAAGTCCTTAGTCTTCTTTTCACCTATCTCCTTTGACTCTTCTACAATTTTCTTAGTAGAATCTTCCTTTGATGTACTTAATCCTTCGACATCCATGGCAAAAGGTTCATCACTTATGTCCTCTATAATAGGAAGATTGAATCTTTTATATGCATTCTGGAGGATGTCTTCAGTCTCTTTTACCACCTGATCAGTCTTTCCAAGCATAAGCTTGTTCATTCTGGCTTTGCTCCAGGACTTATCCTTGCAATCCTTGAAGATCATGTTCATTTGTTTTGGAGTGATGGAAGGATAGAGCTGAATAGCTATTTGTTCATGGATCTCCAAATCCTTTTCCTTGGCATTGTCTTTTCTAAGTTCAAGTACTTTCTCTAAACTCTTGGGGATTAGAGAGATGATTTCAATGAATGCTTTATTATATATGTTTAAGTACTTAACTGTGGCTTCTTCCAAGATCCTTTTGTCTGTGTCACTATACTCATCATAGAATTTTGTCATTGGTTGTAGATTCCCATCCACAATAACTACCTTGATGACATTATCAATGGAGAGAGTAGGCCTTTCAACAAATTCTTCTGCCTCTTCTTCTTTATTTGCACCAGTAGAGGATTCACCTGATGGTTTCTTCTTCTTCCTCATTTTCTTAATTTCCTCATCAGTCTCAATTTCTTCATCATCCTTATGACTTGTATAGGACCTTGTGGCCTTGGTTTTTGTTTTCTTTTCTCCCTTACCGGATGTCTTGGCTTCTGGTTTGGAGGATCTTGGGCTCTTAGAAGTGGTAGGTGCAGAGATCTTTGAGGATCTAGTCCAGGGGGGCTTGGACCGGAACACTTTCTTTTTCTGCTTCTTGTCTTTCTTTCTTTACTCTTTCTACCTTCTCTCTGTTGGCATCAACTGCCTCCTTTGATATGCCATATTTCTTGGCAATTTCCTCCACTTCCCTTCTCACTTTCCTTTTCATCTCTAGCTGTCTCAATTCAACATGTATTTTCACACTTAATTCTTGAAAGGTTCCAAACCTTTCTGCCTCAGGGTCCTTTGGTTGACTTAGCAGGTGTTGAACATGTAGCTCAATAATTTTCTCATCTACCTCATAGCCCATTGGCATAATCCAAACTGTTCTGGGTTCTACCGCCTTCATTAGGCAATTATCAGTGTCTACCATGAAGCACATTGTATCCTTGTATTTTTCAACTAGAGATTGGGGGATTCTCTCTCTGGCCTACATCATGCCTTGGAAGTTTTTGAAGTAACTCTAGAGTGATGTACTTTGTGCCTTGGCATCACCAAGCCCATATGTAATCTCTGATTTGTATGGAAACCAGTCAATCATTTTGCCATACCCAACCACTGGATCTGGGTAACTCATTCATATAGTAAAAGAATAGACATAGTATCAGGCCATCATACTTAAATGAATTCTTTTTATCCTTTATTTTTTGCAAATTTTCTAATAGTTGGCTTAGAAGAAGCTCGCATAGATCATAGTCTACATTTTTCCTTAGCATTTCATATGCAGTATATATAGTAGTTCTGGATACTGAATTCTCTCTACTGGAGTGATAGATTTTGTAACCAATTATGATAGAGGCAAATTTGATATCTGGATCTATGATGTCTTCTATTGTCATTGCTCTCTTATCAAATTTTGATCTGGTAGCCTCACAGTTTGGTTCTTGACCGATTTGAGAGTAGACAACCCACCGAATGAGTGCAAGCCAGTTACTGCCCTAATTGCATCCTTTGTTATTTTCAAGGGCTTCAACAACCACATGAAATTATCATGTATTCTACTGAGAACATATCGGACCCATTCATCTTCTGTAAAATAGGGGAAATGGATGCAATGTCTAAAATGCTTATCTTGGATGGCCTTGTATTAGGGTTTAAGTTCAAATGTTTCATCTATTTATTGCTTGTGATAGATATCCATCAGCTTGGATTCCCCAAATTCCTTAATGTTGGCGTGAATGTATACCCTAACATCTTCTACGTGCAGAACCCCATGCAGAATGCTAGAGAATGCACCTAGGGGATCAACTTCTAGGGATTTGTAAGGATGTTTCTTGAACTTAGGGCACGACCTATTAGTGATCTTAACAACATTTGGAATAGCCATCTTTCAAAAGATTCAGAGATTGGTATTCAAGAGCGGAAATACCTTTTTACGCTTCTAGGGTTCACGATATGAGCCGAAAAGGTTGCTGGTTGAATCAAATTCTGCGGTAAATCTTTGAGAGGGTTGAAGCAATCTTGTTGCAGAGCTCTTTCTTTCTTCTTCTCGAATGCAAATGTGCAAATGATGAACAAAAATAACTCTTATATTTCTACGCAAACCCTAAATTCATATTGCAATAAATGCACACTTTAAGTTGTTCTGATTCCCTTGTTTTGACCTTGTTCTGAGAGAGATCCTTTTGAGTCACTGAGATGCATATAGAATTATTCTTGGTGATAATTGACAATCTATCTCGCTTTCTCCAATCATTCCATTTATCCGCAGATAAAGATATTTTAATTTTGAATCATACCAGATCTAACTGTGAAAATTCTGCTTTTATCGAATGACTGTTAAACCGGATCAATCTTGGATGATTGACCTCTTCAAAACTCCTGGCGGATCTTTTATATTTTTACCAAGGATTATTTAGATATCTCTTTGAGAACTCTTCAATCCGCAACACTCCATGTGCCAATTTTAGGCACCAATTGACTGGCTGGGGGAAATTGTTTTCTTTTGTGACTCCCCCTGAGCCAGAGCTCATCTATTTAGTTTCTGGAAGGAATATTAGCACCAAATTCTAGTGCGGATCCATCCCCAACATTTTCTGTACTTCTCTTCACCCAAATCTTGTTCATTTCCCTTTGAACTTCATCCACATTCATTTTTCCTTTTCCTTTGTCTTGATTTTGATTATGATGCACCGGACCGCTTTTATCCTGATTCTTTCTTCTGCAGAATTTGGCAATGTGACCGGATCTATTGCAATTGTAGCAAGTTATATTTCTTTGCATATTTGACTGATATCCTCTTGATTTGCATTGATTAGCCATATGTCCCATTCTATTGCATGCAAAGCATCTACCATTGAATAAATTGTTTATTTGCATATTTCTACATTCATGAGATCTGTGACCATACCTTTTGCAGTTAAAGCATTGTCCAGAGAAGGATGCATTAGTTTGATTCATTCTTCTTCTGCACTGATTTACTTTATGACCAAAGTTATTGCAATTGTAGCAGTATCCATTGAAGGATGGATATCTTTGAGCATTTGGTTGTCTTACCAGAGGTCTTCTAGGCCTGTACCTTGGATTTCCTAATCCAGAGTTCTTCTGACTAGATCTAGAGCTTTCACCTTTGTCATATCCCAAGCCATGCTTGTCATCTACCCTCTCTTGGCTTTCAAGAAGAACTTCAAGTTGAGCAAAACTTATCTTGAATTTTTCTTTTTATTCATTTGCTATTTGAAGATCCCTTTTAAGAGTGTCTATCTGATTTTCAATTTGTTCTTCATTATCTCTAGCTTCTTCAAGATCAAATTCCAGATGCCTGATTATTCTATCCATTTTGTGGCAGTCTTCTGACTTCTCCTTGAGAGATTGTTTTAGATTATCTTGCATTTTTCTTTTCTCTTCCATTTCTTGGGTGAATTTCATAACCCCTGATTCCATTTCATGTCTTACCATAATGACCTCTTTTGATAGCTTCTCACATAACTTGTTTTTCTCATTTAGATCTTCATTAGTATCATTGGCTTCACTTTGACTTGCTAATTGTTGAAGAAGTTCCTTTCTCTTTTCACAGAGATACTCATTTTTTCTTTTAGTTCATTTATGAAGTCATCAGCTTGTTTGAGTCTTTCCCTCAGGTTATTGACTTCAGAGTGAGATTGCTCAAGATCATCTAGGGCAGACCGAAGTTGTTCTCTCATACCATACATATCCATTGAGATTCCTAGATCTTCCTCAAGATGTTAGGCTCTGTTTGGAGGAACTTGGCTCTGATACCAATTGTTGGAAACAAGGTAGATAACTGAGAGGGGGGGTGAATTAGTTATCTTAAATAATTTAACTTTCTGTTCTTGTTTAACAATTAGTGCAGCATCAAAACATATAAGCATGCATAACCATGAGAGAAGAAATAAAATCAATACACATAACACAATGATTTTGACATGGAAAACCCTATTAAGGAAAAAACCACGGGGTGACTAACCCAAGATTATATTCTCTATTAAAAGAATAAGAAGTACAAAATGGCACTTGCCAATTAGGGCTCACTGCCCGAGCACACTGCTCACAAGAGGCTTACTTCCTACAAGAGACTTACTGCCTACAAGAGACTCACTATCTACAAGGTATATAGAATGTAACCAGGTGTTTGAACTGATTAGAGGCATCCACATATGCTAAGGTTCAGTTCCAGTTAGGCTCAATATATTGATCTATTGCACTTCATTCTTCCTTTGCTTAGTGCTGCTGTTCTATCACATATCAGACTTGTATAGCTGCTTCCATACTACTCTTTGCTTTTCTTCACACACTCTATCACACCACACACACCCCTTCATACCAAAATTCATCTGGTATATATATCCGCACCAAGGATCTTAACATCTTTCTAGTCGGCATCCAGAATACTTAGGATTTTCCCAACACACTGATCCATCGGCTGAATCCATGCTTACTATGTGATGCGTATGAAGGACATAGACATAAAAGTCATCAATCATGTCGGCCAACCATGAATGATCCCTCAAGAAGCTTGATCACCATCAATTTCTTATCCAGATTAAGGTCTGATGCTTTATCGGTCAGTTCTTCCTAAGTCTACTCTTCCTGTTAGGGACCCAACACTTAGATGCTCATATCTTTTCACTCTTTCATCATCGGAGACTCAATCTTTGGAATGTAGCAGTAATGGTACTCATCTTGACTTCCCCAAGTCCACATTTTGCTGAAATACATCCTCTGAGAGATCCAGACCTGATTGTCAGACCTTGCTGCATGCTCTATTCTTGTTCACCGGACCAAAACACTCTTCAGTCTGACTTCCGGTAAAGACCTATTATGTACTATGGATGTGTGGGATAAACTTTGTTGCCATCAATGACAACAATAATGAAGCCACACAGTGTCTCTTGCCAACAGGGACTACAAGACAACATTGGGGGAAATGATAATTATTTAATATTTTATTTGTTCTGGTGCAACTCCCAATATCATGAACAAATGAATATTAAATAAATTCAATGTTAATTGGTTTTAATGTTTCCTTGGGTGTGGTAATATTGGAAGGAATCTCAAGTTGTTGAAAATAAACATTGTGGCATATCTTATGAGTTGGCACTAAAGGTGTGTTGGAGTTTATGACAAGTGGAGCCCAATTTTAGAAACTTCTTGGTGTAACTCTCAAAGAAAGGCATGGAGAATCTTGGGTGCCCAAGATAGCCTCTCATGCAAATAAAAATATGTAATTTTGAGTTTAGAGGCTATTGCAGATTTTTCATTTTTTTGTGTAGAGCTGATGATTTGCTTTTCTTTAGTGGACATGAAACCATTGAAGTTAAAGCTTGTGGCCATTGGACATGAGTTTTAGGTGATCTAAAGGTAGTGTTCTTGGATTGCAGATTTCAATATCATCCAGAGGTTGCATCAGTCCTGAAGGGTTTGGCAGTTTCAAAGATTTTGGGTTTGTAGGGTGATTTTGGCAATTTGTGTGTTTTTTGGTGTTTCCAATGGTGTTGTTTGAGGTTGTTTCTATTTTGGGGATGTGTTGCTATGTGTGATGCTATTCTTCATCAATATCAAGCTCCTTAGTTCATATCTTACACGTTTGGGCATTGTTCTTGGGGTTTTAGGCAATTTTAGGTGAAATACCCTTGTGCATTTCACCATATTTTGGGTGTTGTTGCCAGTAGATTTGTTGTGAAATGTTGTAGATGTTGATTCTATTAAAAATTAGTGTTGTAGGCCTGGTTTTATGTCATTTGCATTAGAAAACATAAATACAAATGATTTGGAGTGTTTTTGGTAATTTTAGAGTGATTTATGTGAATACTAGTTAACTAGTTTGGTGTTTTGATGACTATGGGTATTAAAATTGTTAAACTCATTTTCAGATTTGAATTTTGTGGTAAAATATTAGTTAGGAACATTTAATTTAAGTAGTGAACTTGCCAAGTAAGCTTCTATAAAAAATTGAGACTCATTCAACATTACCACATTTGATTTTGAGAGTTACAAGTTTGGATGCACAACTACTAGGTCTTCTCCCTTAGAGACATATATGTTTTTACTATCCACAAATAAATTTTAAGCATACAAGATACAACATGACACATAATCTATAAATTTCTACTAATAATGACTTTTCTTCCCTATAAAATTGTTGATTATAAGGAATACTGAGAGAGGGGGGGTGAATCAGTATTCCACAAAACCACTTCTTCAACACTTCATTAAACCAATTACCAAAATTAATAACATGAAAGTAGAATAGACATGAGAACAACAACCCTAAAAACATAACACATAGACATCATGATTTTTACGTGGAAAACCCAAAAAAGGGAAAAACCACGTGAGTGTTAGCTCACAATATATTATGATAACAATACCGAATTACATGAAGGCTCACTGCCTTACGACTCACTATCCAAGAAGTGCTCACTACAAAAAGGCTTACTGCCAGAAAGATAGAAGAGAAGATAGAAGAAGGATTGGCTCATTGCCAAGAAATGACTTCTACAAATGCATCTACAAAATTTTAAAGTGTAATTCCATTAGTAGCTTAGTATATAGACTCAAATGTCTTCATAATGTATGCCCTGCTTTTCTACTCTACTACATATACTCAATTTTCTACCCTTATTAACCTTTTCTGCTCTAAAAACTACTTAAAATCACTCACATATCAAATTTGCACTGCCTCCGTACGCCACCACTACTTCAACAACGAAATTCATGCAATATATATATCCACAATAAGATTTAACTCAAAAGTAGGTTGGCAAGCGAGATATGAAATGTGCATACAACTATTGTACCTAGTCAGCTTTATCTTGTGTACAAACAACAATGCAGACCCAAACAAATATACAATAATCTTCATATAGGTTGGTACCAATCATTCAACCATTTAGATTAATTATTCAAACACTATATCTTCTCCGCATATGGATCTAACATGCCTGTCGGCTTGTTCCTTAAGAACACACTTGACCAATTCAACTGTCACATCATAACTTCTTCTGCGGACCATATGAGACTCTAAAAATCATATCCAATATTCATCATTGATCACTTAGCATACGTTTAGAACCACAAACCAAAATATGCCACAGCGGAGGAATGCAAACCTTTTACTTTGGTACTGTGTGTTGTTCCTTTCTTAACTCTATTCACCCAGACTTAGATACTCTGCCATATGACTTCTGGAGGAAGTTAGGACTTGAACATTGGAACATGTGATCAATAGATAGCTATGAACAACATACCTAAACCACATACAAGTGTCTTTAACTGTGGAGGCATACCATCTCAAATACTGTCACTTCCTTTGTATACTATATACTACCCATACTTAATCATTTATTCCTCTGGAGAAAAGTCTCTTTGCCATGCCGGTAGAGTTCCTTTGTCTTGTTGCCATCAATGACAACATTCATTCTTTAGAGCAGTGTCTCTTGCCAACAATCTCCCCCTTTGGCATTGATGGCAACACTTAGTGAAAAATGCTTGTCTGCTCCCCCTTACTGTATGCACTCTATTTTTCTTCTCCCCCTCAGGTGTTTACCCATTTTTCACTGGTCATCTTCTGCCCCTTTGACATCAATGGCAAAGGTGTATGTACAAGAGTCAAAATTCTGTTAAGACAACAAAACTGTCATATTCTGCCGCATATGTACACATACAATCTTCAACGTAATTTGGTGTAGACTATAGGGTGTAATTGAAAATGTTCTTTATTTGAGCCATCTCACCATCCCAACTCTTCTTTGCATTGTCCAAAATTTGAATATGGCCATTTATGAGGAATACTAATTTCTTTGCCTTTTGTACATCAGAGGGTGTGTCAATTAGTGCACTTACCTGCAGTGCTTCTGCTGCAAGATTTGACATTGAATTAAGCTTAGGACTTATTAGTCCTCTCAACTGACACATTCTATTCTTTATTTGATCCCTCTTATTCATCAGATTAGTTAACTCATTATGAATTTTGATCACTTGTATTTCTTTACTGCTTACTAACTCAGCTGCCAGATCAAATGACTTAGAAATATTTATCAGTTATAGTTTCTATATACGCCTAAAAATGGCACGATTCATTCTAAATAAATATTCTAAATATTTATTTCCTTTCTAAATTCCTTCTATCATTCTAAATATTTATTTCATTCTTCTATCAATTAAATAAATATTCTAAGTTTATTTGATTGGTTCATTATCCCATAATTAAATAAAATCAATTTATTTAATTAAAATCCCTAAATTCTTTTGATGTCTCACATAATTAAATAATCCTAAATTATTTAATTTATCCAAATTCCTCTATCCTAAGTTCTAATTCCAAAAATCCACCTCACTTTTCCACCTCACCTTGTCCACCTCATCGGGTTGCACATGTAATTAAATATATTAAATATTTAATTACCTTATTTTCCCTCACCCACATGTCCTATTTCTTCTCAAATCAAAAGTTAGTTAACTAATCAATCAAAAGTGTTAACTAACCAGTTAATTGAGTTAATCCCTCAATCAATTCAGTCAATTCCATAATTCATTCTTCCAATTGACTAATCAAGTTTGTTAACTGATCAGTTAAAGGAGTTAACTCTCCAATCAATGTTGTCACATCCCCTCTTTCATGATGGAGCTGAGACACTTGTCTTATTTCCACTGGTTACACATTCCTCAACCATTCTCAGCCATTGATCATCATATCTCCTCTCAACCATTGATTCTCATTCTTCTGAGTCTATAAAAGGAGTTTCATCCCTCCATTCTATTCATCCAGGTTATTTGTATTGTTACTCTGCAGAACTCAACCCGCACGCCTTTGGCACCCCCAATACAATCTACTTGAGATCACCATTTGCTTTGAAGCTCTACTTCACATCATTATTTATCAACACAGCCATTTACTACCGACATCCTACAACACAGCTAAAAGAGTGCACTCACTGAGGGCCTACTTCATCAGCAAAGGACGGTTGTAATAGGCGAACACCAGAAGCTTTGAAACAGGGAAGGTTTGCACTGTATTGTTCATTGCCTTATTTCTTTCAATATTTCTTGTTTTCATTATTCTGTTGATGTTTGGGTTTGATATTATTCATTTGATTAAACCACATTTTACCCTAATAGTTTCAGATCCTTGATCTTTTCTTCTAACTCCTCTGTGGCTTTTGGCCATGATAAAAAAAAATTGTAGAAATCAAAATCTTCTTTAATAGCACTTTGTATATCTTTTATTCCATTATCTAATAGAGTTTTATCATTGACTAACATCATCTTCAATTCACTTAATCTCTTCTCATCAAACTCTTTTCTTACTTTTATTTCTACAGACTTTTCAAATGATTCAAAATGCATACTTACTGAGTTTATGAGCCACATGAGTTGATTTGATGAAGACATTGAAGTATCCTTTTGGTATGATGGCATCAACTTCTCCAAAATGCTGGATGCCTCACCAATTAGCTCACTATCCTCTATATGTGACTTCAATATTTCTTCCTGTGCCTTTTCTTACACAATTGATACCAACTTAAATTTTTAGTTATGGGACATTGAGTCCAAGTTTATTGGACCTTGTAAGAGTTTAGACTCATCCAGATCTTGTTTTCTCTCCAAAAATTCCCTAATAGAATCATTTTGGGCAGCATCAATATCTCTTGTCATTTCTTCATACACTTCTTGATTTTTCTCTAGAGGTTCCATGTCATATTGTCTTGTTGACCAATATTATGTTCTAGTGCAAGACTCTCCTCAACTTGATCAAGTTCTTGATCATCAACTTTGTCTTGTTCTACAGGAGGACTTGTTTCAGCTTGATCATTAGCAGCAGGGGCTTGAATGAATTCTTCTTTTTCTGAGGCTTCTTCCTCAAGATCTCTCTCAGTTTTCTTAGGACTTTTCTTTTCTTCTTCCTCTTCCATTTCTTTGTCTCATATCAGAGGATTTGTATCAATTTTTTCAAGGCCTTGATCCATGCTGACTTCTAGAATAATTGTGTCATCTCTAACCCCTGTTTCTTCGATATCATTTATTGTTGGAAGATGAAATTCTTCCAACACTCTTAGGGTGATCTCTTTAGTTTCTTTGACTACTTTTTCAATGTCATCTACCATTAGAGTGTTCATCCTCCTTTTTGTTATGAATTCCTTATTAAGTGGTTTGGAGATTTTTGACTTTTCTTCTAGAGTGATTTCAAGACATAGTTTTATTAATGTATGTTCTTTAAGCTCAACGTCCTTAGACATAGCAACTTCTTTCCTCACATACATTATACTTGCCAAGCTTTCTGGGAGATCAATGATTATTTCAATGAGAGATTTATTGTATATATTCAAATATTGGATGACAGCAGCCTGAATGATCTTTTTATTTCCATCGTCAAAGTCATCATACAATTGGGCAATAGGTTTTAGATTGCCATCAACTATAATGGCTTTTAATACTTCCTCTAGACTCATTGTAGTCTGGTCTTCTATAGGTGCTTCATTCTTAGCCTTCTTTCTCCCTATCTATTTACCGGAGGTCTTCCTTTTTGTGGCACTAGAGGGTTTGTCTTGCTGAGAACTGGAGGATGGTGCACTCTATACATTCATCTTCTTCACCTCTTCATTGGTCTTAGTTTCCTCATCATCAACTATACCAACACTGACATACACTCTCTAACCTTTGGTTTTCTTTCTTTTGCCTGTTTGCACTTCTGTAGTGGTTAGGGAGGAAATACCAGAGGATTTAGATGTTCTAGAGGAGCTTGCACCTCTTGTTCTTCTCTTTGGTGTAGTAGGTGCCTCTTGTTGCACCTCTTGAACTTCTGGGGCTTGATTAGCCTCCTTTTCCTGCTCCTCTTTATCTTTAGCTTCTCTTTTTGCTTCATCTCTAGCTCTTGTGGCTGATATTTGTTCTTTGGTGAATCCTTTGCTTTGTACATATTCTTCTGCCATTTTCTTAGCCTTTTTCTAGATTTCATACTTCCTTAGTTCAACATGAACTTTTACAGATAGCTCTTCATATGTGCCAAACCTTTCCTCTGAGGTATCCCTAGGTTTACTTAACATGTGCTAGACATATCCATCTAACATATCAGCTGTTACTTTGTACCCCAAAGGCATAATCTAGACTGTTCTAGGACAATGAAGCATATACCATTTTTATATTTTTCCACAATTGTCTTAGGGATTCTTTCCCTAGATTGCATTACCCTTTGGAAATTCTTGAAATAGCCCCATAGGGCTATAGTTTGTGCATCATGACTTCCTATACTACTTAGATGATCTCTGATTTGCACTGCAACCGGTTGACTATTTAACCAAAACAAATTCTTCATAGTGGGTAATTCATGCATGAAATAGAAGAATAGGCAGATGATCAACTTACCAAACTTGAAGGGGTATTTGTTATCCATTGTCTTCTTCAGGTTTTCCATTAATTATTGTCATAGCAATTCACAAAGATCATTGTCTGCATTTTCTTTGATCATCTGATAAGTAGTGTATATAGAAATACCAAAAACAAAATTCTCCTAGTTTGAGAAGTAGATTTTGTAACCCAACACCATGGATGCAAACCTTACAGCATGGCCTTCAATATCATTGATTGTCAATGCCCTCTTGTCAAATTTCACTGCGGTGGCTGCTATAGCTGTTTCATTCTTTACAGATTTTAATACTGGTACTATATTAGAGGAGTGTAATCCAATCACAACTCTTATTGCCTCCTTTGTAATCATGAATGGTTTCTCCAGCCACATAAATTTTTCATGGATCCTGCTCAGAACATACCAGACCCATTCATCCTCTGCAAATGTTGGAAAGTCTTTGTACTGAATGAATTTCTTCACTTCCAAAGTCTTATATTCTTCCTTCAACTCAAATTTGTCACCACTCAGATGTTTTAGATATAAATCTATGAATTTACTGTCACCATGTTCTTCTAGGGAAACATGAATATAAGCCCTAACATCTTCCGCATGCATGACACCAAACAGAATTTCAAAAAATGCACCATTTGGATTGACCTCTGTTGATTTGAATGAATGCTTCTTGAATTTTGGCTAGGCTCTCTTAGTGATGTCAACAACTTGTAGGGTTGCCATTTTTGTAGGGATTCAAATAGATTCACAAGTAGGGTTTCAACCGTAAATACCTCTTTTTGTCAAATTTGGATTTATTTGCTTCGAAATGTTCTGGAAATCGCTATAGTCACTCAGAATTTGGCTTCAGCTCTCCTTAGTCACTTGATAGATCGAATGTAAAATGATTAACCCTTCGGATTCAACCCCTTTAACCTTTAGTTTCCTTATCCTAATCACCATAAATGTTCTTTCAAAAAGTTGTCAAACACTTCTCTATAGAGTACAATAGATTAGGATTCCTCCACAATGTTTCACGTTTGATCCTTTCCTTCCATAATTTATTTCAAAAGATCTATCATATGAATCTTCACATCATCTCTTCGTACCAAATCCTAGCACTAACTATCTGGCTAGGAGATTAGGATTTTCAATGCAGCTCCTCCTGAGCTAGAGCTCCCAAATTACTTCCAAGAGGAAGTATCTACACCAAAGGCTGGTGCGAATCCATCCTTGACCTCATTAATATATTTCTTAACATAGACCTTGCCAATTTCCTTTTTGATTTCCACTGGATCAATCCTGTTCTTTCCTATATCTTCTCTCTGATCTATTTTCATCTTCTCTGTGGGATAGTTTCTTTTCTCATTCTTGCTTTTGTAGAATTTTGCAACATGCCCAAACTTATTGCAATTGTAGCATACCACATTCCTCTATCCTTGATTCCTTCTATTGATTGAATTCATTCTTGATCTGCATTGGTTAGCCATATGCCCAAATCTATTTCATGCAAAGCACTTTCCATTGAAGGATTGAGTATTCCTTACATAGTTAAAACCATTCCTAACCAGACTTCTGCATTCATTTGATCTATGACCAATTTTCTTGCAATTGAAACATTGACCAAAGAATGATGGAACATTCTGATATATTTTACTCCTACACTGAGTAACCTTATGGCCAAACTTATTGCAAGTAAAATAATAGCCATTGAAAGATGGGTACCTTTGAGCATTTGGCTACCTGACTAGAGGTTTTCTAGGTCTTCTTCTTTGATTCTAGAACTATCTGCCTTTGTTTTTCTTCATCTCAATGTTTTCTTGACCTAATTTAGAACTTCCTCCTTTTTCAAATCCCAAGCCTTTCTTGTCATCTAAACTCTTCTAACTTTCAATCAGTTCCTCAAGCTTTGCCAAGCTTATTTTGATTTTTTCTTTATAGGTATTTGCTGCTTCTAGATCATATTTCAGAAGTAACACATCTTTTCCCAATTTTTCACATTCCTCAAACTTATCTTTTAACATTTGATTCATATGTTTCTCATCTTTTTCTTTCTCTTCAACCATCCTTGATAAGTTTTTTAGGATTTCATTTGCTTCAAACAATTGTTCATTTAGCTCTCTATTCCTATCCTTTGATTTATTAATTTTCTCTCTTAGCTTCAGGATACATTCATCAGCTTCTTGAACATTTGCCTTTAGATCCCTGGTTTCTGCTTTAGATTTTTCAAGATCAATAAGAGCTACTTCTAGTTCAACATTGTTCTCATATGAGAAATTTCCAAATCTTCTAGCTGCCATGAGTATACTATCCTAGATCTTCCTTAAGCTGTCAGGCTTCTTCCAAGGAACCTTGCTCTGATACCAATTGTTGATTATAAGGAATACTGAGAGGGGGGGATGAATCAGTATTCCATGAAACCACTTCTTCAACACTTCATTAAACCAATTATCAAAATTAATAACATGAAAGTAGAATAGACATGAGAACAACAACCATAAAGACATAATACATAGACACCAAGATTTTTATGTGGAAAACCCAAAAAGGGAAAAACTACAGTGAGTGTTAGCTCACAATATATTATGATAACAATACAAAATTACATGAAGGCTCACTGCCCAAGGACTCACTGTCCAAGAAGCACTCATTGCAAAAAGGCTCACTGCCAGAAAGATAGAAGAGAAGATAGAAGAAGGATCGGCTCACTACCAATAAATGACTACTACAAATGCATCTACAGAATACTGAAGTCAAGTTCCATTAGTGGCTTAGTATACAGACTCAAATGTCTTCATAATATCTATCCTACTTTTCTGCTCTGCTACATATACTCTATTTTCTGCCCTTATTAACCTTTTCTGCTCTGCAAACTGCTTAAAATCACTCACATATCAAATTCGTACTGCCTCCATACGCCACAGCTACTTCAACACTGAAATCCATCCAATATATATATCCTCAATAAGATTTAACTCAAAAGTAGGTCGGCAAGCCAGACATGAAACGTGCATACAACTGTTGTACCTTAAACAAATATACAATAATCTTCATATAGGTTGACACCAATCATTCAACCACTTAGATTAATTATTCAAACAATATATCTTCTTCGCATATGGATCTAACATGCATGTTGGCTTGTTCCTTAAGAACACACTTGACCAATTCAAATGTCACATCATAACTTCTACTGCGGACCATATGAGACTCTAAAAATCATATCCAACATTCATCATTAATCTCTTAGCATACCTTCAGAACCACAAACTAAAATATGCCATAGCGGAGGAATGCAGACCCTTTTAATCTAGTACTGTGTACTATTCCTGTCTTAACTCTTTTAACCTGTACTTAGATACTCCACCATATGACTTCCAAATGAAGTCAGGACTTGAACACTAGAACATGTGATCAATAGATAGCTATGAACAACATACCTCAACTGCATACAAGTGTCTTTAACTGTGGAGGCATACCATCTCAAATACTGTCACTTCCTTTGTTTATTGCATACTACCCATACTTAGTCATTTATTCTTCTGGAGTAAAGTCTCTTTGCCATGCTAGTAGAGTTCCTTTGCCTTGTTGCCATCAATGACAACATTCATTCTTCAGAGTAGTGTCTCTTGCCAACAAAAATAAGAGTAATACATATAATATTAATGCTTACTTTACCATGATGATAAATTAAGATTTTATAATTCTAATTTAACATCGATTTTTAAATTTCTAAAATAATATTTACTAAATAATGTTAAATTTTTTAGCCTCAGCCTCCTACAGTCTTGAATTTTATCACTATATGATCAGAATATGACTATTGTAAAGTTTTGGTTCCCTTTTTGGGACATTTTTGTAAGAGAATTCTATCATCTGAGCTATAACTGGAGGTTTTCTTCCTGGTTCTTTCCTTTCGGTATGCTCTTTAAACTAGGCTTTTTGTAATATTTTATTTAAATATAATATATTATAGTGGCTTGCCACTTTTGTCTAAAAAAAAATGTTAAATTTTTTTTTGGATTAATTAGTTGGGGGATTTATTGGGGTCCTACCTTTGGAGAAATATATGTCTATATAATAAGTATTATAATAAATAATTTAAATGGTTGTGCAATATTCATAACTAAGTATATATAAAAAATATTATTTAACAAACATATCATATTGTAAGTTAGCCCTATACAAAATAACCACTTCCTCATCATATCATTCATTAAAAGCTCAAAAACTATAGTAAAAACCCTACATAGCTACAAAATCAATAGATACCCCACTACTCCCCTTCCTACATTTCCATCTCCACCATAGTTCACCACCTCTTCAACCTAACCATCCTTCCACTACTCACCACTCATTACTTGTTTCTCCTAATAAGCCCTAACTAAGGAAGAGAAGCATACCCCTTGACTCAACTCCCTTCTACATCATGCTTGGTGAATAACATTGGCATAAAAACTAGGAATAATATAATCACTAGATACTTGCAAGTATCCCAAATGTGTGTAAAATAAATTACAACCATAACCTTCCCCACATCATTATAGTAAACTTTAAGTAAACACATATCATGCTATAATTCTTCTAACAATAGAATCCTTGTACCCTTGACAAATAAAGAATTTACAAACATGTCCCTTTTCAGTTGAACTTCATATCTTTTTGCTCTAAAAAACTCACTCGTTCCACTTCCTTTTCTAGTACCATGTCTCCAAATTAGTTTAGAAGGAAAATTTGAAGCAACTAGAGCCATAGAAGTGACCACCATAGCTAGATTAGTTATTAAATCAACTCTTATAGAAGCCTTCAATTTTGGTTATCCTTTTAATATCAATCTTGACTCACCTAATACACGTTTAACAAACCCTAGTGTAACAACATTATCACAAGAAAAAATCAATTAAGATGTTTGTCTATCACTTTTCCTTTATTTTTGGGATCTTTACCCTTTTTGAAGCTCTTTTGGCCACCCATTATAACCACCATACATTTATAGGAGGTTAACAGTACCACATTGGCAGTAATGCCAAGTTCCAAGGCTCCTAAAGTTGTCATAAAAATGCAATCACCATCTACCTTCACATGCTAAAAAAAACTCTCTAAACATGCATAGCCTCATCATAATAGCAATTACCTCCCACGAGAAACAAATCTCTTCCTCACCCCACTCAAAGTACCATCCATTAGGGAAATTAAAAATGTACACTACGATTATCAAATGGACTTGATTCATTAGAAAATAAGAGCCTTCAAATTATGGGAGATAATTTAAACTTGACTAACTATTCTCCCCATGGAGGGGTATGGCTATTAATAAGAGTTGTTAGTATATCTTGATCAAAGCCATCATTATCTAAGTAATTCATAAAAGAATTAGTTGCTTTTCCACAATAAGAGAATATAAGCTCCTTGAATTTTAACTAATAAATGTTTTCCTCCTTAAGACATCTACCTAATTTCTAATTAGGGAAACTCCCCTTCTTCAATGGATTAAAAATAATTTGTGAATCCCCTTAAATAACAAGATTATAAATGGTAATTGAACAAGTTGCCTTCATAGATTCTATCACTTCTTCCCATGCTACTTCATTATTTATCTTATGATCCAAGAATAATGATACCCAATAAATAAAACCTGCTACTTCATTTCTTAGGACCACTCTAGCTCCAACAACCCCTAGATTTCTTCTTGATGCTCCATCAAAGTTAAGCTTCACATGGCCTAAGGGGGAAGGATTCCAAGGCTCCTCTATGTATCCTACTAAATTTAATTTCCCTCTTTTATTATTAGGACAAATAGTCATATTATCCCTTGCATTAATATCTCTTATCCCATTAATGGGAAATTCCAAATTATTAATATATAATTTTTTTGGTCAATAAATTATGGCCACGGGAGGCACTCCCTTTTATATCAAAAATCAAATAGAGAAACTACAAGTCTATAACCTTAAAATAGGTGTGATTTTTTCAACTACACCTATGCCACTTGAGTCAAAACAAAATAAAATGACTCAACTATCTATACAAAACTAAAATACATAGCTATTTACTTGTTCACTATTCATAGAGGATACAAAGATAGAGCCTTTTCATCTTCTTTTTCCCATTTTTGTTGGGTGAATTTCTATAAGAACGCTGTTTTGTACATTAAGTAATGAACAAGGAAAGGAAACTATTTTTTGTGTTCCTTTGTGAATGTGATTACCTCATTATAAATGTACATGTGATGTGTTGTGAACACCCTACATACATGATTTATGTATCCATGGGCTTATGATACTAGGTATCCATCCTTAGACTATGTGCGTAGTTGTAAGTATGGTGGATGCATAGTTTTATGGGTGCTTATTTGTACACGCTATTGAGAATCAATCTCGGGGTTGATGACTTCAACATGTGTGGAGTTAAGTAGAGATGATGAAAACTTAGGAAGCTATGGTGCTATGTTTCTATATAGCTTGGGGTGACCCTTGTTCACTATACCTTTCTATGTGAGAGTACCTCCTACATATCCTTATCTATTGGACCCTTAAATTATCCATAGTGCTAGCCTATCTTGCATTGTTCTTCTTGATGGTACTATTGGTATCCAACATGTAATATTGGATATAGTTTGGTATGGGTATGAGTTTTCACTCAAGGTCATTATACTTGGTGCAATTTTTCTCTTACTTTTGGTATACTATTATTTAGTTATGGATGTGTTGCATTGGGAAACATTGGCATTTGATTAGCATTTTTGAAAATTATTTGTATTCTAGCATGTTAGAAAATTAATTGTGTGGCAATTTTATTTGTTCTATGTTGTGGCATGTGGAATTTGTATCCCTTTTCTAAAAGCACAATTTTAGGAGAAAAATATGTCTTTTGTATGCCTTTCCTACAAAGCATGATGTGAAGATTAGCTTGTGGATTTTGTTTACTTTTTATACAAAGCATGATGTTAGGAGAAACACATGGATTTTGTATGCCTTGTCTACAAATCATGATGTCATGAGATACATGTGGTTTTTGCATTCCCTCTCTACAAATCATAATGTCATGCTACGTGGGTCTTTTGCATGCCTTTGTATACAAACCACATGTAAACGACTATGTGATAGTCATGACCTTGAATTCCTTCCTTGGTTATTGGTGATTGATGTTAGTCACATAAAGATGCAATGTGTAATTTTATGAATTGTAAACATTTATTTTGGTCATTTATGAGTTCTATACTTGCTTGTGTGGACCAACAATGAATATTATCTTTGTTTGTAACTAGTTTAGCCATAAATCTTTGGTGTTGTTTATTCCCCTAACTCTTGGGGTTGTATTTTATTTATTGTCTAAATTTTTCAGCATTTATTTACTCATAGTTGGAATTAAAATTTCCTTTCTTTTCATATTTTTTAAATTTCTGATGATTAAGTTAGATTCTTTTTTTTACAATTGTTGTTCCTTATGTTGTAATGTTCTTCCTACCATGCCTATGGAGAATAGCCTCTAGCAATGTGTATATAAGGAAGTATATGTGGGAAGATTTTGAGGATGAAAGTAAATGTGGATTGGTTTTGGATGGTCATCATCCATTTATCTTCCTAGTGATGTATATTCTTTTGGTGACTACATCTTCGAAGCTAATCTCTTTATACAAACAAGAGGTAAGTTATGGAAATGCATGGGGGGGCATGTGTGTATAGGCCCTGAGACCATCATTCGAAATGGATCATGAATCCTTGGTTACTTGTTACTATGATGTGACTGTGGCATCCCCATGGACCTATATGTGAACCATATTTTGTTATCCTTGTGACGTGGATGAATTAAAAATATGTGCTATGATGAAAACTCTACATTGAGTGTATTTGCATATGTGTTGTTGAATTTGTATAAAAATGCATTAGAATGTATGAATTCTTGTGTACATGTGGAAATTATCAATGATTATATAATTTTATGATGTTTCAAATTTCAATCTTGGAATATTCTTTTGTGAAAAGAATAATTCTTTTGTAGCATCCATCTTACCATGCTTTATATTCTATTGAGTAGCTCTATTATGTCTAAGTGTTTATGATGGTTCCACCTTGTGGTGGCTATTATGTTGCTTCCCTTGTATGGTGTGAAGTATATTTAGTATGGTTCTTTTGTCCTACCTGTTGTCATATTTTTCCCAGGCCAAAATAGCCAAAAAATCCCATCCTTCTTCCATCATAAATATTTGATCTAAGAAAGCCCAACATGGAAGAAAGTCTCCCTTTAAAAATTCCAAAATTTCTAAGTTCTTTGCCTTTGTATTTTGAGTTAGTCAGAAAAAATTGAAGTTAATGAACTTTTAGGTTCGCCAAAGTGAGAGATCGTCAACTAAGGGGCAAGAAGAAGATCAAAAATTTTGGAAGGAAAAATTGACTTTGTCAAAAAAATGTACAGTTCGTTAACCTCTCGGTTCGCTAAATGATAGGTTCATTGATGGCTCAGTTTGCCAATAAGGCAAAGGGAAATTGATGCAGGAGTATCTAGAGGTTTAAGAGCAATCTTGCATCACCCAAAAAAAGATGTTGATTCAAAATTGTTGAAGTTATTTTCATTTCTTTTCAAAATTAGTATTTCTGGTTCCATAATCGCTTGAATAATGATGTAGAACTTTCAGTTTTTCTAAAAAGCTAAAAATAGCAAACTGCTATTTTTTGAAAGTTTGCATTTGGGCAAGGATTGAAGTGAAAATTTATAGGAAACTTCGTAAATGAAAAAAATACCTTTGGCAAAGGAATCACGCAGAGATCATTTGTGAGCTAAAAGATATTAAAGTTTTCGTTTCCTAAAAAATGCCTGAAAATTATTCAAATTTAGGTTTGAGGCACTAAACGGCCCTGTATAGGCCTAAAAATGGGTGAAACCAATAGATCTAGTTACTAGCACATAGAGCACTCTGTGATATTCTAGTGCTTTAAACGGTTCATGAATCGGACACCCGGATCAAAAGTTATGGCACCTGGAAGTTGACCTATTTTTGGAGGGAGATGCAAATTTCAAAATTTTGTTGTTGGCTGCCAAAAAGGGCTATATATGACCATTTTTGGGAACCCTTGGAAGTAGTAGAGATAAGGGGGAAAGTGTAGAGTTAAGAATAGGTAGAAAAATAGAAACCCTAGCTGATTTGGGGTTACAGAAGGCAGAAGATTCTAGAGTCTTGAGATAGGAAGCTGTAATATGTTGCAGCCTGTGGAGGATTCATCCTTTGATTGTATTTGAGATTCTGTAATGTAATGAGTTGTCCAAATCAATAAAAGAACATTCAATTTTTTGTGTGCAATTTCTATTGTTGTATGTTTTATGATTTACCCCCTTCATCAAGTGGTATTAGAGCAAGGGTTCTTGAGTGTGTAGATAGATCACTGATTGTGAGATAGTTTATGCTAGGACTTGAGGTTATGGGTTTGATGTAGAAATCAAGATGCCTCCACGAAGAAACCATGTTGGAAGAAATTCTTTGACAAAAGAGGGTTTTAGAGCCCTACAAAGGCAGATCAATGCATTGCAAGAGGAGTTGTGAAGAGGGTTTGAGCTGAGAACAAGAGAAGAAAGTGAGGATGAAGCTGAAGAAGAGCTATCTAAGGAAGAACAAGAAGCTGCAGGAGATCCTAGAGAAGTTAGGTTGTTGAGGGCCATTTAAAAGATCGAAAATAGGCCCAGGATCAAAGTTTCTACCTATTCTAGAGATTTGAATCCAGAACAACTTATTGATTGGATCAATGACATGGAGAAATATTTTGAGTATGAAGACGTGGAGGACCTAGATTGGTTCAAGTTTGCAAAAACAAAGTTGAAGGGCCATGCCAATATTTGGTGGAAGGAGGTCCAGTTAGAGAGAAATAGAAGAGAAAAAGGAAAGATCACCAGATGGGATCGAATAGTGGACAAAATGAAGAAGCAGTTCATTTCTGTGGATTATGAGATGGAGTTGCTGAAGAAGCTTCAAGGATTGAAGCAAGGTAACAAGTCTGTTAAGGAGTATACAGAAGATTTTTATAAGATTACTATCAGGACTGGCCATGCAGAGGCCAACAAGGAGAAGGTAGTCCATTATGTTAATGGGTTAAGGCCAAGTATTCAAGAGGAGCTGAGCTTGGTCAGAATGACCACCATAGAAGATGCATACTAGTTTTCCTTGAAGGTAGAAGTGAAGCTAAATAAAAGATTTGAAAGGAAGCAAAGGGGAAGAGGTCAAGGCAGAAGGACTGATGCAAGACCCTATGGAGGCCAAAATGAAGATCCAAAGAAAAGTGAAGAAGCTGGCACCAGTCGAAATCAGAAAGGAGATAATACATACCACCCTCTTGACCAGAATAATGGTGAGCAAAGAGGAAGAGGCATACCTGGGAAAGGACCTGGAAGAGGAGGTTTTAGAGGAACTTGTTTCCAATGTGGAGAAGAAGGGCATCGAGCATACGAGTTTCCACAACATCAAGGAAGGATGAACAAAAGAACTGAAGGTAATGCACGAGTTGCACATGTACATGAAGATGCATAGTCTGAGCATTCTAAAGATGCTAAAAGGGGAGAAACCCTTGTTGTCAAAAGAACCTTGTTGAATGAGGAGAAAGAACCAGATCAAAGGAAGAGTTTATTCTGCACAAGCTGCAAATGTGAAGGTAAGTGTTGTGATATTATTATTGATAGTGGAAGCACTGACAATCTTGTTTCAGAGGATATGGTTAACAAGTTGAAGTTAACAAGAAGAAAGCATCCACATCCATATAAAATCGCATGGTTGCAGAGGGACCATAGAGCTTTGGTCAATGAACAATGTTTGGTAAAGTTCAAGATTGGAGATTACCATGATGAGATATTGTGTGACATCATACCGATGGATGCATGTCATATGCTATTGGGAAGGTCGTGGTAGTATGATAATTGTGTTGTCCACGATGGCCATGCAAATACCTATTTTCTGACAAAGGATGGAGTTCATTATAAGTTGAAGCCCTTGAAGGAGGTGGAAGAAAACCCATGTAGTACTGGCAAAATTTTCTTGGTAGATGGTTTGAAATTTTTGGATGGTATGAAACATGAGCCTCATTACTTTGCATTGATTCCTAAGACTAGTCAAGAGAAATATGAAGATGTACCAGTAGAAGTCTCAGATCTATTGGAAGGATTTTAGGATATTGTCTCTGATAATTTACTAGAAGGTTTACCACCAATGAGGAAGATAAGTCATCAAATGGATTTGATACCAAGAGCGAGTTTACCAAATAAGGCAACCCATAGAATGACTCTAGCTGAGAATGAAGAGTTGAACACACAAGTTCACGAGTGTTAAGGAAGGGAATAATAAGGGAGAGCCTAAGTCCATGTGTGGTACCTATAGTGCTAGCACCAAAGAAAGATGGAGAGTGGAGAATGTGTACAAATTCCTGAGCCATCAATAAGATCATGATCAAGTACAGATTTCCATTGCCCAGAATGGATGACATAATAGATTGTTTGATTGGAGCCAAGTACTTCACAAAGATTGACCTGAAGAGTGGGTATCACCTAATTTGAATTAGAGAAGGAGATGAATGGAAGACGACCTTCAAGACAAAGGAAGGTTTGTATGAGTGGTTAGTCATGCCATTTGGGCTAAACAATGCACCGAGCACATTCATGTGGCTCATGAACGAGGTATTGAGAGAATTTTTAGGAAGTTTTGTTATTGTTTATTTAGATGACATTTTGATTTTTATTAAGACTTGGGATGAGCACCTAGTGCATATCAAAAGGGTTTTAGAGAAGTTGAGGGAGAAGAAGTTGTTGATTAATCTGAAGAAATGTAGTTTTACAAAGAAGGAGTTGGTATAACTGGGATTTTTTTGTCTTAGAGGAAGGTCTAAAGATGGACCCAGAAAAAGTAAGGGCTATCATTGAATGGCCTATGTCAAGGAGTGCTACAAAGGCCTGATCTTTTCCTGGTTTGGTAATTTTTTATAGAAATTTTATCAAGAATTTTAGTAGCACTTGTGCACCCCTAATTGAGACAATGAGAGGCGATAGAAAAAAGTTTAGATGGACTTGTAGACATCTAAAATAGACTTGCTCTACAAACCAATTTCCTGTATCCCTACACCAATTATCCCTCCTATTAATTAAATAAATTTATTTTATTTAATTAATTTATCCCTAACCATCTATCATCTATCCTTTGTGATCAATTAATTCACTTAATTTATCACTATACCTTATAACTATATCCTCATTGATTAAATAAATATTCCTAATATTTATTTAGCTAATTTGTCCATCTCCCTAATCCCAATTAATTAGATAAATCATGCTTGTCTAATTAATCTAGCCTATTAATCAAACTATCCCTATCCTAGTTAATTAAATATCAATTATTTAATTAGCTACCCTAGCCTACCTATCCCCTAGACCTAAATTAATTAAGCTTAACACTTAATCAACCTTGTTTATCCCATCCTCCCACACACCTTTGAATAAAAATCAATTTTTTATTCAAAGGGTCAAATCCTCCTTATAACTCATTTATCACCCTCTTACACATGTAAGTGTACATGTGTCCTTCAACTTTCACATCTCCACATAAAAGTGAAATTTTAATTCACACTCCCCCATGAGTTAAATTTTTAATTCACTTATCATATCCACTCTTCCCAAAAATAAATTTTTAATTCATTTCTATCCTCCACATATTTTCCCAATGTGAATTTAAAATTCACAAATAATGAGAGCCCTCCAAATCCATTGACCAAATCTCAACCCTTGATCTCTCTCATCCACTCCCCATATGACACTTGTCACAAGGCTATGACTTCAATCCAAACCCTAACTCTTAATCATTCCTAGCCCTTGATCTCAACTTTTGATCCTCACCCTTCATCCTCTTTTCAAAAATCTATAAATGAAACCCTCACCCAAGCCATTTAGGACAACTTCTTCTTGCATCCTTACCATGCCCAAATTTCTCTCAAATCTCTTCATCATACCATCATAATGCCAAAATCATTCCTCATTTCCATCTCAATCTCTCATCCTATTGTGTTGAATTTCAAAGAGCAATCCACATTCTACATCCATTTGGGTAAATCTAAGGAGTTTGGGTGCAACTCCTTTCACCCTATCAAGGATTTGTGACTCATTGTGAAAGGTATAATGCTTGTTTATGCACTTGTTTTATGTTTTCTACTTTCATTTTGAGATCATTAATCTACAGGACTATAGAAGCAGCCAAGAGCTTTGATACATTGAAACAAAAAGTCACAGAGCAACCTGTTTTGGCACTTCCAAATATCAATAAGGTATTTTAGGTAGATTATGATGCTAGTGGCATTGCTATAGGAGCTATTTTGAGTCAAGAAGATAAGACCATTGCCTATTTTAGTGAGAAGTTTAATGATGCCAAGAAAAAGTATTTTGTTTATGATCAAGAGTTTTATGTAATAGTTCAGGCTTTGAAGAAATGGAGACATTATTTGTTGCCAAAAGAGTTTGTTTTATATACCAATCATCAAGCTTTGCAGTATCTTAATAGTCAAGGCAAGTTGAATGAGAGGCACTTAAAATGGGTTGAGTTTTTTCAGAGTTATACTTTGTTTTGAAGCATAGGAGTGGGAAGTCCAACAGAGTTGCAGATGACTTGGGCAGAAGGCAAAATTTGTTGACATAAATGAAGATAGAGGTTGTTTGGTTCGATGAGCTTAAAAGTTTGTATCCTGAAGATCTATATTTAGAGGAAGCCAGTTGTGCATTCTGAGGAGTTCCATGAAAAAGAACCTGATTAATGAGAAGCATAGTGGGGGATTAGCTGGACACTTTGGTTGAGATAAGACCATTACTATTGTTGGTGAGCATTATTATTGGGCATAGTTACAGTAGGATGTGAGGAAATTTGTGCAGAGTTGCAGAGTGTGTCAAATGGTGAAAGGAACAAGTCAGAATACAAGGCTATATCAGCCATTACTTGTACCAAAGAATCCATGGGATGGTATCAGTATAGATTTTGTTCTTGGTTTACCAAGGACACAAAGAGTACATGATTCCATTTTTGTTGTGGTGGATAGATTATCGAAGATGGCACATTTCATTTCTTGTAAGAAGACTAATGATGATGTTCATATTGCAGAGTTATTTTTTAGGGAGGTGGTGAGATTACATGGCCTACCTAAGAGCATAGTTTCAGATTGAAATACCAAGTTTGTTGGTTATTTTTGGAGGACATTGTGGAAGAAGTTGAGGATGAATTTGAAGTTCAGTTTTGCACACCATCCATAGACTGATGGATAGACAAAAGTGGTCAATAGGACTTTGGGTAACCTGCTATGATGCTTAGTAGGAGATAAGGCCAAGGGATGGGATTTGATTTTACCATAGGAAGAATTTGCTTACAACAATTCTATCAATAGGAGCATAGGTAAATCACCATTCTAGATTGTATATGGGAGTAGTCCAAGAAATGCTTCAGAGTTAAGGAAGCTAGACAAAGGAGAAAAGACAAGTGCTGAAGCCTAAGACTTTGCAAAACATCTAAAGAATTTGCATGAAGGGGTGATAAAACACATTAATAAGATGAATATTTAGTACAAGGCTAAGGCAAATTAGAAGAGGATATATAAGGAGTTTTAGGTAGGAGATGAAGTCATGGTTCACCTAAGAAAAGAGAGTTTTCAAATTGAAACATATAATAAGTTGAAAATGAAGAAATTTAGACCATGCAGAATTCTGAAGAAGCATGATTCAGGAAATGCATATGAGGTAGAGCTTCTAAGTAGAATCAACATTTCCCCTATTTTCAACATTGTTGATTTATCAAAATATCATGAAGGTGGAATAGAGGATGGACCAACAGAAGAATAGTGGAGTATTTTGGCATCTACTTCAAAGGAGGAGATATAAGAGATCTTGGATAGCCGTGTGGTAAGGAGTACTCAGAATAGGTAATATGAAGAATATCTGGTGAAGTGGAAAGGAATGCATGTTGAAGATTCTTCTTGGTTATCTAAAGCAGAAGTAGATCATCTAAGGTTTTCCTAAAACACATGAGATGTGACAAGGTCACTTCTCAAAATTACCCTGGGTGTTTGATGCAGGAGCATCTAGAGGTGTAAGAAAAAATATTGCATCACCCAAAAAAAGATGTTGATTCAAAATTGTTGAAGTTGTTTCCATTTCTTTTCAAAATTAGTATTTCTAGTTCCATAATCATTTGAATAATGATGTAGAACTTTTACTTTTTTCAAACTGCTATTTTTAGAAAGTTTACATTTGGGCATGGATTGAAGAGAAAATTTACAAGAAGCTTCGTAAATGAAAACTAAGACCTTTGGTGAAGGAATCATGCAAAAATCATTTGTGAGCTGAAAGATATTAAAGTTTCCGTTTCCTAAAAAATGCTTGAAAATTATCCAAATTTAGATTTGAGGTACTAAATGGCCCCGTACGGGCCTAAAAATGGGCAGAATTAGTAGAGCTAGTTACTAGCATGTAGAGAACTCTGAAAATTTTTTGGCACTTCAAATGGTTTGTCAATCAGACACTTAGATCAAAAGTTATGGCTCCTGGAAGTTGACCTATTTTTGGAGGTGTTGGTGTCTGAATCGGCAGTGGGTTTGCCAGTTCCAGTGCACAGGCAAATTCAGCTAATAGATACGAGAGGTTGTGTGAACTGCCTCCCCTTCACTTCTGGTTCTACTGCACCAAAGGGGGTATCCCTATTTTCTAAAGATGTAACATTGACTCACCTAATGATAGAAAGATTTAGCTTGATAACAACAGGCATAATACTCTCATGTGTGGACCAAGATGTGTATGATACATCACAAGGTTGGCAACATTCTTGGACATATTTGTCTGGTTGTGGATGAGAGTATGCAGGGGTCCTAATCCTACTCCTACAACTAATAGGTGGAAGTTATGAAAAGGTTGATTTCATGATTTGGATGCAAGACAAGGGGTTTTGGATCATAACTACTAACCCAGGAGCAAACCAGTGCCTATCTCAGGGCAAGGAGTCAACTAGATGTATACAAGAGAATGGATTGCATTTTGGATTCAAGTTTCAAGGGGTTAGATTGATGCTTGCCTTACAAACATCACCCAAGAATGGGTATTTAGCTGCCTCTACTTATAAATATCCCTATTGACATACAACCTTCTCCATACTTCACCTAAAACAATTTAATCCACTCCTTGAATGGAAGTTAGAGATGAAGCATGTGATACAGATATCCATACCCTAGAACCTGAGAAACCCTTAGCAGCCAGATTCAAAAGAAGGAAAAGCATGCAACACAGGAGACATACAGGTAGACACATGCATAAGAGCATTTTTCATATAAATCAACAATGAAACTAAGTATATCTGCAATATACATTCATGATGCAACTCATAAACTCCAAAATGAGATACAGCAGCAAGGAAATGTCCTGTTTTTCACTATTTACACAAAAATGCCCAGGTCTTCAACAACAACAAATGAGTAACACAGTTTGCATTTTAGAGCGAAACCGTGTACTCAACGAATTGATTACAAGGTAGATCAAAAATCCACCAGATACAATGCTTGAGAAATGGCGCTTAGAAACAATAAATACAATAGAGAGACAAAGAGGAATGAGCAAGTGAACTCGGGATTTGCACCACCACCTAGGGATTTTCTTCATGAATCGGGTGGTTGACATGTCAACTCCATCGATCATCCTCTGCAAGTCTGCCATTATTGCCTCACCTACCCACAGGCGCCTTTGAAATGTAGCAGCGGATGCATTTGTTGTTTTCTTGCTCAAAAATGATTACAAATACATAGGCAAAAACCTTCACTGTGGGTTCAAAACATGGCCGTCGATCTACTCCCATCACCAGGATCAGTGGCTCCCAAAAAAGTTGAAAAGTTGCCAACCAACGATTACATGCCACATAGGCACTCCATGTTCCTATCGTTGACTTTTTGCTTTCTCCATTTTGCCATTTCACCCTTGTATATGCATGTTTAAATGCATATACAATTGTCTAATATACAAGCCAGACCTCAAACACTTACTTGCCGCATTTGATTTCCCCATCGGGTTCGAAATGCATATGTTTCATTGCACCTGTTGCAATGTATATTTGCATAGAGATTCACCTTATACATACAAGGCGCGGATTTCAAATTTTCATAAAGCATGCTGAAGTTGCTTTGAAATCTAGCTTGTATCCTCTATTTGTATCATTGCATTGTATATCGGCACATACAAACGCCCAATATACATGCTGCGGACCCCAAACTTGTATGGAGCATCTTGGAATCCTATTCGGGTCCGGAATGCATCTTTTCACTTCTATGTTTTGAATGTATGTCGGCGTACATACAACTGCCATTGTATACAACTGGTGGGCCCGACCCATTTTCTCTCTCCTTTGCACATTTCGTTCTACATTGCATATACAAATGCAATGTACAAGCCGTGGACGCCACTACTACTCACAGCCTGATTTGAATCCCTTTGGAATCTGCGTTGTATGTTAATCATTGCATATTAAACATACAACACAATGTATAAACCCTTTGATACAACTACAGAATCTGTGACGAAATATTCCAGGAATGCACCCAAATGCCATATAAAAACCTGAGATGTGTGCAATAGTGGGCCCTACCAAATGTATATCTTCTTCTTTGTATGTTACCGAACATACAAGGCCCCATGTATGTTTTTCCTTGCACATCCAGCGAATGTATCTGTGCCCTTGTACATTTTTCAATGCATATCTACATGCAACCCAATATACAAGGTGGGAATATTCCTAGGAATCTGTGAAAGATTCCCCCTTTGTATATGCACATTCAAAGCCCGATATGCATTTAGAAATGCATCTAACTGATTTTTTAAAAGGGTGATAGAGTTTTCTGACCCACCAATGCACATTTAACTACATGTATATACAAGCAGCCCTGTATATACAAAGACATCTACACCTTACCTGAGTTTTGCATTTTTTACAACTGCAGAGACTGAAAGTGCTAGAATTTTTTGGACTTTTTGGAAGGTGCCTGCATATTTAAATGTTTGAAACCTGAATATTTATGCAGGCACCACTAGTGGCTCTATCTGGGGATGCATGCCTCTTGCAGGCATGGCGAGAACCTCAGAATCCCTAGTTTCACAGATTGGACCTTATCCATTGGGCAACAGAGTCAAACATTGCACCAACTTGCATCATAAATTATATTTTCAGACATTATTTTGGTGGCCCTGGGCAGCCAAAAAGGAAGAACCACAACTTTATCCTGTCAAATACCTGATTCCAAACTGAATAATCCCAACCATAGCTGAAAACATTAAAACAATCTGCCCATAAGATGATCTGATCAATTACATGCTTCACCATTTATGAAAACTTGCCACTGTCAGCACTGCCTCTGTCACTCTGGTTGCTACACATAACCAGGCACTCATCCAGCTGATCTAAAAATTGAAAACACTTAGAAAATATGAGACCCTCAATATCATTTATATCATTCACCGACATTGAAAATAAAACCTGATCCACACAGCCAACATTGCTGCACATTTTTGGGACAACTGATGCTGAACATTTGCTATCCACAGTTTGCACATCAGTATCATCATTTTCAAACAGAGGATTAAATCTGCACCACTGAAAGCCATGACTCACAATGTCTAATGCATCCACAGGCTCATCATAAAGGGGATTCATACTCATTGCAAAGGTCTTTGTTTCTTCTTCATGACAATCCATTTCTTTTTCATCATTGACAAATCCATAGTCATAAGAAGAACAAACCTGATCCATGAACTGGTCATGAATATTATCACTGTCATCTTCAACA